>OU015527.1:49205185-49805185 GCA_907165065.1 Caprimulgus europaeus
TTCTGCATTTCATGAAGAAGACAGAGAGATTTGGCCTACTATATCTTTTCATACCATCAAATGATTGGCTTTCCTTACAGATTAAGTAATCAGGAAAGAATGTACAAATCCTATAGGTATATAAGGCAAAACTGAAAGGAAGAAAAAAAAAAAAAAGGCTGAGGATGGAGCATGTAATTACACTGTTTGAATTCCTAGCCTAGGGTTAGTTGTTCACAGATTCTTCCATAAGGAGAGACACACATTAGGGTTGCTTGCAGATCCACTGACAAGGATGTGTTACCTCCCTTCCTTTTTCCTGAAACACCTGGACAATTACATGAAATTTTGAATCCCATTATCTTTCCACTAATCCTGCTCCTTATATATCTCTGTCATCACTTTTATTACTGTTTTTAAAAACCTGCTGCCAGCTCTCAGCAGAAACCCTACAGCCACAAGAGAATGAAGGGACTGCCAGGCTGAATCCATGCCCTGAAATAAAGAGCAGGGAAGTAGTCAGAAAGAATGCCTGCCTTCTGCCTAAGTAGGCAGTCTGACAGCTGAAGGATAAAAAATTGGCCCAAAAAATTATTTTGTAAAAATTTTTGGCATTATTCAAGGTCAGCTTTTTACAAGAGTAACACAATTTCCTAAATTTTAAATAAGTTGTTGTGGATTACTTAATTAGTAACATCCAGTAAACCAGCCAGTAGAGAAGATAATTACTTGATTGTCAAATGGAATAACAATAGTTTTCCCTGAAGTGAAATTTCTACCACTGTAATTAGGTTATGCCATACTTTACACTGAAAGGAATATTAAAAACACAAGACCAGCCAGTTCTACCCACTGTAATATTCTATTTATATCTTAGTGCTAAATTGCTGCCTTCATGATGCAGCAAAGACATCAATAACAGAATAACAGCTCTTCTGTTGCTCAATTAAGTTTGCTAAATTTGTCGACTAATAACTTCTAATATAATAATAAAAATTATACAAATTGAGTTCTAAGAGAAAAAAAATAACACAATAAATGCATACAGGTAGGACAAAAAGAAGGATCAATAAAAATATCTGCATGAGATATACATATGTTGACACACTGAGTAAATTGTACATTTCTTCTTTTTATCTTTTTCTTTTCATTTCTCCTTAGTCCACTACGCAACACTAAAAAAAAAAAAAAACAAAACCAAAAAAAAACAAGATAGAAGAACTGCCTAACACCTATGAGTCCATTTTGCAAAACGAGATACAAAATTACTTGTTTAGAACTTAGCACCTGTATGTTTGTGTTCATTTTTAGAACACTGGTGTGAATACTGGTTGGTTTTTCATATATGTTTGATAAATAAGAAAACTATATGGTTTTTTAATCATCTTGCATTTCTTTTGCCTAGAAAACTAGGTTGTATTACTAAGTGGACCACTTAATGGAGAAAAAAATACTAAAAGAAAATGGCTTTGCAAATTCTTCAGTGAGTTAGGTGAATCTTAAAGTGATTGACATTTATAAAACGGAAAACAACAGCTTCATGTTCTCCATGAAGTAAAGGTAACAGTTAGGGAGTCTTCTGGTTCAAGATTTGATTATTCTCTTAAGAAAATTAGATTACTTTGCAAAATAAATTAAAAAAAAGTATAGGCACAAGAAGGCACAAGACATAGTCAAGAGAAGAAAAGGTGAAAAGGGACTTTGGTTAGATTAGTGTTCTGTTTTGTTTTCTTTTTTCTTAAAATGTTTTGTGGAGCTTTTGTAAGTGACACATATGCAAGCACTCTCCCCAGTCTCAGATGGCTCCAATACCAAGCTGAAAATGAACTAATACTGACCCGATTTTTCTTATCTGGGCAGTAGTCCATGTATTGAGGCCTGTTGACTTGATATATAGCTGCTTCTAAAGGATTTATTTATTAAAGGTTACCATATTAAATGAAAAGTCATGATCTTTGGAAAAACAGAAGAACTGATAATGCATGTGACCAGCTTGAAAGCTGTTTAATCTAACAGGTGACAATTTAAGAGAGATCAAGTAATGACAATGACAGCTAAAAATGCAGTGTAAGGTCTTCTTCAAAAATTGTTGCCTGCTTTTCTAGCTATTTACATTGGATAACTGGAAAGGGCTAAAAGAGAAGGCATCATCTCCATCCTCACTGCTTTCTGAAATAGAGACTAACTTTGTGCAGTAATAGTGCAAAAAAGAAATGCAACTTCTGATTTAAGGACTGACATCAAGTAACCTCTGTGCACTGAATTTGAGTTTCAGACTATTATTGCTACTTATATTTCTATCACCAATGCCTTGCTTCTGTATTGGGTTTGCGTGGCAAGGTTTTTGGTAGCAGTGGGGGAGGGGACATGGGGTGGCTTCTGTGAGAGAAGCTGCCAGAAGCTTCCCCCATGTCCGACCCAACACAGCCAATGCCAGCCGGCTGCAAGAACGGACCCGCCGCTGGCCAAGGCCGAGCCAATCAGTAACGCCTCTGTGATAACATAATTAAGAAAAAAAAAAGGAAGGGAGAAAAAAAGCTGCACACTTTGCAGCGGGAGAGGGGAGTGAGAAGATGTAAGAGAAAACAACTTCGCAGACACCAAGGTCAGTGAAGAAGGAGGGGGAGGATGGGCTCTGGCGCCAGAGCAGCGATTCCCCGCAGCCTGTGGAGAAAGACCATGGTGAGGCAGGCTGTCCCCCTGCAGCCCATGGAGTTCCATGGTGGTGCAGATGACCACCTGTAGCCCGTGGAGGACCCCACGCCGGAGCAGGTGGATGCCTGAAGGAGGCTGTGACCCCGCGGGAAGCCCGCGCTGGAGCAGGTTCCTGTCAGGACCTGTAGCCCGTGGAGAGAGGAGCCCACGCCGGAGCAGGTTTGCTGGCAGGACTTGTGACCCCGTGGGGGACCTGCGCTGGAGCAGTCCCTTCCTGAAGGACTGCACCCCATGGAATGGACCCATGCTAAAGCAGTTCGTGAAGAACTGTCAGTCATGGGAAGGACTCACGTTGGAGCAGTTGGTGGAGGACTGTCTCCCGTGAGAGGGACCCCACGCTGGTGCGGGGGAAGGAGACCTCCCCCTGAGGAGGAAGCAGCAGCAGAAACAACGTGTGATGAACTGACCCCAACCCCATTCCCTGTCCCCCTGTGCTGCTGGGGGGAGGAGGTGGAAAATCGGGAAAGAGATTAAGCCCGGGAAGAAGGGAGGGATGGGGGAGGTGTTTTAAGATTTGGTTTTACTTCTCATTCTCCTCTAATTTTGATTTGTAATAAAGTAAATTTGTTTTTTCCCCCAAGTCGAGTCTGTTTTGCCCGTGCCAGTAATTGGTGAGTGATCTCTCTCCGTCCTTATCTCCACCCACGAGCTTTTCGTTATAATTTTCTCCCTCTGCCCATTTTGAGGAGGGGGAGTGATAGAGTGGGCTTTGGTGGGCACCCAGCATCTAGCCAGGGTCAACCCACCACAGCTTCTCAATTCACTTCCTGTTGAAAAGCCTGTCCTTGAATGAAAGTCAAGTTCATTGAGCAATGAGTTTCCTGTAGCAATATATTCTACTTTACTAAATAGGTTATTTCATTTAAGTGTCACCTTTCTAAATACTTAAAATCTATTTAGCAACTAATGATTATTTAAAAAGAAACCAAAACAAAACAAAAAACCAAAGGGAATACAGGTAATTATCTCTTCTTCATTATCTATAAAAGCAAGAATTTATTATCAGATACCTCTAGACTGAAATGAAGTAACTGTTTAATTGTGTTCAGACCAGAGTTTATGTTGTACAAAATAGAACCTGTTGTGTTGTATAGTTCAGTCATAGCTCAGGAATGCAGATGAGAAATTCCCATTCTATATTTGACTAGGACAACATGACTGACATCCTTTTGGTGAAGAGTTCTAAGGAATTCTTCTTTGTCATGGATAAGTAAAAAGTTAGTTTTATACTATGGTTAAAAAGACAGCCTCTTTGCTACCACAATAGCCTGTAAAACCTCAGTGACCCAGAGGAATATCAACAACAATGCTCTTAGACTTTTTGCTTGAAGCTCCTATCTGAAGTCCTATCATGGTGCAAGTCTACTTAGTGTATGAAATTCAGTGGGTTACTGACTTGAGGTGACACAACTACATGCCACAATTTATTATGTGGGATGAAGGTTTTCATGCTTCAGGCAATAGTGCTTTGCAGAAGTTTGAAGGGAATAATATTTGCAAACCTAGACTGTGAAGTTCACCAAAGGGAGACAATGTTTAGTGATACTCTGGTTCTCAACAACTCAGATAAAGCCATGAAGTTGTGAACGAAGATTGACTGTGCTAACAAGAAGGCTACAGCCATCACTTCCACCCTGAAGGTCTCATAGACTTGGAACAGTAATTCTAAGACAGAATGGTTCTCTGAGGCAGAAGGCCAAGGCACAAGCACCATCGCTGTCTTGAACACAAGAAATAGTGATAGTATCAAAGACATACTGACAGTTTACCAAATGCTGTTGCTGTTGAAAACTAAGAGTACACATATAACTGGTTTTCATGCTCAGGGACTAGTAACAAAGATTTTAACGTATCTCAAATGCTATTTAATATTAAATTCCAGCATCTCAAATTGTCTTTAAAAACTCATCATCTGGCATACACGTAATTATGACCTCCTCTGTATGAAGTGCAGTTGCTTATTGATGACTTCTGTGATGAGAAATGTTGAAGTTTTCTCAAATCTGCTTCCAGGTGCCATGGTCATACAAAACTTCAATAGTTAAGTGGATGAAAAATTTACATATGAAAATTTGCTTGTAAATTAGCCATATGTACCCTCCTCCCCTTCATGAAAGAGTATTAGTGTTTTACACTAGCTACTGTTTCGACAATGAAATGGATTAATCTCCAACTTACCATGAGCCTTGATAGTGGACATTTGGTATTTTCAGCTAACTTCTTAGTTTTCTTATCTCAGCTTCACAAAGACTGGCCTTGTAGATGATTTATCACGGACCTCCAATTCCCAACTTGCCAAGGATGGGCCTTGTGGATGATTTGTCACGGAACTCCAGACAATTTAAAGCTAATGAGCAAAGATAACTAGGAAGAGGCCCGGGCTCAGATCCAAGAAGAAAGTGCGCATGTGCAAAATCAAGAGGTTAACTACAGATGACGATGAGGAGGGTGGGGTAACTTTAGGTTGGGATGAAAATTTCTCTCTAAGACCCTCAACAACCACCACCACAAAGCTCTGCGCAGGCACGAAGGGGAGGAGACCTAATTTTAATAAGAAGCATGGAAAGGTCATGCATATGTATAGGCGTTTTGCATTATCTAATGAATATGTATAGGAATATACCTTAAATATAGAGAACTAACTGCCTTAAGGCGCACGTTTGTGGTGGAACGATCCCTCGTGCGCCCAGCGCTGAATAAACATACCTACTTTACAACTTTACAGGTTGTGGAGTCTCTTTCCGCACATCAAACCTCCCTTACCAATGTACACCAACTAGGATTCAAAGGTACTAGTTCTGAAATAGTTCAGTCCCTATGTCCACACAGGCCTCTGTTTCACTTCTGACACTGCTAACAAGGATGACAGCTAGGAGGACTTCTGAAGGTGGCTTTGCTGTAACACAGGTTTCCGTCTTTAAGGAACAGGTCTGACAATGTCAGCTTTTTTCACAGAAGTTACTGTACAGGTTATTAAAACATTTTCAGTCATTACCAGCTAAAGTAAGATTAGAAGACTCTGTATTGAGTTATTAAATTTACCAACCAATTTTCAGCCATAGGCTGATCTCAGTACACAAAATTGAATCTGATCAACTCCTCCAAGATATCCTTATAATAAAAGTAATCTTTCTTGATGCTTGCCATCTTTAGAGTAACCCTTTGCTGCCACTAATTGATCAGCTTTTACAGCCCAAAAGTATGCTGAGACTGATATTGGCTTCACTTGATAAGCAGAATCTTGCACATTTGTATTTTAGAGGAAAACCTGGCCAAGGGATGTAAAATACTCTTTTCCCAATAGATGATTGTTCTCTAGATTAGTGTCCTGACAGGTACTGTTATCAGCTAAATTACTGAACCCATCTGGAAAGATCCTGTAGGGATACAGATGTGGGTAGAGATATTCTTTATACCTTTGCATTAATTATGAATAAAACAAGATGGAACCTTATAAATATTACACTATAAGTGACTAATAATAGTATTTTTTCTCACAACCTCAGATCATTTTTTCTTGCAGTTCATGTATTTTTTTTCCTAAACTTGCAAGATCATATTTATATTGTCTGAACTTTGTGATGTGAATATTTTATTTTCTGAGCTTTCAGACTAACATTGCCTTTTTTTTTTTCCACATTTGTACTGCAGTATCAATTTGTTTATTTGCTTTATTCTCTATAGTTTATGATCAGAAAACTGCATATCTGTTATTTCTTGTGCTGTCACATACAGCCTGTCATCCAAACTGTGTCGGGAGACTTTGAAAGTATGGTATTTTTTAATTATAATTTTCCTGTCACAACATTTTTTTCTTTATTTTTTGATTTTATATATATATATATATATATATATATATATATATATATATATAAAATATGCAGATATGGTCAAGTTTTTGTTTGAAATATTTTCTGAAGAAATGTTTGTAGTTATCAAGTTATCAAGATATTTCATATGTCAAAATAAACCACAAATAATTTAATGTGTGAACATACTGTCACCGAAATCGGGAAATAAACTTCTTGACACCAATGTAGTCTTAAGGCGCAGGCACTTCTTTATTATGGCACTGGATGCATGGGGGATAGCTCCAACTATTGTGCATACCCACTCGTCTCTCCACAAAAGCTTTATGCGATCAAAATATGCATATTTATTACTTTTCCTTGAAGTCATTAACATATTCATTATATTTTCAGGAACTCATTGACATATCTAAATGTCCCTTTCACATGCGCACTCTCTCTCGTGATTGTCATGGCCTTCTGGTGGTCATCATCACTGTGTGCTTTGGTTCTACTTTTCCTTTGCGCTTGTTCAGTTCTTTCTTGCGCCTGTCTCCAACACTTCTGTCTGCCTTGTCCCAAGGAGACAGCTCAATACGTTCTCTTGTCACATCCCAGTGGTCAATAAAACAAAGAGTCTTAAAGCTTTCATGAACATTACGGTAATAAATTTCAATTTATGAAATTCTATAACAAAGATACATTGGTCTTAATTCCAGTACTAAGTTAATTATTAGAATAGGCCTGGGACTTTACAGTCTCTTCTTGGTGAGGCTTCTGTGATTACCTAGTTTAAACTTAACAGTCCTAACATACACTTTATGTTTACAGTTTTCTACTTCTCTTAATCAAACCCAACTCTTCTATATGATCAAATTTTTATTATTTTATCAGAGTACTTGCAACAATAAAAATATGTTAAAAAGATCTGACGTTGATTTAGATACTCAAGTTAAATATGAAACATTTCAAGCTAATCAGGGTCAAATGTAAAGACAAGATCAATGAGATAAAGAACAAAAGGTTTTGAAACTCTCAGAAATGAGAAGAATTAATAATACATTTTGAATGTCAATAGGATCCTTTTGGCTCCATGGCAGCAGAAAACCAGTACTGAATTGTGACTTCATGTCTTCTTTTTGCTTCTGTCTCTTGAGAAATAACCTGCTCTTAGCTGAGCTCCTCTATGGATGCTCAGAAGAAGCTTCAAAGCCATCTCTAAGGAATTAATGTCCTTTGACCAGTTTTCTTACCCTACAGAAATCTGTTGTTAATTCAGGAATGATGCCAGCAATGATCTGTATTGGGTTTGCATGACTAGGTTTTAGTAGTGGGGTGGTGTAGGGTGGCTTCTGTGAGAAGCTGACAGAAATTTCCCCTTTGTCCAACAAAGCCAATGCCAGCCGGCTCCTAGATGTACCCGCTGTTGGCCAAGGCCAAGCCAACCAGTAATGATGCCAACGCCTCTCTGATAACATAAGAAGGGGAAGAGAAAAAAAACTACACATTTTGCAGTTGCAGAGAGGAGTGAGAATATGTGAGAGCAACAACTCTGCAGACATCAAGATCAGTGAAGAAGGAGGGCGAGGAGAATCTTCAGGTGCCAGAGCAGAGATTCCCCTGCAACTTGTGGTGAAGACCATGGTGACGCAGGCTGCCCCCCTGCAGTTCATGGAGGTCCATGGTGGAGCAGATGACCACCTGAAGCCTGTGAAGGTTTTGTTTTCTCACTATTCTACTTTGATTTTAATTGGCAATAAATTAAACTATTCTCCCTAAATTGAGTCTGTTTTGCCTGTAATGGTAATCGATGAGTGATCTCTTCTTGTCCTTATCCTGACCCATGAGACTTTCATTATATTTTCTCTCCCCTGTCCATTTGAGAAGCGGGAGTGATAGAGTGGCTTTGGTGGGCACCTGGCATCCAGCCAGGGTCAACACACCACACGATCACGGATTATCAGGTTTTTTTTTTCCTTTCTTGCTTCCATTTCTAAAACTTTAGCTTGTTATATGAACAGTGCAATACAAATAACAGTTTTCCAGCTTCATCATATGCTGGGATAAGAAGTTTCACATCTTCTACAGTTTTTGTGTGCTTACGCACATACTTGCTTTGGTGCAGTAAAGGTGAAAGTGAAGAAAATAATTCTCAAGAACAATAAAAATATTTTCACTCTCAGGAGAAATGAGTCAACACCAGAAGCCAGCTTAGTACTTTATTGCACTGCCTGATGTCCTTCCTGCCATGTTATGCCATAAAAATCCTGTCAGTGTTTGTCTGTAGTATTTGTGCCTTGTTTCACCTTTGACCTTCAAGAAAGACACAGGCAAAAAGACCTGTACTCCCAAATAGAATCTCAATGGAGTTAGTAGGGGTCCAGGCAGGCAGAACAGCACATTTTTGTGCACTACACTGTTGGGTCTGCAGACTAGAAATCCTCACAGGAAAGGAATTTACAAAACTCTGCTTCCTGAAGAAAAAAAATATTTTACCTCAGCAAAATCTTCTTGCACAATATATCTCCTATAACAATGCTGTGCTTTAATGGTGGCTGTGCACTGAAAAAACGGTGTTCTAAATTACCATTCAATATACTATGGGCTGTCACTATGATAAATATTTGTGGCATAGTTCATTTATGCACAAAGACTACAAGATCTGCCCTAAACGCATGTAATGATGGTAACATAACAGTGAACTGTTTGTACAGTTTAGAAAGAGTAAAGCATCGTGTACAGATTCAGAAAATAGTCCAGAAGAGCTACCAAAGTAATTTAATATATAGAAAGATCATAAGAAGTATCTATTCAGACAATGGGAAGAATTTAAAGGGATCAATATTCTAAGTTCTTCTGAGGAAAAATTATGTAGTCTGCAACTATTTGTGTACATAGACAGCATGATTTTCTGAAAGAAGGTGATACTTTCGTCCCTAAAAAACTAATCTGAGTAAACTATGTATTGATTGTCCTATCACATGTAAAAGTTGGACTGTTAAAAAAGTCTTTCATCATTAAGATCTTAGGGCATTTTCTCATACAATTTTTTTTTCCTTTCCTACCCATTATTCTCTTAGTTCACTGCCCAGTCTGTCATTGCTCACCTTTAAGTATAGAAACTGTACCAATACTACTATTCACTCTCAGTACTTGCTAGTTAACATTTCCCACCCATAGACTTTTGCCTTGAACTTCCTGCCTTGCAAATGGCCTTTTCCTCAAACCTAGACTACCTCTCCTTGTCCACACCTGGGTCCATGTGTGCTTTCCCAATGCCACACAGAATCTTAAGTACTTACCATAGCTGCTGAGACAGTGTTTTGCAGAGGTCCTGGGCAATTCTTCTCCCATGTTGATCTCACTCTGGTTTTTTTGCACCTGCAAACTCAAAATTGGGTTCTCATGCAAAGTAAATGTCACTGATGTGAGAACCACCTCTTTGTTCCTTCTCTCAAAACTTAGTGAATAGTAATATAGTCGTCATTTAAATATGCAGTAAGCAGTACCTAATAATAGGTATGCAAGATGAGTTAGCAATCAATCAACACATAATGCTCATGACTAATTTAGCATACTGTAATCCACACTATCATCATAAGCAGGAACAACCCAAGTGAGTAGGTCTCAAAGAAAATCATACAGTACCAGGAAAAAGTGTGGTAAAAATCAGCATTCTCGTCACCTTCAGCTTCACCACCTGCTACACTGGAGGATATACACAAGGAAGACGTTACATCAATGTTTTTCCTGACTTGTCATTAGGAGACTTATCCCTTTCACTTTCCTTATGGTTCATTTGTTTTTTTATTTTTTCTGCAGAAGTAACTTTTACACTTAGGATTGATGTGTGCCATTAGTGATGACTTATCTGAGCAAACCTTTATGCAAGCAAGTCTGTCTCAACATCTTTTGTGCAACAAATGTTCCACTGATTTCATGCACTGTTATAGAAACCACATAAACAAAGATTCTGGACTTACCTCAGTAGCAAGGGAACCCCCTGACAGCTGCCCTGCACCTGATCAAGACATGGTCTACCACAAGCAAGCACAGAAAAAATTAACAGTAGTAAAATGATGTGGTTTATTCTTGATTTCCATATGCAGACTACAGCAAGTTACAGAAGCTGATATCAAACGTTTCTGTAAAGTAGATTGCAAGAGCACCTCTTATGATCTGGCACTCAGCTCTTGCATGCATCTGAGCAAACTCCAGCTGATGCTACTTCACTGGTATAATTTGAGAGTCTCACTACCATCCTGCTTGCATCTGCTCCTGCAAACATTACAGAGGATGCAGTAGGCAAAGAGTATCTTAACAAGGAAGTATCTTAACAATAAGCCTCTAGGCTGAGATGAGGGACCTCTACCCCTCAGTTATCCAGAGGTATATACCACAGTTATGCTGCTAATTCAATAACTGAAGATCTGACCAAAAAACGGTGCTTCATAAAATGCAGGAGATGCACGGATGAAAATTATGAATTGTGATCCTAATGACTGAAGTTCAAAATATTAGCTAGTCAGCTTGCAAGGCATTAGCTTACACTGTAAAAGCTGGTGTCACACACCGTGGGTTTGTAAATGTATTTGGTTTACATGGCAAGGTGTTGGTAGCAGAGGCAGGGCCTGCAAGGTTGGCATCTGTGAGGAGAGGCCAGAGCTGCCTCATGCTGGACACAGGGAGTTCCAGTCAGCTTCAATGGACCTATTGCAGGACACAGCTGAGCCCCTCTGCCAAGCTGGTGACATCTCTAGGAAACTCTTCCTAATACAGGGTAAAAAAATCTATGCAACAGCTGTGAGAGAGAGTGATAAAAATGTAATAGAAACAGCCCTGCAGACACCAAGGCCAGAGAAAAAGAAGGAGGAGCAGGTCCTCTGGGTGCCAGAGCAGAGATTCACCTGCAGCCCATGGAGAAGACTATGTTGATGCAGGTTGTTCTAATGCAGCTCATGGAGGACACCATGCCACAGAAGGTGTATGTGCCCTGAAGGAAGCTGCAGCCCATGGAGAGCCCATGCAGGAGTAGGTTTTCTGATAGGAACTGAGGCCTGTGCACATTGGACCAATCTGCTCCTGAAGAGCTGTACGCTGTGGAAAGGACCCATGCTGGAGCAGTTCTTGAGGACCTTCAGCCTATGGGAGGGACCCCACCTTAGAACAGGGGAGTGTTAAGAATAAGCAGCAGAGACAAAGCATTGTGAACTGACTGGTAGCCCCATTCCCTATCCTCACTCTGCTGCGTGGGCAAGAAGGAGGCAGAAAAGTCAGTAGTAAGCCTGAGAAGAAAGTGGAGGGAAATGTTTTTAGTTTTGTCTTTACTTCTCACCAACCTACTCTATTTTTAATTGGCAATAATTAATCTTCCCCAAATTGTGTCTCTTTTGCCTGTGACAGTAATTGCTGAGTGATCTCCCTGTTGACCCTCTGAGCTTATTTTCTCCCTTGTCCTGTTGAGGAGAGGAAATGAAAGAGTGGCTGGGTGGGGCAGACAAAATTCAATCCACCACAGCAATGCATTAGAATAATGCATTAACCCCTTAATGAGATATCATTCCTTGTCAAGGCAGTAACAGTAACACTTTTTGAGAACTCTGATGCAAAGAAACCCCTTAACTACCAGTTGTGTACCAACCACCTAGTGTACCATGAGCTAAGAATTTTAGCCATACTACATATTTCTTAAATCTTACAGAAGACAGTCACCTTTCTAATCCCAGATGCACTAGAAGTCAAAAGGTACATGACAGAGTTGCAGTTGGAAAATTATGAGGGCAGTGGCTTTCTCATGTTGATCATCTAATATATGATATATGATAAGACCCACAGAAAATTTCCTTTCCCATATTAAAGCTCTCCATTCATTATGATGTTCCTAAAAAATATAGCATAATCTTACGTTATCAATTCTCATTCTTCTCATGAACAAAGATATTGTAACAGCATGTGATGAGGCAGGTGACAAACCTGTTCTGGACTGTTTCCATATGTGCTGCCTACCCTATATGTTCTCTGTCAAACCAAATAAAGCCCACTGTGGGCATGAGGGGTTTTTAATACAATGAAACACTTGTAATCTCTTAGAGATCCCTCCTGCTAGTGTGATCAACCATGGTGACCACCCACTAGCTCTTGCAGCCTGAGATTAAAAAGACAAAAGGCTCCCAGTGTGTAACAGGTGTTATTTCCCCTGGAAGAGAGGATGGCTTGGCAGCAGGCCATGTGTCTAATAACACCATCTCAAACTACCAAAAAAATGATTGTTATGTCATTAGGTAATTTTTGACTTGAAGTGGCATATCACATATCATTTACTGGATCTGAATATCCAGAAGTCCACAGATCCAATATTACTAGTCCTCAGATGATGGTCTAAAAGAGATTCTGCACCCTTTTGTAGGAGATCGAATTACAGTTATCCTTTTTAATCTGAGGAAATTATTATTATTTCTAAACATATTGGCCATTATTGTTCAATTATGTTACACACTATAAATAAATCATGTCAGACTATACATTATTCCATTTATCTGTATTTTAGAAATCTTTTGAATAAGGAATAATTTGAGGAGAAATTAAAAATATCTAGCCAATTACTACTACACATAATGTTTTCTTCACCAGTTAAATGGATAGAAAAGTACTTAGTTGGAAGTGTTTAGGGTAGTCAAATATTGTATAAAGGTGTGTGTGTATACATTAAAGGAGTAGGGAAAGAAAACTACAAGTCTCCATTATCACTTCATAAAAAACTGAATGTATAGAATTAAAAAACAGACTGAGAAATATAAGAAAAAATGGCATTTATATACAACGTGATGTCTGCATACAAATGTATAGGTCAAGCATGTAGAAAAATTGTCATTTTCCATAATAATAATAAAAAATCTGAAGTGTTTTTTAACAAAAGGAAAATAATAAAGTAAAACACTTATTCAATATGAAGTTATTTTTATCAAAAGAAGCTGACAATTTCTTTAAAAGCATTATATTCTGACAAATTTGAATTAAAAAAAGAAAGCCCTGTATACAAAAATTTAGATATTCATTCTCTAAATCATAGAATGCAAAAGTTTTATTCTCAAACACAATACTTCCTTACATTTCATAAACCTTTTTTTATTTTTCAGGTCCACATAGAATTTTATAATCTCTGTACTTTTTGGTTGTTGAGGTGTTGGTCTTTTTCTTTTAACTATGCCACTCAATCAGTTCTACAATCTCAGTTTTTCCTCAGTGGGAAATGGCCTAATGACCTGGGCAAACATTTTTGTATCCTTTGCGTAGTCTTCCTGTTTGAGGTTCAAAATAATTCAGAATTATTAAGCATCATTTACCAGTGGCACAAATAATACTATAAAGTCTATAGAAGTGCCTGACAAGTAATGCCTTTTGACCAAATGGTTTATCATAGTCTAAAGCACCAAAACATGCCCCCCAAAAAGTCAGTGTTACTCTTCTTTCCATTTCCATTTTTTACTTCCAAAAATAGAGTAATCAGAGATGTCATTCCAGAAATCAATCACTTGAGGATGAAATTTCTCCATTATAAATATGGTTATGATTCTGCTGGTCTGAAAACAGGATCTGTGTTCTGGTGGGGTCAATGAATGAGGAGTGCAGTACTTTGAATGGTGTTCTTCACCATACAGTTTTAAAATGAGGACACAGTCTGAAACTTGGTGTCACAAAGGCACAGTGAGGCACATCTGTCTATGAAGATACAAGCTCTATACTTCAGTTTGACTTTCAGGATTTATTTTATATACAGACTACTTTAATTGTACTGAAAGCTTATACACACCAGGATTACCAGGGATATACCATAGTCATGGGGTTATATGTATATTTAGTGAAAATAAGCATATGAACCAATAAACTTGGGTTCTCTGTTCTTGTGATGATGTAACAGCATGTAACCTCAATACTATCAGTTTAGTTATCTGCTAGTGAATTCCATCTTCCATTAATACCTTGAATAAATTTAATGGAGATAAGGAGCTCATGGTTTATCCTACATATCTCTGCATACTTTTCCATCTCTCTCTCTTCTATTTTTCTGTTATTGTACACAGGTGTACAACATGTATGTGGCTAGTTGTGTTTATAGATCAAGCACAAGTGGAGCATTAAAAATTAGCCAGTTCAGATTCAGGAAAATGAAGCTTGATTGCATACTTTCCTTGTTTAGTTAGGAAGCCCTGATAGACCTCTTGTGTCATGCCATTCAGGAGAATTTTCATTTTTTCATTTATTTAAAGGTGCTACCTGTTGCCATTCTTCTCAATAAACTTGTCAGTTTTTCTGTTACCCAGTTTTGGGATGATGTGCATTATTTATGTTTTCTTCTGTTTTCTATCTAATGTCTAGTTCTTTCTTTGTTATCCTGCCTTCAGAGCCAGTCCTTGAATGTAGATTACAATGATCATTCTAAATTTCTTTCTGTAAGTTATTATTCTCATTAATTTAACAAAATTAAAATTTGTGAAGTATTATTTCCACACTGTGCAAAATTTAATTTTAATAACCAAGTATAGCTAAAAGAAAAAGGGTAGAGAAATCATAGATTTTGGTTACAGATATTAATAGAATCACCTGTGCCTCTAGTATAGGTTAGATGACCATCTCAGTTAGGTACCTGAAATTTAATGACCAATACAAAGTGGAACTCTTCCTTAGCCGTTTTCCTGAATCAGGACAATTCCTTTAATAATCTTGAGCTATATTTTCTTTAGAAGTAATTATTGATCATAATTAAAATTATCATTTAGCTATGTTCAAAAGTATTTAAATAAAGAAAAGCAGAAAAATTAAAAAGAGAATGTAGAAGTGTCTACAACATTTGTTATAACATTGCAAACTCTTTGTGCTCATACATATGTATAAATAATTACATATATATGTATATATTTGATGAAGGAAATCCTTTACATAACATATGATGCTGCCTATGAAATGTGATTCCTCTATCAGTTTTAATTTCTAATATGGAAAAGAAAATACTTTCAGGTGGAATGCAGTTCTTTAGTTGTTTTTACCATGTTAGATTTTAGATGCTTTTGCAAGACAACTGTATTTGGTCTAGCTGAGATTGAGTTAATTTTCCCCATAGCAGCCCTCATAGTGCTGTGTTTTGTATTAATACCTAAAAAGATATTGATAACACACCAGTGTTTTGGACAGAGCTGATCAGTGTTAGCACAGCATTAAGGCTGTCTCTCCAATGTTCCTTGGGAGGGAACATAGCCAGGACAGCTGACCCAAACTGACCCAGCAGACCAGAAGGTTATTCCATACCATACGGTGTTTGCACAGAAATAAAAGCTAGAAGAACAGAGGGAGAAGGGAGTAATTCATTATTTACAGTGTTTGTCTTCCAGACAAGTGCTGTGTGTATTGAAACCCTGCTTCCCAGGAAGTGGCCAGACATTGCCTGCTTATAGGAAGTAAAGCATAAATATTTTGTTCTTCTTTTGCTTCCACTAGGGAAGCTTTGCTTTATGTTTCTATTAAACTGCCTTTATCTCAACCCACTAGTTTTTTTTTTTTCCAATCCTACTTTTTACCCTTCCGATCCTGTTGAGAAGGGCTGTGATACAGCTGCTTGGTGGGCACCTGGCATTTAGCCAAGGTTAATCCACCACAACAACCCAGAACAACAGTTCCAAAAAAACCTGTTTCCTGGGAGGTAGAAAAAGAAGAAGGAACTTCTAAGCAATTATTAGTGGCATGAGACCACTAGATTGCAAAAACAAACAGCATAGTAGGTCATAATTTTAATTTACTAGACTTTTAGCAATTAAAATTACATAAAGAAGATTATTACGAGTACAGATTAAAATGATTAGTGTTAGATTCTGCATGAAAACATGCTTGATTATGAACTGCAAATAACACATCAGTGGAAAGGTTTCAAAGTAAGTAAATACCATTCTTATCTTGTTCAAAGATGCAGTAAGGCATTTGTGTGGGTTTCAAACAGCTACAGGAAATACAATCCCTGAGTAAGCACCTAACTTGTCTGTCAATTTTATATTACAGTAAGATAGGATGAAATTACCTCATTGCTTTTTCCTATGCATCCAAAATTACAGTATGAAACCAAATTATTTAAGTTTAAGGGATCAGTGAGTAAAGAGCAAATGTTCTCTTCACGTTGATGTCTGGGTAATATTAAAAAAATAGTATTTATCTACAGTAACATTCTTCTAGCAGCTGTATTTGCTATAAAGGCAGACTGTTATCAGCTAGTACAAAACTGAGCAACAGAAGACAAAACCAGAGAGGATTATCTTCTCAGTCTTATCTACACATGTTAAGTCAGGATCTCTGCATTCCAGCCAGTGAAGTTAAAAAGCAATTGTGTCTGAGCCCCTTGAAACCATGTCTAGTTTGTCTTTCTGTGCTCCTTATTTAGTAACAGAAGTTTGGAGAGGGAGCATCTACATTCCAGGCATGCTTAACATTAGAGGTGTAATTTGCTATATAGCCAGTTTGAACTGCTTTTCTGAACAAACCAGGGGGGGAAGGAGCTGTGTTACTGACAGTGGCAGAAGATAGGAGTGAAGGGAAATTGCTGTTAACGTGCTGCCCATCTGGCGCCTCACCTTACTTCTCACCAGGGCGAGGAGAAGTTAAATATAAGGAGGTAAATGTCATAGATTTCTCTGCACCTTCTCTCCATTTCAATCCAGTGGAAAGTGTCTTGTCTCCTCAAGCTGTAACTGTCATGAACACATGCTAGCAGTCACTATACCAAAAATATATACAAAAACACAGGTGGAAAGGAAAGTAGAATTTGTGGAAACTAATGATGTTGGTAACAGAACCTCAGAAATTATATCCCTTATTCTACTTTGAAAGTTACATAATTAGTGTTGATAAACCCTGTAGCGTCTTAGTTAGTGTAATATTGTATATCTATCTTGACTACACTGACTAATAGTAAGGAGTAAAAACTCACTAGCATCCAAAATCAGACAAATATTTTGGACACTAGTGAGTTTTTACTCCTTACTATTAGTCAGTGTAGTCAAGATAAATATACAATGCTAACTGGAATTTTTGCTTGTTCCTTTTGTTTGCATTTGTTATGCCTTAGACTTGAAGGATGAATTAATATAGAATAAAAGTCTGTAAGCTAAAAAGCTGTGGGTTTTTTTCTCAGTAAAATATTATATGCTTCTGCTAGAGAAAAGTGATGTGGAACTCAAGGTCAAAGTCAGTTCTGTGTTATTTAAGGACCTTTTAGTTTCTGGGTACACAAAAGCATCGGTCTTTGGGAATAAATATATATATTAAAAAAAAAAAAATCTGTAGAAAGATCTATGCTACCAGACACATTTTAAGTTATAGAATTTTTTTTTTAAAAGGGACAAAAAAAAAAAAAAGCAACTAAGAAAGTAAAACAAAAGGCTATTGCAAAGGAGAAGGAGATGGATTAGCTGTAGGCAATTGTCTGAAAATGAGCTTGGCAGCCTTAGTTCATGGTTATGTGCTGACCTGGGGTTTTTAAAAAACCTGCAGCAATGAGCTTCTTAAACTATGGGAAGCAATGTATACAACTAGTGGAATAATTTGCTATTGATAGATTTATTTATTTTTTTAAAAAGGTTCTCATAAAGGTTTGTTTCTATTATTATAAAATATTGGGGGAGTTGCTTTAAAAAAAATATGCTTATTTTTTATCTACTATCCTATTTTTTGTCTTTCAAATACATTAAAAAAAAAGGCTTACTGGTTTGTGTTTATTTTTTTTTTCTACTTTTTGTTACTTTCAACATTTCTGGTGCATATGAACCTTGAAAAACTGCCAATTAAGAGCCGGAAAGTTGAAAAAAATAGTTGAAAAGAGAAGAAAGATTTTGAAACTACAGGTATATTTTATTTATGGGTGGAAAAGATGAGAGTTTTTAAATTAACCCTGATTTTTGGAAGTTGGTATTTTTATTAAAAATAAAATAAGAATAAAAAGTTCGATTTTTTTTAAGAAAGTTATAAATTCCTTAAAAAAAGTTATCCCAAGCTATATTTATATTTATATTTATATTTATATTTATATTTATATTTATATTTATATTTATATTTATATTTATATTTATATTTATATTTATATTTATATTTATATTTATATTTATATTTATATTTATATTTATACTTATATTTACATTTACATTTATATTTATATTTATATTTATATTTATATTTATATTTATATTTATATTTATATTTATATTTATATTTATATTTATATTTATATTTATATTTATATTTATATTTATATTTATATTTAATTGGCATTTCTCTACTTCCAGTTTAATTTTCAAGTGTTTTTCATAGTATAATGGAAAATTTCTTGGCTTTGTCTCCTAAAAATGAATAGAAGTTCTGTTATTGCTAAATTCTCACAGAAGAGAAACAGAAAAATGGATTTGCTCTTTGGTATATCCTTTTCTCCTTTTTGGTTTTTATAATTCCAGTGATAAAAACTTGCAGGGGCTTACTCTTCTTTAATTGGAAATTGAATTATCTTTCTGGTTGCAATTTATTTATTTTTTTTTTAATATAATATTAGCAGGAGTACAATATGATGCTTGGGCTGCACTCAGAAGCATAGCTGAAAAGACATTATAAATAGTCTTTGGTTGTGATTTGAGAGGACAGGAAGATGATCAGAATACATATAAGTGGTTTCCTTCACCCTCTTTCAAGACATAGAATATTATAATACATCAATCTATCTGTTAATGCTGCATTTAATTAATACTTTCTATTAAAAAAAAAAAAGTTGACTTAGAGTTTCTGCATCCATTTATCTTCATGTATGGAAGCATAAAATACATTCAGAAGGTAAAGGCATAAGAACTGGTATGGTCTGGCTAAAGTAATTTTGTGTGCAGTGAAGATATACATGAATTGCTTCAAAATGCTGATCAGGAGTTCTCAGCTCTTTCTGGAAACATTGATTTCCCTAGTTTCTGGGAAATGTTGATCAGGACAAATTGTACCTGAGAACTTCAGGACATTTCCTAAATTAAAACAGGGAAATATCTCAGGAAAATTCGATTACTCTGGACTAGGAGAAAGCAAGGACCTGTAAAAAATTAAGCTAGCATTGGAGAGACTAAAATCATTACACAATTCATTTATTTACATTTATTTATATTTTATGTATGTATATCATAGACTGATTATTAAAGAACGTTAAGTTCTACAAACTAATCTAGTATACTAAAAAGATAGCTGATGCCACAGAAGACCATTTCAAGAGAAAAAGTGAAAAAAAAACATGGCAACATGAGAGAGCTGATAGCAATCACCTTTTAATGTTTATTAGGCCACTGAAGTTTAAATATATCTTGCTGGGCTAATGTCCTCCATCTTGTTAACAGTGCCCAGGTGCAGGAATAAAAACATGAAAGTCAATGACATGATTTTTTTTAAAAAAGAGAAAAAAAGAAAACCTTTAGTTTCCCTAAGTTGCCCTTTCAAAAATGAAGCCATGGACGCATTTTTTTTTCAGTTAAATAAGGAGTTATCTCAACACTATGTACTGTTTTTTATTTATTTACTGTTCCTTTACTAAATGAAATGGTTTATTAGAGTATAACTTTGTTAAATGAGGTGTATCTGGTTTGGGGATTTGGGGTTTGTTTGTTTTCAGTTTCATGTTTGTTTCAATTTATAAACTGTGGAGTTTCCAGATGCTCTCTGGTAACCTCTGGCAGATGTTTTCACAAGTGTCCTGTAAATCTGCCATGTGTAGTAAATTCAGTAATTGCATTTTCCAATCTATGGAACTCCTAATGTGAATGTATTGATAAAATATAATCTTACATTGGAATACCTAATTTAAAAATCCTTATGACCCAGAAAAGATGCTTAAATGTGTTACAATATAGTATACTGTTGAATCTCTCAATTTTCAAAGAACATGAAGTGTTTAGTTTACTAAAGGTCTTTCTGTATCAAAAAATCTTAATGAACACTGCTTATTTTTTTCTCTCATTTTCTAAGCTGTGACACTTAAGCCTTCTTGAATTAACATTTCCCTTTGAAATCCACAGTTGTTATTGAAGAAAGTGTTTTATTTGCTATTTCCTCTGAATAAATGATACAGTATTAAGTGTCTTCACCTTTTCCTGACACTGTGTAATTTTAGAAAGTTGTTCATAAAGTCTTAAATTCTGCTAGACAAAAGCATCTATATATACTGATAAAACTATCATAGTAAGAGACTGTTTCACTAAAATGCTCTCATACTGACAAAACAGTACATAGGAGCAGACAGCATGTACTAAAGCACGATGTACAGTATTACAATGGGGTTTTTTTGGTGGGGTATTTTGTTTGTATGTTTTTTGTTTCTTTTGATTTTCGAGCAAAGATTCTTTTGATCTTTGTGCAAAGAGACCATCTAGAAGGTTATACTGCATTAAATATTTTGGCAATTTTAGAACAACATAATTTTTATAGTTCAGTAATAAAAATTTTCATGGTTGCGTATGGATTATTTTACAATCTGAGCTTCCACCATAGTAAATGTATGATTATTTTGTTTAAACTGATTTTTTTTTTCCTAGAGATATCAGAGATTGCTGATATTGGTACTGGTTTTGGCATCATATATTCAATCAGTTTGAAAATATCTGTCTCAGAGGACAGAAGGAACTTGGAAATCTAATGTGGCTGTTTCAATTATTAAGCTTTATCTACCTTCTATACTGTTAAGGAAGACTATAGGTCTTTTGATGTTTCAGAACTCTTTTGGGAACCCTTATAAAAATTAGAGTTATTTCTGAAAATCGAGGGAATTATATTATTTTATTTCCCTGCTTCTTTTCAAATGATAGATTGACATTTACTCTTTTGACCTTCTGCCCACACTTCTTTTGATGCAGCTCAGAATATGATTGCCGTTCTGAGCTGCAAGCACACACTGGTGGCTCATGTCCAGATTTTCATCCAACAGGACCCCAAGCCCTTCTCCACAGGGTTGGTTTCAATTCATTCAGCCCTCAGTCTGTACTGATACTGGCAATTGCCCCAACCCAGGTGCATGACCGCACAGACGTCATGCCTTCAAGAGGTTCACATAGGCCCAGCTCCTCAAGCCTGTCAAGGTCTCTCTGGATGACATCTCTTCCCTCATGTGTATCTACTGCACTACTGTCCTGGTTTTGCTACGGTAGAGTTAATTTTCTTCTTAGTATTTAGAAAAATTTTGTTTTAGTTTCAGTCTGGGACTTGTTATGAGAAGAACACTGATAAAAGCACTAATGTTATTAGTTGCTGCTGGAGCTCAAGGTTATGGTGTTTGACTGGTTCACAGCTGCATGAGGACTAGGAGGAGGAAATTCAGTGAATAGCAAACCCCAAAACTGGCATTTTGATGTGCCAATGAAATATTTCATACCATATCACGTCATGTCAGTATATGAACCAGGTTTGACCGGAAGACAGGGTTATTCTCTTGGCGATCACTCGGGCTCACTCTTCTGGGTTTTCAGTTTCAGGACTGTCTTGGCTTCGGGATCACTGGCTGGCACAGGCCGGGCATCAGTCAGCAAGTGGTGAGCAATTTCACTGTGTATCACTCATTTATATATTCTGTTTCCACTGTTGTTATCATTATCATTTTATTTTAATTAATAAATAGTTTTTATCTCAACCCATGAGTCTCCTTGCCCTTTTCTTTCCAATTTCCTCCCTTATTCCCTGGGTGGGGGAAGAGTGAGAGAGTAGACTGACTACAAGCCAAACCACCACAGTCTTTTTTGGCGCCCAACGTGCGGCACGAAGGGTTGAGATAAAGACAAATTTGACCAGATTGTGTTTAAACAAAACTCTGATAAGCATTAATTGTGTGGCCTCTGACTTGGTCGGCACTGATCGGAGTGCTGTTTTCTGTGATCTCTAAGGTGTTTTTAGAATTGTGGTCTGTATCACCTCACTTGCCATATATGTTGTGTGCCAGTATTTATACAGGGCTTACCACCTCTAGGTGTTGGATTGGAATTAGGGGTGTTTTTTAGCTGACTAAGGTTTTAGTTGTGTTGTGCTGTGGGGTGCTGATTGTTGGTATGATAAAATCATGGGTAGTGGGACCGATTTTGTGTCTGTACGCAGTGGTGGCAGGTGGCACGACCAAGCTGGCTCCATCCCCACATTTTGGGAGTCATATGGTGGGCATGGTCACTAATTATACTTCTTCCTGGGACAGACAATAGAAGGAGGGAACATCTGCCTTTGTTTTCCCCTTCTCCTCTGAATCATTTATAAAAGCTCTTGAGAATTTTTAATATCCCTGGGATGCTCAAACTACCATCACCCTATTGCTGAATGTGTGTCAGGTTGTGACATTTAGATCTGCTACTGGTGTTCAGTGCAGATATCAGTGCTGTGCTGCCACTGTAGCTCCTCCAACAGACACTACTGCCACTCCAACCCCTGCAACAGCCACCACTAGAACTACTCCAACCACAGTTCCTGCTAAGGTTACTCAAACCTTGGTGAAAAGCAGCACAGATAAACCAGACAACAAACCTGTGCCAGTATCAGTTACTCCTATACGAGAGGAAATACACAAAGAAATCTGTTCTCATGACAAAGGATGAGGAGGAAGTGGGGCCATCACAAGAACCAGGGGAAGAGCCAGAACCAGAGGCAGTCACCCGACCCCTACCCCTCAGTGAGCTATGAGACATCCGAAAGGATCTCAGCCATCATCCAGGTGAACACCTTGCCACCTGGATGCTCCGATGCTGGGACAGTGGGTCCAGCAACATGGAACTAGATGCTAGGGAAGCCAAGCAGTTGGGACCCATTGACAGAGAAAATGGCATTGAAAAAGCAATTGGGAGATAGCCATAGACTCTCAACCTCAGGAAGCAACTCCTGTCAAGCATGAAAGAAAGGTTCAGCTTTAAGGATGACATTGTGTGTAATTTAAGCAAGTGGGAAAACATAGAGAAAGATATCCAGTGTTTGAGAGAATTAGCTGTGCTGGCAGTGATTTATAGTAACCTGAAAGATGAGCAGTTACCTAAAGATCCAGACGAAGTCCCATGCATACAAAGTATATTGGGGAAACTTCTACAGAATGCACCAGCATTGTATGCTAAGTCACTGGCAGTACTGAACTTCAAAACAGCCAAAGGTGGATGAAATGGCTCACCACCTCCAGATGTACAGAGACACTCTCTCTTCCTCCCTCATCTTGGCTGTAGAGAAACTGACCCAAGAGTTTCAGGAATACATGTCTGATTCCTCTACACGTATTAAGGTCTCAGCTGACAAGAACCCAAGAGGAATGGCACATGCCATGGGGCACACTGTGGTTTGAATTGCATGACTATGGAGAGGACATGAGAAAGTGGGATGGCAAAGCTACCTCAGCCCTAGAGGCATGCATATGTGAGCTGCAAAGAAAACCAAACACAAATGGGGGTTTTTCCAATAAAGTTGTTCCAGTTTCCAATGGATAGCTCTCCAGACAGTGCAGATGGGCTTCAGATCCTTATCTACAAGATGAGAATAAAGAGAAGAGGAGTCCAGCCCATACAAGCTGCTCTAACACGTATGAAGATGATGGGCAGTATGATCAAAATTAGAGGGGCCCTGCCTCCAGCCAGGCGGAGGAAAGGGACAATCAAGTTTACCGGACTGTGTGGATTCATTGGCCTGGCACATCTGACCCTCAGGAGTGTAAGGCTCTAGTGGACACCGGTGCCCAATGCACACTGATGCCATCGAACTTTAAAAGTCAGAATTATTTTGTATTTCTGGAGTCACAGGGAGATCCCAACAGCTGACTGTGTTGGAGGCTGAAATGAGCCTGACTGGGAATGACTGGCAAAAGCACCCCATTGTGACTGGCCCAGGAGCTCCGTGTATTCTTGGCATAGGTTACCTCAGGTGACAGTATTTCAAGGACACAAAAGGGTACTGGTGGGCTTTTGGCACAGATGCATTGAAGACAGGAGAAAACAAACAGCTGTCTGCTTTGCTCGATCTCTCAGAGGACCCTTCTCTTGTGGGACTGCTAGGGGTTGAAGATGAGCAGGTGCTGATTGCTACCACAACAGTGCACCGGCGGCAATATCGCACCAACCAAGACTCCGTAATTCCCATCCATAAACTGATTCGTCAGCTGGAGAGCCAAAGAGTGATCAGCAGGACTCACTCTCCCTTTAACAGCCTCATATGGTCAGAGCGGAAGCCAAATGAGAAGTAGAGACTGACAGTGGACTATTGTGGCCTGAATAAAGTCACACCACCACTGAGCACTGCTGTGCTGGACATATTAGAGTTCCAATAGAAACTAGAGTCCCAGGCAGCCAAGTGGTACGCCACCACAGACATTGCTAATGTGTTTTTCCGCATTCCTTTGGCAGCAGAGTACAAGCCACAGGTTGCCTTCACCTGGAGGGCTGTCCAGTACACCTGGAATTGACTGCCCCAGGGGTGGAAACACAGCCCCACCATTTGCCAAGGACTGATTCAAACTGCCCTGGAACAGGGTGGAGCTCCAGAACACCTGCAATACATTGATGACATCATCATGTGGGGCAACACAGCAGAAGAAGTTTTTGAAAAAGGGGGGAAAATAATCCAAATCCTTCTGAGAGCCAGTTTTATCATAAAAAAAGCAAGGTCAAGGGACCTGCTCAGGAGATCCAGTTTTTAGGAATAAAGTGGCAAGATGGACATCAGATCACAATGGATGTGATTAATAAAATAATAGCTATGCCCCCTCAACTAACAAAAAGGAATCACAAGCCTTCTTAGGCGTTGTGGCTTTCTGGAGAATGCACATTCCACATTACAGTATGATTCTGAGCCCTCTCTACCAAGAGACTCAAAAGAAGAAGGATTTCACATGGGTTCCCGAGCAATGATGAGCCTTTGAACAAATTAAACAAGAGATAGTCCATGCAGTAGCCCTTGGGCCAGTCCAAATAGGACAAGGTGCTAAAAATGTGCTCTACACCACAGCCAGAGACGATGGACCAATCTGGAGCCTCTGGCAGAAAGCACCAGGGGAGACTCGAGGTCGACCCCTTGGGTTTTGGAGTCGTGGATACAGAGGATCAGAAGCCAAATATACTCCAACTGAAAAAAAGATATTGGCAGCATATGAGGGAGTTTGAGCTGCTTCAGAAATGATTGGTACTGAAGCACGGCTCCTCCTGGTGCCCCAATTGCCCGTGCTGGGATGGATGTTCAAAAGGAACATTCCCTGTACACATCACACAGGTGAGGCCATGTGAAGTAAGTGGGTCTCACTGATCACATAATGGGCTCATATTAGAAGCCCCAGTTGCCCAGGAATTTTGGAAGTGATCACAAGCTGGCCAGAAGGCAAAAATTCTGGGATGTTACCAGAGGAAGAGGCTAACTCCATGCCATTGCCCAAAACACTATTCTAGGCCTTGAAAAGCAAGTTTTGTGGTGACATGACACCCCAGACAGAGTTTAGTCAGACAATGGGACTAATTTGTGAAACAATCTCATAGACACTTGGGCCAAAGAACATGGCATTGAGTGGGTGTACCACATTTCCTGTCATGCACCAGCGTCCGGGAAAGACGAAAAATGCAATGGACTGCTAAAAACCACACTGAGAACAATGGGTGGTGGAACTTTCAAACACTAAGACACAAATTTAGCAAAAGCCACCTGGTTAGTCAACACCAGAAGATCTGCAAACTGAGCCAGCCCTGCTCAATCTAGACTTTTACTTACTGTGAAAGGGGACTAAGTCCCTGTAGTTGGCTTTAAAAATATGCTTGGGAAAACAGCCTGCGTTATTCCTGCCTGGGGTAAAGGTAAACCCATTCGTGGGATTGCTTTTGCTCAAGGACCTGGATGTACTTGGTGGGTGATGGAAAAAGGATGGGGCAGTCCGATGGGTATCTCAAGGAGATTTAGCTTTGGGTTAAAATAGCTGATGAATTGTTGTATCATCATTGTCATGGTTGTTGTCTATTATACTAATGTCTTTGTATTGAGAATTTCCCCAGGTTATTGCAGACTGAACTCTGATAGAACCTGAGTTGGCACTCAACAACATCTTTAAGACCAACATCTTCAACCTGCAGACCCTAGGCACAGACCACACCAGATACACCAGCTACCAGCTCCAGATGCAGCATGCAACAAAGACCACATTATCCTCCTGCTGTGTCCAATGTCACCTACTTCATTGACTGTGCAAATTCCCCATCATCTCTCCTACCTTGAAAGACTGTCATGACAGATAGAACCCAAGGTAATGAAATAAATGAGCTCAATGGGCACTTTGAAGGAATAGCCAGTAAACTAAGGGAATTATATTTGTATGTATATGTGTACATATATGGATTCAAATTTTAGCATGACTTAAATGGTATGGAAAAGGGGTGGATACTGTCCTGGGTTTGCTAGGATAGAGTTAACTTTTTTCTTAGTAGTTAGAATAGCTGTGGTTTAGCTCCAGTATGGGATTGTTATCAGAAGAATGTTGATAAAAGTACTAAAGTTATTAGTTGCTGCTGGAGCTCAAGGCCACCGTGTTCGGCTGGTTCACAGCTGCTTTGGGACTGAGAGGGAGAAGTGTAGTTAATAGCAAAATCCAAAACTGGCATTTGGAAGTGCCAATGAAATAATCCATATCACATCACATCATGTTCAGTATATCAAGCAGGGTTGACTGGAAGACAGTGGTGTTCTCTCTGGGATCACTTAGGTACACTCTTCTGGGGATTCAGTTTTGGGACTGTCTCTGCTGTGGGATCACTGGCTGCCACAGGCTGGGCATTGGTCATCTGGTGGTGAGCAATTGCACTGTGCTTCACTCATTTGTATATTCTGTTATTAGTTATCATAATTATTTCTTTATTTCAATGAATACATCTCAACCCAAAAGGGTCCTTACCCTTATCCTTCCAATTCTCTGCCCTGCTCCCTTGTGAGGGAAGAGTGAGAGAATGACTATTTTGCTGCAAGCCAAAGGACTGAAACCACCACACCATTAATCATATATCTCACCAATTTAGAGACAAGGATGATGTGTGGGACCATATCAAAGGCCTTGCAGAAGTCAAGATAGATGACATCTGTTGCTCTTTCCTCATCCACCAATGCAGTTACTCCATTGTAGAAGGCCACCACATTAGTCAGGCACCATTTGCCCTTTGTGAAACCACACTGGTCATCACTAATCAAATTCCTGTCTTCCATATGTTTCAACATGTATTCCAAGAGGATCTGCTCCATGATCTTAACAGGCATGGAGGAGCGGGTGACTGATTGGTAGTTCCCAGAGTGAGTCCTCCTTTTTTACTCTTTTTAAAAATGAGAGTGAAGATTCTCTGTTTCTAGTCACTGAGGACTTGACTGCCATGACTTTTCAAATATTATGGAGAGTGGCCTGATATCTACTGCACTACTGATTTTCTCATATGATGGGTAAGGTAGGCAAGTGTGTTTCCTATTTGTTTCACAGTGGCATTATCTTTGTTTCTCATTTAGTTGAGACTTCAGTGTCTCCAGGATGAACATCATTGCTATGCACAAAAAGCATTTTTTTTTAAATTTCCCCAGGGAAACAAATGAAATATGAAAGTTTCAGATTTAAAATAGTAAAGTAAAAAACCAAAACATTGTATCCACAAGCAAATGATAGTAGAAAGAATCTGGACTGGGAAGGCTATAATGCTATACAACATGATATTTCCAAATATTTGCTACACATTCCTGAGATAAACATTTTATTTTAGCAAACCTATAAACTGTCTAGAAGTTTGGTAATGCAAAAAAAAAAAAAAAAAAAAAAAAAAAAAAAAACACCACCCAGATTTTAGTGCACTGCCAATATTCTTCTTTAATGTCCTTCACAACTTTAATCCTTTAGGAGCAATAATGCCTTAACTAAGGTGTGGCCAGCAAAACAATTACTGTTCTTCCTATCGTATACTTATTCAGAAGGCTTTGTGGTTGTTTTTCTACAGTTTCTTCCTTGCAAGAATAATATTTTTTCTTTTATTTAATCAGAGTAGAATATTGACATAGCAGCTGAAAGAGACTTTAGAAGAGGACAAAGGAAAGAATTCTGAGTGGAAAACAGCACACAGTCCACTGGTAGCTCACCCACACCACATGTGCAATATCTTTCAACCCTGAAACAATCATTTTCTTTTTATCTTTAGAAAGAGAGAACAATAAACCAAGTAGGTTGTGTGCTATATAAAAAGATCTCATCACTTTAGTTCACTTTCTTAAGATCTGAGACATCAAAAATAGAACAGTATGATACTTACAGGTTCAGCCCTTAACTCCACTGGTCATCAGGTGAGTTCTTTTGAGGCAAAAAGGGTAGGTGACCATGCTTTCCTGTAGCTAGGTATCTTGCATCTTCTGTCACAGATGGCACTATCTATTCCTGGAAACAACATACTAAACTAAATGGATATTGGGTCAGTTCCAGCAAAAATAATGCATGTATATTGTAATTTCATATTGATGTTAATATGACCACATTCATATTAAAATTTTACACCATTGTTTGTTTTAAGGCAACAGTGAATCACTTATACTGTCCTTTCATATAGCATGTGTTAGATCAAAACTAAACGAACAATAGTATCTTTACATGTAAAAGGTATCTCTTCAAAATCTGAATATAAAGGTTATTATTTTTAATTGTGTTTCAACACTGTTTGAATAGGAATTCTGAACTTGTAATAGTACATATTATTAGTAGAAAATGCAATATCATCAGTTAGTACAATATTTTTTAAGAATTTAAAAAATCACCATTACTATATCTAGCAAGGTACCCTTTTCAAGTGAGATGACACTTGATTAATGAAGTTAATATTCAAGTATACAGCTATTGAAAAGGCAGGGTTGTGACATATGAAAACAATGGTCAAGGAGGATCTGTTCTTTGTCAGTCAGTAGTTTTATTGGCTCAGGTTTTCCGTGACTGCTTCCTCCAATCAGTCATCAGTGATTTACTACACAAGAACAAAGCACAAAACGAAATACTCCTATCTGCCTTATAAAGATGACAAGGGCATTCAAAAATGCTCTGATGATTGAGGACATCTCTTACTATTAGACCATGAGGTCACCTTTGTTACACCTAAAATTGTGATATCATCAAGATAATCTGTATCCTTACACTGACAAAACACAAATCTAGTAGAAATAGATGCAAAAGGCAGGACTTCATTCATTCCTATATTATAACCTACTCATGCTGAAGGTCACTAGGGACACAAATAGGGATGCTTGTTTTGGATGCAAAATGTTTCTGATATTGTCTCTCTTGTTATATTTTCTCTAAATCACCCTACAGTGATAAATCTGTGTCTTCAGAGTGTCTCTTCGACAGGCAGTCCTTTGATTAGGCAATTTATCTCTAATATGCCTAAAAATATATATTCTCCATGAACAATAGTTGGCAGTTAGGTGCTTGTACTGTATATGTTATAATATACTGGCTAGACAATAGACACAGAGAGTGAGATCAGCCAACACTAATGCTCCCTAATAAATGTCCGTACTCCGTACCAACAATACATAGCCAGAGGAAAGGATGCTGTAGTATAAGGAAAGTATGGACACATGTTATTTCATATTAAATAAGATTCATCAAGTGTTAGCAACATGTCTAGTGGAGATCTAGAGAGTAGAGAAAACAAGACAGATGATTATTATTTAATAAACTGTGAGACTGTGGTGGTTCCTCTTGGCTAGCACTTGGCTAGCAGCCAAACAAAGCCATTCGCTCACTCCTCCACCCCCAGGGGATAGCGTAGAGAATTGAGGGGCAACGGTAAGGAGACTCAGGTTTAGATAAAAATAATTTAATACTTGAAATAAAAGAAAAATTAAAATTAAAATTATAGTAATTACAGTAATAAAATAAGTAAATGAGTGATACACAGTGCAATCACTCACCACTCACTGACCAAGTCCAGCCCATTCCCAGATAACGATTCCGGAGGAGTGACAATCCTGAAACTGAAACCGCAATCCTGGAAAAGCAAGAGCCCAAGCAAAAGCCAGGGAGAGTGAGAGAGGAAGAGACCCTCATTAATATGCTGAACATGTTGTTATATGATATGGAATATCCTAGTGGCATATCCAAATGCCAATTTAGCTCATTAATTTAAATATTACTTGCACCGCCCTAGGTTTTGCACTTGTAGATTAACAAAACAGGAGGTCCTTCAACTTCCAGCGCCAAAATGATAAAATTGGTATATCAACATTTTTCTCATAACAAATCCCATGCTGAAACCAAAACATAGTGCTATTCTAGCTACTAAAAAGAAACCCAGATCTGTCCCAGCTGAAAACCAGGACATGCAGTTATGCACAAACATATGTAAATATAATGAAGTGGCCCAGATTTACATTAGAGCTATATGAAATATTAGTTACAAAATATAAAACACTCTCAGACTGAACTCTCTTTCAGTCTTTTCAACTTCCTCAGAAATGGCAATGTATCTTTATGCACTAGTGGTGAAGACTTACTTTTCCTGGATTTCATCCAAGGTTTCAATATACCTTTTGGTGGTGAATGTTTTATTTTTAGCTTACTTTGTTGGCTTTTATTCTAAGGTAGAAGTTATACAGCTTTCCTGCAGGATGCTCCATTTTCTGTGCCCACAGCATGTGCTGAAGAGGATCAGCACAGAACATCTTGGCCAAAATAGGTAAATAATTAAATAAAATATAAAATTGCCATTGTTATATAGCTACTTGTTCTTGAAAATTTGCTAAAGCAAAAATGTTGTTTTATCAAACAGAATAAAGTCAAAAGTGGATTTTATACAATTTTATGTGAAAATTATTGTTTGCTATTAAATATGGTAGAAAAACAAAACTGTGAGGAATAAAATTTCCCGAAGTGGAGAACGAGGATTGATTGTAGAAATGAATCATGATTTTTTTCATGCTTGAAATCCATACAAATAAATAATCAGTTATTGAAAGAAGATTTTTGTTTTACTGCAGTGTTACCAGGTGTGCTGTCAGATGTGTTGTGGACTTGGGGGGAGGGGCGCTTTACAGGTTTTATGGCACTATTCAACATTCTAGGACAACTCTGACTGATTATACATTTTGAGCAGTCTCTCAAATAACAGAATATTGTAGTATTTCCCCTTCTTCCTTGCAGCTGCAATCCAAATATGACTGCAAGCACATGTAAGGTTGTCACTACTGTCATCATGGATTGTTATTATTATCAAAAATTTAACCCCTGTGAGTTGGTTACTATCACCATGAGTATATTAGCTGCTAAGAGATCCTATCATCCATAACCTATTTAATGAGTATTAGTTTCACAGTCACTTGCATACTCCATTACGTACAGTGAAAGGGAAGATGAGTTGAAATTACAAAGCCACTCAGCACCTGGCTGTTATTCATGGTATCATAGAATGGTTGGGGTTGCAAGGGACATTTAAAGCTCATCTAGTCCAGTCCACCCCCCTTGCCATGGGCAAGGACATTTTTCACTAGATCAGGCTGCCCAAAGACTGACCTAACCTTGAACAGTTCCAAGGATGGAGAATAGACAGTTTCTCTGGACATCCTGTTCCAGTGTCTAACCACACTTTTCATTTAAAAAAAATAAAATAAAAATAAAATAAAATTATATATATTATTTACATATATATATATATATATATATATATATATATAAAATATTGTATATATTATTTTTATATATATATAAAATCTTCCATATATACAACCTAAATCTATTTTCCATTTAAAACCATTGCCTCTTGTCATGCTGAGTCCCTGGTAAAAAAGTCTTTATCTCTCTTACAAGACTATTACATTGAAAGGCCACAAAGAGGTCTCCCAGAAGTCTTCTTCAGGCTGAACAGCCTCAACTCTCTTTTACTTTCTTTATAGGAGAGGTAGTCCAGCCCTTGGACTTGTTGAATTTCATGAGGTTCACATGAGATGAACTCCTCAAACCTGTCAAGATCCCTCTGGATGACATCTCTTCCCTCATGTGTATCTACTGCACTACTCAGCTTGGTGTCACCTTCAAAGCTGCTGAAAGTGCACTCAATCCCACTATGTCATTAATAAAGATATTGAATAATATTGGACCCTTGAGGGACACCACTTGTTACTGATGTCCATTTGGACACTGAGCCAATTACTGCAACTCTTTGGACTTGGCCATTCAGACAAGTTCTTATCCATCAACTAGTCCATCCATCAATCATATATCTCGCCAATTTAGAGACAAGGATGATGTGTGGGACCATATCAAAGGCCTTGCAGAAGTCAAGATAGATGACATCTGTTGCTCTTTCCTCATCCACCAATGCAGGCCTTCTACTCCATTGTAGAAGGCCACCGCATTAGTCAGGCACCATTTGCCCTTTGTGAAACCACACTGGTCATCACTAATCAAATTCCTGTCTTCCATATGTTTCAACATGTATTCCAAGAGGATCTGCTCCATGATCTTAACAGGCATGGAGGAGCGGGTGACTGATTGGTAGTTCCCAGAGTGAGTCCTCCTTTTTTACTCTTTTTAAAAATGAGAGTGAAGATTCTCTGTTTCTAGTCACTGAGGACTTGACTGCCATGACTTTTCAAATATTATGGAGAGTGGCTTGGCAACTACATCAGGCAATTCCCTCGAGACCCTGGAATGCATCTCATTAGTTTCATTGGACTTGTGTAAGTTTAAATTCCTCAGATTATCTCAAGTCTGATTTTCTCCTACAAAATGTGACTGAAATCCCCCAATCTCTGCCTTCAGGTTCAGGGGCTTGAGAGATGTGGAAAGAGAGACTACCATTGTTTATAAACTTTTTCCTGCTATGCAGTTTTTGCAATATCCTAATTTCACCAGTCATGAATGGGTCATGCAACATCCACAAAACATTTATGTCAACAAACATAGTGTTTTCAAACTTTTTCATATGAAAACACACAGTAGGTTTCAGCAGCAACTTCTAGAGGTTTCCAAGTTGCATGGAAACACAATGCTGATAATTATTGCTTTGGTTCTGACCCTAACTTTCCATTTATCTCTGGGACAAATAGGATTTTTCAGGAAGCTCTACAGATATTTAGTAATAAATTGTGGGACAGTTTTCTGGCTTTAAGCTGGTTTATTAGCAGACCAAGGAGGAGACCTTGAATATATAAGGTGACTATTATAAATAGAGTTTGTTTTATTCCCTGATGCATTATTTGCAAGTTTTACCAAGGTGTTGGGTAATTTTCCTAGCCATGCCCACTGTTCACTATTATCATACCATGTTCTGAAGGTAGAGACTCTGTACTAAACAAGGTTTGAAAGATGATAACTGCCATTAAGGTGTGCAATATGCAGCTCATAGCATGATAGTTAAAAGTTACACTTTCAAAGAAGTTAATGTCATATATGGGTTTTGTATTACTCAGAGAACTGGTGTTGCATTTTTTATCAATACGTTACTGGACTTAATAACAGATCAAATATCTGATGTATTGTACTTGTATTTTGACTTGTAATTTAATACATGCTGTTATATAAGCATTCATGTTTATTTAGTACAGTATCAGAAAATATCTCATATAGAATGCTATGACGTCATGATTCTAGTATATTATGGTTACGACTATATGATTAAATATTTTCTGTAATTTTGGTTTAACATAATTCCTAATATTAAAGGAATTAACGTTATTGTTCAGGAATTAGTTTGGAAGGGATGGTGAGGTTCCTATTGCCTAACAGTAAAATGGCACCAGCAAGCAACCGAGTTCCTGTATTTGGATCTCCTTTGTATCCACCTCCTGTTTTCCTAATATGTACCTGGCACTGCTGTATCAAAGAAAAACTGTTAAACAAAGCTGACAGGAGATAAAAAAAAGAGGATGATATTCTGGAGAGAATGACCTCCTTGGAAGAACTCACTTATTTTTAACATCCTTCTCTGTTAATAATGTGTGTCTCAGATAGCCTGTTGGAGACTTCTCAATGGCATTGTCAATTGGCATAGTTTTAGAGAGAAAAGCTACTCCTTTATCCATGGCCAGTCAATAGTCTGTGTATTAATGTATTTCTGATAGTCTTCACCAAGTTAAGCTCTATATCATTCTCCACTATTTCAAAATCATCAGGTAAAAAAAAAACAACCAAACAAACAAGCAAAAAAACCCCCATATTTTAAAATTTCCAGCTGATTCACAAAAAGAAAGCCAGACACCTTCTAGCAGCAAGTATCATTATGACTACATAGTCTTCTTTTTTTCTCAATATTTTTCCCCACTGAATACTCAGACTTTCTACCCTGAAATTCAGACTGCATCATGACTTTAGTTGTTAGTTTCCAGAGTAATTATGTACTTCACTCCCACTTTGGCCTTTGATACGTGTACCCTCCAACAGAATCATGCCATCGTTGATCAATTTAGGCAAATTCATGAGTTAAGAAGACAGAAATTTCACAGGATCGAGACCTAGCCTGTAGCACTCACTCCCACAGATACTGAGAATTCCCACAGGCTTGGCACTTTTCAGAATTAAATAAAAAACATGCTTTTATTTAGCTTTCCCCTGATAAGTTTTCACTAGAAGATATGCAGAGAGTCTTTCTCTTTACCATAGATACATACACATCAGCACCCTCTTCCTCCTCCTCCCTTGAAAAAAACCCAAAACCTTCCTCCAGAAGAAGAAGAATGTCTGCTTTTTCTTCTATTTTTAAATACTCCAGAGGCACTTTGATTCTGTGGTGATGAGGCTATATATGTATATAGATAGTTAATTCCTTAGTCCTCTAAAGGAGTCACTGAAAAATAAACGTTGATATATAATTGACTCATAGACATATTGCCTCTGGCAATATGCTATAGAAATGGCATCATGAGATCTAGGGAAACAGATCACAGATTTTAGTAACTGACACTTCACATTTTGTAAGTTTATGCCTATATATTTCAAATGTTAATTGGGATTATAAAGCTTTCTACATTTGCTTGAGATTGGGCTTCATCTCCTTGACAGTAACCTAGTATTACATTTTAAACATACACAATTAAAATGACTAATAACAGCATAAGCTGGAACAGTAAAATTGCATGTTAATTGTAAATTCATTAAAACCAACACTTGCTCTGACATGTGACTGCATGAACACTGTGGTGGCAAAGTGCTAGCAGTGCTTTTTTGACGCTGCATATATAATTAGAAAAAAAAATGCTACCTCCTGTCAGAGTTTTCTGTCTAATGGTAGGGTATGTTTTCCATCTCTTTTGTTAAGATTACATTTCTGAGAGAATTTTATTAGTCCAACCAATAACAAACAGTATTCTGAAATTAAGGGGAAAGAAAATGGTTAGCATGCTTACCGTTGCATGTATAGTACAGAAAATACAATAGGAAATACTGTAATTTGACAACACAGATTTAGGATAAGTTCAGAGGACTTATTTGGTGACAACGTCTAGATAGTTAATATTTTTAAGTTTGACTGCTTGAAGGGTAGGGTACCTATAAAGCCATTTTTATGACAAGAGAGCATTCTCCCCAGATGTGAATAGACAATGTATTAAAAGAAGCTTTTTTTAAAAAAAGAGGCAGGTGAGGAGGAGAAGAATCACAGAATAATATAAACCAACAGTCAGTAGAAGGTATAACTGTTTAAATCCAGCTCAGTTTTAATGCATGTCAGGGAGACTTGTACAATTTTAGAATCTTAAGAGACCATATGTGGGGGCAGGCAGTAGGAGGAATGCAAAATTTGTGGGTTTAAAAAATAACAACAGAAAACCTGTGGCAAAGTTCTATAAAAAGATTATGTTAAATTGTGATTCATTGCCAAATGCAACTAGAGATTCATAGCGCCAATTAAATCAAATGTTCTAATTAAAAAGTGGTTTTCTTTAGTTCACGGAAATTGTGTGAAGCCAATTACAATGTGTTTCTCTAAACTACATAATAGTTTTAAAATTTCAAGAATAAGAAAAGGTGTTAGAAAAGGAGAGGAAACTTTTGCAGTGAAGTCACAAACCCAGAAATAAGATCAGAGCTTTGTCATGCGAGCAGTTTTGACCTTGGATGACTCACTGAAATTGTATTTATTTGGTAGATCTCAATGTTTTTTAAGAACACGGATTCATTATCTCTGTAACAAGTTTGTACCCAAGAGTTTTACAGCCAGACTGGTGGGAAGACTCAATCTATCCTGTTGCCCAATCTTTCGCTCAAGTATGGTGTACTGTGGGTAGTGTTCCAGGGGAGTCAAGGGAGACATGCGTAGAGAAGTACCATGAAATGGAGAACCGGGAGCCCAAGATGTATAACATCTGTATGTAGAAATTAATCTACAATTGCTGAAATTGCATGATCTTTCTTACCTGTTTTTTTTTTGTCAAGAAAAATAAAAAATATTATCAGATTTTCAAATTGCTTAGTGTGTACACATTTGTATGGTTCTGAAGTTCTCATTTGGACTTTAGCACCCAGTTTAAAAATAACCAAACACAAACCGAACTGTTAACTATGATAACGTCTTCTCTTTAGTCAAGAAGGTCCTTTAATGCTCAAAACTAGGTATTCATATTTATAACACACCTGAGCAGTGTTACATGTTATCAACTGGCATAATATACAAATTTCTTAGAAGTCCTAGCTATTGTATTGAGGAGTTTAAATTCTGTAAAAAAATTCACTTGGTTTTACCTGAAGCTAATTTGCATAACACTGACAAACACTAAGCGGTTTAGATTCTTTGGTGTTGTTATTTTTAAAGCAGCAGTGAAGTGTTCTTGCAGAGATCATCATCCCAAGACATGACTTCAGGACATTTAGACAGAAACATTAATCCAGAAAACATGAAACCTTCACCCATAATGAGTCAGTTCAGCAACAGGTAATGTCACAATCTGTATGAAAAAAACATATGATCTTTGGTTCTCTTGTGTACAACAGGATAATGGGGGAGTGCGTAAATTTCAGGGATCCTAAGAGGCTTTATAAGTACAAAATAGTATCACATACAAATAATACAAAATTGTAAATACAAAAAAGAACTTCTCTGAGAAGGTTATATTATCTCTGTTGACATTTGGATACTTTGTGTATTGACAAAATGTAAGAAGTTTTTCATAATTTCCTTAATTAAATTAGATAAGTTGTTAAAACATACGCGAATATATATTACTACATACCATATGATGCAAGAAAATAATATAGTAACATCAATAATATAAATATCACAGTAAACTGTAAGTCCAAATATAAGAAAAAATCAAAAGCATGTTCAATATAAACTAATAAGTGTAAGAGCAATTTAAGGCTTTTATACCAATATTGAAATTTTCTTACTATAATATAAGTAATAATTAAAATGAATAGAGGAGATTTCAATTTCTCTTTGATTTTTTTCTTTATTTGTTTTGCTTTCCTTATACCTTCCTTTTTTCATGATTAAAAAAGGACAAGGCTTATTTAGATTTTATTATTATTAGTAGTAGTAGTAGTAGTAGTAGTAGTAGTAGTAGTAGTAGTAGTAGTAGTAGTAGTAGTAGAAGATAAAGGTTCTAAAATACCTATTCAGACACCCAAAACTACAAACAGACGTACAGCCAAAGGGTCTGGAGAGGGAGAGAGAAAAGGTAAAAGATGGTCAGGCTGGTAATTAATACTAGTTTTATTTACAAGGTTCCATTACCCTCTCTACCCAAGTTCCTGTTGGATGATATATAGAGCTTGATGTCATAATTAGACAACAGAAGACACAACCAAAAATATTTACAAAAGGCATGAATATTTCACAGACAATGGCATTCCCAGGGCCTAGAAGCAGTAGCAGTGAAATACCAGGTCTCCATTGTTCACATCCAAACAAAAAAATAATAGCTCTTTTGAGTTTGTAGGACCTCTTGTGTTTGTAGCACAGGAAGGTAGCTACCTACACTCCATAAGTCAATAAAAAACCCAAACAAAACCAAAAAATGAGGCACAATGTGCAAAATCAGCTCAGATTCCTAATACCTTCAGGACAGAATTATTAAGTCTTGCAGCCTAAAAGGAAGAGAGAGTGTTAGGAGCAGTGAATGTTGCTGATGTATGGAGATCTCAGCACAGTAAGGGAGAGGGGCAGGAAGGCTCCCAAGAAAAAGGGAGATGTTCATCATATAGGACAGAAAATGGTGGTTTCTTCTGTAAAGAAGAGTTTTCATTTTTGTTGTTAATTGAGTAGAACTATTCATTTTTTTGTTAGGTTAAAAATAAAAGGGTATGTAGGAAGTTTGGGGGCAGAATGTCTGTGGCACTCATTTTGACTAGCAGAAACACTACAAGCCTCCAGGAAATTATGCTATGTTCAAAAAATATAGAGCAGATGGATATATGTATTTCATAAGGACTGAGCTGTATATACTCCAGGATTTCAGACAACATTGTAAGCACAACAAAACTGACCTGCCAGTTCTGACGTAAATGGAAAATTCCATGGGAAAATCAAAAGGTTCACAGACCCTCAAGTGTGGCCATGCTTTTAAGGAAAACCATCCATATGACAACCCCTTGCTGATTATGTATGTTTTTAGTGCGTGTTTAGATTAACTCCTTTACTATTGCTGACACTTCTATTCAGATTGCTGAGACTTTCTTTTCACATATTGTTGGGTTCTAGACAGCACAGCAATATTGCAGCTGCTCTGGGCTCTAATAAGTAAGCTTATAAACAGAGTCATTGCCTTATGAGTATATGGTTTTGTGAGAAAAACAAATGCCCTCTTTGACCTCTGGCAGCATTACAGAGAAACAATATCTGAGAGAAAATGGTATTGATAGTGTTTGGCTTGTGCATCACCAGTAGAATATGATGTCAGTGTTTAGGTATGATGCACATGTGCACAGTCCTGCTGAGTTTCAGTAGGATAAATCTCTAAGAATAAATATTTAGCAACACCGAGAAAACACCCTAGTCATCCTTATCAGTGCAGTCGTGGTAGCACAAACTAAAGGAGATCGCCACATTCTAGTGAGATTGCAATTTGGCCTGCTGAACTTTCACTGCCAGAGGGGATGTTTGGGAAGCAATGAACTTATCTTTACTTTTAAGTGTAAATTGACAGATAGGAATAGAGAGTTCTCCCCTCTCTCAAATAGGAATAGAGTTATCCCCTCTCTCAAAACAAATTTATATTAAGATTTTAAAGTCATTCTACATGGAAGAACTGAATGGTGGGTAGAGTGAAGATTCCTGACTGAATGGAGCTTCAAAAGCAATCAGATATTCCTTTTTTGAAAGACCCCAAGAAAGTTTTTTTACCTGGTAGAGACATTAACCAATCAGCCTTGAAGATTAGGCTCTTAGATTGATGTCTAACTCACTAAATAAACTGCAAATTCTCAAAAGTTCTCCAATTCTACTGAGGTTAGAGTACCCTTGGAAGTTTAAAAGTGAGAAAGACAAAAAGTGTAGGCTTACCTGCAGAAATCTGAGTAATGGGCAGTGTGCAAGATAAGTTTTCTGTTAACAATAAGTGTTAAAGAAAATGTCGAAATCCTGCGATGAAAATGTGACTGCATAAGAAATGTTTTCCAGAAGTAGCATCCACATCTATTGAAATTTTTTCTTCGCAGCAAGTATGAATACAACTGTACTCTGATATATTGCAAGTGAAACATTAGAATTTATAAGAAGAGACATTAAAAAAACAACTGTGACATAATTTTTGTGTAGGTCACTACACAACTATTTCATAGTTTTCATGCTATGAAATATTTGTATATATTCTTTTTTTATCTGAGAATTTTTAAAAATCTTGGTTTAGGCTAAGAGTACAGGTTTGTTTTTTTCAAATTGGTTTTGATGGAGTTTTTTTGAGGTGTTCTCTCAAATATGCAGAAGTTTAAAAACTAAATGTTAAAAAAATGTACTATTTTTTTCCTTTGCATTTAATCAGCAGTTCATGCTAATACTAACACATTTAATTAAAATAAAAACATAATTAGTTTTGTAGTTCCAGACTGCAAGGGTGTCTTTAAGCTGACTAAATGAAAGAATTCCTAGTGATCATATTTTTTTGGTTACTCTAGAACAAAGTATTTCAGCAGCTTATGAATTTTTCTATGTTCGTCTTTTGAGCAATAATGTTTTTTCTGTGTAAACAACCTGTCCTTCAGTATTTTAAGATTTTTTTAAGGTTTATCTCTCTCTCTGACACTCACTCTAATACTAAACTTAATTAGGCTATTTAAAAGAAAAAAATACTATTGCTCTACTTGTCTGTGTGCATTAAGAAATAATCTAGTAGAGAGGAGACGGTTTCTTTTTCCTTCTAGTAAATAGTTAAGTATAATTCTACAGGCCTGCTTGCATTTGTAATTCCTCTGGTATATAATATTATCAGAATTAAGTCAAAAAGTAAATGTGTTTCCATGTTCCCAAGTTCTTGCTTTCCTCCTTTTCTTCTATTTGGCATAAAATTTTTGGTTAAAGCGAAGTTTGTAGAGATCACAGGATAACGCAGACTGGTAGGGACCAGGGGAGGCACCTGCCCAGAGCAGGCTCAGGTAAGACCAGGCTGCTCCATGCTTCTTCCAGGCAGGAATACTCTGAAACCTCCTCCAGGTCTCTGATAGAGATTTTGTACACTTCAGGTCCCAGGACATACCCCTGAAGTACTCACCTTATTATCAGCCTCTGGACTGACCTATTATCCTATGAGCCAAGTGGACTCACTCCATCACTTTCCCAGTGACCAGTGAGTCACGTCTTGGATCCTCCTTTTCTTTATTGGAACTCTGGTACCAGTTTTCTGTTTAGCAAAGCTTTCCTTTTGGTACATCTACCTGTTTTCCTGGGATCAATCATTCTTGTGCCAGACGAGCCAGTTTTTCTGACCTCCTTTGACTTTCAAAGCTGCCATCCCTGTTACTTCCTTCCTATGCCAGGTCCCTGAATAAATTGAAATTTGCTTTAAAAGTAGATTTGACCCTAAAGCCCTCCTGAACTGGTACCTGCATGCCAGTACTACCAAGACAACCACTGATTGACACATATTCAGCAGGTTCTCGTGTATTAGTAAAGCTAACTATGGGTAGATCCAGCTCTGTGTCACCCTTAGTTGGACCATCCAGTTGCCTGTATCACCCTCCAGAAATCTTCTTGATTGTCTGTGTTTCTAGTAGACACTTGTACTCTTCTAACAAGTAAACCTACAATCAGGTCAACAAGCATCCAAAAGAGAAGACACAGTTAAACAGTTAAAAAATCAATGGATTTTAATTATTTGTGATTTGTAGACATATTAAACAAAACAAAAAAACCCCAACAAAACAACCCCAAAACCCAAACAAACATAAAAGCAATACTTACTATAAAAAAGACTAGTGGTTTAATCAAGCTTGCAAATGTTATTTAATGCATCTAATAGACAAAGTTTCAAGCGGCTAATTATGATGTATTTTAAGGACCAGCTGGGCTATTTTTTGTTGCAGAATGGCTATGGGACAGGGGTCACGGATCACTAGAGATGTTGTACAATCAGAGGCTTAGCAGAAGCAGCGAGGGTATGAAATGGCTCAGGCCACAGTAGCCAGTTTAGGCCCTTGACATAAGTGTAACAGGCAAATGCATGGTCAGGATGAATTAGCAGAAGTCTAATTTGTCCTTGAGACTGCAGACAAACAACTTTAGCAAAACTAAGTTGGGAAAAAGAAAGGAGTACCTTCAGCTGGTAACCGCAAAGTAGGAGTGCTCTGTTCACACCCCAGGACGTTAACAGGGCTTCTGCTAAGCCTCTCATTGTACAACATCTCTAGTGATCCATGATCCCTGTCCCGTAGCCATTCTGCAACAACTTTTAAACCTCATACTAATGTTTATGCAGTTTAAATGCTTCACAGAATCAAAACTAGATCTTTAGTCTCAATTTTGAAATTAAGGTCACTGAATGTTAGTCAGTGCTCCCATGTTGTCAATGTTGTGTCTATCCATATGGTCTCCACTGTGAGAACAGAGATCATGGGATAGAAAGAAAAGCTGACAGCAAAGACAGATGTTCTTAGTAATGTTTAGACAACTTTCAAGAAGCAGTTTCAAGCACTGAAGTTATATGTGATGGGATTTTCCTAACTGATTTGAAAGAAAAAAAGTTGGAAAATATACTAACAGACCAAGATGCCATGGGGACTATATTGATATATGAAGCTCAATCCTTTCAATGCCAAATGAACGGAAAGCAGAATATGATGAAGGTAATTAAGTTATTGGCATTCCAGAAAACCTGGAATCTGATGTCATTGAACTTCTTGAAATTATTAAAGGAACAACTCCTGGCAAATGTTTTGCTTTGTATGTTGCATACCGTTCAGTCAGTAGGTGACTCACCTAACAGCCCCAGTGAGACATCACAGTAGTAAAATACACTTATTGTCATTGCTATAAGAATTCAGGAGTAAGTTAACTACTTGACAACTGAGAGGTATCAGCAAGTGAAATATTGGACATCCTGAAAGAACAGAACACACAAATTCCAAATGTATGCACTTGATTCCTGAATTAGGCTGGCACAGTTCTGTAAAAATTATGGAAATTCCCCAGATTTGTAAGGTTTTTATTATCTACAAAACAACTACCTTGCAAGATATAGCTATGGCAATTATTTTGCTTCCCTTCACTGTTATTCTGGGGGACTAACAGCTTCTTTGTGAGCTGCAGCTGAAAATTCACCTTCTCTGAAAGGTAAATCTACTGATTTTTCATGTACTCTTGCAATGTGCAAAGGACTTCTTTTTTATAATGATCATAATTTATTTACTTTGAGTTGCTGTAAGAAATTTTTATGTTTACATATTCTCCAACTGCATGTGAGCAATATCAGAGGTTATATTTTTCTTTTCACTTTTAGCTGAGTTTGAATGCACAGGTGCCATAGGCCCAATTGTCCCACTGCCAGCCTGAGAAGGGCAAAGAATCTTATCCTGACTATACTGGATGGGGATAACCTCTCTGGAGCTGTCTCGAGTGTTCTGTTACTTACCTGAGGCAATAAGAAGAACCTGAATGGAAGTTTTTAATGGTAATCTAAATAATGGAAAATAATGGAAACAGATATTAATTATTACATAAACTACCAAAAAACCAACTACTTGGTCACCACATCTTTAGCATAAATATTAGGAGTATTTAAGACTCAGCTCCCAGGAATCTGCGATATTAGATTAAACTTCTTTCACACTGTAAACTTATCAAAGCTTAATTTATTTTAATAACATTAGCTAGCTGGAATTGGAAGGATTTTATTTGCTATTGATTCTTTGTAATTGAACAAGCTGGTCATTAAGTACTCCAGAGTTTCTAGTTTCTTTGAAGCAGCATTTTATTGTACTTCACTCGCATGACATAGTTTAAAGTAAAAGTTTCTTCTGTAGTACTTGGACTGCTGAAAGTCAGACTATTATATTGAGGGAGCTCATCTGGAAATATTAATGGGTCTGATTCTGAGTTCATAGAGCTGTTGTAGGTCTGGTCTAGCAGTAATGAAGCTAGTGTAGAGGAAGCCATAATCAGGGACTTAAAAAACAAAAACAACCTTTGTCTTTACTATACCTTAAAGTTTGAGACTTAAAATTAAGGGTTTAGAATCTCGTGGCTTAGTTGCAGTCTAGTGCTCTCACTGCACGTGTAAATTTTGCTGTGTAACACAGGGGACCCTATTGTCCTCTATCATATGTAGAGCAGTATTGGAACATACACTTAAGTTCTTTCTCAAGCAATTTATTAAGACACATTTAAGGGTTGTAATCTGCCAGAATATGGAAAGCATTGCATATGTCTGCAATTTATGGTTATAATCACATTCCCTAGGTTAAGGGTTGTTTGTACCCTTGCACAGTCTCCTTACAGTCATAGTGTTGGGCATTATACAAATACTTGTAGGAAACATTCTAAATAGGTAAGACAGTTCAAGAGAGTGTGTACAGGGATTTTCCTAGTGTCAAATGCAAGTAGAACTTTAGTGAAAATGAGAGAAGAAATGCTTAATTTTCTTGCTAAGCCTCTCCTCTTTTATGCTTCAGTTTGCTTGTTATACTCAGAATTTTTATCACAGAGGAATCAAATTTATCTGTAACTCATTTGGAACGTGACAAAGCGTACTGGAATTTCTGGATAGTACTATGTTCTAAATCCAACAGTGGAAAGACTAAACCGAAATATTACATCTTGGTTTATCAAAATTACTGGAAATATGTAAACAATCTTATAACAATAGATTTATTTATTATATTATGACATATCAGATAGAAAATAGACTCCATCTGATATCTTGTGGGTGGTTTTGGATGATATGGGTAATGTTCCTGTCAGTAATATGGAAAAGCAATAAAATATGTGAGATGCTGCATGGCCTATTCACTAGTTCCAGTATCCTGTGCTGCATATCGAAAGCAGGAAGAGTTCTCCGTTTACGGTACTTTAAATTTCAGCTTTTTCTATTTTCACAGTTAGCTTTTATGAATCTATAGTTTTAGAAATACATAATACTACACTCTGAGTAATCAAGAAAAATATTGAACGAGTGGGTGAGTTATCTCCTGATTGTGAGTTTTACCTTTTGGAAGAGTATCAGTATTTGTTTGAGATTATACATATACAGAGATTTATCAAAAGGAAATTTTAGTGTGGAACTTCATTTAGAGAAGAAGGAATTTTCATATTCTGAAATGCTTAAGGAATTTTAATTTTAAAATGTTTTAAAAACATTTTTTTTCTTTGGCATATCATTACAGTATTTTTCCTCTAAAACTTCGAAGCCACTCTATTGAGTATGCAAAGTCTGCATCACATCTTAAAATATTGCTTTCTCAGGCAATATTTTCCCAACAGCAGTGTCACTTTAGATTTAATTTTGTTCATCCATAGGCTTTAATGTTGTTTCACCGCCATTATGCTTGCCAACACCAGTACTGGCACTATATAGCTGTGTGAAACTGTATCACTTACCTAATGTCATAGCAAATTGCTGAAAATACTGATCATTCAGACTCAGGCTGTGCAATTCTTCTCATCTGTCCTCTCTCCAATAAAGTTTCACTTTGACCCAAATTTCCCTTCACTGCTGATAGATCTAGCATTGCAAATCATAGACTTCTAGACTGCTGAATCATGAAAACAGATTTGTAGGAAGGTAATTTCCATAAACAAGAAATGGTTGTTACATTAATCTGTGGGTACATCCACTATTTTTTGCCCCCTTTTTTTTTCTTCATCTTTCTTCTTTCTCCCTCTGATCTTTTCCTGTCTTTTACATCCCATAGTTCTTCTTGGTCATATTAAAAAGTATGTCTTATACATGTCAATTTTTTTCTAGTAACTCTATTGATGATGTAGATTTAGAAGAAATGTGAGATAATTCTTATTCATAGTAAGTTTTCTACAGATGCATGCAATAATTCATAGAGAATTTTGTACAGTTTGTGTGTATAAGCTTATGGAAATGCCCTAAGTTTCTTCTGGTCTCTAAGTTATGTCAGGGAAGTATAGGCATTGTAGCTGCCCAGCCCCTCCTGCTCAGAATCTCAGAATCTTTACTTCTCCACATCTGAAGAGATGACTTTAAGAACATCATTAACTTTTGCATTCCTTTTCATATTACATACTCTTCTATGAATAGTTTAGCTGGTGTTTTATGGAATTAAAAGGAAAAGTTGCTGACAATATTATGACTTATATTATGAGCCTCGAGTTTCAGTGGAAACTGAGAACCCCAAGCTTAAGCACTATGTACAGCTTGTACCTGAAGAATATAAAAATTTAAAAATAATGTCCTATCTGCAGATACTCACATATATCTGCAGTGAAAGGTATAACAGTGGATAGAGCATAATAAACAGTCCTGCCTCAAATTATAGTTACATGAGGTAATAGAAAACACCAAAGTGAGGATAAATCTTAATTTAAATAGGTGATTGAAACCTAATTGGATGTTAGGAAAAACAAAAACAAAACCTTGAGAATAAATTAGATTTCACCAAAAATTGAATTATACAGAATAAGCATTCCTATTTTCCAGACACTATTAAAAACTCCGAACAAAGATCCCTTTGATCCTTTAAAAGAATTATTTTCTCTGAAGATTTTATTCTTTACTTAATTTGTATTAAAAGAAGTGTTTTAAAAGTCATATACAGAACATTTTAAGTTGTATAGGCTTCGTCTATTGATTCCAGTGGTATAAAGTTTTTGGTTTTAATTTGTAGAGGAATTAAAGAGATATCCATTAAACCCTAAAATGAAAAGGTAAAAGCAATCAGATGGGTAAGCCACAGAGGAAGAGATTTTATGGTTCATGAAGACATGATGTGATGTATAAAAAATTCAGCATGTATTACATTAGTCCACAAATTAAAAATAACATACTTATCTGACATCCATTCCAACAGGGACATAACTGAAGACTTTTCTGTCTTTAAACCATAAATGTAAAAGAGATGAAGGTCATTATTAAAAGACCACAAAGAGAACTATGATTTTTTTTATCACAGGGTATATCATTATCTGCCTCAAGGAGTTCTGCCATCAGTCATCTTTTTTTTCCCAAAAGTATCACCTTATTCTCTTATCTTCATAGTTGAACTTTGTTTTAAACAGTTGACTTCTTTTTATTCAAGGATATAAAACATATGCTCAAGACATACCTTGTAGGAATTAATGAAAAAGGAAGCTTAAGGTGAGAACAACTATTTTTTTTTTCCTTTCATTTTAAAAAAAACTTAAGTTATCTTCAGTTTATACTCCAAGAATATACGCAGCTCAACCAAAATGTCAGTGGGTGGATTAATGAAGCACTTGGGAAGCTTTTCCCAGGTCTTCTGCTTAAGAACAGAGATGAGGTTCCTCATTTGGAGACCAATCCTGTTATCACTAAATTAAATGGCAAAATCTTGCTTTATCTTCAATAATGCAGACCAGAACCTAAATCCATAATGGACTACAACCTGATAAAACTTCAATGCATGTTTCAATGCACACTGAAATTTTTTAAGGCCTATGTGAACATTAAATACTGATATACTGGTCAGATATATGGTCTGGTCAGATAGGCTTTCAAATCTGACATCAGTTGCTTCAGTGAAAGGAATAATAACAATGCAAACATACACTGATGTTAGATACACGGTCCTTCATATTTATTCTCAGGTTGATCTCTAACAGAAATCTTTGACCCAAAGACATGAAGATGGTTTGCCTTTTTTTTTTTTTTTTTTTGTCTCCTTGGCTAAAATTAAGCGGGTGCCTAACCAGACTTAAGCATGTTCAGTAGAATCACACAAAAAGTTCTGCTCCTTAGCTGATGCTTGTGGCTCTAGTGAAATAACAGAGACAAAAAAATTATCAAGAATTCATACATACGTGCCTAAATAGAGGTTTAGGGAGAGGGATACAAGGAAAAATAGCTTTAGATTGACATACACAAACACTCTGACCCAGGCTCTGCAGTTTAAATATTGTAGATTTCCACCAGATGTTATTAAAAATAGATGCAATTGTTTTGTGCAGTGTGAGATTGTTAACACATAAAAGGTCAGGCAGAAGAAAATCATGGCACTCAGTCATACAGAAAAAAATACTTTCTCAGTAATGGAGATCCAAAGTCCCATTTAGTCCCTTGATCAAAAGAAAAAAGACAATGAAGAAAAACTTAGTTTGAACTATTTCTTTTGCCTTTTAAACTTTTTTAACAAAACTACTACCAAGTACAAGTATTATTACCACACTATTTTAAAGTACATACACTTGGAGATACAGTTGTTGTTGTTCTATAAGTGGGCATAATTAATATATAAGTGCCCTAAAGCAAAATTATATTTTTTTATCATTAATACAGTCTGCCATGCTCTCCGAGTTACAGTCCTTCCCCAGGAAAAAATTGTGTTATTATCCATGAGACTTCAGGCTCTTGGGTCTGTACCTGGTCCTCTATATGCAAAAGAACCCAATTTCAGCAATCTGGAAAGGAAAGACCATTTCAGCAAGTAAATTTTTAGGCACCTTGTAACCCAAGGGTAGGAAACACCTTCTCAAAGATAATTTTTTCTTATTTTGTAAGGAAGCTAATTTGTGTATATGCATGCAATTCTTTCTAAAGATTTGGAGTTTCTGTAGCATACATAGACTTTGAACAATGGACAATTATGTTTTATGTACAGTGAGAAGAAAAACATATATAATCTTTTTCCTGTCACATTTTTGCCTGTCTCTTTAAGATATGATTACTGGGAAAGTGTATTAATACCGGCACTGTGTAATTTTTCTTTTGAATATTTTCCTTTTTCCCTTAAAATATAGTGTTTAGCTCTGAGCAGCATAAGTAAGGAAGGTACACCTATGGAGAGCCTATGATGATGAAGCTGCATCACACAAATTAATGATGTGAAGATACCAGGGCTTCAGAACTGCTTATAGGCACCTGGTCTTTGCAGGAATTGTACCTTTTGCCTTCCAGGTGGTTACAAATTGCTGAGTCATCTCAGTTTCTTGCAGGAGGTGGTACACTCTGTCCTAGGGAAAAATACTCAAGAGGAGTTGCACAAGGGATTTCTTGCCGTGTTCTTTCCTTTGTATTTTCTGTTCCTCTTCTCTCATAACTTTTATTTAGGGATGAGACAGATCAACCTCTTTTGGCTTATTGTGGTTATAAAGACACTACACACCAAAATGTCTCCTGCTTTGCTTTGCAGATAGTCCATGAAAAACAGAAGTACGAGGATTGAAATTGATTGAAAAAAAAGAAGCATGTGTGCCCACAGAGACCTAAAGGTGGAAGCAAAATAAGATGGTGTTTTGCTTCTCAAAGTCGTCAGGCTTGCAGTTTTCCCAGGCTTGCCTTTTCCTCTGCACAAGCTTCATTATCATTATTTTTTAAATGCCCAACCTCAGCCATACTTTTCATGGATGACTTGCAAAAAAGGAACATATGCCACAAAAGAAGTGCTGGTGATGTATAAAACAGCATCTATACTACTACAACTAATTTCTATAAAAGCAGATAGGTAAATAACCTTTCCTACTGTATCTCAGTTGGGTAGAAGTACCATACTAGCTTTATGTTAAATTTACTCATTTCAGATTACAAGTGGTGTAAGATCTGGTAGACATTGCAGCTTGGAGATTTTCTTAATTCTGATGTATTTTTATTTCTAAATTAATGTTTGGAATACTTTATTCTTATTTCTTGTTTACTTCTACGTGATTTTGTATCCCCACGGATTTTCCCCCAGTTGCTCTCATGTGACCAACTTTGCAACACTTTCTAGTGTTGAATTCCCCTAGCCTTCAGGAACTCTAAAAAGCATAGTGTAACACACAGGATGCAGAATGAGTGCTTTCATTTGTGCTTCACTTAAGTTATGGTGAAGGAATCTCTTAACATACTATACTGCACAAAACTGGTACTCATGAAAAGCAATATATATCAACATATTACAAAATCTAGACTTTTCCATTGAAATGTAGGAATAAGATGTAGTAAGCTGGAAAAAACTAAGTAAAAGAAAAAATAAAGGGAAAAAGTGAAGATCAAAAGGAACATAGGGATGAAAGACACAATTTCATTTTGATAAGAAGTGTGAAGATGTTAGAATACTTAATTTTCTACTGCATTTAGCAGTATTTTACTTTATAGATAAAATCAGTTTTACAAACATTAGTGATGCCATGTTTAGTTGTAAATTAAAGCAATACTCACAAGTGATCTACGAAAGGGAAAAACACCTCTGGGAGGAAATACTTAACATGCGCTGTTGTCCTGTCTCAATAAAAGATGCGCTCTACAGTAGCACAATTTTCAGCCTACTTTAACTAAAAAAAAAATTTAAAAAAAGGAATATTTTTGCATTGTTCTTTTTCTTTCTCTCTTTCTCTCCTCCCCAACCCCCCAATTTTTCATGCTTCATACTACGTCAAACTGAGTCTTACTGATCCTTAAAGAAAAACCGTCAATGCTCAGTACCAAGTGTATCAGCAGCTCTGCATCGCCTGCAGTCTTTTAAGGGTAGTGCTTTAGTTTGCGTAGGGTAAAGCTTGGAGATGAAATAATACCTGCAAGCGGACGATGTGCCATCTGTCATTTTTGCGAGTGGAAGCTCCTACCTAGCCCTTTTTCGGGGTGGAGGCTGAGTGCTTCCCCTGGCCCGCTGCAGCGCGGTGACCGCGGGGAGCCCGGCCCCGCCCGCCGCGCCCGCGGAGCTCCGCGCCCGCTCCGCACCCTCCAGAGCGCCAGCGCGGGCACCCCGCGTGCTGCCGCCGTCTGCCGCGCCCGGCAGCGGGGCTGGGGCGACTCTGGGGCGGGCTGGGCGGCCCTCGCTCATCCTCCCTTCGCAGCCGGTGGGGCCGTTTCACCTCGCAGCCTAGGGCAGAGGCCACTCTGGCTGCGTGGAGCTTTTGGAAAGCCCTAGGCCCGCGCGATGCCTTGTTCTTTGGTTTAACCTGGAGCTTGAACCTTAGCGCGAAGGGGTGGTTAAGGCTCATCAGCCGCGGAGTAGCAGGGGACCAGCAAGCTAGAACTGCACAGCTAGGGGAGGGGAAACGGGTATCATGGAAAGAAATTACCTTGATTCAAAATATTTAGGTGAAAAATAAAATAAAATAATATATACACAGCATCTTAAAAAAAAAAAAGAAAAAAAGAAAAAAAAAAGAAAAAAAGCCAAACAGAAATCAATAAGAGTTGGCCGGCATGCTGAACAAAGTTTTATTTTAATGCAGATGAAGTGAAAAATAAAAAACAAAACAAAAAAAATCAAAACAAAAAAACCCAACAAAAACCAAACAACAAACCAAACCCCACAACACAAAAAAAGAACAACAATAAAATCCCTTTTTTAGTCTTTCATAAACGGTTTAAGGTCTGTGAAGATAATTTCACATCGTTGTGGGGAGGCAAATGATTGCAAATGTTCCTCTTTGAAGACAGTATTGACCAGCTTTAGAAATACCTTGGTAAATTAAATCTCGATGGGATCTATTTCTGGAAAAATCTTAATTAAAAATAGCGCACACACAAAACTGTGTTTTAAACAAAAAGAAAATCCCCACCCCCCACCCCCTCTGCTCTCAGACTGTGTAATGTTATCAGTGGAATTCGAAATCTAACAGCAATCACCCCAGCATTTTGCCGTAGAGCGGGGGGGAGAGGGGGCGGGCGCGCTCCGACGGCTCTTATTGCTGGAAGATACTTTGAGGGCAAAGTAAAACTGCCCCCCCGGGAACAGCGTTCTGCTGCTGCCGCCGCCGTCTCTGAGATGCTACAGTATCAGGCGGAGAAGAAAAGAAATGAGTTTGGAGTTGACGTACACGCCGGAGAAGCAGTAAAAAGATATAAGATATCGACACGCTCAGCTGCATCTTGTTAAAAGCTTCCTGCGGGTTGGCAGAATGAAATCTTTATTTAAAATACACAAACTATCGTCAGGGGAGGAACGGAAGGGAAAACACTAAAAGGGCCAAAAGCAATGCTTAACCCACCGGTATAAGCAAAAGAGGAGGAGAAGCGATGAGATTAGTTTGGGGCGAACCGAAGGCGGGGTGCCCTCCTCGCAGCCCAGCCACAATCCCCACCCGGGGACCCAGTGTCTCTACTCAGCTTTTGAGAGAGAGAGACTTTCTCCTTGATGGTGATAATGATAGTTGCTTTGGCAGGGGAAAGGGACTTATGAATACCAGAAGCATAATTTATGCTTACACTTGGGTGTGAACGATAGGAAAACGTGCCTCGCCACCACATCCACAGCAGCGCTCTCCTAAGTGGTGGTAATATTATTATTATTGCCAGCCAGTGGCTTTAAAGGTGCATTATTTTAATGCATTATTAATTGTTTTCCCAGGGAGAGGAAGAGGTGGGGATAGGGCTTATGATCATTAATAGCGAGGAGCTCGCTGTCTCCTTTGGCACACGCAGGGAGCGCGCTGGGAGGAGGCCGCGCTGGGGGGAGGCGGGCGGCGGAGCGCGCCCCGCCACCGGGCTGGCTGCGCGGCTGCGGCGCGCACACGCGGGGCTATACGCAGCCCCCGCCGCCGCTGCCTCACCGACCCCGCCATCCGCCGCCCGGCAGAAAGTTCCGTGGGCAGCTGCCAGCGCTGCCCCCGCCCAGAGCGGCACTCTGCGGCCAACACCTCCCCATCCACGTCTCCCAGGGAGCAGCGTGGCTCCGCGGACGCCAAAGTTGCAGCGGGGCGGGGGGGCTGCCGCTGCTACCAGCCATCAAGTGGCTTGTTAAGGAAATGCAGGTGAGCTGTCTGAACGGCGGTGGGGGGGGCTGCGCGGGGCCCGGCGGGGAGCGCGAGCCCCAGCCCGGGCCTCGTCCCCCTGGGCCGTCCGCCTGCAGCCGGCGGTGCTGGGCCGGGAGAGCAGGCGGCTGCCGCGCCCCCGGAGAGAGCGGCTACACCGCCCCCCGCCGCGCGCGCACGCACACACACGCACGCACACACACACACGGAGACAGATACACACGCACTCCCCCCTCCCCGCTCCCTCTCTCCTCCCTCTCCTCGCGCTCTCCCTGCCTCCCTCCCTCCCTTCCTTTGCTCTCTCTGTCCCTCTCTCTCTCCCCGCCAGCCTCATCGGAGAGAGTTGCAGGTACCTTTTCTCTACCCTCCCCGCCAGCGTCCTCCCTTCCCCCCCCCCCCCCCCCACCTTCCCCAACAAATTTTAGGGTGCAGGAAGCTTGGGAGAGGGGGGGTGGGCTTAAAAAAAAAAAATCACTGGTAAAAAAAAAAAAAAAAATCTTTGGAAGGATGATTCTTTTGTGGGAGTCTGCTCTGAAAGCAGGGATACCCCAAGGAGCTAGCGGCTGGATCCCACTAAAACAGAACTGCCTGATGTGGCATGTGCTTCTCTCTCTTTGCAGTTTCTTCTGGGCCTGTGTGGACTAGCGGCACAACGAGGCGCCTGACTGTCAGAAGGGGAAAGCAGAGACTCCTTCAGGTTTCCAAAGAGGTCCGAGCGGACTGCATTAGTAAGTAAAAGCTCTATGTCTGATTTCTGTCCCTATGTTCTCCTCTTCCAAAGCTTTTCTTAGCATATACACATACACACATATTTCTATATGAATATATGTGTGTGTATTTCTGCTTTTAAGTCACACTGTTGTGGTCAGAGATGAACTTGGCTATGGTAACTTGAACTGTGTTCAGCAGGAAAAGTGCATTAATTGGTTTGGTCATCTTCTGTGAGAAATGAAGATTACAGATGAATACCCGTGTAAAGAAATTGAGTGTGTCAAGTATTGTGTAATGTCTACCTTAGTCCGAGTTTAAGTATGTGGTAGATTACAGACAAAATCTAAACAAAGAAACGCTCCCTCAGGAGGGGTCTGCAGCACTGTGTGACCTGATAAGTAATACCAGGTGACAGGACGTTCAGTTTAATGTAAAATATGCATCGGTTATAGATATTAAGAGTGGTTTTTGTCTGCATTTGGTTGTAAACATTTTTACTCTACATCTCTGAAGTTGTTAGATTTTTCACTAAGTTTTATTATGTATAAAATGTATGCATATCTTTTCTTCTAATTAAGATTTCAGACAACAGTTTTGCTTTCTAAGTGCTTTTACAGGACATATTCAAATGTACCAATGACACTTTTTAAAATAGATGTGAAAGATCTAGGGGAAACAAAAAGATGAACTCCTTTAATAGGGCTTCATGAACAGTGGGATTGAGGTTTGCTGTCTGAGCAGTAGGGTTGACAGAAGGTGCAAAGATGAAATAAAGGTATGTCATGAAGAGCCTGCTGTTGCGTGTTGTTTATTACTAAATATGTCTGCATCTGGGTAGGAGAACTTTTGCAGGCATAATTTCTCTTAGGACAGTGGACCAGTTATCAACATTTGCTGCATCTGTGGTAGAAGAAACAGCTAGTACTAGTAGCTGTGGTTAACTGTTTCCTAGGTAGAGGGAAGAAATAAGGATGAAAAGTATGTCAATGAAAATATTTCCTCATGTTTGCTAATATCTAAATAAAGCCTTTGTGTTATGTCAGTAGAAATACGGTTGAGTCAGGTGTTTTGAATGTCCTGGAAGGAATCAATAGCATTTCAGCATTTTTTCTCTGTTCTTGCCAAATGGACTTGGATTTAAATTCTTCATGTTTTGTTGTGTCTATTGTAGAGACAATATGTCTTTGAATTTGAATAAAATTTTTTTAAAAATTAAATAAAACTTGCTTCTTTACATATTCTTAAAAAAATTGGATTATTTTACAGTAAAAATTTAGAATAATAAATGAGTACTGCAAATAAACTGTAAAATTTAAATCTCTTACTTGTTATGTTTTTGCTGTTCATCTAATCAGAATTAATTTGTGTCATTAGAAGCCATTAAACATGAATTTACTTCTCAATGTGAAATTAATATTGCATTTTCAGGTGTAATTCAAAATAAGTCACAACTAATAAATGACACCAGGAGTGAAAGTTTATTAGGGTCAAATTAAATGATTTTCTTTGTGAAGTAAATAAATTAGTTTATGTCACAAAAGTAAAGATAATTAAGGCAAAATTTATTTAGGAAATCAATGTTACACAAGCAGGAAGAGCTAAATCTGCAGTACCAGAAGGGTGACATTCAGATTTGCTTTCAGGTATTCACAATCTTAAAGCTAGGAATAATTATAAAGCATGGGCTACAAGTTCTGAGGTAGTGAATCAGGATGACTTTCATGTTGCATCACAGTACTCTTTCGGTAATTGACAGTTAACATTTATGACAGAAAAAATACCCAATGAAGTTGTGAACTTCAATTAAAAGGGTAACACATACACTGTCTTAGTAAGGAAACCTACTGTTATTGTTTTAGTACCATGAATTTATCTTTCAGTTAAAAACAAAACTTTTTTTTTCCATTTTGTTTTGGGTTTGTTTTAGGGTTTTTTTTTTTTGGGGGGGTAGATGACATTTGACATAACTCATTGCTGTGTTGTACTCCCTGTTGGCAGAGCATTAAAATGATATATCCACATAATTTGCATGAACTGTTTTGAGACTGTGTGCGGAGAAGTTAGGTTAAACTTTGTGCTCTGCTAGGTGATCCCAAACATGCAGCATGCAGTGTTGGATGCCTAACAAAGTGTCTATTTTTACAATAAAAGAAAAAAAAATGTATTTAACTAATCATATAGAAACTACATTGTTTATTTTAGGTTGAATCACAACGTACTTAACGGCTTTATTAGTTTGAAGCATACTCTTTCATTATTTGTCTTTTGGATTTTCTTTAAATCTAGGATATCGTTTGGCAACACTTCAGTATCTATATGAAAAATGACTTGACATATACTCCACTTTTGCTGTAATTACTACTTGCTACTGTGGGAAATGACCTGAGTCAAATCTTGGCATCACTATATCTGATCATTTATGTATGTACAATCTTGATCATAATTGTTGATACAGAAAAATGTCGTCAGGTCAGTCTAATTCAGAAGAAAAACCAGAGAACTTTAAATAAAGACCTCTTGCTGTGAAGATACAAAGTTGGTAGAATAAAGTTGCATGTGTCAGCAGTAATGTGTTTTATTATACAATTGTTCTTGTTATTCAGATCAGTTAATGGCGTGATGAAATATATAAGCAGTCTGTAGGGAATGAATGATTAATTCCTCTCATGTGTGCTTATTGGAGGAATTCTTACTAATAAAATCCTACATACCTGCATTAGTTTGCAGTAGATAAAGTCAAATAGCATTGTCTATATTAATATTAATCACTTAGTATACCAATGTACTATCAACCTTTGTGATGATAAACTGTGATGGAAAAATTATGACAGACTATTCATTCTTTGTTGCATGTGACTTTACTGAAGAAACTGACAGCACACAAACAAACATGATGCTTGATAGCACAAACTACTTAGGAATGGTGAATACAATAAACATGAAATAATACACAGATGTTTTAATCAGCTTGATTTATGTGTCTTATTTTAGCTTATATAGCATTACTAACTTTTATGTGTACAGATGCTAATTCTACAGCTTCCAAGTACAAGAAACAAGTTGGGGAAACTAAGATATCATTGGCTAAATTTGAAAATAGGCCAGTTCAGCATTTTGGGAAAGGTTACTGATACTCTTCATTAGTGCAAGGCTTTTTTAGTGTGAAAACAGAGTGGTACCTGAATTCCACATACTTACAGTAAGCTTAATTGATTTAGTATCACTTTGAAGACCTTTTAAGCAGCAAATATTCTTGGCAGGAAATATAAATTTAACAGTGGCATTTATTTAGATGATGTAATTCAGAGTTGGATTTTGATAATTGTACTCAAGGAATTTTTTTTTTTTTTTTTTGCCTTAATTAGTAGTCACAGGGATTCTATGGTAGCCAGCTGGGGAGAAGGAAACATTCAGGGCATTGTTTAAAAAAGAAAGAAAAAAGAAAAAGAAAAAATATCTCAGATTCAAAAGTATTTGGGTTGCACAATGCATGTTTATGTGGTTTTGGAAGGGTTTTTTTGCTGCACATATGTTATGAGATCATTAGTACTAGAAGTTTCGTAAAGAGCTTTTATGTTATTGTTCCTTTTAGACTTTCCACCTTGCATCTCTAATCTTAACAGAAACTCTGATAAAGTTAACAAAGGGTTTTATGTCACAGTGGTAACAGAATGATGTAGGGTCACAAAGTATTGACAAGGAGTGTATTTGGTCTATAATTTTTTTGGACATATTTTATTGTGATGAAAAATGTTTAATAGAAAACAGATAGATCTAAAATTCCAATGGGAAATAAGCAGTAGACATAGATGGATGAATTAATTCTCATACAAAAATTAAATGTACTTAATAACGACTAAGAAAAGGGAAGGTGCACACAACATTAGGCAAAAGGAATGCATAATGGGAGGTGTTTTTACATTCTTAATGCTATTAGATGTCTCATTTTCAGTTTATCTGTTCTAGTAGCTTTTTAAATAAGGTCCAGTATAAAACAAAACCAGAAAACCTAGCAATAAACAGAAAATTGCAAAGAAATGACTACTTTTATGGTCAATACGAGGATTAAATTACGCATCTGTTTTCATTTGTTGTCAATATTTGCAGAAATGGTCCTGTTTATCTTGTATTTTTTATTCTATTAAATATACTTTATTAAGTGAATCTAATTTTTTACATTCTGTATTTCTCTACTGTCAACTTTGTAGCTCTTCTAAAAAGTGGATATTTTTACAAAGGTATAGCTTCAGATCTAATTGAATAAGATTTTAACTGAGTAGAAGCTCCGGAATCTGGTTTGTAAAATCAATTTTATAAAATTTCTGTCAGTATTGCTATAAGATTTATCAAAATATTAATATGTTATAAATTTATGCTGAATACAGGAATGCTTTTAAACAATGTTAAAGATGTTGGAAATACTGTTACACTTTACAGATTATGCACTTACATTGTGCTGAAATGTAAAATTAAGGTTTTAGGGATGTATTTGGAGAAAGATTTCTCGATGTGTATTTTGCAATATGAAGAAAGCTCCAAACAGTCCGGTGATTTTTCCTATGAATACTGTGAGGAATTTGTTCCAGCTGTAAGCAGCATGAGCTCATATAGTTACCAGATAAAAGATAGATATGTATTATAGGCCCAGTCTTCTACTTTCTCTATCACTGAATCTAGAAGAATGTTCTCTACAGCAGTCAGTTTCATGCTTAAATCTTATGTCATTGTGCAAAGCTGGAAGCATTTTTAAACTGAATTATTAATTCTGTTTCAGGATGGATTTTCAAAAGGTAAGGTGGACATTTTGGTCCATATGGTGCATTCTGCTCTTCTTCTGAATTTAAAAAATTAGTTCTGTACACAATGACTGTAAAGAAATCTCCAAGCTGCTGCTCTTTATTTAGTTTTAGATTACCTATTTCATTTGCAAAGTGTGTGTAATGCTGCCCAGTAGTGAAATGTTAAATGCTTATGTGTTTTGTTCACAGTGGAAAGATGGGTTGGAAACTGTTTCAGCAAGGGTGATTGCTTAGTCTGGAAACATGAGGACTCATAGTTTAATGGGATGTGGGAGTATTAACTGTTCTAGTTAATACTGAAGCTGTGTGAGTAAAATGATGTTTCCAGAGTGCTCAAGAAAGTTCCTGACTGGTGAGCTTCTCACAGATGACAGAACAATTGCTTTGTGGTGGTTGATTTAAGGTGAGCAATCTGAATAAAGGTCCTCTGGTGGCAGTAGGTTGGAAGTGTACACCTAACAGTCTTTTGGGAGCTGTAATTCCTAAGGTTACTGCAGCAGAAGTAACTGTATCAGAACAATTGTATCTACTCTAATCTGGAAGCAGAGTGATTTTTAGACTCTCATGCAGCAGTTTAACAGTCAATGTGGGAGTACGTTAGGCAAACTAGCTTTGCTGGAGCTTTGATGCATTTTTTCCTTCCCTCTCTCTCTCTCTTCTACACTCTTAAAATATATCCTTCTTTGTGGTGCAAGACATAAAGTCTCAGCAGGTGCTGTACTACATAGAACAGCATTTGAAGTAGTTTATGTTGAGCTCTGTATTCTCACTCTCCTCACTCTTCAGCCAAAAGTGGTTTTCTTCTGTCATTAGCAAGAAAGTAGTCCTCCACATCACAATTACATCTAACATTTCATACTAATTTAAAGTCTAAAGTGTTGTTGTTTGTTTGTTCTCCCCCCAACAGGAGCTAAATAAGAACACTTGCAGTATAATTTGTAAATCTGCACTGAAAGACTTAATTTTAACCTTCAAGTGTAGTTTTGGATTCAACTTCTGATAAAGCACAACATACTTTCAGTACCTGCACATAGATATAAGGAAGAGCAATGATGTAACTCTTACTTGGGTGACTACAGAATTGCTGGCAATAACAAAAGATAAATGAAAATTATGTCTGAATTGCTGCCCATTTGGGTAGAAGGACGTAAGGATATCCATCACATAAATTTAAAAATGACAGAAAAAAATCCTGCAGGATAGTGCATTGATTCACTCTTGAAAGATTTTCTTTTTCATTGAAAGGAGTGTGCTGTGATACAGTGTTAGGCAGAGCTCAATAGCAGCATCAGTTCTTAATGGAAAAGGTTCAAAGAGGAGAATCCATATCAGCCATCCATGTTGGCATGAGTTGCTTTCCTTTTCTTATTGCAACCATGAGGTTGCCAGATGGCATCCTCAAGCTTCTTCAGAAGCCAGAAAACCATAAGGAATGCTGTCTTCATTAGATATCGTAATAGTATAATGAAATTACAGTTGATACTTTTCTTCATCTAGGTTTTCTTGAAGAAGTGTGTGGTGGTTTTTTTTGGTTTTTGTTTTTTGGCTGTTAATTATTGTGGGTGTTTGACCATAACAGAAAAATGTTATGCTCCTGCATTAGTCGTACGAACCCAACTCCTTAACTGCCGGTGTAGCTAGGATATTAGAGTTCACACCATAAGAAGTCAGACTTGAAACCTGCTTTGAGACCCATAAAATTCCTGTAGTGGGAGGAATGTTCTGGAAGAAGCTTGATCTACATTAAATCATTATTACTGAAATATCCTGCATATGCTAGTAAAAGTATTTGGGGAATATACAAAAAAATCTTTCATTTAAGTGGAAATTTAGTTAGCTTTTTTAATACTTCTGTAATCCTCTGCAAATCTATAGATATGGATAAATAATCAAAGTGAATTTCAAATGATATATTGCATATAACCTGTATGATTTGTCTGCCTACTGTTCATAGAAATTTTCCTAATGAAAAGTTATATTAATCATAGCAAAGTGTGACATTAATTTCAAACTTAACATTAGTAGATTTGGGCTGGCATCATTAACATACCAACTGGGCTACTTTAAAAAAAAAAAAAAAAAAAAAAAAAAAAAAAAAAGAATGGATGCATTAATATAGTGATAACCTATATTCTCCTTTGGATAATTTAGCCACTTCAGTTTTAAGCATAATTATTCTGTGAAATTGTCCTTTCTCCATACGTATAAAAGATATACGAATGACTTTTTCATATAACTTAAGTCCTAATCTTCCTTTTTTAAAAAGTCTTGAGAAACTGCATAAATGCCTTTGCCTCTTTTTGCAGATCATAGGCTTTGAAGTAGCCCATATGGTTTATTTCACTCCTCTCTTTTCCTGTGAACCCAGTGTCCTTTGAAAATTCAGTGAAGCTAAGATCAGTTAGTGAGGCTGCAGGTTCTTTTGTCACATGCCTCAGCTAGGAAGTGTAAAATGGACTGCAAACCTTCAAGAGCAGCCAAAAGGTATGTAGGTCACCAAACCTGGATAACCAAATACTCTTAACCATGCTCTGTATATCCATGACATGGTCTGCTGCAGAAGTCATTTGTTCAGTGAGAATTGGGTCGGCAGCATACAATAGGTATTATTTGGAAGAACCAAGGAATAATTTGAAAGCAGGGTCAAAAGATTTTCTTCTGCCTATTCAGGACAAAGTTCAATGGGCTTCCTGTGCAGGTGTTTTTTGTTTTTTTTTTTTTTTTTTTAAATCCATTCTAATGGAACTATGAGAAAGGATGCAAAGTAGTGCAAAATCATGTTAGCTGCTGGAGGCCATTGGGTGGAATAAAGTGATCAGGAAATGTGTTTTTTTCTGTGCAATCTGTAATAAAAAATATTATGGAATTGAGAAATTTCCTGAACAGCATCCATAAAAGCTGTGGTGCTCTGCCAATCTTATCATAATGCCTGATTTGTCCTATTCGAGAATATTTTTTGTTTGAGAACACCCTCTACATTATTTGTTTTCTATTCTGGGATTATTAGAGAAAAGTGATTTTTTGTATTTGGCACAACAGTAGTAACTTGCATTGCAGCACCTGTTTTTTTTCATTAACTATAGGTTTTCACAGGTTTCTATAGGTGTGTCGATGAAGTCCCCAAATGTTCTCATTATCCGGTTACATATAGGATTATAAATTAAAAGCATCCAAATATATTTGTACTCTGAATTGTCTTTTTTTTTTTTTTTTTTTCTCAACATGGAAGCCAGCCTTTGCTTAAATGAGGTTTTGTAAGAAAAGTTGCAATGTATATTCCATTGTATATTTAAAAAAAGGGACTGTTAGAAGATACATGAGGAGGAAGGAAGGGAAAGTGAGGGTAGATAATGGGTAAGTAATAGGAATGCAAGAAATCCTCAGCAATGAAAGGACTATTGTTATTCAGGTCTCTCATGCAATGTCAAGTCAGATGTCACTTTCTTTAATCACTGGGGAAGAGATTTAGTTGCCTAACCATAGATGGCTTATGACTTTTTAGATGCCCTGAGGTATCTACTCAGCCCCAGGCTACTGTTCTCTTGTACCATGTTTGCCAGTCTCATACAGGTATTTCAGAAAACCAAGGACATACACAATTGCTCATTCATCTGTTTTTAGGATTATGAATTCAGCATGTCTATTGTGATGTTGTATCTAGAACTTTGTCTTTCCTCCTTCTCTTTCCCAAAGGCAAGAAGTTTTACTGTTATGCCAATTAAATCTGAAGCTAACATAGAGAACTCCCTTAATCAACACTTGTGCTTAACTATCAGCATAATTAGATTAATTATATTTTTGAGACATCCTACAAATCCTATCATGCATATATGCATCTGGGTATGTTGGAAGTGACGTCATCCTTGTCTTTATATTCTGAAACATGCTTGTCTGTTTTGGGTTTTTTGGTTTTGGTTTTGTTTTTGTTTTTTTTCCCCCATTTTCATAGATGATACACAGACTGATGGAGTCCAAAAGCTTATGCTACTAACTATATTCTATCCACAGAATCAACTTGTGTGCTTTCCTGCTCTGACACCATGCTGGTGCCTCTGAGAGAAGGCACAGCGGCACTGCAAAAGTGATGAGCTGTGTAATGTCACACCGCCTTTTTCTTATTTGCCGCGTTGGTAGGTCACCTTTTTCTGTTTCTTGGAAAGGAAAATCAGACCTAGGGATCTGTGTAATGTAATTATGCTGGGGTGAGATGTGTTCTCGTTTTTTTTGTATTATTGACATCTTGACCATTATGAAACCAGTAAGTATTACTGGCAGTAATATTTTCTTCTGAGGTCAGGGCTATTGATTTTGGAGCATAAGCAGAGCTGATATGATAAGTCTTATGGCAATTGTTGTATTTGGATTTAACTTTTAACATAATTTGGTTTTGACAAAAAAGTTTGAGATACATGAGTATGTATTTACTGAAGTTGTTTGCATATTATGTTCATTAAATGATTGTTACAAAAGACATTGAGTGTCATGTGTGATAAGGGGTATTGGGAATAGCATACACGAGAGACTGCTCTTAGAGATGGAGGTCTCTATCTGTAACCTATCTATCAAGGTTTTAGAAATGCAACAGAATAGATCTTGTTTATGAGCCAGAAACATCTTCCATAAACAAAAGTTGAAGTGATCTTCAAAAGTTATCCTAATAGTCAAAAAAGTAGACTAGTTTCATGAGCAGAAAAAAAGGATCTAAGAAAACCTTAGTTTATAATTTAATCTAAAATGTTAAGATATGTGGCCTTAAGCAGTATTCCGTCCCTGTAGGATGGTATCTCAGCTCATGCAAACTGTAACGTCTGTTTATAGTGTTGGTGAGAATTTGTGATGGCTATATTGTTCACCTTTTTTTATCTTGCCTTCAAAGTTGGTAATGAGGTGGAAAGTAGCTCAGAGGGTTTTCCTGTCTTGAACTTTGAGAAGAGCAAACCAGATAAAGAATTAAGAGTGTATGTCCCAGTTATTTTTTCCATAGTCCATATTAAAAGTGAGTGTAACCCTCTTTCTCTCAACATCCTTATACAAAAATGCCTTTTTTTTTCCATTTGTAAAACACATTCTCATTGTAATGCCTAAATAGAAAATGATGACATGTAAGTGCAGTTTGGTTTTTTTTATATACTGAAGACCTGGAAGAATGAGAACTGGTAAAAACTGAAAAGAAAGTGTTTAAACAGTTTTATAGGTGTCTATTCATTGTTATGGGAAAAAAAAAAAAAAAATCAAGCATGGCAGATGTGTTCAGACGTTACTGGAACAAGTGTTAATTAGATTATATTTCCCTGGACGTCTCTTTTAATCCTTATAGCCCTTTACTTGCCCACAGATGAACTAGTGTATTTTAAGTTGTAAATAAGAAAACAGGAGTAGTAAGGAGTACCAGATCTGGCAGTTTTATGAAGCAAAGATACCCACTCAAGAAGAGTGTGACACTGCTAGGCTCTTAAACTGCTTCTAACGGGTATCAGTTTGTGCCTTCCATCAGTAGAGATTTCACAAGGAAAGCAGTGGTCAGGAACCTGAAGGAGAGGATATGTTTTTTTCCCTGTCCCCTGGGATCAAGAATCAAGTCTTTGTCTCATCTTTTTCACAAGGTACTTCCAGCAGGCTTTATTTTTTTTTTTTTTTCCCTCTTACAAATTTTACAATGTCTTTTAAACTCTAAATTGATTGTAAATGTACAAATTAATGTGGCTGGTATACCCCAATACCTACAGGCAAATCTTATTCCCAAAACTGCATTGAAAAAGGATGTTATTGTAATACACACCATGAATAAATTCAAGGAGAAGCAGAGTATTTTTCCCCAAAATATTAAACTGGAGTGTTAATTCAACTATGTATCAGTTTTAGAGTAAATCTTGTAAAATGAAATGTAATTATCCTTGCTACTCACATTCATTATGGGGTTTGAAAACAACAATCTCACCATTAGAGTGTTAGGATTATTGAAAATACAGAGGAAATTTCCTTAATTCCAGTAATGCACATTCCAAACTGAAACTATTCAAGCCTTTCCAGGAGGTTTTGTATTATTTTAAGTACTAATTGCTCATTTAATTTTTATAATCTCATCATGATCAGTAGTTATTTTATGTTCGTTGAAGACTGTAACATGATTTTTATATATGCTTTCCAGGAAAGACTGACACATAGCACACTCCTCTTCCCCCCTGCCGCTGTGTAATTATTGGAAAGATTTCAAAAAGTGGTAATTAAAACGTGTGCACTAGAAACACCCACATCATTATTAAATATATATATATTTAATTACGTTATATTAATCAAATAGTTGCAGTGGCAAGCACAGATGATCTATAAAATAAGAAAAGCCAGAAATACTCAGGTCATAAGCTGCTATTGTGCACGGAAATATGAATCTTAGAAGGTAATAGCCTCCATATTAATCATAGGACAGTTGGGATCAGCTAGCATTGTTAATACATTGCTAGGAAGAATACTTTTTCATGTGCTTCTTTTATACATGTTCATCACCAGCTAGAAAACGTAAGTAGTCTGTCAAAATCTACTACCTACTGCAGAAATAGCCATTCAAAACATTTTAAAAATAAAAGCAGTCATCTTTTATACTCCTTGAAGATCACAGTATGGTCATAGGTCTTTTGTAAATTGCAGACTGTTTTGTTTTCTGTCAGCATCTCACATTACTCTAAACCCTGTTGCCTGGCTCACTAATACAGACTTAGTTATTTGGCTATGCTTCACAAGAAGGAAGGCTTTTCTTGTTATGTAGTTAGTTAAGCAAAAGTATGCTGTAGATACATGGTCTTACACTTACAAAATTATGTGAAGTAGAACAGTAGAGTACAATAATGTGGTATCTTAATTTGGTGTTTTGAGTATAACTGCATTATTTTTGATCTATTTATATATTTTTGGATTATGATGGAAAATTAAGATGTCATTACTAGTTCATTTAAGGTTATTTGAACAATAAGATAAATATTTTAATAGGAAATATTTTAATCTGCAAATACATCTTTAAGCTATCATAGAATTCAATATTAGTATGTGTACACATTCTCAGAGATTTGCATGTGTACTGAAGCTAGTGTAACATTCAGCAGCAAAGTTCAAATAGCCCAAGATTTATTATTTCTTTCTGCTTTCAAAAGAAGAATAAGTACAATAGACACTATTATACGGGTCATGAATCAGAGACCTCAGTGTTGTCTGTTGGAACTGTGCAATCCTTGCCACTGGAAATCTGTAATTATTATGAAATTGCCATAAAATATGACTAAATATATAGGGGTTTTTTAAAAGTTGTATATATATAGTCTGAAAAATCTCAGAAGTGTAAGAGCAAGGTTACTGTGAACTGGATCAGAATGGGAAGAGGTTGTATAAAGAACCTTCCACATATTCTGTCCTCACTGCATTTGAGTATCATTGTTTTGGTACTACAAATAGTGGTGCATGAGAATGTCTGGACCTTACTTATGGAAATTGCTACTAGAAACCTCTTAAAATGTTTGAATAAGATAACAGTTCCTCCTACAAATTTAATTTCATTGATGAGCAGCTGGCTTAATAATGGCTCCTGTAGTCTGAATTTCCTGCCTAGAAATCCAACTTGAAGAGAGAAGTGAAAATTTTTTTCTGATAGGTGGTGATAGACCAGTTTTTGCAGTTCCTCGATCTATGTTTTAAAGTATACCAGCTGCTCTTCAAATATAGAGACTATGAAATCAGCATGTTCTAAAGAGCCCTTTGGGTTTGTACTCAGGAGAAAGTCCCAGGTCCTGCTGATGAAAAACTTTCAGTAATTCTGCATTACAGTTAGATTCTTGGAAATGTGTTGGAATGATGGTTAGGGAGACTGAGAATTTTTTTTTTTTCCCCTGTCATAATAGACCAAATGTTAAATGCCACTTATTTTAACTGAAATATTTCTTCTTTGTTTATGAGTGAATGCTTGTTACATGGTCATGAGCCAGTGTCTTGCAAACCAACAGCAATTCAGTTGATTTGCAGTTCAATTTAAGATTCAGTTTCTCTTTTTAGGCTGCTATTCGTTCCTGAAGGACCCCAAAGCATATTGTAGACATGCAAATATGAGGCTGATTATTCAAGAAACATGTCTTGAAAGAGTCTAAAAATAACTTTTTGCTCTTCTATGTCTCAGATTGTTGTACCTACGAAACCTTCAAATTAAGATACCTTTGAAATATAGCACCAAGGTTGTAGTTCCAGGCAGATTTAATTGTAGAGCAAAAATTCCTGTTGACTTCAAGGAAAGTTACATAGAACTCAGAGCACCATCTTAAAAGATAGAGACTATACTTGTACTTTTTCTGAACAAGGTGATGTTTACCTTTTTTGTTGTTATTTTGCGCCATTATCTCTTTTTCTTTAGAGGGTATTTATTTGCGTGAATGTTACCTATTTTTAACTTCTACTGTTAAAATGCCTTGTTTAGAGAAAAGAGTTTTAGTGAACTTTGAAAAATCACTAACCTATTAAAAGTATTAAAATTTTACCCATTAATTTATAATTAGTGGTTATATTGGCTCGTAGTTTAGGAACACAGATTCAGTTAACATATCTAGGAATTAAGGTGTTAATTAAGATTTTAGCTTAAGTTCCTATGCTGGCTTTCAAATATAACTTTTGAAAATTATATGATGAGAACTGGAGAACATGATTAAATTGTTATTTTTTTCCTGTTGAGGTGGACTTATAGTTTGCATTATAAGTAATGAAAACAAGTATTACTTAAGTAATTAAGACAAGCTGTCTGAGACATTGAAAGAAAAATCTACACAATGTTTTTTTCTTTTCCTTGACAACATAGAAATATTTTTTTATATATATGTTTACCTCCTTGAATTACAAATAGTAAAGTGAGGAAATAACTTATTTCATTTCATATGGTGATGTTGAAATTATTTTTCAAAATAAAGTTTTTCTTTCAGTATAGGGAATACTAAACTGTTGTATCCCAGGTGTATCGTTACTTTCCAAGACTTTTGAGTTGGTAGAGCATTTCTGATACCTTGTTAGATAAATAACAGTGGCAGTTTTGTTACCTTGTAGTACTGTGATGTCTTCCACTCAGGGATTTGATCAATTAAATGGGTCAAGCTCAGAAATTTTAAGCCATTTATTCAATTTATGTCATTGAAGTCATTGAACATAAATCAGATGTCAAATGGCTTGAGAAAAACAGCAGTTTATAATAAATGTCTGTCAATTAAAAAAATATTCTCTGATTGAAAAGAGTTTTCCAGTCTCAAATAAGTAATTTTGTGTTATGTCACCTCCAAAATAAACTATTTTAAATGGCAGTAATCTCTTTTAAATAAGTGGGACAGTGGCAGGATTCGGTATGCATGTTTCCTTTGTAGCTTACTTATAGTTAAAGATGCTTATGCAGCCAATTAAAAAAAAAAAAAAAAGGTGAAGTAATACAATGCACCGTATTACTAATACAAATTACCTGTGTATAAAAGAAGGTCATAGGGTTTGGGGTTTTTTTGGGTTGGAGAGGAAGGAAATAACACAAATACAACTGGGAAAAAAGTTGTATGTGTTTTTTTGTTTGTTTGTTTATTTTAAGAGTGCTTCGTATTCAGCAGTGAGGTTTAACTGCTAAAATAGGAGCCAAAAGACAATGTTCTTAATGCACTTATCTTTAGTTGAAAATGGCATCTGAGATCACTTTAGACTTAATGACCTCTAACTACAGTATTGATTCCTAGTCATAGCGCTGAGAATAAGAGTTGCAATTTTAGAGTTCCTGATGATACATCCATATTATTCTTTTCCTCCAAGAGAATCCCGTCATAGGTGACAAGCTATATACACTTAACTTCAGTTAGAATGTGTTGTTTTTTCTGAAATGAAGAAATAAATGTAACCTTTTTAAATATGATGGACATGGGTTATTTGAGAGCGTAGCTGAATTAATTTTCTCTTTCTTCATGTGTATGTAGACATTTAGAAAAATATTAGAAACGTGTTTGTTAGCAGAATGGAAAAGGGTAAAATAAGTTAAAAAAGGAAAAAAAAAAGAAAGCAAACATATTTGCACTGTCAAGAAACAGCTTTCTTTCTGTCTTGCTAGTGTAGAATACAAAATTATGTTCACTGTAGAATTTCAGCAACTTGTTGTGTTGGATATGAACATTTGTTAAGAAGCAATTACCTTCCAAATGTAAATGGAACCAGAAAAGAATGGAAGACTAGGGAGGAAGAGAGCCAAAGGTCTTAAGTGTTCAGTAGCTTTCTGTAAACAAGACATATTTCATAATAATTAATTCTTTACATCTATCTTGATTCTAAAATGCCAAAATTAAATGCGAAAAGGAAAGTCCCTGTTGAAAGTTCTTTCCAAAGAAAAGTGGTTCAGGAAAATGAGATATGTGAAGAAGAGACGTTAATTTAACACAGCAGCATTCCTGAAATTGTGTGTGTTGCAGTCCATGTTTGTGGCAGAGCACTTGAGCACATGTATGTATGTGGGTTTCCAGTGCCCTCATAATGTTTATAAATATGTAAAGGGTGAGTGTCAGGAGGATGGAGCCAGGCTCTTCTCAGTGATGTTCAATGGTAGGACAAGGGGCAACGGGTGTAAGCTGGAACACAGGAGGTTCCGCTTAAATTTGAGAGGAATTTCTTAACGGTGAGAGTAACAGAGCACTGGAACAGGCTGCCCAGGGAGGTTGTGGAGTCTCCTTCTCTGGAGACATTCAAGACCCGCCTGGACGCCTTCCTGTGTGATCTCATCTGGGGTTCCTGCTCCATCAGGGGGATTGGACTAGATGATCTTTTGGGGTCCCTTCCAATCCCTAATATTCTGTGATTCTGTGACAGACCCCTTCAGGTACGTAATCATTTCGTTTTCTTGCTGTTGTCTGACAAGGAAAAACAAAGCAAAAAAATATTTTATTATGTAAATATTTTTCTCATCTGTATTGTTAGTTACTTGTGTTTCCCCTGATACAGAAGAACTGGAGTCCTGCCACAGCCATGGGATTCTGTAATCAGTATGACAACAGATGTGCTACAAGTCTTTAAGAGTACTGGAGCAAAAGATAAAGGACTTAAGAACACTGTACATCCAATACATGTGAAATCTCTTGTTGTTTGTGACTTCTGTTTGTGGAATATTATTACTTTAAATCCCAAAATAGATGTTTTCAAGATGGTAGCCATCTAGGTTAAGCAAACTGTCTAAATCAGGTATGTGTGGCCTGGTAAGCAAACCCAGATCTGTCTGTTGAGGGTGCAGCCCAGTGCATGTAATTCTAGAGATTTCAAATAGGCAACAGAAAGATATTGCTTGTTTGGTGGTTTTTGTTTGTTGTTTTTTGGTTTGGTTTGGAGTTTTTTTTATACCACCATTTATTCAAATTTTTATCTGTTCCTGTTTAACATGAATGAGAAAAAACATACTGAAAACAAAGGAAGAGATCATGTAATCTCCATATCAAGTTTATTCTGTTATAAGGTAACAAACGAGACCCATCTGTAGCTGTTTCTGCCCATGCCACTTACGGAAGAAGCAGGAGAAGAAATAATGTAAGAGGATGATTTTTGTTTTCCAGTCCTTCATAGCTTATGCTCATAATTTAAAGTCTTATTCAAAGTACTTACCTTCACCCCTCAATAACACTTATGAAGTTAGGCTGTTTGATTAATCAATTTGATGTGCTAAATTACATCCTTATCCTTATCCAAAACTTTAGGGATTTTAGTTTGTTTATTTTTCAGATTTATTTCAAAGTCTCACCTATAAAATTATAGACTAGTTTTACTTTTTCAGTAAAGATTTAATGTGAAAAATGTATTTCAATGTTATTATGAGAAGTTCACAGAATATTCAAAGCAGAGCTTACCAGATGAATTTGGACCGTGACACATTTGCGACCTGCAATTCTAAGGATTTAAATTGCTTCGTTATTTTAAATTAGACATATTTGAAGGAATATTCATCATTTTTCTGTCTTTTTTGGGGAGGAGGGAGGCAGCTTTCTTCAAATAGATTTGGTGCAAATCTATTAATAAATTGTTCATGTTTGTTATTTTTATATTCAGCTTTTATTGCTATACTTTTGTCAACATTGTTTCAGTTTCTGCTTGTCATCCTAGTTACAGAGAAAATCATAATTCATTTAAACTTGACTTATTACTTGCTAAGTGTGCAGTTTTCCTCCAAATTTTATATTATCAGCAAATTTAACAGCCTGGGTCATTTGTAAAAATTAAAAACCAGCAGAAGTCTTAGAGATGACCCTAGTAAAACCCCACTACATATTTCTGTGTTCAGCACTTCTGTGTGTGAATACAGCATTTTTTATAATCTTAACCACATTTCAAAACACCTTAAGAAACTGAATTCGACTTCTGTGTATAAAGATAACAGAATTCTAGTTCTGATTTTTGAATGATTAATGCACCAAATGCAATCTTGAGTTTCTTCATTTTAAGACATGAATTTTATAATATTTAAAATTAGTTAACAACTTAAAGATGTATTTTTTACATTTTTTTAATTATATTTTGAGACATCAATTTGTACAGAACCACATTATAATTTTTCAGTGTTTTTTTCTGACACATTAACTAAATGGATGGCTTATAGTTTGTTCGTCAGTGTCCTTCAAAAACTTTTTTGAACCTGAATAAATAGAATTGGACATTTGAGCGAATCACAAAGGAGTGGTATGGTATGCAAAAAAGCTGAATTACTTTAATTGGAAGCTCCTCCCACTCCCCCCCCCCTTTTTTTTTTCTTTTAAAATGAATATTCCTGTACATACTTGTAGCTTTCAGATGATTGTTTAATTTTATAGGTTATCTTCCTTCTAATGAAGCTCTTTTTTTTTCTGTTTTTGTATACTTTAATATAACTCCTATAAAGCTGTAATATATAAAGTATTAGTATACTATTAATAGTAATAATACACATGTAATAGTATACTATTAACATGATGTAACAGTATTTTATATACCTCTGCATGTCTTGACCTATAGAGTGGGCTTGTCTTAATGTTTAAAATTCTCTGGCATGAAATTAGACATTTGCAAAAAAATAATTTCTGTGTTGTTCATCAAACTATTGATTTCTCAGCTGCAACAGATCATTGTATAAAAAAACCCCCAAACAAATACATGGTATGATCTTAACTGAGACTCAGTTTACAGTTACTGGCATGTTTTGCTATGTAAGGCAGATGTGTGTTGCATGTTTGGCTCCTTAGAGTTCATCCTTTTTGGTTACGAGTACTTAAGTATAATTTCTCAGGAAATTAATTTTTTACTTTTTTCCCTTTAATTCAGTCTGTGTAGTTTCTAATCTTTGTTTCTTTCCCTCCACCTCCCCCCAGCTTCTTATTTTGTAAAGAAGGTAGCATGTCACCATCTTGTGTACCCCAGAATCATTACATACTTCCTAGCAAGGTTTTCTTCCTGAATCAGATACGCTGTGCCTGTCCTTAACTGTGCCGTGTGGACAAGAAGAGGTGATGTCTCTTCCCAAGTTTAAGGATCATAACCTGCCACATAATCTTCCCTGAGATGACTAACTGTATTTAAACAGCCTCAAATATCAGGCTTGTTTTTCATTGCTAGTGTTATGGCAAAACTCTGAGACCCCCTGGCTTTTTCCTTTTTTTTTTTTTTTTTTTTTTTTTTTTTAATTTTTATTGGCACGTTTTGAGAGAATGGCAATCACTGAATATTGAAGGGTCTGACTTGACTGTTCCAGTCTGACCTTTGGTTACAGGCAGTATGGGTGTCCTGATATGATAATGTGTGAGATAATATCTCATTTGAGAAGAACTAATTTTTTTGTATTGATGGTAGATGTGAGGGGGTAGGAGTGTTGCATTGCAGCTGCTGGGTTTCAGTCTTGTTGCTTGTGGTGAGACTATGTTGACAGGAATTCTTCCCTTATGTTAGGACCTAACACACTGATTTGTTTTTTATCTTAGAAGCTAGATTCAAGTGGAAGGGAGAAGTGAGACTCTCCCCACTCTCTCAAGATGTCTATTGTTAGCACAAAGTCTGTTCTGCATCAACAACAGAATGACTGTAAACCCCAGCAGAGGCAGAAGTAGAAAATTATTACATTTAGGCTAAATTTAAAGTGTTGTCATGTTTCATTTTAAAAAATAGAGGGCTGATTGGTAAACTTGAAGTGATACTAGCCAAGAAAGGGTGAATGTTTTCCCCCTTTAATATATTGGCATGCCCATTATTTAAAGAGAGGCTAAAGCTCTGGCAGTTTTAAAAAGATGAGTCTGGAATGTCAGCATCAACTTCTCCAATGGAGTAGTGTATTCATGTACAGTTTTGCTTCACAGCAGAGATAATGCTATCTGAAAAAAAAAAAAAAAAAAAATTAAAAATTCGCAGATCATGAAAGCATGCAAAATGTGTCATCCAAGTTATTGTATCAGTCATATTTCCATAGCATTTGATCCATAAAGAACCCAACCTTGATGCATCTTTTCTACAACGAAGTCACGGTCATATCTAGCTTTCTTTTCCAAACAAGACTTGTCAGTTCAATGAAGTATAAAAAAATTATTATTAGGCCCATTCTTGACATTGGATAGTGAACAGATTCTGTCTAATTATGATATTACATTCACTGTATGACTTATGGCAACTGCTTGTGTTTAAAGAACAGAATTTAAAATGCTATGTGAAACGTCTTTTATAGTATTTACATTTATTTATTTTTATGTCAGGTAAGAGTGGATAGTCCTAAGCACTACAGAAGTTTAGTTAACTTCAGTTAAGTAAGTGTTTTAGTACACTTGAGAGAATTTTCATTCCAGATGTAATGTATAATCAGTGCTGGTCAAGCATTTACCATGAAAATTGTGCTTTCTCAGAAAACTGTGATTGTATTAGGAAACATATCTGCTTTCTATGTGAAAACAAATTAGAAAAAAACCTGAAGAACCCAGATAACTTGACAAGATGTAAGATGTGCCTTAATTTTCTTCCAGCATCTGTAATAAAGCCCATCTTGTTACTTTTATGAACGTTAACTGTGACAGAAAAATACAGAAAATGGAAAGCTGGCCACTCTTCCAGCTTTCTGCAAATTTGTAGAAAATCTGCAAGAATATACTAATCAAGCTACTATTTGCCAAGAGAAGCAGACACCAAGTTTTACTGTAACTTAGTAATATATCGTACATTTGTACATTTTTTCCATCTCTGTCTGTCCATCAAATCCTTGTCAAGGTGAAATAAATAAGAAAATCTCTTGTAGCTGTGGAACACAGGGACTCACAAACCTCTGCTGAACTTGCTCGGGCACTGCCTTTATGTTTCATAGTCTATCACACCAGTTGTTTTCAGACATGACTTCTGCAGCTTTGGTGATGATACAATTATTTTGAAGGAAGAGTCAGCCTGCAAATTTTTATTTTCCAGGGAACACACCATATTTCTTTGATATATCCTTTGTCCGGAATAAGAAACAAACATGACAAAATTGAAGTATCTGACATAATCAGTATAGAATGTCAGTCTTCAGTGAGTATAATGTAGCCTGCAACAGTAGTGGTTGTACTTTTTGAGTCTCCCAGATGCACTGTTTCCATGTGGCCCATTAATTTTTAAACACCGTTTTCAGCTCCAAAATTAGAAAGCTTCATTTTAATTTTTAGAAGTTAGCAGTGGAGGAAGAAATTTTGAGGAAACGGGATCTCATATTGCCCTTAAGAAACAGACTAAAGAACTCTATGCAGGACATTCAATGGATGGTGATACAGCATATACTTTTTCAACAAATGCCCATCAAAAAGACAGATGAAAAGTTTTTAAGAAAATAAAAATATTCTTTAGCACTTGCAGTTACTATTGCTAAATCATTCACATCCCTTTCTCTCAACAGTAAAAATTCTTACAAGATATCATTAGACTGTTACAACTTATAATGGAAAAATCAATGCAGTAAGAAAATTAAATTTTACTGAGAGCCTTTAGGCAAAATGCAATGTGCAAATGCATTTTAGCTTCCCTTGTGGTTCAGAGGAAAAGGAAGAAATGGAATCTAGGTTAGCTGTCGGTGTACAACAGTTTTTAGAAGCCAGCAAAGGAGCCTGTGAACTAAACCTTGCTTAATGTGTTTCTTCCCTGATTACTTAATAATGTGAAAATAACCACCTTAATCTGATCATTTGAAAGGTCAGAAGTCTCTTCTACCCTTTTTAAACACCAGTCTTTGGTCAAAATCAATGAGTAGATTCATCTTCCCAGGAAGAGGATTTAACAGAAGGAAAACTGATTCATCTGATAAGGTATACAGCAACGACATCTGAACCCCTGGAGAGAGTGAGTGCAGCTAAAGTGGAATGAGGTGATTGTGTAGTCAAAAAGAAGTCGATCAAAGCTGCCAACAAGCTCTTGTGGAGAAGTGACATATATACTACATTTGGTGTACTTTGTAATCGCTGTAAGTGGTCACTGTCTCTTACTCGCAGGCAAATATGGCAAACAAACTGACACATGGCAATTACAGATTTAAAGCTTATTAAACCCCCAAACAACCAAAACAACCAAAAAAAAACCGCAAAACAAACCACAACCAAAAAATTCCTGAGGTCCATATTTTGGGTTCACTGTTTTAAAGTCAGAGAAATATTCTTAGCTGTTTTCTATTTCATGCCACAATTTCTTTATACAGAATTTATAGGTACAAAAATCTGTAGCAATCAGAATCAAAGTTAGGAGGCAATGGAGGTCTCCTCTATCATTGAAATAAATGCCTTCAAATTCTAAGTAAGATATAATTATATTTTTTAATATTTAAAATGAATGAGCCATTTGTAAGTTGTACACATGAATAAGATTAATCTGTTTTAGGAAATTATTGAAAGCTAAGAATAAGCATCATTCAGCATCTAGTTGCTTTGCATTTTCACAGCTTCTGTGGCCTTCTAGGTAGTAGCTGTATTGTCTGTGAGAGGATTTGCACATATCTCTACACACTTATTATGTTTACATGAAAGAAATATGTGCATATGTTTATATAATATGTATGTGCATAATATGCTTGGAAAGTATATATTTATATTTTATGTATATGCAGATTCTAAAAACTAAACCACTTTTCTTTATTGAACCTTGGTTTCTGCTGGTCAAACTAAAATGCATTGCTTCCCTTTGGAAGCATAATATTATCTTTATTTATTCATTCCTTCATTTATTTATTTATTCAGAAATATGACATATTAAACAAGCAAACAAATTATTACTGGTAGCTTAAAATTTTTTATTTTTTTTGAAGGACCAAAAATAGAAAGCTCATTACTACATTTGCATAAGTTTAAAAGAATGAATATTCTTGATAATTCTGGTAGTTGTTAGGTTCTCTTCTGGTTAACTCTTGAGTAATCAGTTTTTGACCTTCTTTAAATTTATTTTTTTTTCAACAGATTTATTTCAGTCTGCAGGTAGAGATCCAAGTGCTTTTGTGTGTGTGTGTGTATTGATTAACATCTTCCAGATATTTTGTCATTGAACAACATCTACTAAAAAGAAGTCTCCCAAATCTCTTTTATGTAGTACACAGAAGAAGAACATTAGTTACCAACCTCCAAAGACTAAGACTAAGTCTTCTTTTATGCTACACATTAAAGTCCAAATCTATTTAGAGTATTAATGTGCCAGGGAAGAGACCTATTTAGAAACCAGCGTCTTGTTTACATCACATGTTTTGCAGTGGTTGTCCAGATTCTGTGAAACTCCAGGTGTGACAGGATAACTGAGCAGCTGACCTCACCAGGTTTTGAAAAGTTACGTGCTTGGTAAAAAATAAATAAAAAAAAAAAAATCAGGAGTGTGATCACAGTGCAGTCAGTGCAACAGGACCTCAATGTATGCAGTGCATTAAGTGTAATATCTTCCTGTCTCATCTATCACCAGGGTTGTTGTGACCTAAAGGGATCCCACGTTTGCAGTAAGGAAATATTGACATGTAGACTTTGAATGTCTCTTGATACCATGAAGTTTTTTTTTTTTTTGTCCTAGATTAAGCTTAAATGCCTCCTGAGATTTCAGTTTTCCTTTGGTCTACAAGTCTGCTTGGGTAAAATCAGTCATACTGTCCTGAGTCCATCTAATAACTCCTCACGATACCCCCCCCAAAATTACCATTAGGAGGATGTTGAGCAGTTCTCTACCTTTGAATGATATAAATAATATTAGTCAGTAGCAGTACACAACTTTCAGCAGGTTTTTTTTTTTTTTCTTCTGTCATCGATTTACATGTGTTGAAAGTTTTGTGCTTGTTTTCAGATTTAGAAAAAAAAAAATCAGTGCAAGCTTAAATTTGGAGAGGAATGGGACATCTTAGAATATTTTCACAGAATCATACAATCATGGAATTGTTTGCTTGGAAAAGACTTTTCAGCATCATTGAGTTCAACTGTACTGTGGTGGATTGACCCTGGCTGGATACCAGATGCCCACCAAAGCCCACTCTATCACTCCCTCTCCTCAAATGGCCAGAGGAGAGAAAAATATAAAAAAGCCTTGTGGGTCGAGATAAGGACAGAGAGAGATCACTCACCAATCACTGTCATGGGCAAAACAGACTTAACTTGGGGAAAAACCAGATTTTTAATTTATTACCAATCAGAGCAGAGGATAATGAGAAACAAAACCAAATCTCAAAACACCTCTCCCCACCCCTCCTTCTTGGGCTTCTCTCCCAATTTCCGCCTCCTCTCCTGCAGTGGCACAAAGGGACAATGAATGGGTGTTGCAGTCAGTTCATCACAGGTTGTTTCTGCCGCTCCTTCCTCCTCAGGGGAGGACTCCTCAAACTCTTCCCCCGCACCAGCGTGGGGTCCCTCTCATGGGAGACAGTCCTCCATGAACTTCTCTAACGTGAGTCCTTCCCATGACTGACGGTTCTTCACGAACTGCTCCAGTCTGGGTCCTTTCCATGGGGTGCAGTCCTTCAAGAAGGGACTGCTCCAGCGCGGGTCCCCCACGGGGTCACAAGTCCTGCCAGCAAACCTGCTCCGGTGTGGGCTCCTCTCTCTCTGTGGGGACTACAGGTCCTGCCAGCAGCCTGCTCCAGTGTAGACTTCCCACAGGGTCACAGCTTCCTTCAGGCATCCACCCACTCTGGCATAGGGTGCTCCACGGGCTACAGGTGGTCATCTGCTCCACCATGGACCTCCATGGGCTGCAGGGGGACAGCTGCCTCACCGTGGTCTTCACTACAAGTTGCAGGGGAATCTCTGCTCTGGTGCCTGGAGCACCTCCTCCCTCTCCTTCTTCACTGACCTTGGAGTCTGCAGAGTTGTTTCTCTCATGTCTTCTCACCGCTCTCTCTCTAGCTGCAAAAGTGTGTGGTTTGGGTTTGGGTTTGTTTTGTTTTGTTTTGTTTTCTCTTCCCCTTTTTCTTAATTATGTTATCACAGAGGTGTTACTGATTGGCTTAGCCTTGGCCAGCAGAAGGTCCATTTCGGCTGGCATTGGCTGTGTCGGAGAAGAGGGAAGCTTCTGGCAACTTCTCACAGAAGCCACGCCTATGTCCCCTCCCCCCTCTACCAAAACCTTGCCATCCAAACCCAATACAACTACTAAACCATATCTCTGTGCACCTCGTTTACCCATCTTTTAAATATCTCCAGGGATGGTGACTCAACCACTTCCTTAGGTAGCCCATTTTGGTGCCTGATAACCCTTTCAGGAAAGAAATTTTTCCTGTTATCCAATCTGAACTTCCCTTGGTGCAACTTGAGGCCATTGCCTCTTGTTCTATCACTAGTTACTTGGGAGAAGAGACACACAACACCTTGCTACAATCTCCTTTCATGTAGTTGTAGACAGTGATAAGGTCTCCCCTGAGCCTCTTTTTCTGTAGGCTAAACAACACCGGTTCCCTCATCTGCTCCTCATCAGACTTGTTCAGCCCCATCACCAGCTTCATTGCCCTTCTCTTGACAAGCTCCAGTGCCTCAATGTCCTTCCTGTAATGAGAGGCCCAAAACTGGACACAGTATTCAAGGTGCAGCCTCACCGGTGCTGATACAGGGCTAGAATAAGTTCCCTGGTCCTGCTGGCCACTCTGTTTCTGATACAAACCAGGATGCCATTGTCCTTCTTGGTCACCTGGGCACACTGCTGGCTCACGTTCAGACAGCTGTTGATCAACACCCCCAGGTCGTTTTCTGCCAGACAGCTTACCAGCCAGTCTTTCCCACACCTGTAGCATTGCATAAGGTTGTTGTGACCAAAGTGCAGGACACAGCACTTGGGCTTGTTGAACCTCATACAGTTGGTTGGAGCCCATCGATCCAACCTGTTCAGATCCCTCTGCAGAGCCTTCCTAGCCTTATCAGATCAACACTTCCACCCAGTTTAGTGTCATCTGCTAGCTTATTGACAATACACTCAATCTCTTTCTACAGATAATTGGTAAAGATGTTAAATGGAACTGGCCCCAACACTGAGCCCTCTGGAATGTCGCTTATGATTGGTTTTCAGCTGGATTTAACTCTGTTTGCCACCACTCTTTGAGCCCAGCCATCCAGACAGTTTTTAAACTAGCAGAGAGTATGCCTGTCCAGGCCATTGGCAGCCAGTTTCTCAAGCATAATGTTGTGGGAAATTGTGTCAAAGGCTTTACGGAAGGCTGGGTACACGACAGCCACATCCTTTCCCTTGTCCACTAATCAGGTAACCTTGTCATGGAAGGAGATCAGATTAGTCAGGCAGGACCTTTCATAAACCCATGATGACTGGGCCTGATCAGGCGGTTGGCCTGTGTGTGCTGTGTGATAGCACTAAAGATGATCTGCTCCATGACCTTCCCTGGCACCAAGGTCAGACTGACAGACCTGTAGTTCCCTGGATCCTCCCTCCGGCCCTTCTTGTAAATGGGTGTAACATTTGCCAATCTCCAGTTACGTGGAACCTCCCGTCATCCAGGACTGTTGGTAGATGATGGAAAGGGGTTTGGTGAGCACCTCCAGGTCCCTCAATATCCTCAGGTGGAACCTTTCCGTCCCCATAGACCTGTGAATGTCTAATTGGCTGAGGAGGTCTCTAACCATTTCCTCCTGGATCATGGGAGCTTTGTTCTGCTCCCCATCCCTGTCCTCTGGCTCAGGGGGCTTGGGTACCCAGAGGACAGCTGGCCTTACTGTTAAAGGATGAGGCAAAGAAGGCATTAAGTATCTCGACCTTATCCCCATCCCTCGTCACTATTGTTTCCTCTGCATCCAGGAAAGGATGGAGATTCTCTTTGGCTTTCCTTTCGTTAGTATATTTATAGAAACATTTTTTGTTATCTTTCACAGAGTTAGCCAATTTAAGTTCTAGTGGGGCTTTAGCTCTTCTGATTTTCTCTCTGCATGACCTCACTTCATCTTTGGAGTCCTCCTGAGATGCCTGCCCCTTCTTCCAAAGCTCATAGACTTTCCTCTTTTTTCTGAGATCTACCCAAAACTCTCTGCTCAGCCAAGCTGTTTTTATTCCCCACTGGTTCATTTTTTGGCACATTGGGATGGCCTGCTCTTGTGCCTCCAGGATTTCCTTCTTGAAGAGCATCCAGTCTTCTTGGGCTCCTTTGCCCTTTAAGACTGCCTTCCAAGGGACATTTTCAACCAGTCTTCAAAACAGTCCGAAGTCTGCCCTCTGGAAGTCCAAGGTCGCAGTTCTGCTGACCCCGCTACTTATGTGTCCAAGAATTGAGAATTCTGTCATTTCATGATCACTGTGCCCCAGGCGTCCTCCAGCTCTCACATCTTCCACAAGACCTCTCTGTTCACAAACAACAGGTCCAGCAGGGTGCCTTCTCTAGTTTGTTCACTCACCAGTTGTGTCAGGAAGTTGTCTTCCACACGCTCCAGGAACCTCTTAGACTGTGTTCTTTTTGCTGTATTATGCTTTCAGCAGACATGTGGTAAGTAGAAGTCCCCCACAAGAATGAAAGCTAGCAATCGTGAGACTTCTTCCAGCTGCTTGTAGAATATCGCATTTGTCTCTTCATCCTGGCTGGGTGGTCTGTAGCAGTCTCCCACCATGGTATCTGCCTCATACTTTTACCCATAGGCACTCGACCCTGTCATCACCATCATTGAGCTCAAGGCAGTCAAAAAACTCTGTAATGTAGAGGGCTGTCCCGCCACCTCTCATTCCTTGCCTATCCTGCCTGAAGAGTTTATAGCCAGACATGGCAGTACTCTAGTTATGCGAGTCTTCCCACCATGTTTCCTTCATGGCAGTTATATTATAGTTTTCTTGCTGCCCAATGGTTTCTAATTCCTCCTGTTTGTTGGCCATGCTGCGTGCTTTGGTGCAGGTGCACATCAGTTGGGCTACTGATCCTGCCAGTCTTCTGAGGGATTAGTTCACAAGTGACTACTTGCTATTGTTTATAACCCATCAATAACCTTTGCATCTTTGCTGCCAGTTGGAGTAATATCCCCCACTTTCTCTGAGCTGGCAGACCAGAGAGCCTCATTAGCATACTGTCCCTCAGACACTGGAGTGCCATCCCCAGGCCTATTTCTATCAATCCTGGTTTCATCCCCCTCCACCATCGGATCTAGCTGAAAGCTCTTTTGATGAGCCCTGCTAACTTCTTGGAAAGCATTCTTTTGCCCCTCAGAGACAGGTACACCCCATCATTTGCCAGCAGGCCTGGTGTTTTGTAGGCAACCCATGGTCAAAAACCCCAAAACTTTACTCCTCACACCAGGCTTGGAGCCAGGTATTTATTTCCTGTCTCTTTCTATTCTTCCCCTCATTGTTCCCTGTAATAGGAATGTACCTGATTCCTTCACCATTCATCCCAGGGCCCTGAAGAGTTCCTCTTAATTTCTCTCAGGCTTCTGGTCAGGGTTTCAGTACTGCTTACTTGTAAAATCAATAATGGATAATAATCTGTGGGCCTTACCAGAGTTGGAAGTTTTCTTTCCGCATCTTTAACCCAGGCTCCAGGTAGGCAGCAGACTTCCCTATGAAAAAGATCCAGTCTGCGTATCAGGCCTTCTGTTCCCTTCAGAAGGGAGTCCCCTATGACAAAGACCCATCTTTTCTTCTTTATGGAAGCCGTTGTGATGCGGGGCTTAGCTAACAAGCTGTGTATATCTTGCTTGAATTATTTAAAAAAGGAGCGAGCATATGTGTGAACTAATTTATACTACTGTTTAACTGGTTAGATGGAACTTACAGTGGTAAAATTAAAGTCCAAATTAAGATTCAATAAATAAATTAGTATCTTATAATTATCAACCTACCAAATTAATTGAACAACTTATCTAATGAAACTGTGAGGTCAACACTAAAATAAAGTATTTCTTATTATCCTTGTCTTTCATAAAAGTAAAGAGCCAGCTCCCTTTGAAGCCGAGTCTGTAGTTTGTGCTGTAACAGGTAGTGACTAACCTAGCTAGGCAATAACAAGGTGCAATAACCTCCGCTGGATGTGACATGTTCCTGCACTGCTACTCTTAGTGTATAGCAGCTTCTTTATAGTGGAGAGAAATAGTATCTTCTGTATATGTCTAAAACTGGTCAGATAAATTGCACTTTTGAAGTATGTGTTTACTTCCAACAAAAAGGAACCTGCAGAGACTAGTGATGTGGATCTTACAAATTTTTGTATAACTATATATAGTTAGACAACATCAGTCCTATTCTTGAGTGTACTTTTTGATCTTAAACTCTTGCCAAGTTGAATTTCTCTTATAAGTAATTATTGTGCCATTTTTAACATGAAGAGTTTAACTGAAGAGGATGCTCTGAGAGATTGAAGAAGAGTGAATCTGTGGAAAGGTGAGACATCTGGTATGATAAATTTCAAGAGACAATATAGTAATGGCAAGAAACTACCTACAGTCTTGCCCTTTCCAAAAACAGAGCTTTGCAATCAAAGAACGTCTTAAATCTTAAAAAATATCCTTCAGGAGAATAGGGGAGACTGATCTGTTGGCTTACAGACAAGAACATACAGACTTAGATAAAGACCTCTAAAAACCAACTGAAGACTGGTACAAGTAACAGTGAAGATATAATGGTACAAATAGCCATAACACATGTTGTAATGTCATATTCCTGCTGATGTTATTGATGAAATAATATAAACACCAGTAGATCGCTGGGTTAAGATGATATGTGCCTAAGAATTCTAGCATAGGATTGAAATGACTTAATGGCTAACAAGGGCATGTAAAACTTCCTTGGTACTTGAGAACTGTGAGATGGGAACTGTGTTACCAGTGTTCAGAAAGATGTTCCAGGGAGATACCTGTGGATCTGTATGATTGACATCTCTACTAGGCAAAGGTCTAAAGATTATTATGAAGGATCCAATTATTGATAAATATGATCCACCTGAAAAAGAATAAGCTTCCTTTAAAGAGAAGTCTCACTTTAAATTACTTGAGTGTTTTGAAGGACTCAGGAAATATATAAATAAGTTGCTGTAGACTACCTGGATTCCCAAAAGGGCTTTTTAAGGAATTTCATTATCCATGGAGTAAAAGGGAAGGTCTGGTATGAATAAATAATTCACAACATAAAGGATAAGTTCTTGCAGTGTGATAAGCCACCACAAGAGTTCTACAAGTATCTCTTCTGATATCTTTTAACATATTCATAAAGCCACCGGAAAAGAAGACTGACCCAGTAAGGTGAGAAAATTTGCTGATAGTATAAATCTACTGAATGTGAAAAAGGTGGGGGGTGACTGTGAAGAATAACAGAACCTTACAAAACTGAGTGACTGGGCAATAATATGGAAGGTGAAATTCAGTGCCATCAAATATGAACTGAGACATAACAGTAATGATAGTTTCACATATTAAGTGATGAGTTCAGTGCATTATTACTACTCAGGAAGAAGGCCTTGAAGTTGAGGTAGTTACTTCACGGAAACAACAGATCAATGTTTGACAGCAAAGACACAAGTGATACATTAGAAAGGATTAGAAAAGAAACAAAGGACACAACAATGAGTATGATTTATACTACTGCATAAATCCATGGTTTGCCACAACTTGAAGACTATGTGAGGAGTTCTGGTTGCCTGTTTCAAAGAAGAATGTGCTAAGAATTGGAAGAAAAAAGATTCAGATCAAAGCAACATGATAATCAAAAGTATGGACTGCACCTAGTATTTTAGGTACAGTTGCAGGTACTAGGACTCATCATCAATTTAGAAAATAGGTTACTAAAAGGGATAGAAAAAGTCTGCAGAGTCATGAGCAAAAGAGAGTAGACTGCTCAGTGCCTCTTCATTGCAACAAGCAGGGTTTCTTAAATGCAAAGTATGTGGAAACTAGTTTAAAACAAAAGGATGTAGTTTGTCATGCAAAAGGTGATGGACTTCTGGAAGTCTGTATGTACATTATACAAATTGGATGTACACATTGATGAAGAGATTGTGCATAATGCAGTTGTCTTTGATTTTTTTCCAGAAATAGCTCATTAACCATTTAATTGTTATCTTGACCTTCCAATTGACTTCTTAATTGATGTTTCCTCTCACTGCACCTGTTCAACTAATCATTTGTATGTGCTTATTGTGTTGTAACTGGTTGTCTTATCTACAGCTATATATATTTTATTAATACATATGGTGCTTGGCATTTTAAAGCAACCACATGTTCATTTCTGAATCACTTTCTTCTCCTTATTCAGTATACTATTCTGAACTAAAAGGAAAAAGATTAAGATAAATAAAACATGATGCAGTTCCTGTTTTTCCTTTTTTCCTTTTTTTTTTTTTTTTGTAGCCCTATGACTGGCTAGGATCACTAGGATACTATGACTGTAATTCTGAATGCTAGTGTTGCAAGGTGTATCAATGTCATCACTATATTTACTATAACAATCTTGTATCATACTGTATGCTGGCCAGGATTCTATGCCTTTAAATATATATTTTTTTGTCCTTTCAATGCCCTTAAAGGCTATCAGTTATGCCTGCTTTGGGGAGGGACTAAAACTGTGAATGAGGGAGCAACAAGGGCAGATAATGGTCTGCAAAAGAAGAGGAGTTGAGAGATGAGCATCACAGCAGGGCAGAAGGGCAGAGACAAAAGTGCTATTGCAGGGTACCTGAGCCAGATGAAAGGAACAGGTCTGTGATGATGGTTGGGGTCAGCCAGCAGTCCATGGTAATGGAGCAAGTCTAAGATCAAGCCAGGAAGCCAAGCCCATGAGCCAGGGTCAACGTCCTAGTGGGGTATGTGGCCAGGCAGAGGCAGGGCTGCAAGATCAGGCAAGGACAAGGGGATGAGCCTGTGCTTAAAAGCAGCTCCTAAATGAATAAGGGGCATACCCCCATTGAGGCTGTGTGATGCAGAGCTGGACATCTGCATTATAGCTGGCCCTGAGCACAGGACCCAAGTCCCAAGAGGACTAGGATGCATGCAGGCCTCTGAAACTCTTGCCCTTCCTTTCCATTTCTGTTCCTTTTCCCTTTCTGCTCCTTCTTTCCCATCCCCTCTGCTTTCCTTCTCTTTCCCTTGCTCTTTTCCCTTTTCTCTTCCCTCATCCTACCTTTCTTCTTTCCCCTGAAAGAGTAGGTGTAGAGCAGAATGGACACATAATTAGAGGTAGTGAGAGTGTGCAAGGACATGACTGGGTATGCAGGGCACTGTGCTAGCTTTACAGGAGTGCACCTCCAAGCAGCAGCTTTCAGCTATGGGGTCTACAATCATGTCCCAGGTATTTAGGGAACAGGATGGCACTAAAGGGAGAAAATGATTTTCTGTATCCCTGAGTCCCACTGAACCCTCTCCAATGGGTTTAATGATGTTTAATGACATAATAGTTGTTTCAATGTCAGAATTTAAAAGGTATCTATTATCACTGTGGAGTTAACTTTGTATTTTTATATCAATCTTTCTTTAAATTGTGTGCAGGCTAAATTAAAAAAAACAAAAAAACCCCAAAAAACAGAAAAGTGAAACTGTAAAAAAACCCAAATACAATCATGCAATTTGAGAAAGGACATATATCAGAAGTTTGTTTTTGCCGCAGAACTGGATGCAGTACTCCAGATGGACTCTCATGAGAGCAGAGTAGAGGGGGAGAATCACCTCCCTCGACCTGCTGGCCACACCTCTTTTGATGCAGCCCAGGATACGGTTGGCCTTCTGGGCTGCGAGCTCACATTGCTGGCTCATGTTGAGCTTCTCTTCCACCAGTACCCCCAAGTCCTTCTTCTCAGGGCTGCTCAAGACCCATTCTCCACCCAGCCTGTGTTTGTGCTTGGGATTCCTATGACCCAGGTGCAAGACCTGGCACTTAGCCATTTAGAACTTCATGAGGTTAGCACAGGCCCACCTCTAAAGCCTGTGAAGGTCCCTCTGGATGGCCCTCTAGACTTCACCAAACTCAGTTATCATTTACTCTTCAGTTCCTCAGGGTACTACAGTTCAATAAATTTCCAAGCATGGTGACTGAAAAAGGTTATTGTGAAATTTTTTCTGTTTTTGTATTAGAGTAATATTTTGAGATACTGTATCTGCTCCATTGAAAAATTCTCCAAAGCGTGCAGAAATTAATGAAAAATTGCTGCTTTTTTGTCAATCCTGAAAAATGTTGACAAATTATCTTAATGATACTACATTCTAGCAGTATCTGTGCTGAAAAAATGAAACTCATTGTTGATTCTAATTGTAGGCAGGGTTGACGAATGTCTCAGTCCATAACATTCATCTGATTGTGTTTATCTCCCATGGAAATAAGGCGTGACTGTTCTATCTATAATAGTGTTCTAGTAAGTCTGAACTACAGTTGTTGTTTCAACTTCATTTAGTATTTATACTTCAAGATGAAAGGCAATGTTTTCTTAATGACTGTGCTGGATCACTCTGTCCCTTTATACTTTCTGTAAGTTTTCACCAAGAGTTTAGGCTTAATATTCTTCTTTGAAATTACAAATAATTTGCCTGCTAATTTGTGACATATACTTAGTACTGGAAGCAAAAATAATATGATTCTCTCATTCAGATAATGAGTTCAAAAGAGTAGTCTTGCACTGGCACATATCAACACTGCAAACTATTGATACTATTTGTAATAGAAATCCTGCATTCTTATAGAATAGTTAGGTACAAATGATCGGATAGTATTCTAACATCTGGTACTGGTTTTGGCTGCAAGAGAGTTAAGTTTCTTCACAGTATGGTACTGTGTTTTTTATTTGTGATGTAAATGGTGTTAATAAATAACATGGACCTGTTTTGGTTATTGCTCAGCAGTGCTTACAGAGCATCAACGCCTTTTCTGCTCCTGAAACTGCCCTGACAGAAAGTAGGTTGGAGATGCACAATAAGATGGGAGGGGACACAACTGGGACAGCTCACCCCAACTGACCAAAGAGATATCCCATAGCACATGACATCGTGCTCAGCAAAAAAAACTAGTGGAGGTTGCCAACGCTTGGTGACTGGTGGGCATTGGAATGTTGGTGATGAGCAATTGTTTTCTTTTTCATCACTTGTTTTTCTTTGTTTTTATTTTCTTTCTTTGTTGTGTGTGGGTTTTTTGCCTTACAAATTGGAAAGGTTATTTTGTTTGGTTGTTTTTTTGTTTAAATTACTAAACTGTCTTTATCTCAACTCATGAGTTTTCTCATTTTTACCCTTCTGATTCTCTGCCCTATCCAGCTGAGGAAGAGTGAGAGAGAGGTTGTGTGGTGCTTTGTTGCTGGCCAGAGTTAAACCATGACATAATTCTTAAGAAGAAGTAGGGATACCCAGACCAAAATATATATGGTCCTTAATTTTTATTTAGAGATTCTAAAGAACCTTAATTTTTAGTTAGAGATTCTAAAGAATTTTGATAACTTGAGCAGAGATGATGAAGGAAGAATATTTTCTACATCAGTAGTAAGGCAGACCAATAACATTTGCACTTTCTTGTTTGGTTACGTCCTTTGAACTGCAATGTGCAAGTAAGACTGAAATTTTAGAAAAATCAGACATAGTCTGCTTTTGGTAATGCAAAATCTCCTGCCTGGAAATAAAACATGAATTTCAAGCCAAGCTACAGCTTTTAAGAATATGTTTACCACAATTGCCACACAATTCTGGATTCTTTATTTACATTACAGAAGTTTGTTGGTGTTCCTGTCATCATTAGAGAAAGAGAGGGTTTGTCATTCTGAATTCTAGTGACAGAATTCACCATTAGAGGGAAAAAAATTGTTAAGGGCAACTGCAAATACAAATCATTATGAATATTTTTAAAATAGGGTTAGATTTTTGGTCCAAGATGGTAATATTGTTATAAAATATTTCTGTAATTTTGTGGTAAGTGGTGTACTGATCAGATATGTTGTCTACCTCAAAAGTTTTAGTAGCATAAAAACTGAAAAAAAGAAAACCCCTCAAACAAGTCTCCAGGAGGGAGATCTGGCATTAAAAGTAATGAAAAGGAAGACAGACATAGTTTTGGGGGGTTTTGTTTTGTTTGTTTTTTTGTTTTTTTAAGAGAAATAAAAATGCATTTGGTAGGATGTGAATGTTTGGTGAATAAAAATGAGAGATATTGGTACAGCTAATGGAGGATGCTTAGTTTGTGTTTATCATAAAGGACTCAGAGCAAAATGTATGGTTAGAGCTAAGATACAGGATAAGAACTATTTTCTTACAGTTTTGTAAGAGAGACTTGGGAAAAAAGAGCACTCAGGTTAGGAATCTGAATCATCATTCTTTACTGTAGGAGTTAGGTTATGTTTATAATATAGGCTCATTTGGCTGCAAATTTGTGTGAACCTGACAACATTTAGGAAACTAAGCTGCTATTGAGACAAATCTTACTTTTTAATTTGAAGCTGAAATACCCGACTGATCCTTTATCAATTTCTTAAATTGCCTTCTGTGTACACCTTGTCTTTAAAGAAGTCCTGGGTAACAGTATTTTACTTGAAAAATGAATATAATTCAAATTTTATTTCTTGATGTGTTCAAACTCATTGAGGGCAAAGTGGTCATCTGTAATCTTTTGCTTGATCTGAGTTTTCTTAGAATTAAACAAAACACCATTCTTGAAATTACTTATCAATAGAAATAGTGTGTTACTTTCATTGTCTCTGTTGCCAAAGAATTAAAACTGTATATAATATTTACTAAAGGTGTGCAGAGAACTATTAGTATTTATTTTTATTGTATTCTGAAGGTCTGGAAGGTTTTATATTACTTTGTGCCAGAAAGAAAGACTTATACTCTGTGAAAACTGCTATGAAAATAGATGATTACATGATAAGTGAAAATAGGAAATAACATGGATTTTTTAAAAAGTAAAGAATCCCTACACTGTCCTTACACTCTACTTGTTCAGAAATGTAATCAGATAGACTGATCAGACTTCTCACAGGATAATTACCTCTCTGTCTAGGCAAACATTTTGGAAATAGTCTAAGGCAAAATAAATAAGCTGCAGAGAGTACAGTGCATATAACTGTAAAACCTTAGAGAAGAATTTTAATTCTGGTGCGTTTTAGGGGTTCAAGAAAAGGTCTCAATATCCATATAAGTGTATTTATATCACTGACACTGCCATACAAACACTTGACAGAGACTTGGACAATGAGCGCCAAGTACCTACTCTGTGCCTTTTGGGAATATCTGCATTCAATGTTTGTGGACAATTGAATGCTTGTGAAATATCACTTTTTGTTACATCACCGAATCAAATTTTAGATACTAATGTGTCGTTCATTTCTGTTTTGTTTGTTTGTTCTCTGCACACCTTTAGTAAAAATTATATACAGTTTTAATTCTTTGGCAGCAGATGCAATAAAAATAATATAATATTTCCGTTGCTAGGTTGGATTTTATTTATTTATTCATTTATTTATTTATTTATTTATTTATTTATTTATAATTACTTAGCTGAAAATACTATCTTTTTTTGCAACCTATTTTCTTCTGCAGCTGAGTTGTGGCTGATAGCTCCTGTTTCCTCAAAGGCTGACAGGAAAAAAACAAACAAACAAACAAACAACAAAAAAACCCAAACAAAAAATCCCAAACTAAACAACAAACGAGCTTTTGTTCATTTTTTTTCTCTCATTACAGCACAGGATTTAATTCAAAATCTGGTTGATCTTTATGACTGCTACCAAAATAAAATACCTTGATTATCAGAATCTCCTGGTAAATTAAAGAATGTATTTTCATCTGCATGTTGAAGTGTCTGTTAACTGATTCAAGAAGATATAATCGCTTGATCCAGGTGGTAGGAAAGAGAGACCTTACTGTATAAAAATTAGCCTAGATGACTGGAGGGAATAAGAGAATTTATTGCATTCTGTCTTTTGTGGTAAATTCTTAATACTGAGTAGCTAAAAGCTAGTTTTCTAAAATATACAGTAACAAGCAAACTTACTTTCTTTAATCTGCTGTGATGTTAAGTGATGTAGAAGTTATGAATTCACACTTGGTGGCCATCTAACATTTTGATGTACATTGACAGTGTCCTAAAGTTCGTTTGCATTATTCCAGTGAGCTGTAGAGATTCTGTAATCATGTGGAAATGTACTGTTTATTGTTTCAAACATTGGCAGATGCCCTATAGTGCATAAAAATCATAGTCTTTTTTTTTTTTTTTCCAAATTAAACATGGCAATTAAGATTGTTATATTTTTAGTTATACTATCAGGGATAAAGTACAGTGGGATGGCAGTACATCTGTTGGGCCCTTGCAACCAAGACAGTTCGATAGGGACAGAACTGGCTTGAAAGAAGAATCAAAATACTTCCTTGTCCAGTATGTACAGCACAGTAATGGAGAACTTACCTATTTATTTACTTCCTAACCTAATGAGTCATCTATTTTCCTTTAATTCTCTAATTTGTGGGAAATATACAAGTTCTTAGAGAAGACCTCCTTTCAGTAATTCTGACACCTATAGTGAATTTAGTGGATCATAGGCTCTAATAATCTCTGTGTTTGTTTCAGTCTAGTAGAATGTAATATGATTCTCCCCACCCATCGTTAACACTCATTAAAATGCATGAGTAGATGTCCTGATCTGATGTTAGGATCATTCAAATGTCCTGATCCGATGTCAGGGAAGGTTTCAATATGATCCCAAGAGTGAGATTAAGACACAAACGAGGTCAAATGCCGTACTCCCAGAACACCTTTTATTACAAAAAGAAAAAGAAATAAAGAGGGTAGTGATAGGACAGAATGGAACGAAAGATGGAAATCAAGCAAGGAGTCGGGATAGGGCAGCAAGAATAGTCATCACCATGGGTCCAGCGGTGAGGCGATGGTGATATGGGGGGTGAGGAGGTCTCAGTTGCTTGTTCCAGCAGTGGTGCAGTGTGGCGTGATGCGGTCAGGCAGTTGTCCTCTCTGTCTCTCTTCTCTCTCTCTCCCTCCCTCCCTTGCCCATGCAGGTCCTCCCTAAATACCCCTTTGAGGGCTGTGGTTTCCATAGCAATGGCACGTCTCTTTGTGCCCCCCAACACTGGGGGCAAGGACATGTCCGAGCAGAAGATCCCCCGCAGGCAGGGCGCCTTCAAGTCAAGGTTTCCAGAACCCAGTGGTCTTGTGACTGTCCTTGCAAGCAATCTTTGAGACAAGTCTGTAGTGCAGCTCCTCACAGTAGACTTTATTTGTAATTCCTTTATGAATGCTTGTTGTTGTTACACTGCTCTATGCTTTGTATATGGCATGAGTGAGTGAGCTTTATAGTCTTTCGGGAGAAAGATATATTTGTAGAAAGATATATTTTTACTTTGTAATTCCTTCCCTCTTTGCATTGTACAGCTAGAAAAATGCCTTCCGTATAAGTAAAAATATTGTATCTATCTGAAATTTAGAGGTTTAGCGTCATGGTCTCTTATGATCAGTTTCTGGGAGTGAGAAGAAGTCGTACTCTGCTTTTTAACATTGGATTCCTCTAGCAGAGTGGTGATTTTTTTTTTTCTCTTTTTGCCCTCAGTTGCAGTACAATTCACGGAAGTTGAATTCTCTACCCTTTAATTGGAAGAGATTTAAGTCATCATCAGACAAAATGTTGTTGTTTTTGTTTTTTGTTTTTTTTTTTTTAAGTAGGGTTCTCCAGAGAAGCTTAAAGGACTTTACATTACAAGTAGTAAATTTGTAAGCTATTTAACAGTACATTTTTGCAACTGTGTGTTTTTTCACTTTGGTTTTAGAAGGATTTTTATTTCTCTTTTTTTCATCCATATCAGTATCAGAAATTATACATTAACTTGCCTGGTATTTTTTTGCTTTGTTTTTGTTTTTATCCTTAGACTGTTAGAAACCTATGATAAAAATATGCAATACAGTTTCTTTTGCAGATCCTACAGAGAGACATTTACAGAGTCTGTTTGTGATTACTAAATAGCACAAAAACCATATGGCAGGCAGATACACAGTATGGACAATGTGAAATAAATTCTTCCACCAGTTATACTATTGTAGATATGTAGAAACTCATGTCTCCCTTTGTTTTATTTAAAATACTTTCTGCAGACAGGTATATGTTATTGATTGGATTTTGTTTATTATGGGCTTATGTAAAATCAAAAAGGATGCTCATAGAAATGTCACCATATATTATTGTATTGGGCCTGGCTGGGATGGAGTTGATTTTCCCCATGGCAACCCTCAGAGTGCTGTGTTTTGTATTGGTGGCTCAAGGGGTGTTGATAACACAGCAGTGTTTTGGTTACTGGTGAGCAGTGCTAGCACAGCACCAAGGCTGTCTCTCCAACCTTTCCCCCAGTAGGCTGGGGGTGGGGAAGGTCTTGGGAGGGGACACAGCCAGGACAGCTGACCCAAACAGACCGAAGGGATATTCCATACCATATGACATATGCTCAGAAATAAAGCAAGGAGAACAGAGGGGGAAGGGGGTATTTGTTACTTCCGTGTGTCCTCCGGGAACTACGATGTGTATGAAAACCCTGCTTCCTGGGAAGTGGCCAAACATCGCCTGCTGATGGGAAGTAGAGAGTAAACATTTTATTCTTTTGCTTCTGTGCGCGCAGCTTTGCTTTGCTTCTATTAAACTGCCTTTGTCTCGACCCACGAGTTTGTTTTTTTGTGTTCCATCTTCTTTTCTCCCCTCCCCACCTCGCTGAGGATAGTGGTGATAGAGTGGGCTTTGGTGAGCATCCAGCATCTAGCCAGGGTCAACCCACCACAGTCTTTTTTTGACGCCCAACGTGGGGCTCGAGACAACAGCAGTTTTACATTTAGCATGCTTTAGCTGCAGTAGTTATTAAGCAGTGAGCTCCTGTGCAGGTCACAGAGTTGTTTTTTTTTCTCTCTGCAGGTAGCATTGCTTATCTCTGTTTCTGCTCAGTTTGGGAACATGTTGATAACACGAACAGCTATGGGCTTCATGATGAGATTTGTAGTTTTGCTGTGCTGGGGGAGCTATTCTGTGGGGAGGATGAAGGAACTCGAGAATGTGCTGGTACAAACAGTGACTATGTGCTTAGTCCTGGCACTGATGGCCTTGCTGCGCTGGGGGAGCTATCTTGTGGAGGAGACAAGGGAATACATCTCCCTTTCCCTACCTGAAGTTAATGTAGATGGCTTTATTATACAGGCTCCCGAGGTCCTTGTTCACCCTTATGTGAGCTGTTTATCGCTACTCAGTAATACTATTGGAATATTATGTTTTTTGTGGAATATAGTCTCGTCCTGGTGTAAGAGAAGGCAGCTTTTGGGTGATGAAATACTGAAAAGTGCCCTGAAGCAGCCGGTCCCTGGGTGGCAGGGTGTGTGGAAGGATTTGGGCAGGTTCCTAGGATGTTTATCACCTCACATAGCCTGGGATTTTACACCTGAAGAAGCACATAACCCTGCCAAACTAGCACGTCACTTGATGGAAGGGCGCCTGGCCTACCCCAATGAGAACCAGCAGCTTTTAGCACTGTACTGGGGCATGGCCTGTGCCTATCGAGCCACAGTTCAGTACTCTCAGAGGACTGTGGTTGAGGCAGGGACCCAGATCACATTTGTGGACACCATGGTTGAGACTGGGATCCAAACAACAACAACTACAGTAATTGCCCTAGTGGTGAAAAAGAAACAGTGGACAAGGAGAACCACTGGTCCATGTCATTGATTAGTGAGGGCAGAGGAAGAGAATCAAGAAACCGGTCCTTCAATGAGGAACTTGGAGGAAGGAGTGAGAGAACTAAAAGAAGAAGCAGAAACTACCCGGTCTCTGACCTCATCAGAACTTAGAGACATGTGGAAAGATTACAGCCGCCAGCCAGGTGAGCGGATTGCTGCCTGGCTGCTCCAATGCTGGGATAATGGGGCCGGCAGCCAGCAACTGGAAGGGAAGCCCAGCAGTTTTGATCCCTGGCTAGAAACCATGGGATTGAGAGAGGAATTGGAAGAGAGGCGGCAATTTGCAGTCTCTGGAGATGGCTCCTCTCCAGTGTGAATGCTCGATAACCATTCAAAGATGACCTTATGAATTCCCTGGGAAAGTGGACTGCGGCAGATGAAGGTATCCAGAATCTGAGAGAACTCGCAGTGCTGGAAGTCATTTATAGTGATCCTGACAATGATGAGGACTCCAAAGATCCAGAGGATGTCCTGTGCACACGAGCTATGTGGAGGAAGGTAATCCAAGGTGCCCCAAAGCCATATGCTAACAGCTTGGCAGCAATATATTCCCCCGATGTGGAGACACCAACTGTGGAAAGAGTGTCTTCGTGGCTTCAAAACTTCGAAAATCTCTGTGCCTCCTTGTCCCTACGGGCCAGCACCATGGCTGTCAAAGGCATCCCAAGGAATCAATCTTCTCCTGCCCCATCCAGAGGGAAAGGGAGCCCCTGACGTATGCCACGTGGTGCACTCTGGTTCTTTTTGCCTGACCAGGGGGAGGACATGAGGAAGTGGGATGGTGAACCTACCTTTAAACTGGAGGCCCGTGTACACGAATTGAGAGGGAAATCAGCCGTTAAGAAAAGACCACTTAAGAAGGCTGTCAGTGTAGTTGGTGCTGACGTCCAGGAAGGTAATCAACGATCTTCCAGACATAGGAAAACTGAAATCACCTCCCTCGACCCTGGTGAGGGGACTTCTGGTCTGGCACTACAAAGGTCAGACAGTGAATACTCTGATGAAGAACAGGAGTAGAAGGTCCCTGCCTTCGGCCAGGGGGAGGAAAGGGATGATTGTGTATATTGGACTGTGTGGATCCGATGGCCTGGCACATCAGGTCCACAAAAGTATAAGGCTCTGGTTGACACTGGTGAGCAGTGTATGTTGGTGCCATCACGATACAAAGGCACAGAACCCATCTGGATATCCAGAGTGACAGGGGGATGCCAGGAATTCTCTGTGTTGGAGGCTGAGGTGAGCTTGACGGGAGACAAATGGGAAAAGCACCCCATTGTGACCCCAGAAGCATCTTGCATCCTTGGCATCGACTGTCTCAGGAGAGGGTACTTCCAAGACCCAAAGGGGTACCGATGGGCTTTTGGTGTGGCCACTGTGAACACAGACAAGGTCAAGCAGCTGTCTACCGTGCCTGGCCTCTCAGAAGATCCCTTCATTGTGGGATCGCTACAAGTTGAAGAGCAACAGGTGCCAGTTGCCACCAGGACAGTGCATCGGTGGCAATATCATACAAACCGAGACTCCTTGACTCCCATCCATGAACTGATTCGTCAACTGGAGAGCCAAGGAGTCATCAGCAAGACTCATTCACCTTTTAATAGCCCCATATGGCCAGTGCAAAAGTTTGATGGAGCTTGGAGGTTAACAGTAGACTACCGTGGCCTAAATGAAGTGACACCACCACTGAGCGCTGCCGTGCTGGACATGTTAGAGCTCCAATATGAACTGGAGTCCAAGGCAGCCAAGTGGTATGCCACCATAGACACTGCCAATGCGTTCTTCTCCATTCCTTTGGCAGCAGAGTGCAGGCCGCAGTTTGCTTTCACATGGAGGGGTGTCCAGTACACCTGGAATTGACTGCCCCAGGGGTGGAAACACAGCCCCAGAATTTGTCACGGACTAATTCAAAATGCACTGCAAAAAGGTGATGCCCCTGAACATCTACAATACATTGATGACATCATCGTATGGGGCAATAAGGCAGAAGAAATGTTTGAGAAGCGAAAAAAAGTAATTTAGATTCTTCTGAGAGCTGGTTTTGCTATTAAGAAAAGTGAGGTCAAGGGACCTGCACAAGAGATTCAGTTCTTGGGAATAAAATGTCAGGATGGAGGCTGCCATGTGCCTATGGATGTGGTTAACAAGATAGCAGCTATGTCTCCACCAGCTAACAAGAAGGAAACACAAGCTTTCTTAGGCCTTGTAGGATTTTGGAGAATGCATGTTCCAGGTTACAGTCAGCTTGTGAGACCTCTCTATCGAGTAACCCGAAAGAAGAACTGTTTTGAGTGGGGCCTTGAGCAACAACAAGCCTTTGAGCGTATCAAACAAGAAATAGCTCATGCAATGGCTCTTGGGCCTATGCAAACAGGACCTGCTCTGCAAAATGTACTCTACACTGCAGCTGGGGACCATGGTCTCACCTGGAGCCTCTGGCAGAAAACATCAGGAGAAACCCGAGGTCGATCATTAGGGTTTTGGAGCCGGGGGTATTGTGGATCAGAAACCCACTACACTCCAACTGAAAAGGAGATACTAGCAGCATATGAGGGGGTTTGCGCCGCTTCAGAAGTTGTTGGTACAGAAGTACATCTCCTCCTGGCACCGCGATTGCCTGTGCTACACTGGAGGTTTAAAGGAAACATTCCTTCTGCACATCATGCAACCAGTGCTACATGGAGTAAGTGGGCAGCATTGATCGCACAACGAGCTCGAGTAGGGAATCACAACCATCCAGGAATCGTGGAAGAGATCATGGACTGGCCAGAAGGCAGAGGTTTTGGAGTACAGCCTGAGGAGGTGGTTTGTGCTCAAGAGGCACCACTGTATAATGAGTTATCAGAAGACAAAAGGCATTATACTTTGTTTACTCATGGATCCTGTCGTGTGGTAGGAAACCATTGGAAGTGGAAAGCTGCTGTGTGGAGTCCCACACAAGTCATGGCGGCCACTGAAGGAGAAGGCGAGTCAAGTCAGTTTGCAGAAGTGAAAGCCATTTAACCAGCCCTACAGATGCTGAACAAGAAAAGTGGCCAGTGCTCTATCTCTACACCAACTCCTGGATGGTGGCTAATGCCCTGTGGGAGTGGCTGCAGCAGTGGAAGAAGACCAATTGGCAGCGCAGGGGTAAACCCATATGGGCTGCTGCATCGTGGCAGGACATTGCTGCTTGAGTAGAAAACATGACTGTAAAAGTACGTCACATAGATGCTCACATGCCCAAAAGCCGTGCCACAGAACATCAAAACAATGAACATATAAACAAGGCTGCAAAAATTGAAGTAGCTCCCGTGGACTTGGACTGGGAGCGTAAAGGTGAGTTATTTGTAGCTCGATGGGCCCATGAAACATTGGGACATAGATGTAATATATCGATGGGCTTGTGATCGAGGGTTGGACCTGACCATGGAAGCCATCACACAGGTCACTCATGAATGTGAAACGTGCTGCAATCAAGTGAGCCACACAAGTAAAATCTCCCTGCAATAGAGGGCTGTGGCTGGGCTTTCGATATGGTGAGGCCTGGCAAATTGACTATATTGGACCACTGCCACGAACACATCGAGGCAAGCACTACATACTCACCATGGTGGAAGCAACTACTGGTTAGCTAGAAACATATCCTGTAAACCATGCCACTGCCCGAAACACCATCTTAGACCTTGAAAGACAAATTTTGTGGTGACATGGTACCCTGGAAAGAATTGAATCGGACAATGGGACTCATTTTTGAAATAACCTCATAAACTCCTGGGCAAAGAAACATGGCATCCCCTATCACCCACAAGCCTCTGGAAAGATTGAAAGATACAGTGGACTGTTAAAGTCGATGTTGAGGGCATTGGTCAATGGGGGATGGAAGCACTGGGATGTAAATTTAATGGAAGCCACTTGGCTGGTTAACGCCAGAGGATCTGCTAACTGTCCTGGATCTGCACAAACAAAACCCCTACATGCTGTGCGAGGAGATAAGGTCCCTGTAGTGCACACAGGGAAGTGGTTGGGGAAGGCGGTATGGATTGCTCCTCCTATGGGAAAAGGCAAACCCATTTGTGGGATTGTTTTTGCCCAAGGGCCTGGGTGTACTTGGTGGGTAATAGGAAAGGATGGGTAGACCGGGTGTGTGCCTCAAGGAGATTTAACCTTGAGGGGGGTGAAACTAATCTGTGATGTGAGTTGTATGTTGCAGGAAGGAACGTAGCAGGAGTGACCTAAGCTGACAAATATTGAGTTTTGCAAGGAAAGGAAACAGATGTGTGCAGTGATGACTCGAACCAAGTCGGTGTTGGTGCCCAACAATCAAACATGCTGCTCCTACTATCTTGAACATCTATCTCGAACAGAAGAGGCCCAAGTCAAAGCCTGTTTGTGAACATCTGGAGGAATGGAGGAAGCCCATGGGATATCTATCTGATAAAGGACAGGGAGCAGAGCTAATAAGAATGTATAAACCTGCATGTTGGGTATAAATTATGTGGGACCTTAGCATGGCGCAAATGGTATGGAATAAGGGGTGGAGATTGTATTGGTCTGGCTAGGATGGAGTTGATTTTCCCCGTGGCAGCCCTCAGAGTGCTGTGTTTTGTATTGGTGGCTCAAGGGGTGTTGATAACACAGCAGTGTTTTGGTTACTGGTGAGCAGTGCTAGCACAGCACCAAGGCTGTCTCTCCAACCTTTCCCCCAGTAGGCTGGGGGTGGGGAAGGTCTTGGGAGGGGACACAGCCAGGACAGCTGACCCAAACAGACCGAAGGGATATTCCATACCATATGACATATGCTCAGAAATAAAGCAAGGAGAACAGAGGGGGAAGGGGGTATTTGTTCCTTCCGTGTGTCCTTCGGGAACTACGATGTGTATGAAAACCCTGCTTCCTGGGAAGTGGCCAAACATCGCCTGCTGATGGGAGTAGAGAGTAAACATTTTGTTCTTTTGCTTCTGTGTGCGCAGATTTGCTTTGCTTCTATTAAACTGCCTTTGTCTCGACCCACGAGTTTTTTTTTTTTTTGTGTTCCATCTTCTTTTCTCCCCTCCCCACCTTGCTGAGGAGAGTGGTGATAGAGTGGGCTTTGGTGGGCATCCAGCATCTAGCCAGGGTCAACCCAGCACAATTATTTAGTCTGGTTCCACTGCAGGGAGGTAGAGGGGGCAAAACTGCTGTGACTGCAGTTACTGGGACAGCTTGCATTGACTTCAGTGAATTCATGATCAGAGATTTTACCCTTCAGAAAGTCAATGCTTTTATATTGTACTCCTCTCTGTTCTACTGAGGGTCACTGTCTAGAAAACAGCATTTTAATTTACAGCATACTTCCTTCAGTGAAAAAAACCTCAAACCTCAAACCTTGAGATTTATGTGATTCGCTTTTCTTTAAACCTTTACATAGCAATTAAAACAAAGCAATGACTGGGGAGTAAGTAGAAAAGTGTATTTCATATCCTTTCCGTGAACTAATTAAAAAAATTATGCCATTTTATAATACAATGTAATCTGATGCAGAGTTACAAGAGATTGGAAGTAGGATGTTATTCTTAGTACAAAGCATCTGTGTTTATAAAGCAAATTATGTCATTATATCAGCAAGTATAGTTTACACTGGTTTATGTACATCAAAATTCTTTTATGCTAGTCTTTCAGTATTAAAAAAGCATCACAGCAGACTGCTGAATTTTAAGGTGATATTAGGATATGATAATTTACAAATTAATAACTGCTTTTGAAATAAAACTAGAATCTTCTAGAAAGATATTTTGACATATACATAGAAGATGAAAGAAAGGAAGAAAGGAAGAAAAGGAAGGAAGGAAGGAAGGAAGGAAGGAAGGAAGGAAGGAAGGAAGGAAGGAAGGAAGGAAGGAAGGAAGGAAGGAAGGAAGGAAGGAAGGAAGGGAAGGAAGGAAGGAAGGAAGGAAGAAAGAAAGAAAGAAAGAAAGAAAGAAAGAAAGAAAGAAAGAAAGAAAGAAAGAAAGAAAGAAAGAAAGAAAGAAAGAAAGAAAGAAAGAAAGAAAGAAAGAAAGAAAGAAAGAAAGAAAGAAAGAAAGAAAGAAAGAAAGAAAGAAAGAAAGAAAGAATTCAGATCTCTCTAGCACAGGAAACTGCAAGTAGCTTTAAAAACATTTTTTTCTTTGATATGTGTTATTCCATTATTCCCTATTACCAAGATACTGTTCTTATAAATTAGTTTTTTTTCTCCTTGGACTAGCCACTTCTGCTTCCACCTCTGCCATTTGCTGCCATTTCTTGTTGGTTGAATTAATTTTTTGTGTGGTGTTGATGTTTTGTTTTATATCCTTCATTATTTTTACTTGGATTCCTATATGAGATCTTAAATGTGCCTAAAAAAGAGTAGTTATACCATGATCTATAGCATTTTCTGTGATGGTGACACACCAAAGCAACATCCTCTTAAAGTACTCCACCGTGAGTATTTAGTCAGTATTTCAAATTCTTTTAGCTCATACTCATACTTTTCCCCCTGTACCCCGCTCTCGTGAGGCCCTACCTGGAGTACTGCGTCCAGTTCTGGAACCCCCAAATCAAGAAAGACATGGACCTGTTAGAATGAGTCCAGAGGAGGCCACAAGGATGATCTGAGGGCTGGAGCACCTCTCCTGTGAGGACAGGCTGAAAGAGTTGGGCCTGTTCAGCCTGGAGAAGAGAAGGCTCCGGGGAGATCTTATAGAGGCCTTCCAATACCTCAAGGGGCCTACAAGAAAGCTGGGGAGGGACTTTTCATAAGGACAGTTAATGACAGGACAAGGGGAAATGGCTTTAAGCTGAAAGAGGGTAGGTTTAGATTAGATATTAGGAAGAAATTCTTCACTGTGAGGATGGTGAGACACTGGAACAGGTTGCCCAAGGAAGTTGTGGATGCCCCCTCTCTGGAATTGTTTAAGGTCAGGTTGGATGAGGCTTTGAGCAACCTGGTCTAGTGGAAGGTGTCCCTGCTCATGGCAGGGGGTTTGGAATTACATGATCTTTAAGGTCCCTTCCAACCCAAACCATTCTATGATTCTATGACTCAAATAGATCTAGTGAGCTTTGAGTATATGTTAGCTATATTAATTAGAAACAGTACTCTAGGTGTTTAAAATTCTCTTATCCCAATTGTTATTATCCCATAGTATGTTGCTGCAAACTGTAGTGGTACAGGCTGCTACCTACATCTCCACCAATTGCTACCAAGTTACTCTATACAAATTGTCTGGTAGGTTGACTGCATTCTTCACCAACTATTGGATTACTAGTTGTGGAATATAAGTAGGCCAATGAAAGCTATGGCTTTATTATTAGACTAATTAAAGTCTTAACAATCTAATGAGTTTCTCAAGTCATAGTAATATTGACACATATTGTTCAAATTATCTAATTATTATAGCTCATTTGCATTAATTGTGCAATCACAAATAATATTAGCAAACTTTGTGGTGGTGTCTTGGATATCATGATCATTTCTCCACCACTCCTAAGTACTAAAGTCAATGATTTCAATCTCAGGATGCAAAGAGTACAGTGAACTGTCAGTACAAAATGTTGAGTTGGATCCACTTGGGGTAATTTTTACATGTTCGGTCTTGTAATCCACTAGCTTACTCTTTCTTTATTGGTTTGCAGTTCTGTAATATATCTTGCATTTGTGAATAATTGACTATATATGACGTGTTTTTCATAGGCTGAATACTTGCTTTTGTGCACTTTATTGTCTCTAAAATTGTTTTTATGGAGCTCCCAACAAGCATGCTGATTGTTATTATTATCTATAAGGTAGAGGTATATAAATAATATTGAGTTGTGTAATACAGCTGCACGAAGCTCAGCAAAAGCTAGAACAAAGTGTTTGATGGTCATCTAGTTGTTAGACAGTTTCTGTTGCTGCTAAACATGCTAAAACAGAGGTCAAGGCAGTCCAAAACAAGTTTAGACAAAGCTTTACAAATCCTGAGGCTTGAGTTTTTAGTGTAACAGAAAGCATGGCATGTGGACCTCTTAGGGCAACAACGGCAACAACTAATTTATAGGGCTACATATACCTGTTGAACACATGTGGTGGGTTGACCTTGGCTGAAGGCCAGGTGCCCACCAAGCTGCTCTATCACCCCTCCTCTTCAGCAGGGTGGAGAGGGAAGATAATAACATGGGGAAAACAAAACAAAACAAAAACAAAAACAAAAAAAAAAACCCTTGTAGGTTGAGGCAAAGGCAGCTTCTTAGAAACATAACAAAGACACGTGTGTGGAAGCAGAAGAACAAAATATTCTCTACTTCCCATTAGTAGGCGATGTCTGGCCACTTCCCGGGAAGCAAGGCTTCTGTACATGTAGTGGTTGCTCCGGAGGACAAATGTTAATGACGAATGCCCCCCCCCGCCTCCCCTTCCCTCTCTTTTCTTATAACTTTTATTTCTGAGTAGACATTATATGGTACGGAATATCCCTTTGGCCAGTTTGGGTCAGCTGTCCTGGCTATGTACCCTACCCAGATCTTCCCTATCCCCATCCTATTGGTGGCGGGAGGAAATATTGGAGAGACAGCCTTGGTGCTATGGGAGCACTGCTCAGCAGTAACCAAAACACTGGTGTGTTATCAACACCTTTCTAACTACTAATACAAAACACAGTGCTCTGAAGGCTGCTATGGGGAAAATTAGCCTTCTCGATGTCCCGGGTGACCAGATCTCCTGTCGCCTTCTGGAGAGGACCCACATTTTCCCTAGTTTTCCTTTTCTCCCCAACATGCCTATAAAATATTTTTTTGTTGCCCTTGACATCTCTGGCTAAATTTAATTCTGTCAGGGCCTTGGCTTTCCTAACCTGATCCCTGGCTACTTGGGCAATTTCTCTGTATTCATTCCAGGTTACCCGTCCTTCCTTCCGTCCTCTGTAGGCTTCTTTCTTGATCCTAAGTTTGTTCAGGATCTTCCTGTCCATCCATGCAGGCCTCCTGCTGGTTTTGCCTTCCTTCCTCTTTGTAGTGATGCATTGTTCCTGGGCTTGGAGGAAGAGATCTTTGAGTATGTTCCAACTGTCCTGCACCCCTCTTCGTTCCAGGAATTAATCCCATGGTATGTGACCAAGCAGATCACTGAAGAGCTCAAAGTCTGCTTTCCTGAAATCCAGGGTGGTGAGCTTACAGTCATCTTCTTCACTGCCCTGAGGATTCGAATTCCAGTATTTCACAGACACTGCAGCCAAGACTGCCCAAGAGCTTTGTGTTCCCCACCAACCCCTCCTTGTTGGTGAGAACAGAGTCCAGCATGGCACCTCTCCTCGTCGGTTCCTCGACCACCTGGAGAAGGAAGTTGTCCTCCACACATTCCAGGAACCGCTTGGATTGTTTGTGGCCTGCTGTGTTGTCCCTCCAACAGATGTCGGAGTGGTTGAAGGCCCCCATGAGAACCAGGGCTTGTGAACGTGAGGCTGCTTCTATCTGTCTATAGAGGGCCTCACCTATTCGGTTTCCCTGGTCTGATGGCCTGTAGCAGACCCCCACTGTAACATCCCCTTTTCCTGCCTTCCCTTTAATCTTTACCCAAAGACCCTTACCCAAAGCCCACCCAATTAATCCTTACCCAAATTAGCTCCATCTCAGCCACACCCGATAGAACACATGAACCAAAGATGAACACATCCCCAAATCTATGATAATGGGTACTCAAACTGAGCATAAGCCCTTTAAAATTGGAGGATATCCATCATTCACATTATTGTTGTAGTCCTGCTTTCTGTCCATGGACATGCTTCATACAGAGAAGTATTGTTGTTCTAGCTATACAGATAGTAAATCTGACATGTAAATTGCCTTCCTATCGTACAGATAACATATCAGTATCAGGAGTAGAAACCCAAGATAGCCATGGCATCTCTTAGTTCCCAAATGTATTGCAGGTTTATAAAATATTGATTGTCCTTATCCTTGTTGTTTTTTCGTACCTAATATCATTAACTGGAATTTAGGAATTTGTCATTTTTATGATTAGAGCATTTCCACACTCACTGCTAAAATAATGGTGTAATACTACCATTACTGAGGTTGTACTTACACATCTACTGATTCATTACCTTGGTTCATTATTTCATAAAAAACAGAACAGAAAATTATGCAGCCAACATATTACCATTTCAGCAATGGAAATGTTGTCCCTGTTATGAAACTTTAAAAACTTGGTTATATTTCCAAAAAGATGTAGGGGAAATAGAGTCAGAACACTTCTCTTTCCTTCTCCTATCGACTTTGGTCAATGAGTATATTGCTTTTTTTTTTTTTGCTTTTTTTTGTTAGCTTTTTTATTTGATTGCACTTTATGTTTCATGGTTATAAGCAACTTCTAGCATTTCCAAACAGTGAAACAAGCTTTCCCATATAGCTCTGCCAAAGTACTGACCTGCAAAACCTTTGGCATTTCTTTCCTTGGTAATTCATTCCTTGGCCTTTCCTGAGTAGAAGCTGCCAGTCATTCAGAACACTGCCAAATTGTGTAGTGCTTTTATGATGTGAGAAAGGATCTACTAAATGCTGGTGGGAGACTACCCAACTGATTTATTGCATTTCAGTTGCAAACAAAGTAAATGAAGTCACCAGGCATAAATCTATGTTTTTCAAGAACAGAAAACTAATTTAGTCATATTTTGCTTGCAGCTAGTGAATTAACTTTTCTTTTTAACTAGTTCAATACAGATATAATTGGATTTAGTGGGCTTTTTGGCCTGTATTTTGCTGAAGAGAAACTAAAGGAGCAAGGAATAGTGAGAGATCTTTCCTGACATTTGCCAAGAAATATGAAAAGAATGAATGGGAAAATCTTGACAGCTAGACTCAGGAAAACAAAAAAAAAATAAAATAAAAAGGTGACTACTTTCTGAGAAATTAAAAGGTCTGAGAATGGAATTGCAAGGGAAAATGAGAGACTTGAGGTGGAGCATGACATTGGCAAATCTCTTGGTCTGGTTTGTGGCTGAAAAGAAAACCATGAGCTGTGTTAAAAGAATACAAGCTGTTTTCCTTAGAAGAGAAGAAATAGAGAATTAAAGTTATAAAAATTCCAGTAAATCAGATTTTAATCTCTCTGTCATGGCCATGAAAACAGAATTGGAGAAAAAAAGAGAGATGGAATATATCCTCTAATGTTGTTATTTCAGAGGAGGCTGGCTAAAGGGATAATAACCAATGTAATGTAGCCAACAATGTATAATCAGGCATCAAAGTGTCTTAAAGGCCATGAATTCTTCCTGTGAAAAAGGTTTACAGATCATCTCGAAAGGCTTGCATAAGAGCCTATCAACTTTGAAAATTCTGGAATGTGGGGTTCATGCTGATGTTAAAGACAGAATAAAAGATTTAATGGACATGCTGGTGATGAGCACAGGGGTTAGGCAACGTGGTTGGTGAAGGTATCAGGACTCCACTAGGTAAGTATGGTGAGATAGTCTTCTGACCTCTAACTTCAAAACTTGGTTAGGACCTTGATTGTTGTTCCCTCTTAAGTTCAGTGAAGTGCTGCAGGGGACATCCAAACTCTAGTTTTTCTAAGCCCTGGTTTTTTTTCATCTGGCTTTCAGTTTCCCATCAAGAGTGTTCAGTCACCGATCCCAGTTGTTCAGCTGGTGAAAACTCTCCGCTTGGCATGTTGAAGGTGATGGCAGTGGAGGGTGGTAGAGGGGATAGTGGGACTTCACAAGCCCTTAGTATTGATGTTGAGACTGGTATTAGTGGTCCCAGTATTCCTTTTTTTGGGAACACAGAACATGAGGTGAAGAAAATACTTGTGCAATACTGCTTCACAGACTATTTCTCATTTAGCTGAACTATCAAGTTAATGTAATACTTCCTGGGATGAAGAAGAAAGCAATTGGGATAAATACACAGTATTTATCTGTTGAAGTCTTGGATTATGTGAACACGTTTAGAGGGACAGAAAACATGGGCCCAGTACATGTTTTATAGTTTTGATGGGTATCCATCAATTATGGAAGACAAGACAGTATTTGCATCTTTGTCAGAGTAGCACTCTTGCGTATGTGAGTAGCAGAGGGTTGTCAGTTTGGGTTTTTTGGGGGGTTTTTTTTGGTTTGTTTGGGTTTTTTTTTTGTTTGGTTGGTTGGTTTTTTTCCCCACTGCTTTATTGGCAGAGAGATTCATGTACTTCTGCAGCAGAGAACTAGACTCCTACTGTTTTCAAGGGAAGTTGTTTCCCTGTTGTGTAGTCCCATGCTGCTGCTGGGTAATCACTTGCTTCTTAGAAAGTCTTCTTGCAAATTAGTCCATTTTTTTTTTTTTTTTTTTTTTTTAATCCCTCTACCCCCCATATGCTGAGAGATACGCAGCTGGTGCCAGGCCAGACTGTCCTCAGTCAGGACATCCTCTCCTTCCACTCAATTGCAAACAGTGAGCAAAAATCTGCCTTGTGACTCATTACACATTGTGTGAGGTGGCTGGTCAGCAGAAATAACATCTGGCCAGGATGCATCACTATTCACAATTTCTCATTTTTATGAACATTTTTACTTTAACAGTGAGGAGCTTCTCCCTGTAAGAAAATGACTGGCAGAACCTGGCACTTCTGCACGTATCTCAGACTGAAGAACACTTTGCAGGTGGTATCTGAGCCTTTGCCCTTGAAGTCAGAAAATACATTACCAACTTTCTTCTTACAACAATTTTAGATATGTTATGTGGTTGACCAATGGAAGCAGGAGCAGATGCGTTCTAGGTTTCCTTCCTGGGATGGCACAGAGCATGGTAACAGGTTTCCAAAATAAAGATAAATTAGCTTCAGGAATGCAGAAATGCCCTGATTCCCACGCAGTACTTTGAGTGTACATTCCTGCAGGTGTTTTCTCATGTGTATGCATTACTTGGCATTAAATCAAGGTGGTGTCTAGTTAGAAGTAATTTTTAACAGTCTGTCTGCATTCCTTTTGCCAGTGGGGCTGATGATTCTTCTTATTTTATCCTTCAGATGAAAAGTTCAGACCAGCTCTTTGAGCACTACTGGTGTGTTGACTTTGAAGATTGCTTACTGATCTTGAGGTCAAACAGAAAATGAGAGAGCTTGTACTGGTGTTGAATGTCCTGTATTGCTAAGAAAACCTTCATTTGAATATTCCCATTAGTGTTAGATTTAGAATGAAAGAAAAAAAAAAACCCTAAAAAATGTGGCTAAGTGATTATTAATTCAAAATGTAGTATAAGGGATATAACGTGATCAAGGAAATGTATTCTTTGTCTTAAAAGCAAAGTTCCTACATGGATTTATGGTGTGGTTTTCTAAAGATAATGAAATGTGGAGTTTCACACGTAGTGTATTTCTCAGGTTTATTGTTAGTAAGGATGTATACATATAGTAAGTAAGATATAGACTCACTCATAATTTAAATATCAAATCAACATTGTCCTTGGCTAGATCTCACTTACTCCAAAAACTGTATTTTTTAAAAAAATTCCTTTTTAATTAAGATGGCATTTCAACTTTGTGCTTGGCCAGTATTTTGAATGAAAATTTGCTTTATTTTGGGACTTACTTTATGTTTCTTACTTTTCCCATTTTGGAACTTTTCTTTTTGACCATGAAACATACCTTCTAAAGAGAGAATAGAATATATATGAAAATATTTTTATGTCTATCTCATACAACTTATAAGTTTAATGTGTGCTAAAATCACGTGAAAGGTGTTTTTTTCTGCCTAGCTTTTAAATTTTTTAATAATCAGACACTGTGATGCATTTTATATTATATTTTATCTTATCATCTATATTGTCAGCATTACATTTAGGGAGACATACTATCCTCTCTGTTTTCTATTCTTTCTGGGCATCCAGAGCAAAATAATTCAATATCTCAGTAAAGTTTTATTTCCAGAATTATTCAGTCTCAAAAGCTCCTGTAAAGCCTAAATGAGATTTTAAGTTTATTTGCAGGACTAAAGTATCAAATGGGTACACAAGCTACCTGCAAGCGAACCCCTTCACAGACGTCTCTTTATGCCTCATATGGTGAACAAAGCCCTTGTGGTCATCTTGTAAATGTTATTTTTATATTCTATTGTGAAAAACATACTTACATGACTTATCAAATTCAGCTTTGTTTAGAACTCTTTAAAAAATCTTGCTAATTATGGTAATATCATTTTTCCCCTGTTTGGGAAAGCCAAAGTTTCAGATTCAGAGGCAGGATTCAGAAATAGCAAAGGCTTGAGAAGTGCTAGGCGAGCATTTGGGTACACATGGTTTACCAGTCTAAACCTTCACATTTCCTTGTAAGCAATGTTCAAATAATCCCTCAGCTACAAAGGTAAAGGAAATGTAATTATAAATGTAATGGTTGCCACCCATCTCATTATTGTCAGGGGGTGAAGGAAAATGGTGACTACTTATTGGCCTCTGACACTGATATTTAACAAGGCAATTAAAAAAAAAAAATCTGTGTTTGCAGAATCCCTTTTCTTTCTCTGCTCTTGAAACACAATTTTTTTTAATACCGGAGTACAGATCCATTTTTGCCTGCCTATTAGTAGCATAAAATGTGTTTCTTCTTATTATTATTAAATGGCATACATACAGATTGAACAGCAACATACAAATAAATGGGAAGGATTGAAATAGGATAAAGCAGCAACTAGGTTTGACTTTTTTTCTAATAAACTGCCCATGAATCTCAGGATATGTACTTTATACAAATGGGAAAATAGACATTTAAAATTTCTGTGAAGAAATTAAAGAATTATCATGATGAATTGAAGAAAAGCTATTATACCATTTGATTCCCCTCCCTTCCTTGCTTGAGCTCATGTGTGGACTGAAATCCAGCATTCAACATTAAAGCAGCAATCTGCAGTAGAGTGGATGAATTTGTGACAAATTGTCCCTTGAGGTTTATAAAACATATTCTCTATAAAACCAGCCACAGTATGTTTCTCCACGTTAGTCAGTTTCTGACACTCAGGCTGCTGAAGGTTCTAGGCCAGTACTGGTATCTGCCTCTCAAAGCTGTAAACAACTCTTTGTTTATAGCAGCAGTGCTCATACATCCATTTCAAGGTTTTACAGCAATAAAAGGCTGACTGCCTACATCAACTGGAGTGGGCTGCAATGTTGTTATTTTATTTATTGCTCTTTTACTGCAGTGGTCAAATAGTTCCTCTGAGACTAGACACTGGTACTGTGCCATCTGTACCGTCAGTGTTAGACAACTTGTGTCAACTAAACAAACCACTATGACAAACAATTATAATGAGTATACTAATTAAATAAAATGTGGCCGTATTAAATTGTGGGGGAAATATGGAAGATTAATAACAAATTAAGAAGAACTTGTTGGTTACTTTTTAATGGGTAATGACAGTAGCCCCTAGAGAGGTTTTGATTGTATTAATGCTTCTTCGTTTTTTTAATCTGCACAATTTTATAACTCATTTTATTACATTGAGAAAATAAAGGTTTGCTACTTCAGACGGATAGGAGATTTTTGCTATGTCTCTCTAACATTAAGAGTTGTCAATTTAGAACAGAATATATTTTTTTTAAGTTTGTGCACTATTCATTCCCACAAATTTTGCTATTGCAGTCACAGTGTTTTCTCCTCCCTTCATAAGGCTTATAAGTTTCTTTGGTTATTAGGAATACACACTGACTTTTTTTCTTTTTCTTGAAGTTGACCTTTCCTTTGAAAAATCTTAATGCTAATTAGTGGAATGACAAGTAAGTGAGGCTTAACATCTACAATTCAAAGCAAACAAAAGTGATATAGGTGTACCCCAAATCTAGAAAGCTGTTGCAATGGCTTATTTGTAAACTCTGATTTTTTAATCAGCTCAATATCACATAGAATCACACAGAATGGTAGGGTTGGAAGGGACCTCTGGAGATCATCTAGTCCGACCCCTTCTACCAAACCAGATACATCTAGAGCAGGTTGCACAGAATCACAAACAGGCCTTTGAACATATCCACAACTTATCTGGGCGGCCTGTTCCAGTGCTATGTCACCCTCTCAGTAAAACATTTTTTCCTCATCTTTAGATGGAACTTCTTGTGTCCCAGTTTGTGCCTTTTGCTTCTTACCCTGTCCCTGAGCACCACTGAAAGGAGTCTGTCCCCATCCTCTTGATAGCTGCCCTTTAGATACTTATAAACATTAATAAGGTCCTCTCCAAGTCTTCTCTTCTCCAGGTTAAACATATGCTTTACATTCCTACCTTATAATGTCAAAATCTTGCAAGAATTTCCCCAAATGATTATTCATGATTTTGCTGACCATGTTTCAAGTCAGGCGGTACTTTCACATTAAAAAAAAACCAAAACCAAAACCCAACCTTTATTTTAAATAATATCATGATCTCACAGCACTGAGAAAACAGTGAGTCACATGGGAATGTAATGGACACATGGAAATAAGCATTTTTTATTGATCAGTTCAGAATCTATATTCAGCTTCACTAGGAAGTCTTTAGCTACAAACTGTTGTCACTGTTAAAGGAAAACTGTGAGAAAATGGAGAATATGATCATCTTTTCCTGTTACTTGAGTAGCTACATTATAAAAATTTGAAACCTGACTGACTATTTCTCCAATTAAGCCTAAGTTTATTGTAGCTAAAGTAATTATAGGGGTATCCCATGGCTTAATCCTGACTGGTTTTGATGACATGGTCTTAAGCTCAAAGCTCCCTGACCAACATTTTCTGGTAATAAGGCAAAAGGCTGGCTGCTTTGAACTGAACTTTAATGAAGAGCTGTTACAAAACCTAACTTTTGTTGAACATATTAAAGGTCCTGCTTAATACAAGTCTTAGGGAGCATACCAAAGAACTTTAATCTGCCATGAAAACATCATAGACAGAAATGTATTTCGCTTTTCCAAGCACAGGATTTTGCTGTGTTTTATTTTCAGTGGAGATAGAAGTAATGAATACAGTTTTTGGTTGATACTGTGAAGCAGATTATCTTTTTTGGTTTAACTAAACTGGAAAAGATGCCTCAAAAGGTAATGAGCATTTGTTAGCAATAAAGAATATTCACTATCTACTACAAAAAAAATTATACTTAAATATTTTTACTATTAAATAAATTATAAATAAATGATTTGTGTCTTCCCAGGTATAAAGAATGTAGGAATGAGGGAATGGCTGGCTTCAAGAAACTAAGATGAACAGTACTACTCCTCTGTCCCTAGGGAGAGTGAGGTAAAATGAAGTGAAATAAGAAGCTGTGTTAAAATCCTCCAAGAACACAGCAGTATATTTGGAAAAAAAAAAAAGAAAAAAAAAAGAAAAAAAAAGAAAAAAAAAAGAAAAAAAAAAGAAAAAAAAAAAGAGGGGTCATGATACTCAGAGTACATGCTGATTGTTTAGATTAAATGGAGATGGCATAAATGTAAACCTAAACAGTTTTTTTTGCAGTGAAGTTAGAATGATGCTGACCAGTAGCTAGACAAGGAAAATGATGGTCATGTAGCTAAGGCACTGGATGGGAAATCAGGAGACCTTGTTCAGCTACAAATTTCACAAAAATGTTTGTTTAATGTGATGTAAGGTGCATAAACTGAGATATGCAAACACTCTGCCTCACACTGAAATGACACTCCTTGAATCTGTGTTACATTGTCTGTTTGCATTATAATATTATGGCAATGGTGGGAAAATATTCAATCTCATGACATAATGTATGGTATCCAGTAAAATGAGACATTATTCTTATTCCTTGTGTAATACAAATACACATTAAAGTCTTGTTTGAGCTTCAGAAGAAAAAAAAAAAAAAGAAAAAAAAATATTCCAGGATTGTTTTCTGTTGTCTGGCTCTATCACTGACTTTCTCAAGTTAACACAATTTGCAACTACTTTTTCATCTACTTTCTGGGTAATAATAAAAAATTATGAAAGGTATTTCCAGTATATCCATGTACTCATACTTATCTTAAATGAAGGTTGCTATAATAGTACCTCAGAGAGAAAATGGGTCTTGACTTTGATTGTCTTGTTGTCTTCTTATAGAATGTGTGCAGTAATGGAAAAAAAAAAAAGACATATAGTTTTTTTTTATAATTGTCTGAGCCCTCAATTATTGTACTTCAAGTAATTAAAGCACCTGTCCTCCTTGCTGGAAAGAGAGGTTTTGTCCATTTTAAATGGACATTTTGCCATCCTTTTCTCTTGGCTACACATAGTGTGTGCTTAGAAGCATGACTGAAAGGTCTTGCTGAAGCCCTTCTATGATGACCTTCTAAAGTAAAAGTTCTGCCTCTTTTCAGCAGTGCAACCATCTCTGCCTTATGCTTATAAAAACAAAAAAAAAACCCAACAAAAAAACCCCCAAACAGCTTTATTATGTAGTGTCATTAGATGCTCTCTACAAACAAATTGTACAAGAAATACAAGTGTTTTTATGTATGGGGAGTGCTTGTGCATGCATGCATATCTGTCTGTAGTTGACACTTGTATCAAAGGGTTAAGGCCGCCTTTGTTGTCACTAGGATGGATGACTTCATTATGACTGCAGTGCATGAGTGAGAAAAAGAAGGGTTGAAGTGGGAACAGTCACAGACTTGCTGAGCTAAGAAGCTAAGTGCTGCTTGGGACAGCTGATATGTCATTGATACCTAATATATTATAGGAGGCAGGAAACTTGCATGCTTTCTAGCAGAAAAGGCAGGTGTTAACAAAGAAAATTTAGTGATTAATGTGCAGTCGTAATCTGTAGCAAATACAGCACGATCCGTGAGAGATAATAGAGTTGTGTGGTTGTAATGCCTCATTCAGTGAGGAAAACAAGTTTATATATTGTATATAATACTAACAGTACTAATTCTATCTATATTAAATTAAATAGCACAACCTATTTTTTTCTCTCTCTTTACCTTGCAGTGAGATTTTGATAAACTACATTAGATTTTATTAATTGTTCATGATCCATAGAGCAGATATTTCTCACTAGAAAGGGTTATTTACTGTAAAAAAGAAGGTCTTAGACTTGTTCATGATGTGAAGTTTTGTGGACATGATTTAAAGCGTCTAAAATATTTTAAGAGTATAGATTCAGTTTCTGTCTGCATAAACTACTACACTATGAATGTATGGCATTTCAGTAAGTTGGTTTTTAGTATGTGTTTTTCCTTTATAACCATTAGCTTTCATTTTATTTAACTATGCTATCTTGGCCTACATCATACTTCTTTTTAAATTGTCCCAAAAACCTCTTCCATACCTCTTCTGTTCTCTGCACTCTTTTCTTCTTCATGCAAAGCAGATGTAAAACATTACCCTTTTGATTTGGCAGAGAACCATTCTTGGTCTATTCAGCAGGTGTAAAAGTGCACATTACAATGGAAAATTAGATTATGATACCACTTGTGGTCTGCTTTAACTTGAACTGAATTTACATTGCTGGATGTTTTTTTCTGAATACTGACAGAACTCCCAGTTGCTTTTCTGTAGCTGATAATCTCTGACAATGCTATAGAGAACATTAATACTAGTATTAGATGTAGACTCTTTTGTTATCAATTCTAAATGGAGTTTTTTGTGCTTTTATTACTGTGGTTAAAATGAAAAAAAAAAAAAAAATGAAGGCTCCTTAGTCAAATCATCCACTTAGCAAATACTTAATAACAAATAATTTAATTATATTACTGTATTAATTCATGCATAATCAGGACTGTCACGGAACTATTTAATTTGCTTCAACATTGTATAAATCATGCATTTTATCTGTATATAAATATTTTTCTATTTATGGGTGAATATATGTGCCTTTAAAACACAATGCAAATAACATATTAAGTATACAGAGGATCAACAGGTGTACTTGTTATCATCTATAATAAAAGGTTGGAAATTTAATATATAATATTTTATTCTGCAGTTTTCCATTAAGTATTCTCTTCATAGCATGGTTTACATCAGAAGTATTAGAAAACTACAGAAGGCATAGGGACAATCTTGATCCCCTGGCTAGGTTAGCATATCCATCATAGCATCTGTTTATAAACTGGTTGAACAGTGAACCAGTGTTTCTACAGTTACACTGATCTTTTTAAATGATGAAGTATAGTGTATTATATTGTTGATTATTATTACTGTTATTATTATTATTAATAGTAATAAATAATAATAATATGCATACTTTGAGAACTTTACCATTTTCACAATTAAAATATAAAAATTGAATTTCTTCCATCATGAATTTGTCTATACAGGTGTCACGACTAACTCTTTTATGTTAGTAGGGAGGAAAATTGTCCACAGAATTTTTCACTAGTACTGAGGTGGTGCCAAGGTTCAAGCGATGGCCTGTCTGGGACCAGAGTTCTCCTGGTTTTTCATATGGCATTTTTCAATGTGTTTTCTTATAATAGCTTGTACAGTAAGGAACATAAGAACTGTGCTCTTAATGATAACAAAATTTATACATAGAAAATACATACAATGGAATAATAGAATAATTTAGGTTGTCAGTGACCTCTGGAAGTAATCTAGGCCGAAGTAGCTCAGTCAGGCTGTGTTGCTCATGATTTTGTCTGATCAAGGTTTGATTATCTCCAAGTATGGAATTCCCACAGCCTCTTTAGGGGTCCTGTCCCAGTGCTTCATCATCCTCACAGTGAAAAAAATACATGACTTTTTAATCACAATTTTATTATCAGTTTTATTTTAACTTGTAATTGTTGCCTATCATCCTGTAACTGTGAACCTCTGAAAAGGGTCTACCTCCTTATTTTCTTTTCTTTTGGGTATCCATAGACACCAAAAGATCCTCTAAAGCCATCCCTTCCCAGGCTGAACAGACCCAGCTTCCACAGCCTCTCCTTCGACAACCAGTGTTCCAGCTCCCAATCACCTCGGTGACCTCCATGGGACTTGCACCAGTACCTCAGAGTCTGTCCCATACAAGAGAGCTTCAGTTTGGGCACAGTGCTCAAATGCATCTCATGGGTCCCAGGCAGTGGAGCAGGGTCCCTCTCTAGACCTTTTGGTTGTACTCTGCTCATGTAGCCCTGGACATGGGAGGCTTCATTGCTGCCCAAGGGACACTGCTGCCTCATGGCCAGCCTGGTGTCCCTGTGTGTCTGCAGACCTGTTACTAACCAGTCACTGTCGAGGCTGTGCTGTTGCTTGGGACTACACGTTGTGCTGGACCTTCACAGAAAAACTTCTTTCAGTTGGAATGGAAGGAAGGAAGTTTGATTTTTTTTTATTTATTTTGATTCTTAGATGCTGCACTTGTGTGGAAGTAAACACCATCCGGTTTTGTGCTGATTATCAATAAGATTAGTCAATCAATGAATGGTTGAGCTACTAAGGAGAGAAAATATTTTAGAATATAAATGGAATGCTAACTTCAACACTTTCAAAGGTAGAAGAAAAAAAACCATTGCAGGCAATTCAAAAGGTTTAGTGACTTAGGAATATTTTGGAATTTCATATCAATTAATTGCACATAGCTAACACAAGAGCAGGATGTATGTTCCATTTTAAAGCACAATCTGGAGCATCTAAGAATCAAGATATGCTTATATCATTTGTCAGAAAAGGCAGTTTCTTCTTTCCCCTAGAGAAAATGAACAAACAAAACCTCTACTGCTCTCTAGTTTAGAATAATCTGCTACAGATTTATTTTTTGTTTTAACAGACCTAGTTAGAGAAGCATGCCATAATTGCAGGTATTGCTTTTTTGATACACAGTGAGTGAGGTCTTGTACACAAAGAGAGAACAAGTAATAGAGAGTTGGCCATGGTGTCATAATCCAAACATAATTCCAAATGCATTTGATACTGATCCAAAATTCTGAGCAGGCTTATATAGGTTTATGTTTCTTATGAGTTTTATGTCTAACCATTTAATTGAAATACTGCATTTTGAGTATGGAAGTCTTAAACCTTTTGTGCTTACCCCAGAAAAGCATGTCCTAGTGTAAAAGGGTAATTTTAAGAATTAAGAGGTCCTGCATCTGGAAAATGTAACTTTTCAATTCTTGTCAGATATTCATATAAGGAACTTTTAGTTGACTATAGTTGTTCTGCAAACTACTGAGAAAATCACTTATTTAGTTACAGGAGAAAAGTTCTGCTTTATATCCAGAGTACTAGAAAAAATCTGTGCTGTATCATTTACTAAAATATATTTGTCTAATCACAATCAATTAACAGAAGGACATACACTGTTTTCTCATCTTACCTGGAATTAATGCCAGTCCACAGACCAGAGGAACATGTAAGGAACTGGTTATTTAAGTGAATTTCACTATGTGATGCATGGTCACTAGGCTATTGACCTTGCTTTTTAAGAGAACTTGAAAGCAAGACTAGATTTTTACAAGTCATTAATTTCTTCCCTCTTGTAAATAGTTGTTTCAGATCTAAGCACTACTTACTTTTCACTCATTTCATTCCCTGCCAAACACTTACAGATGTGATCACAAATTAATGTAAGACACTTTTTAGTTATCTCTTACTGTTTTACCAGTTGAAATGGTTACATCACTCTAGGAACTGCGTGATCGACTAAGATGTATTGCAGTTGACAGAATGTCTGAATAAGACTGTGCTGGCTGAGCTAATTTTCATTTTCCTTGTTTCCACATTTTCTCCCCAAGAAATTTGTGTTCATTTAGCTGTGTTGGCATTTAGCTTTACAGAGCAAAATAACTTTATCTTTAGTCAATGCCTGATAAGTCAGTTCTATGAAACTCGAAAACACGATTGCAAGTCGTTACATCCAAAACCTAAGTGCTGCTCTCAGAAGGGACATTTTGTGCATAATTTCTTTTTCTCCACATATAGGGAAGCAGAGTATAACTCTCATTCTGTGTAATTCTAAATATTCTATAGCTGTGGATATATTGTCATAGAATCTCAGAGTTGGAAGGGACCTTTAAATGTAATCTAATTCAAATCCTCTGCCATTGGCAGGGACATCTTTCATCAAATCAAGTTGCTCAAAGTCCCATCCAACATGACCTGAAACACAGAGATGGAGCGTCCGCAGCTTCTCTGGGCAATCTGTTCCAGTGTGTCACCACCCTCACAGGAAAAAATTTCTTCCTTATGTCCAATCTAAACCTACCCTCTTTCAGCATAGAACCCTTGCCTCTTGTTCTGTCACTACAGGCCCTATAAGAAGTCTCTTTCTGTCTATCTTGTAAGCCCCTTTATATATTTAGAGGTTCATAGCAAAATAAGTTCTTATTTATTATACTAAAAAAATCAAAAAAAGATGCAAAAATATTCCTGATGGCGTCTGTGAACACCAAGTAGTAGTTAATAGTACTTGTGTAGCCCCTCCAAAAGTATATGTGATTGCACCCAACCAGGCAACCATTTTTTTCTGTACCTTTTTTATATTCCTCTTTGTCTATTCTTAATGCAGTCAAATATGAACTACAGTGACATTGTCTTGACGTGCAAGTGAGGGAAGAGTATTTCAGAAGCTTTACTTTGGCACAATCGTTTATTCTGGAAGTCTGAGAGTAATTCAGCTCTTATTTACTCAGCTCTCAGTTCTTTAAGGTGTGAATTGACAGCTGTGGTGAGAGATACGAAGCTGTGTAGGATCTGCATGAGCACTTGTTTGTGTGTGCGTTAGCACTGTAGTTGTTGTGTCATAGCTGGATTTTTAGGGTTTGATATTTAAGGTTTTAATCACAGACACATTTACCTGCAAACAAGTAATCATTTTGTCAAAATCAATTAAAAAAAAAGAAAAAACAAAAGAAAGATAAAGGTTAATTATTTCAAACTCAAATGAGCGAAAACATGACATAATGCTTTTATCCTTTTTCCCCCATGGATTACAGTGCCATGAAAAAATAATATGCCCTCTTACTTTACCAGTTATGAAACTGTGCTTTTTCAGAAGCAGACTTAGAGCTAATCCATCCTGCATTTTTTTAACTGTAAATTGGAGATGAATAATCTGAAGTATGTCCTTTTTTACTGGTGGTTGTAACAGCAAGCCACACTGCTTTCATTAATGATCTTCAGTGGTCTCTGAGCAACATCAGGTTCTAAAAACTAGGGCAAGGCAAAATTTTAATGTCTACAGCTTTATCTGTACATGTATGGATTTCAGTGTGGGAGGATTTTCCCATTCTGCAGGCGGTATGGTGTAGAAATGTGGAAACTAGCGACATCTGAAAGCGGGCAAACAGCTTTGACACATATTTATAAAGATGCTTCCCCAAACACATTTAGCACTTTCAAAATCAGAGCTAACTGGTTCACTTTAACTGTATTGAATTTTCAGGAGGCTTTTTGACCACAGAGTTTTCAATCCTGTACAATTGAAAACAAAGCAATAAACACCAAGAACATAGACAGCAATCCTACTGAGTTCCTAGAAACAGATGAAATACAAATAACAGTGTTGTAGCTAAAGGTCAAATATCTGAAATGTGTAGTGTCAGCCAACCTTTACCACCTTGCTACCCAAGCAAACCTCTGAATAAGGAACATTGATTTTTCCTAACCTGAGTCTTCTCTTCTTCATAATCTTGGTCTTGTAGAATTCTAGGCAGTAGAATTATCTACACAAGTTTGTGTAACAACCCAAAAAGAGGGGGTACTGTACCACCCAAGGGTTATTAAAATGTACCAAAAATACAAAGATTACTTTTCCTATTTAGTTAGTTAGTTAGTTTGTTTGTTGTGGTTTTGTTTTGTTTTGTTTTCTGCTTATTCTTAAATTTGGTATCAGTTCAGTAACTTTTCAATACCGATTTGGCATTTCTGATTTCTAAAGAGAACAAGTTTATATTCTGCTTCATTGTTAGTTTAATGGAATCCAGGCTACTTTGTTTTTCTAAGTCCCCCTGTGCTTATTTTGAAACTTACTTGGATATTCTGGGTATTTAATCTGGCTTTATGCTGTACTATTTGCTTTAATTGAGAAAAGAGGCAATTATGGAAAACATTTGTGGAAAGAACTTTAAACAACCATGCAGTCATTTCTCCTTTACTTTCACTTCACACACTGCTTTTATTTTAATAATTTCTTTCACACTAAGAAAACTTTTTTTATACTGTTAGAACTTTTTTTCCCTCCTATTTTAATAGAATCAATCATATATTGGACTTTATTACTTAACTATTTTTTTCTGCATTAAAAAAAAAAAAAAAGCAGCACATATTTCCGTCTTTTATGCAGTTTATCTTTATTTTTTTTCTGTATTTGTAATGGTAAACTTTTTCATAGTGAAAAAATCAGGTGTTGAACCATATTATCTTCAGCAACACCAAAGAGGATGAAACTGAGTTCACAAAGCAGTTATACATTGATTACAGCAGTGCAGTGAAGCTCAACTGGTTAACCTAAATAATGAAGTATGTATGTAGCAAGGCAACACACTGGCCACTTTTCCAATAACCGAGGTAATGGACATGCTTTCAAATAATCCTTTAATGTGCAGCTATTATTAAAATACCCTAGTTATTAACTAATGGAGCTAGGAAAGTAGCTGGCCTGTATTGCTTGCTGATTCTTAGTATATTTTTAATCTATGTCGACTGCAACGCAAAATCATAGAATCACAGAATATAATAATAAAATCTTTTAGGCTGGAAAAGACTCTCAAGATCATCAAGTCCAACCATAAACCTCACACTACCAAGTCCAAAAAAAGTCTAAAGGTAAAAAAAAAAGCAAACAAAAAACCAAACCCTACACTGAATTTCAGTGTTTTTACACTAGCTATTACTTTGCCTGGAGACTTCACTAGGTAGTGTTAAATTAAGAAAAACTGCATGAGCCATCACACAGTGTGGTTACTGAGCATTTGAGGACAAACTCAGAAAGGTATCTGATCCAAATTCTACTTACTTCTCAGACTTCTGTTTTATATCAGTCAGAGGGAAAAAAATCTATGCAAATACTAGGTAATCATAATTGTCACACGTGGAAGGTGTTGGAGCTTAAAGATGACAAGCACAGCAGGTTTTGGATTACAGAACATTTTATATTGATGTCCTCTTTCCTTTCTCCATGTGTTTATATCTCAAGCTTTGACATGACAACTCCTGCCTTGCTCTGACCTTCTCATGGACAGAAGGTTCTGGGGGGCCTTCCACCAGCAATGCACCTCCTGAAGAGCCCTGCTTCTCTCTCCCTGTGTATATCTTCTGAATTTCAGTTCTCCAAGTGAATACTATGGTGTGACTCTGTAACCAATTTTCTTAGTGGCTCTGTTTGTAGTGGTGACTGTGAGCAATAAGGTCATGATCTGCCAGAAGATTTTTCTAAGGAGATTGTATCAGGATACTGCCTTTGACTTTTAATGAGTAAAAATGTATGTTAATATCTATGTAGTCAGTCTTTCTTAAAGGTATTAGATTTTAGCTGTAGCAAGTGGTCTCTAATTTTCCTATTGGAAATAAGTCGTCTTCACATTAGTGTTCTTTTCATTCATGGTATTAGTCAGAATACTCCCTGTGAATTGAGGTTATCCAGAACTATAAATCTGATTTGCAGAATGCCTGTCATTACATCATTACATCAAGATAGCAATTTGATGTTAGGAATGTAAATAAATATTGACTTCTGGTGTTACAAAAAGAGAAACATATCTTTCCACTTTCCACATATAGTCAGAAAACATGTTTGAGTGGGGAAAATATGTATTCATTTTTTATAGTTTTGTGTGTGTGTGTGTCTGTTTATACTCTGTGATTTATTTTTCTGATAAAACTACTAGATAAAAAATTAATAAACAAAAACATTAGAAGAAGATTTATTCTGATTTCCTCGGTTGGTTGGTTGGTTTTTGTGGGGTTTTTTTGTTTGTTTGTTTGGTTTGTTTTGTTTGGGTTTTTGGGGTTGTTTTTTTTTAAAAAAATAATTTGCTAGGCAGCTTCTTCAGAAAGATTAAAAATAACTTATAGTTATGGGGGTTTTTTTTAGGTAAATAAATAACGCTCAGAGTAAAGTATTCTGTCAGACAACTGAGAAACTTTAATCAAAATGTTTTTTGAAAAGAAATATTGGAGGATGATTTTAGAGTTGTGTTCAGAATGAAAATCATGTTGTTCCTTCGTATTTCTTATCTTATCTCGTGTAACTGATTAAGTTTATTTCTGTCTTTTTTATTGAATTCTTTGCCTTGGAGCAGAACAAAAAAGGCCTCTTCAACATACCTTTCTTTTTTTCCGCCTTTTTTGTGTGTGTTCTTTTTAAAATTAATTATTTTGTTTTAATTAAAGTCAACTGGCTTATGGTTGTGAAAGTATTAATTTCCAATAATATTTGATAGCCATGTATGCATAGTTTTCATCATCATATTTCAAATTTTCTCCTATTGTCCTTGACATTTTTAATTTTTAATAGTCTGCAATCCCCTTTAATATGGTACTCTTCTCCTAATATTTGATTCTTTAATAAGACATCTAGAGACAATTTCCAAGATATTACAGGCAGTACAGAGTTAAGGTGTGAAGGTACCTCTGTAGCAGTCAGTGGGAGTTCATCCCTTAATGGAAATTCTTGCCAGATAGAACGAACCATAATAGCATAATATATACCCTAAGTTACTTGAACAAATATGTTGTGGCTGTTTAGATTTAATCAGTTGAGTCCAAGGCAGAAAGTGGAGTGTTGATTAATTAGCTGTGATTAAAGGAGCATAAGAAGAATTTTTTTTTTTTTTTTTTTTCAAGAGTCGCAGATGGAGTGCAGGGACAGCAAGTCTGCTGCTGTTCCTGCATTTACCAGGAGAGAAGGAAGGGGAAGGAGAGAGAGGAAAGAGCCTCAGGCTATTATACTCTCCTGAGCAATTCCTACTCTTCTCTACTTCTCAAGATACTTCAGCCAGATATTCAAAGGCAGTCAGACAGATATCCCAAAGCACTGCGTACTCCTGTGGAGCCAGATTAGAGCTATAAAGCTGTAAGTGACTGACCTCAGCACCAACCAACCTTTCCCCTTCATATGATCAGTTTCATTTACGAGGTGGCCCTGGCAAGTTTTTTGGAAGAGAGATATGTGTGTCCTTCAGAGAGAAGACACTGTCTGTATGGCAACACCATTTGTGCAGGCTAGAGGAAGTAACTGCAGCACTGAGGTCGGTATGATGTTCATTCTTGCAGATCCACACACAAGTGTTGTCTTCTTTACCATTTACTGGTCTTTTTGAAACAGAGCCTACTTCCTGAAATACCTCTAACCAAAATGGGGAAATCCAAAATAACAAGCAATGCTCAGGTGTCAAAGAAAGGTTATAAATTTCAGTTTCTGAACCTCCTTTTTCATTTACCATATTTCCCGAGTGAATTGCAAGGTCTTTTCTCCTTGTCCCTTGGGAGGAAACAAAATTTTCCCTAGAGCTCAGGGCAGTTCTGTTTTAATATCTTTATCAATGGATTGAGCACACCCTCAGTAAGTTTGCAGGTAACACCAAGTTGAGTGGGAGTGTTGATTGACTTAAAGGTAGGAAGGCTCTGCAGAGGGATCTGGATGGGCTGGATTGATGGGCCAAGGCCATTTGTGAAGTTCAACAAGGCGGAGTGCCAGGTCCTGCACTTGGGTCACAACAACCCCATGCAACTTTACAGGCTTGGGAAAGAGTGGCTGGAAAGCTGCCTGACAGAAAAGGGTCTGGTATGCTGCCAGTAGCATCCTGGCTTGTATCAGAAATAGTGTGGCCAGCAGGAATAGGGAAGTGATTGTGCCCCTGTACTTGACACTGGTGAGGCCACTCCTTGAGTACTGTATTCAGTTTTGGGCCCCTCACTACAAGAAAACTATTGAGGTGATGGAGTGTGTCCAAAGAACGGCAACAAAGCTGCTGAAGGGCCTGGAGAACAAGTCTGATGGAGAGTGGCTAAGGGAGATAGCGTTGTTTAGTCTGGAGAAAAGGAGACTGTGGGGAGACCTTATCACTTGGGAGGCTTAAATTGGATATTAGGAAAAATTTCTTCACCGAAAGGGTTGGCATGCATTGAAACAAGCTGCCCAAGGAAGTGGTTGAGTCACTATCCCACTATTAGAAGACATGTAGATGTAGCACTTAAGGACATGGTTTATTGTTGGACTTGGCAGTGTTTGGTTTACAGTTGGAATTGATGATCTTAAAGGCGTTTTACCTCCTAAATGATTCTACAGTGCTGTGATTCTAAAATTTTTTTTTGTTCTGTGAAGTTTTGATAATAGGTGTTTTTAAATAATGACCACTGTAAAAGAGGAGCTTAAACCACTCCTTGATATGTTTTTAATTGTCTCTGTGGAATCTGTTTCTAAATGTGTAAGGATAGTTTATAATCTCTTCCTTATATTTAACAGATTATGTAAATGTATTGAAAGCTAGTTGGAAGCATAAATCACAGATGTCGGTTTGATGGAAAGTTTGTAACCAGAAAAACCTACAGCTCCCAAATCCCAATGTTTTAATTATAAGGCGGCATCTGGTATACAAATTTATGCCGAGCTAAGAAATGTTCAGACTAAAATAGATTATGCCTAAGTGAGCTTAGTGTCTAAAATCTACAGTCATCATACGGAAACTTAAAGTCATGTGGCCATTAAGTGTCTGTGATCTAAACTGTCTGCAGCTAGAAAAGTGATGTAAGCTGAAAGGTGAGTAAAGACAGTTGAAAAAGGCTAAATAAGCTAGTCATGTGCACCTGGAGAAAATTTTGTCTCTCCTTTATATAATATACTCACACTTAGGCTGGATAGAAAAATTCAAAAATTCATTAACTTGATATCAAGTAATTTCTTTGACCTTTAATCTGAACAAAATACATGTTTTTCATGTTTTTTGTGTTAAAAGGATAAATAGTAGAGCCAGTTGTTTCTGTTGGATGCTATGTGGTAACAGAAGACTATGTTATGCTGTAGCATTTTTTGAACAATGTAGCAGTATTTGAAAATGGGGTAATTCAAACAGAGCTGTCTAAGTAATTGCTCTGTCAAACTTTAAGAAGGGATGTTGTGCATTAAAAAACCAACCAACCAAACAAGTCCATTTAAGTCTTGTGCACTTACACTTTTAAAACTGAAATACCTTTAACCTTTAACTGAAAAGACTGGTTCTGTTTTAGGTTGCTTGTAGAGTCAATGAGGAGTCCCACAATATAATAAACTCCCATTTTATACCTGTCAGAGGAACTGTGTGAATTAGTAACTAGAGGGGAAGAGATTACTAGAATTTCTCTGCCTGAGGACCAAAATGGTATTTTTGCTACTTCACACTAACTGTGTCATCCATATGACAGAAATGAGCATAAGAAAATTGCCTGACTTTGAAATCCTGGCAGATCATTCATACTGTACCTTTTCAGGCAGAGAGAATCATTGTATAAACTCAAGACTTCATGCTGATCAACAATCAAGGAAAAGTAGTACTCCATAATTTTAACTTCAGAAGATTCTAAACTGTGTATAACATCAGATAAGGATAATGCTGGCCCCTACAGGTTCCTATTTTGACTACTCTTAATGAACCTGCCCTGGATTAAAAATTAAATTTCTCCTGGAAATGTGTAAATTTTTAACCTTGAAATCATATATAGTTGGAAAAACACTGTAGAATAGAATCAGGTGATCAAATTAATTTGCATATGTTTAAACAAAAATGTTCAAAAGTGATATTACTTCTGATCACTGTGGTTGTAATCCAATATTTGAATACATCTGCATAGAAACCACCAGAAAGCTATGTAGTCTGTATATATTTAGTGACACCAGGCCAAAAATATTTCAAAGAAATAGTTGGCAGTCTGTTTCAGCCTGGGAAAGTGCAGTAACTCAGCTATAGGGAAGGAGTGCAGTTTCTGTCCTGAGCACTGTCTTAGTTTCAAAGCCTCTCCTCTGTCTGCATTTGTGCACTTCCTCTGTTTGGAAGCATGGCTGGTTTACAGAGGATTATGCAAAAACTGTCAGTTCAGTCTGAAGCTAGAAGTATTCAGCATTCTTAAGGGATTGAGAATAGATATGTAAAGGAGAGGGTGAAGAGCAGTGCACACTATAGCAATATTGCAGCTGCTGTGATTCAAAGAATACAGACACTGAACTGTGAGACTGCACCTGGAATATTGTGTCCAGTTCTGGGCCCCACAGTTCAAGAAGGACAGGGAGCTGCTTGAGAGAGTCCAGCGCAGAGCTATAAAGATGATTACGGGAGTAAAGCATCTCCCTTATGAGGGAAGGCTGGGGGAGCTGGGCCTCTTTAGCTTGGAGAAGAGGAGACTGAGGGGTGACCGTATTAATGTTTATAAATATATAAAGGATGAGTGTCAGGAGGATGGAGCCAGGCTCTTCTCGGTGATAACCACTGATAGGACAAGGGGCAACAGGTGCAAGCTGGAACACAGGAGGTTCCGCTTAAACTTGAGAAGAAACTTCTTAATGGTGGGGGTAACAGAGCACTGGAACAGGCTGCCCAGGGAGGTTGTGGAGTCTCCTCCTCTGGAGACATTCAAAACCCGCCTGGATGCCTTCCTGTGTGATCTCATCTAGGTGTTCCTGCTCCAGCAGGGGGTCAGACTAGATGATCTTTTGATGTCCCTTCCAATCTCTAACATTCTGTCATTCTCTGTGTGATTCTGTAACTAATAATCTGAGAGACCTCATCCAAGTGGCTGTGGCACAAAACACTAAAAAAAAAAAAGTTTGGGTAATTTCTTGAGGCTACATAGTGAAGATGATCTCCAGGAGATTACATTACAAAAGTTTCAGAATGCTTTCATGGCCATATATCATCCAAGTTTTCTGAAAGAATATGAACCAAGAATTGTGGCTTTTCATAGAAGACTTGTTACATGTTTATAGACTTAGTCTGTACTGAGTTTGGAGTAGACCATGTATATCTATTTTGGTAATGTCTCTAATGAATACCAAAATACACATTATTTAGAAAAGTATAAAAACAGGTTATCTTGAATGTTAGTAACATTTTGCATTGACATTAATAAAAAACTTTGATTCTTAGGTATCAATGTAAATTTTAGAAGCATTATTCTTCTCATGGTTTGTTTTATTTTGTTTTGGTTTTCTTCCTAGTGATACAATTTTGCAGATTATTTAATTTCACTTAGGAATTTTAAGTTAGTGGTAGATTCAAATGCGAAACCATATGCATATGCTGTCAGTCCTTTTCTTAAACACTTGGTTCTACTTACAAATGAGCTGTTAGCTGTTAATCCATGAGAAGTGAATAACCAGAGAGGGCATTTACAGTCTGTGTATATGCTTTGTAGAAAATGAAGGCAAGATCTTTACTGAAAATTAAATTTTCAAAATAAAAAATAAATGCAGTTTATTTCCACTTGACAGCTGGTTTGCTTTTCTTTGCCCATAGTGATTTTATCAGGTTTTATGAGAATGTTATACTATTCAGCAAACAGTAAGTGTTGTCCCTTTCCAGAAGAGTGCTTGCTGCATATGACACTTTGAAAGGCCAAACTGCAATATAAAGAAGTACACAGAAGTACGAAGGAGGGACTAATGATTCTGAGTTTGCTGTGAAGAAGAGAGCACATCAACAGACTTAAATAGCAGGAGTTTATAGCATATACTGACCACTGCAGTGTGTTCCTGATTGTTAATTTAAGCAGGAAGACAGATGCATGGATTTAGCTTCGTACAGGCAGAGTTGGATTTTATTGTTTAAACATAAGTAAATAGGTTGTTATAGAGGACCTAAGAATGTACTGCCTGACCAGAAAGACATGGGTATCCCATGGGTCTGTGTCATTGCTCTGAGACCATATAGGTCTTTCAGATGATCTATAGCATGTAGCATGGAAGTACATAACTTCATATTCATTTGGTTGATGGTTAGAGCTCCCATTAATGCAAGACATTCTTGGTTACTGAAGTTACTTATGGTAAATGTGTTTTTCTCTGTATTTTTCTCTAGTGTAATTGAGCCAGTTTGTAAATGCTGGTTAACAGAAAAATGGCACAAAGTTTAGTGTGCTAAAAAGAAAAAGCAACTCTATCTTTAGAAAATATTGTTAGGATTGTAAGATTAAGCAGACAATTCAGAAAATTAAAACAAACAAACAAACAAGGAGCTCAGTGCAATGTTTTAATTTGGTCTTCTTGTTTGTGTGCACTATGTCATCATTTAGTTGTCTAATTATATGCTGTGTTTTTTTCTGTAAGATCCTGCCTCATTTGATTAATGGAATTGGCAGTACTTGCTTAATGAGCAGTTGTTTGATATGTTTTCCATTTGTTATTCAAAGAATGTACCCTCTGCTGTATGTTCTTTATTCTTGTTAAACCCTGTTCTGAAGATGACATTACTGTTTTTTTCTTTGCACAGTAGATGTTCATTGCAGTTGTGCTTAAGTTCTTTGCAAGTAGAACCTGGAAATCTTTTTTAGTGAGGCACGTTTTTTTTCATCATGAATACAGAATTGTTGAATCCTAAGACATTTGCCAGAATGTAACAGAGATGGTGATGGATTTTGCTGAGAAAGAGCACTGACACAGAGGTACAGCACTGCCATATAGCACAGGTTGAGCTACAAAACTGGTTATCTGACAAGCGTCTTGCATATATTCAATCAGGTAATACAGATATCTAGCATATTTGTTCATTCTTGTAAATATTAAAACCATTAAACAAAAAGGAAGAAGAAAAATAGAAGGGTTGTAAAAGAAATTAAGAAAAATGTCAATGAGTAAATTAGCTAACTTCTTTTCTTCAGTTGGAAAAGACTGTTGTAATGGGTAACAGGGACACTGTTCCTGGAATGTTTTCTGAAAAATAAAGAGCAGTTACTTAATGAGATTTTTTTTCTTCTTTTCCTTTTGAAAGTTGTATGCATTTTTGGAACCATACAAGTTCTGGGGTTTTTTTAAAAATACATTTCCAGCTCTCTTACTTTTTTTTTTTTTTTTTTTTTTTTTAATATTACTGTTTTTTTAACCATTACTGTTTGTAGAGGTTAGATCCTGGTATTCATCTTGGAAGACAGTGCATACTGCTTGATTGGGTAGTTCTGTCCCTGAATTAACCATTCACCCCTCCATTATAACAAATGCATGAAACAAACATGAACTCAAGTTCTGAGAATGTTGCAGATGAGAGGGAATTGCTTCACTAGCACAACCTAAATAAAGATTATTTTATTTTTGTTTTGTACTAGTAATTGTGTTCCTAGAAATTAAAAATATCCTGAGAGGTACTTGTTTCCTGGACCTAGAAAAAGAACAGCATTCACATCTCATATGCGATCAACCAAATAAAAGTCCTCAGACCCAGTCTCTTGTTTCTTTACTCTTTTACACTTCCTCCCTTCATTTCATTAATAGTTCCCATAATAATTTAATATCTCCTGGTTTTTTTCCACTTAGTGTCCTACTCCCTTTCCGTTGAGGGCTGTGAGGTTTTTGTATGATCAGACTGGCACCTGATTTCCAGTAAATCAGTGAAGGCAGTATCCAGTATTGTTATCTAAGATCATGAGTAAAATACAGGCTTTTACTGATACTCCTTAAGAATATCCACTGACCTTTTCACTATCTACATCTCTGTTTCCTTACCTAACAGGTCACTTTATATGAAGCCGCCTTTTTCTAGACAAAGAATGTTTTCCCTCTTAATTTTCAATGTCATATGTAGCTTTTAATGTGCAGAATATCCCTCTCTGCTACCCGGTCTTACTTCTGAAGTCCTGTTGTACTTATTTTTTTCTTGTACAGAAGCCATTTCTCTTCATTTTGTATCTTTGTCACCATTTGCTGTACCTTTGCAAGGCCAATTGTACTCTCTTTGAGAAGGATGCAATGGAAATTGAACTTTAATTCAGAAGGCTGTATATCATAACTTTCGTATGTTACATATTTTGTTCAGTCTTCCTTCCCTAGTAATTTATACTGTTCAGTCTGCATTGATGACTACTGAGCAGTGAGCTGATATTTTAACAGAAAATTTTTGGGTGGTAGTAGTTATTTCATTGTTTGTACAAATGTGTTTTTTTTTTCCCCACGGGTGCCATTTTACATTTGCTTACGTTGAATTTCATTTCTTGGCTTTTTTTATCAGACACTCGCTTAAGGCTCTTGTGCGACTCATGCCTCAAATTTAGTAATCTGTATACTTGAATGCAATCTTTAAATGTCATCACTGGGCAATTCACCCCTTTTTGTGAGTTATTTGTGAACTATTAAACAGAACAGCACCAGCACAGTCACCAATGGCAACAGTTAAAAATGTTCATTAGTCTTGTATTGTGTCTCCTGTTCCATAACTGGTTGGTGTTTTATGTGAGATCATTCCATCTTTTTATGTGACTTCTTGCTTTCTCCAAGACTTGTTAGTTAAAGATCTAGTAGAATAATTATCAGAAATCCAAACAGGCTGTACTGTCTGGATCTCGCTCTTATCTATGTATTTATTGAGTCTTTCAGAGAAGTCTGTTAAATTTGTGAGGCATATATTTTCTTTACAGAAGCAATCTTGTCTTTTTCTCATTATATCACATATACCTTCAATAGGATGTTCAAAACTGCCACTTTTAGTGAAAAAGGACCTGTGTCTTTTTTTTTTTTTTTGAGTCTGTTGAGAATACATTTGTAGCTGTCATTTATGTCATCAAAGCATTGTTTTGTTCAGGGATATCTGACCCGCTGTTTCATTATAGCAACTGCTCTCCAAAGGTGTTCATTTTATACCCAGTGGTAAATTGGATTTCTGATAACAATTAAAAATTAATATCTTCTTTGCACATATCAGGAAATCACTTCAGTGGGCTACATCATTCTATACTAACAGTGTTATTAACCTATACACAAGAGAAAACATAATTTATTATTTTAGGTATTACTGCTTGTAGAATGATTTATACATTTTGAGCGTTGTTTTTTTTTCATGGTGGAATTTCACAGTTTAATAATAATTATATTCATCTTATGATAAGTATAATTTATGCAAAGCTATGATTGTTTGCTGTGTCTTTTTTGTTATTTTTTGTTTTTACAGGTTAAACCTAGCAACTGTTCCTTTATTCTGCCTGAAAGGCATTCTTTAGATTTATGTTTTATTTCCTAATCTTATTATGGACACACTTCACAGCTCAGAGTGTGAAAAAGGTAATTGAACTAGCTTTCTAATCAGGAAGATGTAGAAGTGTAATTAAACTAATGGACGATTGACTTAATTATTCAAAAATGTATTAAAGCATGTGTAGTATATGTGCTAGCAATCTTTTATTTCATATGAGACTTTTGCATTACTTTAAGTTAGAAACAGCATTATCACTAAACATTGTTATAAGTTACACGTAGAATAATCATACAGAAACTACAGCTACATGAAAGTACTGATATTGCACTGTGAGCCACCGTTACTTTCCTAACAGTATGTGAGGAGCCCCTCTGTGTCTCCTGGAAAACCAATGCTTTTTAAACTCTGCAAGGCAAGACAGAATTGTTCAGGACTGTTATAACAGAATACAAGAACTTTAATTCACTGGTGATGAACCAAAAACCAGTTTAAATCCAAAATAGCTGTTGAAGGCTTTGTCAGCCTTTGTCTCTGTATTCCATTATTTAGAGGCTGTGTATTAAAAATAAATAAGTAAAATAAAATAATATATTTGGGTCATTTGTTATCATTCTGTGTGAGCAAAGAAAATAGATCATATTATCATATTCCCACAAAACTGTAGTTGAAGACCATTAATGAGTCACTATTCAGAACTTTCTACTGCAAATGCCCATGATTTATTTTTCACATTTATAGTATCTTCATCAATCCAGCAGCTAAGAGCTGTTTATGTTTGCATTATTTGCATTTATATTTGCTGTATTTCCTTTGACTACTGACTAATAACATGATCCATTAAAAAAAAATATTTAAAAAATTCCTAATTTCAATAAAAGCTTGGCTTTTGGGAAAATACAGATGAATCCTTTCTTAAATAAGAGCTTCATGGAATAGTCCTATGTTATGCTTTATGAGGAAGTGAAATGAGCTGCTGAGACTGGTACTAGGAAGTTGCCCTGTTGTTCTTGGTCAGTTAAAGGTTAGGTACCAGGATTTTTGCTTACCCTTACTGAATTTGGACATATGAAAGAAACTGTCTGAGAAGCATGACAGGCCTAGTCCATTAAGGATTAATGAATTACAGATCAAGAGTAGTACTTGATCCTTAAAGATTTAAAGTACTGCAAGGTAATAAAAACATTTAAGGACTTCAAAGTTTTGAGTCTAGTGTTTAATAGAGGAGTTAGAGCACATTGCTGAACATTAGTGATATGTACTCCCAGTGCTTTGCCAATAATAAACCTCCTAACAGGAGTCCTTCTCACAGATTTGGATTAGACATACTGTTCCAATGCTATGATTTAGTTTTAAAAGTTCTCGATTTTTCTAGATTTCTTTGCCATCTTTGTATCTGAAAAACATCCCATTATGACTAAACTATTTCTTTTGTTCTTTTGCTTCTGTCTAAGACACAGACCCATACATTAATTACTTTTTTAAGAACTTCAGTTATTTGAACAAAGCACTTATTTTCTAAAAAGACACCTTTCAGAATGTGTTGGTTTTGTTTGGTTTTGTTTGTTTGTTTTTTCTATCTATAACTGCATATCCTAGTAAGAAATTCAGGGGTTTTGGTTGTTGGGGGTTTCTTTGAAACAGTCTTTCTGAGATCAGAGAATAAAACGCAAAAAACCCCAGAATTACAAAGAAATTATGCTTCTGCTAAGCAAAACTTGTTTCTGTGGAATAAATGTTAAACCATGGAAAATATGCCCATAAAAATAAAAAAGTTATAATTTTAAATAAATTGGATAACTAAGATACCAAACAGTAACTGTGAATACTACTAATTAATATTCATTGCATGTGAACTCAAGTATACTTTATAAATGTCATGGCTAGAGCAAGAGCAGATTAAAATCATTAACTACATCATGTAGCTTGTAAAAACAGGATCACGGTTATGGGAGATGGTAACTCTTTAATTTCATATTTTTAATTGACTGCTTCTGTAGTTAATTAAACTTTTAGAGTAGGTTTTGGTTACAGTCTTAATGGAAATTATTTTAAGCAGCTATTAAATAGAAAACCCTTCATATGAACATTCTTACTCTTAAAGGACGTCATTCCTGTTAATAGGTTGTATTTGAGCAGAATTTACTTTAAATATTTAAGAAGTAAATTAGTATTAAATATCCCACAATAATTTATTGAAATTTCTATTCTCTTGGTCATTTATGTGACTTTATCAATTGAAATAGTTATCTGTCACCTCTCATTTATTCCACTATTTCGTTATAGAACATATAAGGATTTCTTTTTTTCAACAACAATACATACTCTTCATGCCACAGTGTTTGCAGTCTTATTTCTTCAAAACAAAATAAAAATACTAGGGCTGTCTTGAAGCAAAACCAATGCATCTTTCTCAATCTTATCTTGCAGATACAATTAATAAGAGGTATAAAATATATAAAAAGAATCAAAAGTATCCATTTAAAATCTCTGCAGGAGTTTTTCAGTAGATGTGGAGACTTGCCTGCATGTCGTACTTTCAATTCTGTGAGACTCTCAATAGGTCTTAAGCCTCTTTCTGAATGATCTGGCAAAAGTGTAGCAGTTTTATCCCTAGTTATCACATTTGCTTTTGGAGCTACCCTTGGAACCGACATAGGAATGTTGTTACTATTTTGCTTTGTTAATTACTTCCATTGGTAAACTTTTAGAATGCATTGACAGCTCATACTTAATGTTATCTAGAACCTGGAGAGCTTCCTGCTCTGCAGACTGAAAAATATGTTTGTCAGGTTTCATATATTATTTATTCAAATCCTAGAAAACATTGATGTTCTTTCATTTCTATAGTTATGGAAAGTTCTTGCTTCTTACTTTTAAACTTGGTCATTGTCATGGTTTAATAACATCCAGCAAGTAAGCACCACACAGCCGCTTGCTTACTCCCTACCCCTCATTGAGATGGAGGAAGAATTGGAAAGTTTTTTTTTTTTTTTTAATTGCAAAGAAAACAAAACAAAACAAAACCCAGGAAAATAAAACCCAAGGATTACAAGTATGTAAGTGAAAATAATTGCTGATCACCAACTGACTGATGCCCAGCCAGTTCTTGAGCAGCAGACCCCTCGTTGACCTCCTCCTCGTTTTATTGCAAGAATGACATCATATGGTATGAGATATCCCTTTGATCAATTGGAGTCATCTGTCGCAACTGTGTCCCCTTCCATCTTTCTGCGCACCTCCAACCTACTCACTGGCCAGGCAGTGTGAGAAGCAGAAAAGGCCTTGATGCTGTTTAGTCGCTGCTCAGTAGGAACTAAAACGTCATTGTGTTGTCAACATTATTTTCAGCACAAATCTAAAATATAGCGCCATAGAAGGTACTATAGAGAAGTTTAACTGTATCCCAGCCAAAACCATACAGTCATAAATGTAAATGTCTCCCTAGGAGTATCTGGCCCTGGTTTCCTTGCTTAAATGGAAACTTGAACCCTTTACTTTTTACTTGATTTTTTTTCTCTCTTAAAAAAAAAACCAAAACAACTTGAACATATTAGAGTATTAAAAATCAGAAGTGGATTGGCTTTTTCAGACAAATGCCTCTAAGTTTCCAGAGTAGTTGTGTAGTATCACTAAGAGCAGCTTTTGTACATGGTCTGTCATCCAAAGTTTGAGACATCCACTGCATCTTTAAAGTATAAGACAGCTATTACTGTAGACAGCTTTGGAAATTTATGGGCTTCTTGTGAAAGAAAAATACAGTAGCTACAGACCTTAGACATAGTATTACTGGCTTGTCTGTATTCTGGCCTTTACTTCTCATGCGCACATCAGGCTTGCGAAAATAATAGTCTTGTCAATGCTAGACATTAGATATAGTAGTCTAAGGAAAGGGCTCCCTCTATTGCTGATGGCAACCCTGTATGCTTCCCCTTTGAAATCGTCAGTGGTCTATTTAGGGCTTTGTGGCTTCAAAAATTGTCTTCATCTGCTGCAAATAAATCCTATTAAACTAAGAAAATTTTCCTGGAGAGACTTCTTCATTGATGGTATGATTTTAAAACAGCTGAGAACTCTTAAAAAGATAATGTCCCCACCAGAGGAGGTGACATTATGGGTGGATTAACTAGATTCTGAAATATGAAAGTACTGTGGTGTTGTACTACACTATGTCACTGACACAAGTTAAACCTATTTGAAATTTAGATTAACTAAAGCCTAGTAAATATCTCCAGATCACAAATTTTGTAAAAAAACCCCCAGTAGGGTAAGAATTAAGGAGCGTAAAATGAAATAGGACCCCTGAAGAACTTGTACATATGCTAAGAGAAATTAATTGTTCTAATATCAGTTATACTTTGTAAATCATTCTCATAGACACTCATAACTAGAGAAGTTAATACAATATTTCCAGTTCACAAAATAAAAGGTGAGAAGATACCTGAGAAACATGTAAAGTTTCTCCCTTTCACTTTGCCTCATTTCTGAGACTGAAAAGATTCATGAGGGGTATTCTCCTGGTGCTCAAAGAAAAGCAGACACAGATAAGCTGCTTTCCATTTCTGGTCTCCCCTGCTGCCCTTTAAAAGCCTTGACTAAAGTGTAACCTTGCCCCTGGTTTCTCTTGCAAGTATGGAGGAAGGGGGTAAGGAAAAGACTGTGATACTGTCTCCTTTACTCAAGACATGAGTAGGAAAAAGCTTCAAGCTTCTCTTTTTCACTCGATGATGGAGTGATTTGAATGTAACCTAGAGGTTAGCAATTTGCAGCCTAGAGAGGGCTGAAAGGAACAAAATAGATAATTAAAAAAAAAAAAAAAACAGACAACACTTTTTCATGTAAGAAAGGAAGGAAAATTTCTTTGAAATATCTTGAAGTCTGGCAGTATTCTCTAAATACAACAGTAACTGGAGCTCAGAGGTTTCATGCAGCCAACAGAAAATAAGTGTATTGTGCAAAGAGACTAAGCTTATTCTTATCAGTAACTATCTGTATTTCTGACATGACTTTATTATTTTTAATTTCCTCTTTGTATTGGCAATGTTGTGGGAAGAATGTCCATGCTTTTTTATAACCTTTATATAACAAGTTTGAGAATGCTTGATTTATTTATTGTAAGGCTGATATTTAATGAGGACATTTGTTTATGTACTTAGATTTGCATTGTGCTTTAATATTGCAATCCTAGCCAGTGCATACTGCAGTATATGAGATAAATTAGTAGTGAATATTAGGGTGTTTTAACCAACCATTCTTATTTTGAGCTTATAAACCTACATACTACAACAAAATTACCATGTCTTTATTATTTTATGAGAGGAATTATGAGGGATTCCAATTCAGTAACTGTCAGTGCCTGAAGAAATAACAACCTAAATATTCCAAGTAGCATCCATAGAAGGATTTTATTTATTTATCTATTTTTTACAGATAAGTTAAATTTTCCTATCAAGGTAAAATGTGGTATAAACAGGAATTGAACACATGATCCATGAATCCCAGTGTAATTCTTCAGCCACAAGATCGTCTGTCAACACCGTTTAATTGCCAGTTTGGGAAAACTAGTATTTACCCTGCTTTCTATGACTTGTGTCCTAAAAGCAACATAAAGGAAGTGAAATAGAGAGCTCCTTTCCTGTGCTCTGGTTTATGCAACTGTTTTCACTATCTTACTTATGCTCTTACATATAGTTTTACAATCTCAGTGCTGTGTAATTACACTTTTGAATATTTGTGTTAGTAGTTCTAGAGCAGGAAGATCATATGAAAGTCTGAAAAGCAATTATTTAGGAAGTCATAAGCAGTGGAGAGAGGATAGCAAATATTGGATAGATATATAAATCAGATTCTTGTTCTTAATAATCATTGTGCTTCTGCTTTTTACCAACTGCTCTCATAACACAAATAATAGACTACTGTAATGATTATTGTTTTAGCAATTGATACAGTGGGATTTCTTGAAAATAAGCATGCTGCAGTGTACATATAGAGATAGCTTCTACATACTGCAGTTACCTGAATAGTCAAAAAGTGGTACAATGGTAGACAGTTGTTTTCTGATGGCAAGAAGCTGGTGGAAGTGAGGGGAAAGATAAAATAACCTTGACTCAAATGTTAGTCAAGATTAAAGTCTTCTGAAAAAAGACCTTTCATTTTCACACTTTCTATTCTTAGAAGAGAGAAAATTGCTTAACATCTCTAGTGTGATTCAGACACAACATATTTCGCAAAACATATTTGCTTATAAGTATCAGCTTTTATTTTAATTGTCATCAGATTTATTTCACTCTTCTTCCTTTTAAAAACCATTTGGTGCAGGCACATAATTTATCTCTTTTGTGAAACACTTTACGTGGTTACAGGACCCTAATTCTCAGTGTACTAACACAGGCGTAATAAGTGCACTTAACACAAAAACTGTATGTCAAATGTATTTTTACTACCAGTCAAATTATGAGTTCACATATAGCTTTTGTTAGTCTGCATTATCTATGACTTCTGTTGTCCACTGATAATTGTGACCAATGAAACGCCATATGTTCTCAGTTTAGCATAGGTTACATATATATTTTGGAAACAGCGCACTTTGCTGCAATATTGCCATTTTGATAGTTAGAGAAAGTTTTATATAGTACCCAGAGAAAAAACACATGTATGTTCTTTTGATTTCGCTGAATAGACCTGCATTATGGGCTTTAATGTTTAAATCCTTTTAAAATTTGGAAAAACATCACCTAATTCAGTAAAAGTTATAACTGGAGCAATGGTCTTCAGTCATACTCTTTCCTGGGAGACAAACATATGAGATTTGCAGCGTTTTTGAACACACAGATTTATGGAAAATATGAGGGTAATCAAACATACTTTGTATTGAAGAATATGGGTTGAAATAGATGCTTAATGACCAGACAGTTAAGGTAGGATTTTTACAGAAGCACCTAAATTCCACTGAGGATCAGTGATGTTTTAATACCTAATTACTCAACATATCTTTAAAAATTGGAGCCATTTTACATATCAGTAGTTTACCAGCCCTTCTGGTTTTATAGTAGGTTGGCATCCCATCCCTCCAGTGTGTCAACCACACCACTCAGCTTGGTGTCATTAGCAAACTTGCTAAGGGTGCACTCAATCCCCCTGTCCATGTCTCTGACAAAGATGTTGAAGAGCACCGGTCCCAATACCAAACCTTGAGGGACACCACTCGTCACTGGTTTCCACTCGGACACGTTGACAACAACTCTTGGAGTGTGACCATCTAGCCAGTTCCTTATCCACTGAGTGGTCCATCCATCAAACCCACATGTTTCCAATTTGGAGACAAGGATGCCATGTGGGAAGGTGTCAGATGCCTTGCAATAAGTATCTACATGAGTTATCTTTCAAGACCTGTTGTGTGTTCCAAAATATGAGCGGACTTGCTGGGATTTGAGAGGTGGAAGTACCTTACAGTACTATCCAAAGGGATCCCAGATCCATAGTTCTTTACTGTTTCTGCAAGTTCTTTACTAGCTTTGTACAATGGAAGCAGCTTGGCTAATCTGTTAGGAGCAATGTGTGAAATTGAAATAAATCACAGAGACTTAGAATACCGAGAGAGCTTCAAAGCCTGGTCTTGAGTTTTAGTTACAGGTTTACCCAAATATGAGGGGTCTATTAATGAGATGGGTCATCTTTGGGCCCTAGATGTCTCCTGTCTAGAATATTCAAATATGCATAGATTTCTGGTGCTGTGTGTGATTAGTATTCTAGCTAATTCAATAAACCTATGTGAAAGTTCTGCATCATATGTAATACTTTGTCATTTTTTTATTATAATGCAAACTTGCCTTTGAATTAATGAGACAGGAAATAAAGTTGCTGAATTAGGGAAGAAACTTCACAGGTAAAACTGCTTTAGGTTGCTGTTTCTTTCTTTTGTAAGAGTTATAGGCATATGTTCATGTGGAGTGTAAGTAATAAAGTCAGTCCACAGTGAAATGTTCATGTTGAAACCATATATCATTAGAATTGAGCCACATACACCAAAGCATTAATGAAACCTTGCGCAATTTTTTTCTGCTGTGTGGAACTATCTGATAAGGTAATGTCTGATGATAAATTGAGTTTATGGTGAATTGCTAGATTCAATCTTTGGCTGTAAATCTCCAAAGCTAGCTTCTTTCAACAGGGAAGCTGAAGTCACTGCAATGTACACCAACTGTCACTTGAGTAAAATTCATCCTGACAGGGATAGTATCTCTTGTGAAATCTTCCTTAAATAAGGTCACAAATAGTTCATAGTGAAAAAACCTGAATGGAAAAATTTCTCCTACAGCAACAAAAATTTTTTTCAAATATATGTCATAAATTCTTATTACATCTCAAAATTCCCAAATTTTCTCCTATGTGATTTTATTTATAGTTTAATATTGCTAAATTAAATTAAATTTTATCATAACCACTTTGTGAAGGAGATATCGTTTGACCTTTTTGAGACTACTTTTCACTCTCAGTCCTCTTGAGCACTTAGTGCCATTTGCTGTTTCATGAATATTTGTTTGATAAGGATATAAGTGAAAATAACAACTGATAATTAAAACTGTCATGATTAATTCATTATAGGACTAAGCTCTTGCTAAGAAGAATTGAGTATATTTAAATGTAAGATTCATAAAGCAGACATCTGTTAAATATTTTGCATCTCATTTCCGTGTCACATTAAAATTCTGATTTAGGGTTTGAACCCTGTAGGTTTTTCCTCACTGAAACCTGCTGCTGAATCAATAGGAACACTTGCTAATAAAGAAATTATAACTACATATTTTGGCTGTGAATAGATAAAGCTACTGCAATAATTGTGCTGCTGCAGAGGTTGTGTTACTTTTGTCTTGAAACAGACGGAGAAGTGTTGTTTTTTAACCTGTTTTGGTGACAGCATTGTTAATCACGTAGGCAAGCATATAAGAAGAGATGGATAATTAAAAACATATTTTATAAAGTGTGACTGAAGTACATATTGGCATAATTTTGGGGTGAAGCACAAAATTTATATTTCAGTTATTCCTTGCAAATTTGGATTAAAGGAACAGAATGAGCCAATGTAATTCACGAAGCTAAGCTTAATAATGGATTTTCTAAGCATGAGCTTTAAACTAAAATAAAAAATGTAATGCTTAGTAAAGAATTTTGCTATTGAGAAAATATGGAAGGCAAAATCAGAACCAGTTTACTTTTCCTGTTGAGATATCAATGAGTGAATGGGCTGAAATACTTGTGTTCTTTTTTGGTAATAAGAGCTCAAAAATAGCAGTAATTGGAGGTTCAAGTTGATAAGAAATAAACAGAGGTAAAGGTTTAAGAGACTGAGCTGCCTCAGAGAGAAATAAAAAGTGTAAGTATAGAAACCAATCGAGTAAAAAGAAGGTAGATAGGGTTTTAATATTCAGACTTTTTCATGCTAGCAGACTTAAAAGATGACATGCAAAATGGTTAAGTGAAATACTGTTTTTAAAAGAGGATATAATTAATCCATGGGACTGATTGCTCAAAGATGGACAAGACAGTACAGATTGAGTACTGATTAGGCATTTTGATGGAGTGTGACAACATCCACAATTGTAGATGGCTGCTTTTTGAAGAAGGGGAAGGAGTTAAGCAAAAAGTGATCTGAAGACTTAGGAAATGAGATAACAACTAAGAGCTATCATTGTCAGCTACTATATTTATCTTCTCCCAAAGTGTTTCTTCCTGGACAGTGTCAGAAACACATCGGTGAAATAAATGTATTATTAATATCCAGTAGTACAGAAGATCGGGTGATCCACCTTAATAAAAAATGAGAAGGATTAGTTTTGACAGCATCAGTATGGACGTTCATCCATATTGACTGATGCAGGGAAGGTGCAGGGGAGCAAATAAACAGGCAAATGGAACAGGGAGTTACTTGCCTCTGCAGGGAGAGCAGAGACCTGCTCTAAGTCACAGGAGCCTCTCCACGCCACACAGTCACACTGGGAGACTTTTGATTTACACAAGAAGTTAAACCTGCAATTTCCTAGCAATTAGCTCCACTTACTAACTGATGGAAGGGAATTTAGTGAATTGATTTGTTCCTCTGGTTCTGCACTATATTTTCTTGATAGTGTTGCCATGAATGATTTAGTGAGAATGCTGATAATAATTAATTGTTTTGGGAAAGCCAACAATGGATTTGTTTTTATAGGCTGTAATTCACAACAGAAATGTTAAAAGTGTAAGCCTAGAAGGTGCTGAGTATCTCCTGCTCATCTTGTGTCTTCCTGGTGTGTTTTCTGCACCTTTCAATTTTGAACTTTTAGTCATAAACAAAGAAGCTAAATATTTAAAAAGTTGATTAATATGAACAAACAAAACATCTCAGAATTACAGGCCTTATTTAATGCATGTGAAGTATTTACTTGATTGTATTTATTGTATTTTATATTTAAACACAGAGAAGGCTAAAAAAAGAAAGGAAAAACAAAACAAAACAAAAAAAGAGAACAAACCAAAACCAAAAAAACACCCAGAAACAAAGAAGTTTCTCTTGAAAGTTAGCTTGTAACTCTTTCTGCTTTTAAGGTCATTCAAATTGAGTAATAACTTAATTTGTTAATCTTGCTTTCAAGCCTGTTGCAAACTACGTTGCTCTGAAGCTTGTGATTCCACTTTTGATAACAAACAAGTGTATGAACTGTAACTTGTCACCTAAAGGGAGCTGTATCTTGCTGTCACCAGTGATTAATAGAACATAACAAGTTTGTATATGCAATAGGGAAAACGTCCAAGCAATATCAACAGAAAAAGTTAATATACCACCATCAGTCATTATTATTATTTAATGTGAATGATTGGATGAGAAGATTTTTTTGGTGCTAATTGTTGCTTTTTCAAGAGACAAGTACAGAACTTAAAAGGAAATATATTAAACATACACTTAGATATATAGAAAACTATACAGCATAATTGTTCAAAGGAGGAAAATGCATCTCCTGATGTATATAAAGTAAAAGTTATAAATTGATTTTGATTAATTCAATTTCAGTGACAAATAATGATCTAAATTAATGTGAAATGATGATGTGAAAATAATTGAAGTCCACTGTTATTTCTAAACTTTCTTTTTGAATGTGTTCTCTTTAGTAAGATTTTTACTGCATAGAAAACAAGTAGAAATAGGAAATTTTTAAATCGTGAATGCAACATCATTAGAGATAATATAACAAATTAAGTCATTAGGTATACAGGCTTGTAGGCATAGAAACCACTTCATTTGGTCCTGATTACTTTCAAGAAAAATGCTATCCTAATCAGTCTGGGAATTACATGTTCGGATAGCATCTCTTTTCAGCTACATCTTGAGGAAGAATAGAAATACCTATTGGCAGAATATTCCAGTTATAAAATGTTTTGAATTCAGTAATCTCTTTCTTAATTATGACATTCAATTTCATTAAATAGTTATTTTTACATGATACATGAGCAAATTCATACCATGTTCAAGCTCTAACGCTAAAGGTTTTTTTGAGTTATGTAGTATATTCGTACATGAATAGTGATCTTGCATAAAATGTTACGGTAATGCACACAGTTTAGCTGTTGTGTCTATTTTAGATATCTTTGAAATATCATGAAGCTTTTAAAAATGTTTTGCTGCAGTATATAAAAGTCACATCAAACAAATAAATGGCAAACCTGACATCAGCATTTGACCCTGTTTTATTATTAGTTCTGATAATGTATATTTTAAATTACTTGAAGTTTTACTGGAGTAGCCTGTTGTGAGTTATTTCTGAAAAGTATTGTTTATCAGTGCTTAAAATGCACTCTAGTAGCTGTACAGGACATCTGTTTGTCTTTTGGCACTGTCTCTGTCTCCTGATATATTCTCTGTTCTGTAAGATTTGCTATAATTAAATAAATCTAATGTGGAAAAATTCTCTGGTCTAAATGATATTGCTGCTGAAGTTTTAAGTGAGCTTGTGTGATTTTGATGTCAAATTATCTGATGTGATTTCAAAGTCAGTTTCAGTGGTATTTCACTAAATTGCTAATGGTTAAAGGATTGAAATAACATAATGCAGCCTATGGTTTTAGGTGTGCTTTCTCCTGAAGCTTTTTCCTGTATCAGTTCATTATTTTCTTTAAAAATGCATATATCCCTCTCAACACTTTTTATACATTTAGTTACATTAGTTCCTTCCTTTAAAAATAATAAAAAATAAAATATTCTTTTAAAGAAAATAAATTAATAAGGATTAATCCATGTAATTTATTAATTTTAAGAATTTCAGATAACAAAAATTATCAGATTTTATTTTCCTCTTTTTGTAAAGGAGAACAGAAGTTTCAAAATGTAGAACTCCCCAGGACAGTAGGATAACTTTCTGTCTACCCTTAATCACAATTCAGTCTGTATATTTTCATGTTTTGTCGTGCCCATCCATTTTGGTTTTGTTATAAGAAGGAACTAAAATCTGGGGTCTTTTTTCAGGTGATTATGCAGTTTTAGTAAATTTTCTTCTAAAAATATAATCAATCAAGTTACAGATACTGTACAGCCAAGTAATTTTTGCTTATAGTAATATTTTCTTGCATAAATATTCCTTACTTTATATGGATATATATTAAATAACGTGAACTAAATACAAGAACAGTAATTTCTCCTTTTATTTTTAAAGGAGAAATTAAAAAAAAAAGCTCATTAAAAACATTAATTAAAAGGGCATCTTATCAGTTAAGGGATTTTGGATTCTTTGTCTCCCATTTCAAAAGTATGAAAAAGTAAATGTGAAAATTTGTTAAAAAATGGTTTATGAGTGTAAATGTGATGGATATAATTTGATTCATTCCTATGTATTTCTTGCAGTCTTAGAATACTACAATTTTCTTAAACCTTCAGTTGCCTGAAACTTAGTATTTCACTGTATTGCAGAATACTTACATTTATTTAGAGTGCTTTATAAAATATCTGAGAAGACAGCAAAAAAAAGTAAGATATAGCACAGAATTGATTCTCCTCATCAGACACAAAGATCATCCATAGTTGGCAAATACTAAGTCCTATTTGCTTGTGTTGTCCAGTTTGTCAGGTATCCATGATGAATTTTGGGAAAGGATTTAGGGAAAGGAACCTGCTTCCATGGTGTTACTGTTGTATCCATGCACATTTACCTCTCTGTGCTTTCCAAGTATGAGTCTGTGTTGTCATGATTAATATGACATGAAAACAATATTATGTAGTTATTTGTTTGCATTGTTTTAAAGACTTGCATTTTAAAAACATTGAGAAAGCCTTACTTGAATTTCTTAGCTTTGAAATTTCTCTGAATTTCTACATATTTGGAAGCTAAAATAGCATAGCAATGTCAGTATGAAGTAATTCTATCACTAGTTAGATCTATCAGTAAGTGAAATACATTGTATCAGCTGTGACTCTGAAATGTTCAACACATACATAAAAGAAAGTTAACTTTTTTGTATATAGTAACATTACTTACTATAATGTTAGGCCACAGAGTTATCTCTTATGCTAGCTCCAAAAGTGGATGAAACAGTATATTCATTGGCATATTGGTATAACTACTGCAATGCATAAACTGAACAACAGGCATTAATTCTTACCACCGTGGAAAGTAAAAATACAGGTGAAATTCCAGGGTTGGAGTTCTGAAGTGAGGTATGTGGGCCTGATCAAGAGGGAAAATCAAAGTAACACACTTGCTTCTCTTTTTTATGTTTTGTTTTTTTTCCTGTCATATTACCAATAATATTGATTGAGCTGACCAATAAGCAATAAAGCGACAATAAGAGTTTTTCTACACACAGAAAACAGCCAAAGTGCAAACACCGCATATCGATCTGAAGGCAGAATGAAGAATAAAATACTTAGCTTGTGGCTTCAGTTTTGGAGTCAGTTTTTAGTAACTGGGAGAACAAAAAAGAAGACAGTTCATTTGGTTACAGAACTGATGCTCAAGCTTCTTCACTGACATCTTTTGGTCTAACTCAGTGAAGAGAAAGTCTAAAATGAACAGTAAAAAAAGCAATAACTTTTAGTCACTGGGAAAAGAAATCTGAGTTCAGGAGTTCATTGTCACTACCTTTTTCCTTCTCCATCAGTTTCATAACTCCTTCCAAATGCGTATGTATCTAAGGGGCACTTAGGTACCTCCATTTTATTATTAATTTTATTTAAGAATCTGATATTTTCTTCTTGTCCATACTGAGTGATGTCACTATCAATGCCACTTACAAATGCTTAATATAGGTATTTGGCCTTTTTTTTTTTTTTTTTTTTCCTTTTTTTTTTTTTTCCCATTTTTATCCTCTCAAGGGTACCTAGAGATTAGTTATAACAACACTGAATGTTTCTGTGCTTAACTTCCTTTCTTAGATGTGTGTCTTGGGCCAGCTCTATAATGCAAATAGAATGCAAATAAAGGAGTTCTGTCAAGGTCTGATAGGATTTTAATGTCTTTGTGACTCGGTAGAAATCTATATACCAATACATGTCTGGGTCCCAAACACTATATAGCTGCATTTGAGAAGTAATAGCCATGACTAATTCAATCAAGCTTAGAGCTGCACTGAGGCAGCTCACTGCTTCTAGTTCAAAAGCTGCCTTGGACACAGTGAGCTTGAGTATAGCTGCACCACAGTGCATAACTTTGTTCATATCACATAGGATTGTTTTATCTCATAGGAGTGTATCAGAATTAGTTTGTTCAAGATTGGGAAGCAGTCTGAAACCATTTGTATCAAAGTAATTTAGATAAGTAGGAGTGAGAACTCTGATGACTAAACAGTTCAGTACTTGATAAATGTAGACATTTCATGGGTGCAAAAGCTGACCGTTTTAGCACTGTACTCTGATAATTTTAATAAGCCAAATCTCTCAGCAAGGTGTTCTAGTCTAAGCAGACTGTCATCCTAATAGTCATACTGCTTCTGGAGAGGATATAACTTCTGCTTTGTAGTCACTGAATTAAAGCAGAATGCATTAATATGTTCCTGAAATAGAGTATGTAGACAGATAACTTTCAGGGAAAAGTGCAGTAGGTTATGGGATTAACACTATATTGCTTCCAGTCCCTGCCTCAGACAAAAGGGCAACTGGTTTACCTGCAAATTGTGTCACTTTTGCAAAATGATAACAAAAATCCACAGTTTTGCATGTGCAAAGACCCCGAAGCCCTGAGTCATACTTATTATTACTAGAAAACTATTCACCGAGACTTCTATATTTTTCCTCAGGCTTGTGTGATTATGAAGTATTAGGTGTACCTTGTACTATGTGAAAGTTTGAAGCTCAGGGTAAGATCACTATACAATTGATACTCTGAATTAAAAATTAAATACCATTTTCCCTTCCTTACTGCACCTCTGAAATAGCAACAAAAACAAAGTAACCAGCACAGCCAAGTTCTATAGTGGAGTTAACCTTTTAAAAGTTTTGCATTGCCTTTTCTCAGCTGCTGAATTGTTGCTCTATTTCTATACCACTCTTTTCAAATAAAACTTTATTTCTAGTCCACTCTTGTCAAATAAAGCTCTTTTCTCTTGCTTTTGCAGTAAGTGGCAAAATTTGCCTCAAGATATTGTACCATTCTTGAAACAGTCACTGTGTTGTAGCCAAAGTTTCTTACACTACTCTTGTCTGAAAAGCAGATTTATTACGTGTTGTGCAACAAACCAATTTTCACACACTTAGGAAAGATACTGTATTTATTCAGGGCTGTGTGCTTGGTGGGTTTTCCAGAAATCATGCACATCAACCAGGGAAAATGGTGTGTTATTTATACAAAAATCATACCCAAAGTCCAGACTAGCTAATACATATGCAACCTAACTAATCATGTGCAAAAGATTGCATTACTGTATTGGGACATAATCCTTGGCTTTGGTTCAGAATCTTTGTGCCTATGCTAGTTCTTCTCATGGTATCTGGTGGTCATTTGAGAAGCAAACCCCTTCCTCTATTTGTCCTTTTAAGGTATCAGTTCAGCTCAGACCACAGTTATGTACTTGCCTTTTAGCCAAGTCCACGGTCCGTTGGCCTACGAAAATGTGCATCTTTGATCAAATGAAATCACTTATACAATCTCATACACATAGATCCTTCTAATTACTTATTGATGTATTTAAAACATTGTCTATTGTTTTAATATACATTATTGTTTAACTTGCTTGTGATTAACTATAACTCTGCCAAGAAGTCGATTTACAGACCTTGAGGTATCACTACCAATTTGGCTAGCTTTCTTAATTGTATCTTTATAATCTATTATATTTCTGGAACAAAGTTTAATATTTTATACATTCATCCTTGCTGTATACTGGAACCACAAAACAGATACAAATCAGAAGTAAATTAAAATTAAACAGTGGGCTTAAATAGTCACTACGTGCTATTAATTGAGCAATGCATTTTAAATATCTTTAAAATATAAGACACTATAATTAGTTCAGTTTTTGTTTTTCTTGTTATGATCTTAAGTGAATTAGTATATGCACACTTTCATTCTCTGTTACACACTCTTAACAGAAATATCTTAATGTATTTGACAAAAAAAACCAAAAAAAAACCCCATTACCAACTCTTTGTCTTACTCTAATTCCTTTGGAATTCCTTTGGAAATAACTTGAGAAAAATTTATCCAGTATTGATTTAATAAACCTTACTTATTCTAACAACAATAAATAAAATATTTTATTTTTTATAGACATTTTATAATTTTCAGTAAATGTTTACTTCAAATTGTAGAAAATAAAAAGTATTAAACATGGTTCCAAATTGCAAATATAAGGGTAGGTTTATCAAATAGCATTTATCCTCACTGGCATAGGAGTAAACCAATTAAAATTCCAGCAGAATCAATTAGTAAGAGGAATTGTCTCCTTCAGTTGCTTCCTTTGAAGGCCAATGAAAGAAAATGCTGAAACAAAGAGAAACTGTTTTTCAAATTAAAGAAAAACATATTTCATTACAACTGTGAATTGTGTCAGGTCAGAATATGCCCCAAATGCCTGAGTTATATATGAGATGTATGGGCTGATTTGTTGGTACAAATATTACAAAAATAATGTAACTGTTAGCATTTCACACGCAGGTGCAAAGCTGATGAAGCTGAAATTTGTCCTAAATTCGGGTAGCATTGCAGGCAACACTTTCTTAAAAAGGGTATATAGAAATGTTTTCTCTCAGTTTCTCTCTCCTCTTCTGTTGCGGATCTGGTGTATCTACTTTAAATTCTCTATAATTAGGCTAGTGTTCTCTCTCTCTCTTTTTTTGGGGAGGGGTGGTGGGGGGGCGGGATGGGGGAGTGGCAGGTTTAGATGGAATTAAAGGCAGCTTGTGTGCTCTCCAGCCCTGTCCCTGCAATGTATGACCTATATACAAATAGCAGCTTTTTTTGGCTACTGTTTTTCTGATGACCTACATAGGGAGAGGTACTTATTAAAGGTACAAACAAGATAGCTGGCAAAAGAAACTAAAACCTTTACCTCCTTCTTAAGAAGCCCGGTGAAACAAGATGCTGAAGCAAAGAGCAATAAAGAGTGGTCCGAGTGTATTGCAGAGGACACATGACTACTCAGAGGCTATACCAGTTGACATAATTTAGAGCTTCTTTCAAACTGCTGTGATGTGACTGAGACAGTCACATCATAACAGGCTTGGCTGCATCCTGTTTAGCCCTTTAAACAGGATATGGATGTTGCAAAGAGTAATTTATTCTTTAACAACCTTTTAGCCTACAAAGATGAGAAGAAACTACCTGTATACTTTCTGTATGACTTGAAAACATGATAAATGGATATTAAATATGTCAGAAAGTAAGAATGACATTTTTTATTAAAAACAAGGAGAAATTCTTCAGAGTCAATTGTAGTGATATGAAAAATTTCAGACCGTCTTCAGGGAAATTAGTCAAAATAGCTGTTAGGTGGATCATATTCATAAGTATTTCAAAGAAGATAATTATGAGGACAGGAAATTAATTTTTAGATGGAACAATTAAAGATCAATTGTAACAATCACAGAAAAGCATCCAAGGCTCTAGAGATATCATTCATTTCTTGTTGTTATTAATTAGAGATAATCAACTATTATGATATTTAATTAGTTTTAGAGCTACTTTGTGTTTTCTATTCATAAAGATTCAAATGGGAATGCATGAAATATTGTCATATGCTATATGAAATGTTATATTTGAAATCTAGCTGTTTAACTGTTAGAATGCTGCTATTAAATTGTATTTTAGTCTGTGATATGGGCATCTTTTGGCCAGCATTAATACAGGTCTACCTAAATAAATAAATACATAACAGTATTCCAGCAAAAATGCACAGCAAAACTCCTTAAATGCAATATAATCAAGAAGATATTAAATGGACAGAACATAATGACTTTGGGAAAGCAAAATTCAGAGCTATGGTAAGTACAGCCCTCTGGCACAAATGACCAAGATAGTCATATGTAGGTGGAGATATTTTAATCATGGCTAGGGCTTCTGGAACCTTTTCTTCAGTGAGCTGACATGATTCTCAAGCATATTCTGAACATGAATATTAAGTATTCAAAGGGCTTTGCAATGAATTCCATACTTGAATTAATCCCAGAAGTTTTAGTCCTCAAAAGTATAGTCTTCTGCTTAAATACTTCAAAATGATGGCATCAGTAAATCGTTATTGCCTGGCTAAGGATAAACTCTGCAAGGTGCTGAGTAAACCCTGTCACTTTAAAGCATGTGCTCAGCCACATAACACCTTAGACAATAAAACCTTAAGTGGCCTTTTCCCTTTCTATTTTAAAAGATCACCACCCATGGTGGCTGGTTTCTATTTTGGCAAATAGATGTAGCACACAAAATGTACTTACTAAGAATCTTTCTTGCAACGTTCAACATTTTGATTTCCAGTCTAAGCTAGACTAAAAGTACAAAAGTGCATGGAAAAAGTAAACCACTTTGAAGAGAGTATCTGTTTTCATTTCAGTGTGTGAATCTGGTTAAATCTGCTCTAAAAGGTGAAAAGATAGGGAGGAAATAGCTCTTTTGAGTTACGGAAAAGATTTCATTCTGATTGATTTTGTTCTCTTTGATCATTTTCATTTCATTTGAACAGGCTCTGCTGTTATTAAGGACATAAAAACAACTTCTTCGTTTATGGTGGGTTTTTTTGGTTTTTTTGGTTTTTTTTTTTTTTTCATTATGCACATTAACTTCAGATTTTGTTTAGCAAAACAGTAGTGTTGGATAATGAGCCCCAAGAACAGCTCTGAGAAGCACTAGAACTCACAAATTCTAATTTTCTCTGTGACCTTGAGTATGTCTCATGTTAGATCTCAATTTTACAGTCAATACCATAGGAATATGCAGGTGTATCTACAGCTTCAGTGACAGCAAAAGGAAGAATAAGGATGGCACCTGATGGTAAAGGTCCTAGAAAAGGCTGAGATACTGAATGCCTTCAGCACCTCTGTTTTCACTGGTATGATCTGTTTTCAACAATGCTGGGTGCCTGAAACCAGTGGGAAAGTCTGCAACAAGGAAGATTTCCCCTTGGTAGAGGAGGATCAGGTTAGCAAGCATTTATATAAACTGGGCATACAGAAGTCACTGGGAGCTGATGCCCTTGCAACAAAGGCAGCCAACAGCTTCCTGGGCTGCATTAGGCAGAGCATCACCTACAGGTTGCAACCAGTGATTCTTCCCTTCTCGGCACTGATCAGGCACGTCTGGAGTACAGGGTCTAATGCTGGGCTCCCCAGTAGACAAGAGACATGGACATCCTGAAGCAATTACAGTGAAGGGCCACAAAGATAATGAAGAGACTGGAGCATCTGAAATAGAGTCTGAGACCTGGGAGTGTGTATGGAGAACCCAAGGCTCAGGGAGATTTTATTCATGTGATTGAATTCCTAGTGAAGTGTAGTAAAGAAGATGGAGCCAGACACTTGAAGTGTTTCCCAGTAATGAGGCTAGAGACAATGGGCACAAAGTGAAAATCAAGAAGTTCTGTTTAAATGTGAGAGAATACCCCCCTTTTTTTTTTTTTTTTTTTTTTTTTTTTTTACAATAATGGTGATCAAAGGCTGGAATAACTTGCCCAGAGATGTTGAGAAGTATTCGTCTCTGAAGTTATCCAGACCCATCTGGACACTATTCTGTATCTGTCTTTTGCACTGGGGTGGGACTGGGGGATCTCCAGGGGTGTGGGCTAGCTGTAGCCTTGCTGTGACTGAGTGATTTATCTTTCATGAATGGTGAAATGCGTGTTGGTAGGGGAGGCAAATACAAGACCTACAAGTTCCTAAACCTGGAATTGTTTTTTTGTATTAAGTGAACACTTTGGACCGGACCTGCAATACATTAGAGATTTGCTGACATGCATTGTAGTTATTAATGATTTAGTGATTATACAAGGTTCTGAACATATAAGTGCTAATTATATACTGTTTCTGAACAGGATTTTGTATTACTAGTTCTAATGCTTGCAAGCATAGTGTTATTATACTCTTCTCACATATTGTGTAATAAAAGCTGTATAAAATAGATAATGCACTGTATTCTACTTTTTCTCATAATTTGAGTGAAAATCAACCCTTTTACTTAGTCATTCCTCCTTTTTTCCTTTAGAAGATGTCATGAATGAGCGTCTTAAACTTAATGAATAAGTAAAATTATATATTCAGAGTGTAAATGTTTTGAAACTCTAAAAATGTATCTAGAATAATTTAATTGAGTCCTTAAGATATGTGGAAAATGAAAAATACTTCTGGCAAATTAATAGTAGCTCTGAATACTAAAATAGAAAAGAGTGGAAAGTGCTGTTATAATTAGGATTAAATAAATGTAAACTGCATTTATAGCTGTTATTCTTAGCTTTTGTAATAGTTCTTTTAGGAGCATGGTGCTATGTTATTATTGCATTTTTCTAATAAATGAGTGATGCTATGACTATTAATTCAAAGGATACATTATTTTAACATTGACAGCAACTATGCAAAAATGATATCTTAAAAATCTAGTTTAAGAAATGTATGCTTTATTCTATCACTGCCTATCTTTTTCTTTACTCTTACTGAGCTCTTGCTTATATTTTGTTGTTGAGCATAAAAGAAGATGCAGCCATATGACCTACTACATGTCCTTTAAATTAAAAGAGTGTATTTTTTTTTTCTTAAATGCATTAACAGTTAAAGCATTTCACAGAAGGTACAACTAGTAAATTTGTCAACACTATAAGTTATTAAATTCATACAAATTATATTCAGACAGGACAATTCACAAGGCTTTTAACAATCAGATTAAAAACTGCAGCATTCAATATACAACAGGTTAAATTCCTGTTTAAGGTTATTCCGAAAATAGCAGTTGTTATTAGAATTCCACAACAAAATGCTAATAACATTTTCTTTTTGGTGATTTCAATGATATCAGTACTTCAGTAGTGGGTGTGGGTGCATTTGCTAATGCATTTGTATAAATAAGTTTGTCTGTTAGTTCTAAATATAGTATTACACAATAATGACATATCTATTGTGTATCCTAAAAGACTTAATCAAAGGTTTCATATCAAGTGGTAGGCTAAAACTATCTTTTTTTTTACAATGCAGAAAAGACCAAGTTGAAATGTCCTTGTCTTTCTGTAATATTGACTGGCATTGTACACACTTGAAATGTTCAGTGTTTAATTTGTGTTTTGTTTCTGAATGGGGTTAATACTTGGATGCAGCTCATGATATAGTGAACTGTCAAGAATATTAACAAAAATGGGTCTCCACTTCAAGCAATACTCTATCTTTTTTTCTTAGTCTTTTTTTTTTTTCCTTTCTTTTAAAATAAATCATTGAGAGATGAAGAGTTTGGTTTAGTTTATTTATACGTGTTAAATGAACTTAGATCTCTATTTTTTTTTTTAAATACAAGATTATTTTAATTTCTAAGGAAAAAACTTTTAAAATTATAATGACTGTTAAATAAGAAAAACTTATTCATTGAAGTAGAGAAGATAAATGTGTAAAAAAATATATCTGGCAAATTCATTATCATTTGAGCAACCTTAATCATACCTCATCACACTCCAGCCACATTCAAGAAGCAGCCCAAATGTCATTGTAGTGTAGTGTACTCTATTTACTGTTATGTGTTAAGACTAGTATCTAATCCTTTTCTCAGCCTCTGTCTTGCTTTATTTCTGTGTCTTTCTCCATCCTTCCCTCCTCCCTTCCTCTTTGTCATATATAAGCATCTATGGATTTGAGTTTCACCTGGCAAGAAGGCTGACTGATTCAGAAACTGAGGGTTTGTGCATACTGTACTATTAACATTGGGCTCTAAGAACCTTTGCGTTGAGAAAATACATTTGTTTTCTCCCAAAGCAACACTATGGGATTTGAAAGCCAGCTTTCACTTATGACTTTCTAATGATTTAAACTAAAAATCACTGTAAAACAGGACTAGAATTTTTTTTTTTTTTAAAAAAAAGGATTGAAATCTTTACTGATACTGTCTTAAGATCTCTGTCTAGAAAATATGAAAATCCATATAACAGTAATTCAAATCAGGTTAAACAGAAGGGACTTTTGTCTCTTTCCTAGAATCACAGAATGACAGAACAGCTGAGGTTGGAACGGACCTCTGAGGTCTTCTGGTCCAACACACTTGCTCAAGCAGGGTCACCTGGAGCCTATTGTCCAGGACTGTGTCCAGACAGAGTTTTTTTAATATCTCCAAGGATGAAGACTGCACAACTTCTCTGGGCAACTTGTCGCAGTGCTGAGTCAACCTCACTGTTACAAAGTGTTTTCTGATCTTCAGAGGGAACCTCTTGTGTTTCAGCCTGTGCCCATTGCCTCTTGTCCTGTCACTGAGAGCCACAGTGTGGCTCTCTTTTCCTTACACCTTCCCTTCGAGTATATATATGTTGGTAAGATCACACTCTAGGCCTTCTCCAAGCTAAGAAGTCCCAGCTCTCTCAGCCTTTCATTATAGGGTGAGATGCTCCAGTCCCTTCATTGTCTTAGTGGGAGTTTGCTTCTGTAGCTTCATGTCTCTCTTGCACTGAGCTCAGAACTGGACACAGTACTCCAGGTGTGGCCTCACTAGTGCTGAGTAGAGAGGAAGGACCATCTTCCTGGACTTGCTGATAATACTTTGCCTAATGCATCCTAGGATCGCATTAGCTTTATTTATGGCAAGGGCACATTGCTGGCTCATGTTCAACTTGGTGTCCACCAGGACCTCCGAGTCCTTTTATTTCAATTGCTTACCAGCTGGGTGAACCTGAGAATGTATTGATTCCTAGCATTTTTCCTCCCCAGCTGGAAGACTTTGTATGTCTCCTTGTTGAACTCCATGGGGTTTGTTTTCTGTTTATGGAAATTACATGTAATTTTGAGCCAATAGTATTTTCTATATGTGGGGAATTTTAATGAGATTTTATTTATGATAAACTTTTCCTTCTTCAAAGAGGAACTGATCAAAATCAACTCACATAAATCCATGAGCCCCAGTGAGATGCATCCATGAGTGCCGAAGGAGCTGGTGGAATTGATTGCTAAACTGCTATCTATCATCTTTAAAAAGCCTTGGAGAACAGGAATGGTGCCTGAAGTCTGGAGGATAGCCAATGTCACTGCAGCCTTCAAAATGCACAGGAAGGAGGATCTAGGTAACTACAGGTCAGTCAGCCTCTCCTCTGTCCCTGGGAGGGTGATGGAGCAACTTATTCTTGATACCATCTCTAGGCAATTGGAAGAAAAGAAGGTTATCAGGGGTAGTCAACATGGATTCACTAAGGGGAAATCATGCTTGACCAATCTGGTAGCCTTCTATGATGTCATCACCAGCTGGGTAAATGAGGGGAAAACAGTGGATGTTGTGTACCTTGATTTCAGCAAGGCTTTTTATACTGTCCCCCACAACATCCTTGTAGCAAAGCTTAGAAGATACGGGATTGTCGAGTGGATGGTGAGGTGGATTGAGAACTGGCTGACTGGCAGAGCTCAGAAGGTTGTGATCAGTGGTGTAGAATCTAGTTGGAGGCCTGTAACTAGCGGTGTTCCTCAAGGATCAGTACTGGGTCCGGTCTCATTTAACATCTTCATCAGTGGCCTAGATGTATGGGTAGAGCCCACCCTCAGCAAATTTGCCAATGATATGAAGCTGAGAGGAGTGGCTGACACAACAGAAGGCTGTGCTGCAATTCAGCAAGACCTGGACATGATGGAGAGTTGGGCAGAATGGAACCTGATGAAGTTGAGTAAAGGTGAGTGTAGGCTACTGCACCTGGGCAGGAATAACCCCAGGCACCAGTACAGGTTAGGGGTTGACCTTCTGGAAAGGAGCTCTGTAGAGAGGGACCTGGGTGTCTTGGTGGACAGAAGGTTGGACATGAGCCAGCAGCGTGCTCTTGTGGCCAGGAAGGCCAGCAGTGTCCTGGGGTGCATTAAAAAGAGTGTGGCCAGCAGCTCGAGCTAGGTTCTCCTCCCCCTCTACTTTACTCTTGTGAGGCCACATCTGGAGTACTGTGTCCAGTTCTGGGCTCCTCAGTTCAAGAGGGACAGGGATCTTCTGAAGAGAGTCTAGCGGAAGGCCACAAAGACGATTAGGGGTCTGGAGCATCTCTTTTATGAAAGGGGATCTTGTCAATGTCTATAAATACCTGAAGTGCAGGGGCCAAATGGATGGGGCCGGGCTCTTTTTGGTGGTGGCTGGTGACAGGACAAGGGGCAATGGACAAAAACTGGAACACTAGAAGTTCCACACAAACTTAAGGAAAAAGTTCTTTACTGTGAGGGTGTCAGAGCACTGGAACAGACTGCCCAGAGAGGTTGTGAAATGTCTGTCTCTGGAGATGTTCCAAACCCACCTGGATGCTTTCCTGTGCAGCCTGCTGTAGGGAACCTGCTTTAGCAGGGTGGTTGGACTAGGTGATCGGCTGAGATCTCTTCCAATCCCTACCATTCTGTGATTCTGTAATAAGATATTAATTCTTCTCTGAAAGCAGAATAAATACTTTGAGTCTTTTCTACTTTTAGTTTACTCATGTTCATGATTCCCAAAATACTTTTCTGTTTTTCATTACAAGTTTTTTAATGACTGGAAGAATCATTGTGTTGGTAGAATGTGTATTAAGGTTATAAACAAATATGATAGTTATATTCAAATTATTTTTGAGCATTTATTTGTGTATACTTTAACATCTGTTTAAATAAGAAAAAATAGCCTGTTAAAACCCAACAAAATAGAGTAACTTAAAACAATGTAGGGCAAGTGCAACAATAGCAGCAACAACAAAAAAGTCACACTTCTGATGAACCACCACCCCTTATGCAATGTATTTTTCCTCAGCATCCTGTCTAAAATGCAAACTTTATATAATGTTGTGAAGGTCAGCAGATCTGTGTTATTGCAAAGTAAGATGACAAGAAAGCATTTCATGAAAAAATGCATCAGTTTGAAAGATCTCACTTCTACCTGCGAAAGTCCATTTGGGATCATGTCATTCTCTTAGGAAGATGGAAGCATTTGGCTATTTAAAGAAAGGAAGCAGAAGCTAAATTTTATATTATGATTTTCTAGTGTATTTGCTTTTGACTGTATCATTTAGGCATAACTTAGAAGCTTCATTAGCCAGAAACAAAAGATAAAATAAAGACATTCTGGTATTGCTTTTTTTTTTTTTTTTTTTTTTTTTTTCTGTTGTAGCTATTTTATAGTTCCTTTGCAGATTATTTTTAGTTAAATTTGTGTCTGTTTATTATTATTTAATTTTAACTGTATGACAACAAGTTTTAGTTCCTTCATCAGTGTATTCATTTCAACTCCATCCTCCACTGTACACAAAGCAAACTACAATTGTAATGAAAACTCATTAATGAGATGGGAAATTAAGTTAGTCTTGGTGTAATATGTTAGCTAACCATGACATGTTAGTAGTTGTTAGGTCTTGTTTACTTGGCTGATATTGTTGAACTTTCTAGTAGTTTGATTTCAGCAATATCTGTCCTTCATTAAATAAAATTATGTGCTGAACATAATAAGAAACATTGATTAATTCACTGAAGAACTTATTCAGAGAAATATTTTCTGTTCCACAGGTATGACAATTTTTCGGTATATTTGAAACTATCAAGAAATTATATCACTTGGACATGCTAGATATGCTAATGATTATTATAATGTTAGTAGTATTATAATGTGATAATGAAGCCCCTTTGAAATGTTTGGCTGGTCCTTCTGAGAAATGTGGCATCTGTTTAACAATTTCAGCAAGAGGAATAGAAGAGAGTAAATGACCTACTAACAGAAGAGTTAAGAATAAGCAGAAAATAGACCACACAAAGGGAGACAAAACAACCATTCATCTGGTCTAAACATCAATAAGCACTACATGTAAAACTCCATTAGGGATAGTACAGGGTCTTCACTGAAGAAGAATATCTTCACAGCGGTGGAAAGATGCTAAACACAAGAACTGAAGATAAACTAGAGGGTCTTTTCAGTTACCTTATGCTAATGAGCAACAGGTTTCAGATCCAATAATGAAAAACTGATATAGCTTTCACTCTAGATGGTGAAGAAAGTAATGTTAAGAAAGCATAGTTTTGGAGAGCAGAACTTCAGTCTGTTACTTCCTTTATACTGGAAATAGTTTTTTTCTGTTCTCTCAGTGAAGGATCAAAGGCAGCTGCACAGTTTGTTTTTCCTTCAGATTGTTTTTCCCATAGAAATACAAAGTAAACCATTGAGAAGTATTTTCTGAACTGGTTAATTGACATACAAGTAAAGTAATGCAGAGATGTCCATTGGAAGCATTTGTATTATATACATCCTATTTGTTTTAAGAAAACAGACCTTTTTTCAATAATCAGCTTCTGTGTTGCCTCATGCTATTGCCATTTTTAAGGTGCTGAAGTGTAATTTGCAGATGCCAAGAATTTGTCCACCAGGATCATATTAATAGTTAAAATAGTATGTAAGAGTGTGGTTTGATCAAAGAGCATTGTCTCTTCATTTTGCCTTAAAAAGAGAAAATGTACTATCTGAAGCAGAGGAAAACTTGAATATTGCTATTAGATGGGTTTTTCTAGATAGAATAAACAGTGACAACTTGTTCTGATTACAGCATTATGAACAAATGTTTATATGGATCAGATTACTGGTGTCAACACCAAGTTGGGGTAAATGGTTAGTTAATATGCTGGAAGACAGGGTTGAATAACAATTTCTTGGAATGTGGAACAGGTGCAGAAATGGGCAAACAGGTTCCCCATGAAATTCAACAAAGGGAAACCCCAAGCCCTCTACCCGTAGATTAATAAACACCCCACTACAGTACAGACTGGTTCTCACCAGCTGGAAGGCAGCTTGGCAGAGAAACTGCTAGGGGTCCTGGTGGACAAAAGCTAAACATGAGCCAGCACTGCACCCTTATGGCAAAATCACCCTCCACCTCCAGAGCTACTGTAGAAAGGGTACAGCAGAGAGGCTCAGAGAAGTGATTCTGTCCTCTATTCAGTCTGTGTGAATCTCTACTCTGTCTAGAGTTCAGTCTGTGTGCTCTGTAATGCTGTGTCCAGTTCTAGGCTCCCCAGTGCAGATGTGGACATATTTGAGTCAGTCCAGACAAGTGTTACAAAGACAATAACAGACTGAAGCACATCATGTACAAACAAAGACTGAGGGAACTTAGTGTATAGGGAGGAGAAGGTTTTGGGGTGATCTGAATATAATCTTCACAATGGGAAAGTGTAGAGAAGATGCAACCTACATCACTGGTAGATATTATCTGCTCATTATTTGAGTTGACAGAACCTGAGCCACCTGGTCTAGCTTACCCTGTTGGAAAGAGGGAGTCAGACTAGATGACCACCAGAGGTCTCTTCTATCCTGAACTATCCTCTGATTCTATCAATTTAACATTTAAAGACTAAAGGAAACAATTATGTATCACTGTCCAGCTTTCATTTCCTAATACATATCTGTAAATTTTAGAAAGTTACTACTGGTCTTAACTAGACTGATTACTATTGTTTTGGGGATCCCAGAACAATGAAGTTGAGTGCAGTTTAAATTTAATTATAAAATTGGAAATAAAGGTGATACATATTATTCTGTTAATACTTTCAAAATCTTTGCATTCTCTCAGAAAATAATTATGATGTTTAACAATTAAACACAGTTAAGTCAAGTAGTGCTTTTTTAAAAATTTTGTGTGTTACCCTCTATGGTTTGTAATAGTTCAAAACACAGCAATGGCTCAGAACTTGTATAAACCTCTTACCCTCATTTTCTTTACATGCTATGTATGAAGTGTAACTTTATATTCACTGGTACTCAGGAAGAAAATAACTCTCTGGCATTCCATTATTTACAAAAATAAGAAGCAATAGTATCTTATTTTTATTATAACTTTAAGATAATTATTATCGTAAAAAGTACATATGATTTGTAAAAATACACTTTTTATTTAGCCTTTGTGATGACAACTGCTTGTCAGTCATATTTGCCATAATTTGACACACATACTATTTTCTTTTTAATCAAACATAATGCTAATGATATTTTGTCATGCACAGCTTTTAAACAAATAGCTTTTATGCCACAAAGAGTACTGAAAATAATAAAGATATTAATCTTATTAAAAAACTTCTAATGGTCTGCATCTAACTGTTACAGATAATTTAAATGAACCAGTTAATACAAAATTAATGAGTCAAACTTTTTTTGGAATGTTTTTTCAGCCCTCTGAGAATGTTAATTTTTACAAGACTGTGGTATCTTATTACCTTCTCAGTCTAAATCACCCTTATTTTGTTTTATTTCATACATTCACGAGGGAATGGTAGGAAATCCCATTTAAATTTGTCTTCAACAATTTTTATTTCTGCTTCAATATCAGAATATTGACTTTCATATCATATTCATCATTAAATTCATTTATGTATTTGGAAAAAGTGAATACAATAACAAACACTTTATTAGCTACCATTCTATTTCTTAGCTGTTATCAGAGCCATGGGGAAAAAACAAACAAACAAATATAACCCCCAGGCAGTTTAGTTTATTGTGAAATTATGTGGAACTGGAGTTTATCTGAAAATATTTTCATGAAATACTGTTACTAGAAACAAGGCTGGTTTTTTGGCTTTGTAAAAAAAATAGGGCTTTATGTAAAAATAATGTTGAGTTCAGGGGTCTTAGTTATTTAATACAAAAAATAATTATGTCAGCATGAACTATGGATACTCAGCTTTTTTCATTAGTTCATAGTTCCACTGAAGTTAATAAGAATCCATGTCATTAGCAGAGCATGGAAGCTTAGTTATCTTGACTGGAGTACCAGAATATAATTAATTTTGGACATGTATAGAGAAATAACTAACTTATGAGTTCAGTGGAAAACATTGCATATTGCAATTCCAAGTGAGTGTAGGTGTTCAAGACTCGGTCTTCTTAATAGATCATGAAGAGATACTAAGCTTTTACAGCCCTAACTTGCTATTTTATTCTGTATTTGAAATAGCAGTAAAAATATTCAGCACAAGCTTTCTTTTATTCTGTTCATGATTTGTCAAAGGATCTGTTCATTATGTGATGAGATTCAATATCAATATTCAGGACCCACACTGTATTTCACAAATAGACTTCTTGAAAGAACTGATAGAGGATTTTGTTGGTGGGGGAGGTTTTGAGGTGTTTTGTTTCGTTTTTTGTCTTGTTTTCTAAGGGTTTTGATTGTTTGTTTGTTTGATTGGTTGATTTGGTTTGGTTTGGTTTATTTTTTTCCTGGTATGAAATGCACACACATTCTCAAACAGTTGTCAAGGACTATCCTAGATAATGGAATATGCTTTACATGTTAAGAGGTGTTTTAGGGAAAACAATCAACTATGATTTTGTAGATAAGTTTTATTGATGCAGATGATATTTTTAAAGATGATTCGGTTCACTGTGTGCAATATGATTTACAATAGGAGTTTTGAAACAAAATCTTCTGATTGGATGTGTGGGGTTTATGCTGTCAGAGGGAGGCCTAATAGGGACCATCAAGTGAAATTTGAATTCTTTAATGGACTTGATGTTTATTGAATAACTGTAATTATCAGGTCAGCCTAGAGGAGCATAGGCTAACATACCTATAGAAGCTCTCCTTATCACTTTTTGCTTCCCTTGCCAAGTTCAGCTCCAGCTGTGCCTTGGCCATCCTGATACCATCCCCAACACAATTGAGCAGGGTCTTTTTATGCTTCCCAGGATACCTGTCCCTGCTTCCACTGCCTGTGCATTTCCTTTTTGCTCTTTAGTTTCACCAGCAGGTCTCAACTAAGCCATACCGGTCTCTTGCCTTCCTTTCAATTTCTTACACCTGGAGATTGAGAGCTCTTGCACTCTATGGAAAAAGTCCTTAAAAATCTGTTCTGCTAACTTATCCCCAAGGACAGTTTCCCAGGGAATCATATTGACTAACTCGTTGAAGAGCTCGAAGTTTGTTTTCTGAAAATTCAAAGTCCCGACTTTACTCATTGCCTGACCTATATCCCTCAGGACTGTGAACTCCACTAGTGTGTGATCACTGCAGCCCAAGCTGCCTCCAGTCTTAATGTCACAGATTTTCTCACTTGCATTGGTGACCATCAGGTCCAGTATTGCATCCTCTCTGGTAGCATTGTCTATCACTTGGCTGAAGAAGTTATCCTCAATGCATTCCACTATATTAGTCACCATATATGACGCCATAGTTTCAGCACTCAATCTCAGTGATTTGCTAAGACTGACATAAGCAGACAATCTTCCAATAAAATTTCCTCTTTAATTATACCACAGTGGTGATGAAGAGCTGATAAACTAGATTAACTATCCAGAGATAATGTGCCAAGGTGTAAGTAGAAACCAGATTTTTAAACGCTTGGGCTTGCAGAATAGGTTTTTTTGCCTCTAAATCTTATAAAAGTGAAATTCAATATCAGAGAGTTAGCTTCACCAGGATTCCTCTTCTGTTGCAGAAATTTATCAGCATTCAGGTAGTTGACATTTATTTGGGGAAGTCCTGAATACTCTTACAAAGCAAGTTTTATTGATAACGTATAGTCCCACCTTTCTGTTCTGTGTAGTCTGAAACAGATAATGTTTTCGTTAAAAGATCAAATGAAATCTGATACAAATCTGTCAGGCTTTTTTCCTTGTTGTCATTTTACAGAAGCCAACTGTAAGTTATCAAAGAGTTTTAGTGCCACAGGCTCTTAACTGTATGAAAATTTAGCATTTTATGGTCACACAATAGAACTAACAATAACCTTCTCTACAAACAGTGTACCTACAGAAGACATACAAGTGTGTGACCTGAAGTATTTTATATTCTTCAAATGCAATCATGTACCTGTTTGTCTTGCATCTGCAGTCAAAGTTGCATAGAAATGCTTAAAGGATTAAAACCAAATTCCTCCTCTGATGAAAAAAAGATCAAAACCAAAGTTAGCTCAAGCCACATTGCCACCAGAACTGTTGCATGTTAAATGAAAGGCCTTCTAGTTCTCTTTTTTTACAATAATGAATTCAAAAGGCAATATTGTAAAATATCCAATTCCAGAATGCCTAAAAATCACAGATAGTATGTTTATCATCTGCGTTTCTGTTGCCATTAAAATATGACATTAAATTTTCTTGCAGAAGGACTTGATATCTCTTCCCAGTACTCAACAACAGCTTATGAAAAAAATAAGCTTCATGCCATGCCTTGTTACAGCCTCTGTTGAAGGAGATACTGACTGTGAATGAGGGAATAGCACATGACCTGTCACTTATTGTTTGAGAAAAAATACCCTATTTTACTCAAAGCTACGTATTGTTAGGACAGAAACCTGGTAGGAAGTGATTAGATTTATAACATTATTGATAGAAGAATAAGGGGTGAGGAGAGCATTCTTAGTTATTTTTATGAGCACCCGTAAACTTAGTGGACATAAACTTTGCACCTCCTCCAAGCACAAATTCATAACACTAAGCACTATGTATAGTTTTATTGAAAGTACATGTAAGGCTCCTGTTAGTCTGTAAACAGGTAGTCAAGTGACATGTGTCAAGAATTTCCATATAGTGTTACTCAATTTTTTTTATTTTTTTTTTTTTCCTGGTAGTTAATAAGCAATAAGATCTAACTTTTAATTTGATTTCCAAAACCACAATGCTATGTAAGATGACCTAAATGAGGATCGCTCTTCAAAACTATTTGAAATGGTATTAATCTGTTTATCATATCAAAATTATTTCTCTGACAGCTTATGAAATTATGTTTATAGAAAACTTTACTGTAATTATAGTTCACCCTTTTGTCACAAAGCAGGTCTGCATTAAACTTAATAAGAGGATAATCAAGGAAACAGGAAAAAAAAAGGAAAAACAAATGCAGTCAAAATCAATTGCTCAATAAATCTCTAGAAGTAGTGCATACAGTGATTTAATTTGGAGTGTGTAAACATATGCTGTCATTTGAAATTTGTTAATATTTGAGCACAGCATAAATTGATTTGGCAGAAAAGTTGTAACTGTCCCTTTAGGCATTCTGGAGACGAACATTTTGAGCCAAATCTTTTTTGTTTGATGAGATGGATTACACTGAAATATAATATATAGTGCCAATTTATTTCAATTATCAAGACAGATATTATACAGAAAATATTGTGTGTTATCTGCCCTGAAGGACAAAAAAAATCTCGCTATTACCTTAGTGACATTGTAGTTGTCATTGCAGTGTGTTGTCATACGGTTTTTGGGAAATGTAAGATACTAACAGAAATTTTGCTCTTAGATTTTTTCTATGGAGCCAGATAATATATAAGTGCTGCTTTAAAAATTCATTCACAGAAAATGAATAAAGTTAACTGGTCAGCTTTTTCCCTTAAATATGGAAGGGCATATCTGTGCCATTGGAGGAATATATAGGAAAGTGGTGCATTGCTGTGCATTTCCTGTATTTTTTAGCAGATATGGAGAAAGATAATAGTCTTAATATTCCCTAGTAACCCAAAATTTTCAGGTATGTAAGTCAGACTGATATGAGTGCTTTAAATTCAGGAAAAAATAAATTTTCAGTAAGGAAAACAATGTGGTTTTTTAACCTAAATTCCTTAAAGAAAAGGAAGACATACATGAGCATCAAACCAGAAACCACCAAAATGGCTCCTGTCAGCCACATCTACTTATCAGGCTAATCTCTTCATAAAGTGGCATTTCACTTGTCAGATTTCAGCTTTACTCCCCTGTATGCTGGAGTGGCTTAATAATACAGTTTTGACAAACCATGTATGCATCTATTGATATTGAATCTACCTACAAATTCTCTGTGTTTAATGGAACTCTCTGAAATATAATTTTATGTTAAACTCGGAACTTTTAAATCTTCCATATAAAACCAGTTTATTTTCTTGGTATGTTTGAAGGTATGCCTTAAAAATTTTTGAAATTACAGTGCAAAGTAAATATTTCTCTTTCCTTCCTCACTCCTACTCCCTGGCTGAAATATGCATACCTTTAAACAGTAAAAGATACCTTGTTTATCAGGTGCCTAAGGTGGAGGAAGGACAATTATTTTTAAAATATGTTGCCATTTTTTTAATACAATATATTCAAAAAACAATAAAGGGGTGGAGGAGCAAAAATAAATCTTTTACTCTTTAAGTTAAGGATGGACCTGAACATTAGTTCCCACTTACTAGGAATTTATATTTAAGAGAAAATAGACAGTGCTGAACAGACTGCCTTCTTTTTCCCTAGTCACTACAGACATTGCCATTAGATAGGTTATAAAGAAATATTAGATTCTTTTTTCCAAAAGTTTATTTGAGTGGACTTGCACTGCAGTTACTTTTTGCCTTTTACAGAGTGCAGTGCTGTCTCCAGGGGTTTCTAGGATACAAAGACAGGCTGAGGAGTGTTGTGGCTATTCATTTCATCTAATCGAGGTCTCCAAGTATAGTTTTCAATATCACTTCTTTTTATGATAAATGGAATTATTCTTTGTGTTTATAGATATGGACCAGCCTCTCTACTGGGGATGAGTTTCTACTTCTTTTGATAAGACCTATAAATTAGGCCTCAATTTCAGTCTCCCTTGAAAATATATTTTTGCTTTTATTTTTAATGTGAATTGATTAGAAGGAGGCCTTCAGGGCAGTATAGAGGAAAATGAGATAAAGTATCATTAGAGAAAAATGAATAATATTTAACAGTTTCTCTTGTATCCTTTTGTCATCCTTAAAAGGGGGAAAGCTTAGTGTGTAACTTCAATAATTCTGTTATTGCTTCTCACTGCTCATTATTCCTACCTGACTTTTGGTGTGTAGCAGAGTCTAAAGCAGAGAAAAATAAAACCAGACAAATATCAACAATTCTAATGTACAATCCAAAGAAATGTAGCAGCACTGTGTTCGGCTATGACAGTACATTACAGTTAACCTTACCTTTCTTTTAAAAAACCCATCTGATAGTCAAAATGCAGTAACAAAAATTTAAATATTAATACTATCTTTCATTGATTTAGTTTATTTATTTAAAATGTATGAGAAGTTGTCTTTGGGAAAAAATAAATATTGTTAATAACAGGTCCTATAAGTTTTATGTTGAACAATTTAAAATACAGTGCATTTAGCTCCAGAAAAAATTCAATGTATCCTCTTTAGTAAAACAGAGTGAAGAATTGGGGCTAAATGTCACAAAAATGGTAAAGAATAAACCCTGTTGAAAAATCATAAAAATTGTTGCTGAGATTTTTTTTTATATTTTTGCTTGTAAGAGCACCAGCAAATATATTTAATCTCAATGCTGGAAAAGAAGACTTGTGAAATGCTATTTTGGTTACAATTTTTGAAATGTTTTCATTATTGTGTCCTGGATCTATAATTGTACATTTTTCTTTCATGATTGACAAACAAGTAAATGACAGTGATGTAAGAGCTGTCCTCATAAAGTAAATATCACCAAATATTTCTAAAGTACAATGACTTATATTTCCTTACTGTACTGCAGGAAAGGATGTGAGAAGAATTAATGTTTATTTTATTGTTATCAAATTAGGTCAGTTTATTTTCCCATAGTCATTACAGATCTCACATGGGTCCCTCTGTTAAACACACCTACCTAAATTTAACAGGAAAACTGTTAATAAAGAAAAGTATCTGACAGGCTGATATTCTCTAGCAAATGATGTCATAGTAATTAGTAGTCAAGATATTTATAAGAAATCAAGTACAGTTTTCCTTTCCAAATATTTTTTTTTCTTGTCTCATGAGTGAATGGCTGCCAGAAACACTTGTGGTATTTGGATTTGACTTTGAAGACTGGGGTTTGAAATAGCAGATCTATGACTAAATGTGGGGAAAAGGGATGGTTTTATGAGATCGCTTTAATAGGGAAAGTTAACTCATGAGTTAATTCCTACAGAAACTTTTAGTTATAGGAGGAACAAACTCAATTATTAACCACAGACTGTACATTTTCCTGAAAAGTCTTTTAATACCTTAAGAACTTAGACTACATTTCAGTGATAATGTACAGCTACTCAGTACTTCTTAAGTCTCTTAGTATAAATGGAGTTGCTCAAACAATGCAGAACTGTAACTAAATGCAAATGTGTCCTACTGTTGTACAAATAATAGAACCTCATGTGTGTCCAACAAGTTGTTCATCTGGCCTTTTGAGATGTCATAATATAATTTCTGTAGAATATTAGAATAACCTTTTGTTTTACATATGTCCAGTTGTATTTCAGATAATATAATCTGTAGAAAGGCAGGTCTACATTTCTGTAACTATTTTTTGGTCCACCTTTTTTTGTTAATGCTAATGTACATAAAAAGCAGTAGATTTGCTATAAATGAGATCTATTTGAAGTCATTGTAAAGGCATGATCTTGACAAGTGTAACCTCTTGCAAGAAACACTCGAAATGTGTCTGTGCTTTGTGCTGGTTAAACAGAACTTTGCCTTGAGATATAAATACATTGGAAAATGTATTATGGAAAACCTCCATATTTTCTGCTGTTGGTCTAGTGCAGGTTTTCAGGGAATGGCACAAAGGATCATGTCAGATTTTACTATGCCAAGATGAATAACATCAGTTTTAGTGTCCGAAAGACTGAATGGCTAGTATGAAGTCCATCAAATTTTGACATTTGCTCTTTGGCATTCACTTGTGAGGAGTGAAAAAGACAGTATTAATTGTGGCACAGCTTCTTTATTTTGTTATTATCCTGAAACAGTGAGATGAGAGAATAGTCGTAACCTAAATGTGTGCAGCAGAAAGAGAACACAGTGCAAGTGTAGTAACTCTTAAAGTAATTAAGCTAACAGAGAACCTCAAGAGTTAAATTCTTTTTGCTTTAGTCACGTGATTATAGACAGCTTTCCAGAAAGGGTTTGTTTTTTTTTTCCCTGATGACTAGAGAATAAATAATAACGCAAATGTTATTGAAGTACTTATTTCCATATATGTTTTACATAATTTGTATATGAAGTTACGTAAATGGTTTAGAAATATATGCTAGTGTACACTTAGCTGAGTCTAAAATTTGAACCTAATTGTACCTCCCTGACCATAAATTTAGTACAGCATTGAACCTATTTTATTTTATTTTATTTGTAAGAATAAGAGGAATCAAACTGACATCAGGGATTAGTGAATAAGAAAAGTATTTATATAGTGTATTCTGGGGTAACTGATAAAGAACAGTGATCCTTGTGAATCTAATTAACTTCATTGTCTGACTTTCTAAGAACTTTATCCTACATTATGATTTTAAATTACTTCAGATAACAGTAATTTAGGTCAAGCAACATTTTGCTGAATAAGCTTCTATTCATGTCACAAGAGCAAAAGACAAAAGAAGAAACTTTTCTATTTCTAAAAGCTTCTTTTCAGCAGGCTAAGTTGCACAAGTGAGATTAAAAATTACTTTAAAAAGTTATGTTGAATAGGCCTTTTAACACTTAAAAATTATTTATATTTTACTTTTGTATGAAAATTAGTATTATGTTTTAATGTATTGATACCAATAATTAATAAACAATATGTACCCCAGCTTTAGCAGGCATTTTCTACTCCTGGCAGTGACAAAAGAAAGTGTGGGGATTTTTTTAGTATACTTTTTTTTTTTTAATAATTTCTGAAAGATTCATACTTAATCACTAGTTTTCAAGAAGCTAGTAAGAGGAATTCTTTATCTGAGATAAAATACGTGGCCCCTCTGGCAGAAGATCATAAACAGTACATCAATGACTACTGTGCAAACAGAACTGTTGAAAATATACTTAATTAAAAAATCAATTTAGTTTTCTGATATTCAGAAAATTTATTATATACAAAAGCAAAATGTTAAATAACAACTTTGACAGAAGCTAGATCCAACCAAGCTGGCGGAAATAGTTTTCTTCAGCAGTGTTTAGAACAAAATACCTGTTCACGAATGTAAACCTTCAAGAACTGAAAAGTCAGTTTATAAATTGTGTAGGTAGTCCTCAGTTTAGTTTGTAGTGCACTTGTTTTTGTTATAAGATGTAACATACTTAATGTGTACAGCAAGAGAGATGAGTTTGATTTTTTCCTGAAGCACACTGCATGCACCAAGGTGCATGCAAACTGTACTGTTGCCTTAAAGCTGTTTAGCTTTAAGGAAGTTTTTTACCTGTTGCCAGATACCAAAGAAAGGGGAAATTGTGTATGAACTACAATTTAATGGTAACATTTCAGTATTTTTATATTTATCAAACTCTACTAAAACATTATTTTATTAATTATAGAAATATTCCTATGAGTTAGACATGACCAAACAAATTCCTTCAGTGCATTGCTGTATAAAATATTTTTGTATAATAAAATTATTTATTATCCATCATAATGGCTTATATCATAAAAAGCTTGATTTTAAATTAAAATTCTTTTTTTTTTCTTGAGAGAAATGTGAAATCTGTAGGGTGAAACGCTTTATAGCTTACTGGATGTCCTTGAGAGGGTGAAATTGAAGTCTGTGGGCTTTATGGAAGTGTGTTGTTTTATTTTGTTTGTTTGGGGTTTTTTTCCAGGGAAGCTGATTTTATCAGTGGCTGTAATGTACCAACCATTCTTAACATATTTATTTGCATGACATTGCACATTTAAGATACTGTCCCAGTAGCTATTCTAGCATGCTGCTGAATTTTGGAAAAGACCATATCTGCACAGCTCATGTGAAACAGCTGTTAATCATTCTAAAATACTGTCTCATGTTTCTCTACGAGGTATAGAAATACAGGTTTTCCTATGACTTTCCCAGCTCTTTAATTGTTTTAAGTAGAAATTAACTAATTTAATTATGGATCTTAAGGCTGATGAAAGATCCAAAATCTCTACAATTCTGTAGCGATGTTTGCCATCTTTCCATATTATTAGAACTGCAAATTAGGACTGAAATATCTCTAGCTTAGGTTTACAATGTTCTTATTAAAATTGTCATGCCTGTGTGTAAAGGTTAGATATATCCAAAATGACAGAATCACAGAATGGTAGGAGTTGGAAGGGACCTCTGCAGATCATCTAGTCAAACCCCGCTGCCAAAGCAAGTTCACCTAAAGCAAGTTGTACAGGACTGCATCCATGCAGGTTTTTAATATCTCCAGAGAAGGAGACTCCAGAAACTCTCTGGGCAGCCTGATCCAATGCTCTGTCACCCTCACAGTAAAGAAGTTTTTCCTCATGTTTAAGTGGAACCTCCTGTGTTCCAGCTTGTGCTCATTGCCCCTTGTCAAACCTGTAGATTAGATCCTATATCCAAACATTTGAAAAGTTTGTATATGGCTACATTTACATTTGTCAGTGGGTGACTTGAGTTGTCCTCTGACAAAAGAAAGTTTAGACAATGTTCTGTCTGTAGGTTCTCATGGGTTGTTTTTCAGAGTAGTTTTTATTACATCTGTACATATGAAATTTACTTACGGTGAGTATATTCACATTTTAATCCTGAATTTTATTTATATTTAAATACAATTAGCATATTAATATGGAAATAGGGTTACAAATTTATGTCATGCTCCTTTATACTTTTACTCTATTGATTTTTTTTAATGTATTATGTTTTTAGCAGGCATTTTTCAAAGGACGATTTTTAGGTCTGTGGTGGTGTCATTTGGTTAGCAGGCAAACTTGTTCACTCTCCCCGCCACAGGCAACAGGGGAGAGAATTGAAGGGGTAAGAGTAAGGAGACTCATGGGCTGAGATAAAAACAATTTAAGAACTGAAATAAAGGAAAACTTCAAATAATAATTATAATAACACTAATAATAAAATATGAAAATGAGTGATAAACAGCGCAGTTGCTCACCACCCACCGACTGATGCCCAGCCTCTCCCCAGCTGGTGATCCCAGAGCAGAGGCAGTCTTGAAACAACCACATTACCAAAAAAGGCGAACCCAAGCGATCCCTGAGAGAATCCCCAGCTTCATTAATATACTGAACTTGATGCTATAAGATATGGAATATCTCACTGGCATATCCAAATGCAAATTTTGGGTTTTGCTAATTACTATGCTTTCCATCCCCATGTCCCACTCAGTCCTTTGTACCTGCAGACTAGCAAAATATAAGGAGGTTGGAAATGTATCTTCCAGTAACAACTAAAAACATTAGCATGTTATCAACATTCTTCTCATAGCAAATCCCATACTGACACCAAAACACAGCACTATTATGGCTACTAAGACTAAAATTAACTCCATCCTATCAAAACCAGGACAAGGTCTTATCTCCTTAAATTTTCAAAATTATTCTCTGTGTTCTCCAGTTCATACAGTTTTCTGTCATATTTTCCCTTTTTCTTTTTTGTGAATTGTGTCATTTTCTATTCTATCCAAAGCAATTCTGAAATTTCAGAATTGTTCCTGGACTTTTGTGGAACAAACTTTGGTTTGGGATTGTTTTTATACAGAATCGAGAATTTTTAAACAAGGACAATGCTATAAAAAAAACATGAAAAAGTGGACTGAATACAAATTCAAATGTAATGTCAACCAAATTTTTCAATCAGATGTTAATCTTTTTAATCAGTAATAATCTGATCTGTAAAATTACCAAAAACTAGTTAAGAATGATTTTACTATATAGAGATAGTCAGTTCTTCAAGTAAAAAACCCAAATTCCTAGTGATTTATAGGTGATGTTCAACATTAATGAATATTTCTGTGTTACATGCTTTGAGATGGTTATGGTTATGAAAAACTTTTTGTTATTGTAGGTGTTTCTTTTCATGGTCCTTGGTAAAGGACAGGCACAACACTTTCTTATGGCTTAAGAAGGTAATTGTTTTTAAGATTTTTTGTTTGTTTTATATTTGGGACATATATGAACTTTTTCTAGCATGTGTAATATAAACTTATCAAATTTAGCTGTTCTTTACTGCCATATTGCTTTTATACCACTGTTAGTTAATCTTTACATTGTTACATCAGAAGGGTTTATATTGATAATGGAACTCTATTAATTCTGCTGTCAAATTCAGAATACTTTGCCCATGACTAAGTAAGGATGCTTTCCAAAATAGATTGAAAGTTATCATGAACGTTTACCTGTATGTGGTAAAATTAGCTTTTTCTTGCTTTGTAAGCGTTCCTAAAAGGTCATCCAGACCTTTGGAGCTATATAAAAGATATGGTGGCATGGTAAACACTGTGAAAGAGAAGGCAAGAATTACAATTCTGTGTTACTTTCTTTGATGATTAGGGAGGTAAAAGAGTTACTGCTTTCTGCCGAACCTTTCTCCACTTTGACAACATCTGCTTTTTTTTTTCCTTTTTTTTTTTTCTTTTTTTTTTCTTTTTTTTTTGTATTAGAGGCAAAACAGGGCAAGTCTGTTAGGGTGTTGTCAGTTCTGGATGTTTTTGTTTTTCCCATGTGAATTGAGCTCACAGATGTTCTGTATAGTCTGTGATGTACTATGATTGCTGAATTCCCAGGAAGTTCAAGAATATTTGCTGAATTAAATTTCCATGTTTTAGTTACAACAGTAATCTTTTTAATTTAGTCCCTGATGATCTTCACAGATATAAGCAAGGTACAATTTTGGGGAGAAATTACTATCTTTTATTAGATGTTCTGGTATGAATAAGAAAAAGCAGACATACTTTAAGCCTTAGAAGTCTAAGTGTCAGGGGTTTTTTTTGGAAGACTGTTTGTTTGTTGATGTTTTTCCTTCACCATCTCTCCTTCACCGTAAAACATGGAACATCCAATGAGGAGTGCCTGATGACTTTGGGTTTGTCTAGTGTGAAGAAAAGGAGGCTGACAGGTGACCTCATTGCTCCCTACAGCTTCCTGAGGTGCTAGTCACTTCTACCTGGTATCCAAGGATAGGATAGACTGATAGAATAATTTAGGTTGGAAAAGACCTTTAAGATCATCAGGTCCAACCCAGCACTGCCAAGTCCACCATTAAACTATGTCCCTGAGCACGACATCTGTATGTCTTTTAAATACCTCCAGGGATGATGACTCAATTACTTCCCTGGGCAGCTTGTTCCAGTGCTTGACAACCCTTTCAATGAAGATTTTTTTTTCCCTAATATCCAATCTAAGCCTCCCCTGTCACAACATGAGGCTATTTCCTCTCGTCCTATCACCAGTTACTTTAGAGAGGGGACCAACACTCACCTCTCTACAACCTCCTTTCAGGTAGTTGTAGAGAGTGATAAGGTCTTCCCTCAGCCTCCTTTTCTCCAGACGAAGCAATCCCAATCCCTTCATCTGCTCCTCATAAGACATCTTTTCCAGACCCTTTACTGGCTTCATTGCCCTTCTCTGGACACACTCCAGCACCATCATGTCCTTCTGGTAGTAAGGGGCCCAAATCAGAACAGGGTACTCGAGGTGTGGCGTCATCAGTGCCAAATACAGGGCCACAATCTCCTCCCTATTCCTGCTGCTCACAGTAGTTCTGATGCAAGCCAGGATGCCATTGGCCTTCTTGGCCACATGGACACACTGCTGGCTCATGTTCAGCTGGATGTCAACCAACACTTGGGTTCTTTTCTGCCAGGCTGTTCTTCAGCCACTTTTCCCCAAGCTTGTAGCATTGCATGGGGTTGTTGTGACCAAATGCAGAACACAACACTTAGCCTTGTTGAACCTCATACAGTTGGCCCTGGCTCATTGATCCAGTCTGTCCAGATCCCTCTGTAGAGCCTTCCTACCCTTAAGCAGATCAACACTCCTGCTCAACTTGGTGTCACCTGCAAACTGTCTGAAGGTGTACTCCATCCCTTCATCCAGATCATTGATAAAGATATTAAACAGAACTGGCCCCAAAACTGAGCCCTGGGAAACAACAGTTGTGACTGATTGCCAAATGGATTTAATTCCATTCACCACAACTATTTGGGCTCAGCCATCCATTTTTTTACCCAGGAAAGAGTACGCTTGTCCAAACCAAGCCATCAGCAGCCAGTGTCTCCAGGAGAATGCTGTGAGAAATTATGATAAAGTCTTTACTACAGTCTAGGTACACTAAATCCACAGCCTTTCCCCCACCCACTAAGTGGGTCACCTTATCATAGAAGGAGATCAGGTTAGTCAAGCACGACCTGCCTTTCATAAACCCTTGCTGACTGGGCTGATTGCCTGCTTGTCCTCTACGTGCCATATGATGGCACTGAAGATGATCTGCTCCATAATCTTTCTCAGCACTGAGGTCAGACTGACAGGCCTGTAGTTCCCCAGATCCTCCTTCTGGTCCTTCTTGTACCCAGGCATCACATTTGCTAACCTTCAGTCCACTGGGACCTCCCTAGTTAGACAGGACTACTGATAAGTGATGGAAAGTGGCTTAGTGAGCACGTCCACCAGCTCCCTCAGTACCCTTGGGTAGATCCCATCTGGCCCCATAGACCTGTGTGTGTCTAAGTGGTGTAGCAGGTTGCTAACTGTTTCCACTTGGATTATGGGAGCTTCGTTCTGCTCCCTGTCCCTGTCTTCCAGCTCAGGGGGCTGAATACTTGGAGAACAACTGATCTTACTTTTAAAGACTGAGGATGCCCTAGAACTTTTACTTGTGTTGAAAATGAGAATTTTGTATACCTTCTGTAGATTAAAAGGTAAATATTCAGAGTGAATGTTACCTGGTGTTAGCACTGTTAGCAAACTCAGCATCAGATTATCTATCCAGGTGAAGCACCCATATTATTTTTTTTTCTGTTTGCATTGTGAGTTTTAATGCTGCTAACAGTTCAAGGTGTTTATGGGACATTATTTTTTCTTTCTTCAGCAGTTATATGTGTTTTTCTCTTGTGAATTATTTGCATTTATGCGCATATATATGCATCCACATATATCTGTATCAATGTGTTTGTAGGTAAGCAGCTGTGTATATTTATTTGAGACATGGCTACTTTTACTTTATTAAAGATTTCTCTTTGATGCAATAGATGGCATTATTGAAATAGGAAAATCTGTTATTGGCATCAAGTACTGTTTCTAGCATTATTAACTCACTTCTTAAAATAAGTCTATTAATTGCATCATAAAAAGCATAAATCAAAATTCTTCTGAATAAGCTGAAATATTTACAGGATCAAAATTCTTCTGAATAAGCTGAAATATTTACAGGATCAAAAGACATGATTTCTGACATGCTTTTGGCTATATTGTTTTTCTCAATACCATTATACTAATACCTGTTCCTTTGTTTTTTATTGTGGTTCTGAGCAGGAAATATGATTTAAGTATTGTAGAACGAGATTTCACTTGCTTTTTGAAAGTAGAGATAATGTTTCCTACCTGAAACTCACAAATAATGTTTCCTTAAAAAAGCACCTGTGACAGAAAGTTTGAATATCTAATATCTGTAATTTTCTTTTAGCATGTCAAATCTAGAGCTGGGCTTTCTCATATGCACTTTTTCTGTACTTCCATTTGTCAAAATGTGAAAGATTTGCATAAAGTCTCTGAGGAAAAGACAGATGCCTGTGTCATACTTTGCTTGTGATCGAAAGATCAAGAGATATTTGAAAGCACAAATTTTCAAACTATGTAAAACAGCCATTCTTGAGTCATAAAACAATGTTACTGACCTCTTTAGGCAGCTTCATAATGGGTGAATGTCACCCTAATTTCCCCCCCTGGGTGTATCTTTCATACGTACAGCCCTTTCTATCTTTACCTTTCAAGCTAAGTACCTTAAAAAAGTTGTCATGAAACATTTCCATTTTTCCTAAGAATAACTTCTGGTTCCATTTAATGCTATTTTTTGTCTTTTATCTCTCTGAATCTTCTTCATCCCAAGGAGGTATCAGGTACATTTCTTGAAGTGAAATAGGCCATTAAATATCTCCCCAGGACAGAATACTTGTTCTATATTAAGCCCATTAAAAAAAAAAAAAAAAAAAAAAAAAAAAAAAAAAAATGGAAGACTTCTTTTTTCCTGATAGGTCAGGGCAACCATCAAAGCAGCAGATATCGTATCTACCATCTTTCTTCCCTAGAGTGCATTCCTGTTCACTCTACAAAAGTCATAATACTAGGACAGAAAGAATTCTGACCTCATTTGATAAATTTTGAGGACTCTGAATAGAATCGTTCTGTGTTAGGTAGGTATTTTGTTATCAAGATACACAGTAGCATATTCTGTTAGCTTTATTTTAAAGTACTTTGAAAACTAAATCCTTGCTTTCATACTTTTTTTTTTTTTAATATACTTTCAGATACCTATTTAAAGCAATGTTATCATGCATTCTTAAACAAATGTAATTACCTAAATCACCTGTGATTTAAAAGCCTGTATTTTTAATAATAGATGTAATAGGAATTTCAAATAATTTCTTAAAATTGATAAGATTTAAACAAAATTATTTCTGTCTAGAATCAAACTTACTAAGGTCATCTACATGCTATATATTCTCTTATGCTTTACATGATAAAAGGCTACATCAAGGTAGCAATATGACATTTGCACATCTTCATCTATCATCTCTCTGTAATTTCCTAATGGAAATTTAAACTGTTTGGGTTATACCAGTAACTCTTTAACCAAGGTGTCAAAAATGCTAATTCTTGATTCAAAAATCAGAACGTTATTTTGAAGGGGGCTGTAACAGTAAGAGATAAGATACAGAACTAGGAAACTTGCAAGAGTGGAAATCCTTCCCTCCTTTTATGCATGGGAAACTTGCGAGGTGTATGGAGAATGGAGAAGGAGTACAGATGAACGAGAGGAAGGATTGGCTAAATATTGGATAAATGATACATAATATAATAAAACTACCAAAAAATATATATATACTTGATTGTACAGACTCTTATCTGGAAATAAGAGCTCAGTATTAGGTGACTGCATGCATTTATTTTTAGTAAAGCTTATAAGAAGGAAAAGGACAAAACTCTAGGTTTTTTAGTTATGTGTAAATATATAGTGCACAGTAGATGACTGGGCCGATAGTACCGCAGTGATGGCGCAAATGGAATTATTTTCATTACATTTATTAAATAAATCTTGGAAAGGTGGAAAGAATGAAACAGATTGCACAGCTGCAGAAGGTGGTTATATACGCATTTTCGTGGTGAACTAGCTAGCTAGAAAAAAATACAAAACTGGCAGAGAGGAAAAGGACTTTGATAACAGTGCTGTATTTTGTTCTGATACATTTTGAATGGCAATGAACCTGAGCGTAAACTTGACAGAAAATTGTGCAGAATCCCTAAACTGAGTTACCCTTAGGACATGAAAAATTGAGTGATACATAACAACTATACCACAGCAACTACACAGGATACTTGATAAGTGACAGGTGTGTTACAGAAATTAATTAAGTGAGCAGGAGTGAAATCTTGCCAGCTACTGAGCATTTGATATGGCCTAATAGCAACAAATCCCTCTCACTTTTTAACAACAACAAAGTTCAAGATGAGTTTCTAGCTTCATCAGAAGCACCAATTAGTTGTTTGTGTTGTCTGTTTCTCTGCAGTTTTCAAGAACAATTGTATCATTAAAGCAGTTAAGTTTCAGTGTCAGCAGGAAATAAAACAATAGGTGCAAGCAAAAAATTACAAAGCATAGAGTTATTATGTGGGTTTTTTGTCCCCAGTGTGGTGCATCTTGTACAGCATTTTTCTTCTTTCACTGCAAGGAAGGAATGGAAGATAATTTAAGACAGAAAAATCCAAGATTTAGGAGGGCACCTGTAAGTAGTCTGAAAGGTCCAATGCCACTTTCTTAATGATACTCAATTGATTGCTTTTAACATTTTTTTTTTTTTTTTAAGTAAACCCTCTTATATTCTTGAGAGGAAGCTTATGGAGTGTATAAAATCTCACAAAAATACAGGGAAGCAGTAGCTATTCTCTTCCATTTTCAGATGACTGCAGCACAGCAGGAGTTGTCTCTGATAGGTTGTTTCAAACCCCTGACAGTATGAAATTTTTTTCCAGCAAGCTTAGCATAGTGTGAAAGCCCCAAAATCCTCATTTTGCTTCGATTAATAACTTATCTCTCACATTTTCCAGGTATATGAGCAGACAGATTTGTCTAAGGCTTAAATCAGGTTCTCTCATCTTCCTATTTTAAATTCCTTTGTTCTGGGTAGGGCCAAATAGTAGTGAAAGAAAAAATTGTGAATTCTTAACAGGTCTCAAGTACATTTATGCTAGGAGCCTGTCGTCCACTGTTGCAAATAAAAGATGCTTAGGTGAAAATGTACGAGAAATGAGACAAGTATAGAGTGGCACACTGTTGCAGGTGTTAGCAATGTGAAGACTTCATAAACTATCGGTTTAATCTAGGGCATCATATTTAATGGGTGTTGAAGCATCTACACCTATCTAATCCTCACCTGAATTATTTTATACTTTTTCAGTATCCTGTAGCAAAGAAGTCCATAATTGCATTATCTGTAGTATGGAAAAGGTACTTCCTTTTGTTTGTTGCTGTCCTGCTTCATAACTTTCTTAAGCATCTTCAGTTCTTGAGTAACAAACAATGGTCAATAACTATTCCCTTCTTACCTCTCCTTAGTACATATAGTTTAACTGCATTTAGTCACATCACCCTTCTGTTTTTTGTTTTCCAAGATGAATAATAGAAGACACCTCTAAGGTAATTTTGTAGGAGCGCTATGACAAAGACTCTCTACTTACTCAGAAGTTGTTTTGTACCTCTGATTACAAATGCCGACTTTTTATTCTGCTTTATTGTGTTCAGTTGTGGGGAGTACCAGAACTATGCACAGTGTTCAAGGTAAAGAATACTATAAAATTGTCTTACATTTGCTATGCCATCACTAAATCATAAGCATACTTTCAAAAACTGTTGCTCGTATCATCCCTGTGTGATTATATACCACATAAAATCAGTTATTGTGGATGTATACTTGCATTGTCTTTGGTATACCTTTTTTGGTTTGTACTGACTCTTAATTTCATTTAACATTTTTTCACCCCATTACTAGTACAATATTGGATCATTTTGTGAGACATTTTAATTATTTCAATTTTGTTTACCCTCTATTTGTATCACCAACACTCTTGGATGGCTTGTCTCCACTCCCTTTCCTCAGTCCTTTAAAAATACCACTTACCAATAAGTGTAAGTTAAATATCAGTACAAATATTAGTACAAACACCTTTGGCTTTCTGTGACTAATCCCCTATGTCTTCTAAAGCTGACCCAGTACGTGCCCACACAGAATGCAGACTTAGCCTAACAAAAGCATGCCTGTACATATCACATGTCAGATAATTCTTGTATGTTTTGGCCCCTGATGAATACAGTTCTGACTGGGGAAAAGATGGGACAACCTTTTAGTGCTGTCATAAGAGGATATGTAGCCCACTCCAGCTAAAAAGCTGATCCACTATTATGTCAAGAAACTGATATAAGACACTGAGTTGATCCAAATGTAATGTATTTTCTTAAACATTCTGAGGATGGATTTTTGCAACTGAATGTTCCTAACAGTGCATGAGGCAGTATTTAAAAACTAAATTTAATCTGTAATGCAACAAAGAGCCTGCTATTCCTGTGCTCTATAATTTAATTAATCCCCCGTTAATTCTGGATTAAATTACAATGAAATAGATCCATTAATCTATCAGGGAAATGGTCTCTTCTGTTTGTCATGTTCCCTTTAAATTTCTGTGAACTGTGTATAGAGTATTCCAGAAGGTGGAAATGTCTTTGGGGCACAAAGTGCAAAAACTATGAAAATATTGTAAAATGGATTCAGAAGAAGTTTCCTATTTTAGTCTGAATGGGCTAGCATAAATGAGGTGCAGTTGATTTTATGTGTAGGAAATGAGAGTACAGAGGTAAGCTGGAGTCAGTTAGTAGGAAAATATTAAATTGCGGCTGCCTTGTATTATTGTTTTATGGTTCATATTTTAATGACCTGTGCTTTTAATTTATGTTCTTCAGGGTGGAAATTTGTTACATTCCCCTCCAACCTGAATTTTGAAATAGCATAATTTCAGAAATGTAGGACGCTAAATGTTAAAATGAATAATTGCTGCAAGTATCTAGCTTCACAAGTCCTGTGTCAAGTCTTATGTGTTATCAGGGTAAGGCAATAGGCTTTTTAAAGAGTTGTAGAAGAAAATAAAAAAGCCATCAAAGACTAATGGGAGACTCATTAAGGTATATTGATTCCAGGAACTAGTAGCAATAGTAACTTCAGCAATTAAATTGGACTGAAAGCATCTTACTTATTTGTATTACTATTTGCAATGACCAGTCAGCCAAAAACATTCATTCCTGTAGGAGTTTTGATAAAGTTTATAGTAATGAAAAAATATTCTGTGCCTATGTAAGTATTAATGATCACTTCAGAAATAGAGACAAGTACTTTCAGCAGTAATTTAAGGTGTAAAGGAATTACCCAAGCAACAAATTCTGTTGTGAAAAGTGCTTTTTACCTTTTCTAAGGCATCTGTCCATCCAAGAGGATGAAATACATAGTATGTAACTGACCAATGGACACCGTGAGTAGTATACATCCTTCAGTTATCACTGTCATATAATGAAAATTATATAGTATACATTTCAATTGTACTTTCAGTAATACATGATGTTCTATTGGAAAGTAACAGGTTTTGGGTTGGGTTTTATTGTTCTCAAGCAATAATATGACAGCGTGACTAGTTCGATGACTGACCAGTCTTTGAAATATGAAGTTGCAAACTGAAAATACTAGTTCACTGTAAGACAATATCTCTTTAAAAAAATACTAAAACAAAATAATTTGGCCTGTATATGTCACGTGTTAACAGAAAATATAGGTGTGTCTGTTTCTTTCAGCTCACTTAGGGTTCCTTCTATTGCAGTTGCTGGCTCATTTGTTTACTTTCAACCCTCTTAGGGTAGAAACATTATTTCAAAGATCTTATAACGCTGTTTGTTCATAAACTAATAGCTGTTGAGTCCTGTGAATCCTTCTAGTTAAAGTGCTTTCTAGAGGACAAGCTGTCTCAGCAGGCACATTCTCTTTGCAGTGAAATTCTTGGGAAAACTGTGAAATTTATCAAGTCTCCACTGCTGTCAGTATTCTTAATTTTCCAAGACCATTCTGTTCAATGAAGTTCATCGCTGGCAGTTCTCTATGAATTTGTGTTGTGTTTATGCCTGATTTCAGAAGCTTAGAAGAGGTTTTGTGTGGTTAATTTTGAGGTTTTGAGATTTTATTATTATTATTTTCCTGAGAACAACATTTCTGATCTAACAGCAGTATTTTTCAATTCTTTAAAACCCACAGACTTTTTTAAAAGTACTGTCAGATAGACCCACATTTAATTAGATAGCAAGGAAATGGAATTCTGACATGGTTTGAGTGCTGTAATAATAACTCTTGTTCCTCAGTGATGTTCAGAACACAACAGTGCCAGTATGATTAAACTAAGCAGTAGTTTTTGTACCAAGAAAATGGATTTAGAATTTAAATTTCTAAAATATCATTCATGTCCATGAAGTTACGGCACTTCTCATATTGAATCATTCCAGGGCTTTGTCAGCTTCAGTGTGCAAAGTGCAGAAAAGGTTGTCTGATGAAGGCACAGCATCTTTATCAATTCTGCATTCTTCAGTGGACTTGTGTCTGGCTGCTGTTTATTTTTGCTTTAATGTATTTCAGGATATGAGTATCCTGAACTCATTCTTCTCTATTCCAATATGTCTTTTTGGGAGGCTATTTTAATCTAAGTGGATATTCCTCTATCTTAGTCAAAGGGGTGGAAAAGATGGCAAATATATCTCATTCTTTCAAAATGAGTTGTCATATTTGCCCTTTTCTAAAAGAGCAAGACTCCAACAAAAAGAAGTATTAGAAACAAAAATAGCTTGAAAGAGTTGCTTTATAAAAAAAATAACCAAGCATTGAATTTAATGGATAGCTCACATGCATATTCTTTAGAGTAGCACAGTGCTCTAAAGCTAATGAGGAGAGATTTACAGCCCCCCAAAAAGCCCTGTAACTTTTCTCTTTGAGCATGCTTGCCAATCTGTTCATTCTGAATGTCTAGACAAGTGAATTTTCAGCCTGTTTGTAATTCCAGAGATCTACCATCTTTTGTGTGGTGAACAGCAAAATACTAAATTTAAGGAATACAAATTGATTTTTTTAACCTAATATCTAGTTTCCAAATAATTTCCTTTCATTTACTGTGTACAATTTTGTCAATTATGTCTGGACTGAAATGGCTATTATTAGCGGGCAGTTGAGAATACCATCATTTGTCTATGGAATTACTCTAAAATTTCTGTTCTGTTCTCAAGTTTGCATACACTATTTTGAGGAATATGTATTCTTTTTTTGTCTTTCAAGTGAGATAAACAGTCTGATTTTTATTCTCTACTTCTGTCCTGCTTTTGTTGACGTTTTTTAAGTGGACAGTCGCCTGGTGCTGGTCGGTATCTTCAAGCTAAGCCAAACTGAGGAGGTAGTCAAAGCACTGGTATTATTGAAGTTCTCATAGTTCTGGAACTCTGTGAGGACAACACGACTCAAACAGCCTGAGGGACCCAGGGGCCATGCGAGAAGGAGCGGGGCACAGGCAGGCAGGCAGCAGCACAGGGGCTGTAGGGCACCCCAGGACACAGACCGCAGGGCAGTGGGGCTGGGCAGAGGCACTTGCTGCCAGCCCCAGGCAGGGTGAGCAGGAGGGCCAGCTCCCAACCCTCACTGGCACCACGGGGGAACAGTGGAGACATTATTTAAAGAAGGAATTTTGTGCAGTATATTAATATAATGACAGGGACTTCACTCAGCTTTGCATTGTTTTTCAACTTTTTTTTAACCTAAGTTTTCACCCTGATGGTATTGTATTTATGAGAATTTGGTTACTTTTTTAAAATCAGGTTTTCATTCTAGAATTTTTCTGTTACTTGCAAATTGTGAAGTTGAATTCCTTTTTTAATGCTATTGTGCTTGGAACTTTAATATGGGTTCCAGTGTTGTTTCGAAGGCTATATTTTAAATGCAATTATTTTTCACAATATTGTTGGTGAGAACCAAATTTACTCTAAATATGGAATTTTATAGATACTGGTGGTGTCATGCAGCCATGCTTTGCCTTCAGATACACTAGTGTGTTTTATTTTTCACTGTAAGCTGCTGACTGTCCTGTGGAAATGAACTGTGCATTTCAGCTCATTTTAAGGTAATGATGAAGATGCCTTTGCATCCAAATTGCACAATCATGATAATTTTCTTAATTTAGGTGAAACCATTTTTAGGGTAACTTCCTTTGAAAAACGATTTTATTGTTGTGTTAGTCCTTTTCCTGATATATTTTTACTGTGGATTGCGCGTGTAACTTTTAACTTTTTTTTTTTTACCAAGCTTTTTTCCCCCCCTCCTCTTTACTGAGCAGACAAATGTAGTTGTTGTTGGCAAGATAAAGAATTTCAAACTTGGCTGTGAAACTGACTCTCCTGTTCCCTGAAATGTTGACTAAATTGGTGATTGTGTCTATGATGTCTAAGAGTCTATCAGAAAACTGCAGTGGAATAGGAAGTTTAATAAAGTATTTGGAAGCTGTGACAAAATTATATCAGATATTTGTTTCTGGTTTCATAATGGCATTTTGTGACTTATTAAACTTAGGTATATTTTGCTTTGGCAGTTTTGCTGAATGATAAACAGCAGTTCACTAGTAGGCACAGTGGACCAGTTTTCAAAATTGTCTGTCCAAAGTACACATACAAAAGTGCTCTTAAGTGTGAAGACATAAAGTGTTTCCCATTATAAAACCACTTTGTATTGCTATACTACATTCCATTAGCAGATATCACATACTTTGCAGTTGCTAATGGCTTGAGTTGCCCAGTGAAGAAATGTTGCTATTCCTGTTTCACAACACATGAAAAAGAGAGTAAACGTGACAGAGGTTAGCTGTCCTCTGAAGACAGTGTAGGAGTGAATCAGCTAGTGAGGAAAGTGTATGATTTGAAGCACTTTTTATTGATACTGATATTCAGCAACTTTCTAATTGCCAGTTAGCTTGACACACCAGGGAAACTGCCTATTCAAAGTTGTTTCTACTTTAAAACAGTTTAACTCTGCATATCCAAACTTGCAAGTTTACCTTGCTTACTTATTCTATTCACAGTTTTGCCAAACTCTGTAACCCTTTCAAGAAAATTGTTTCCAGGCTGTATTTCTGCCTTAGCAAGCTTGGAAGTTTGGGAAGTTTTCCCATCCGTGTTTGTATTATGCAGTATGTTGTGTAGCATCAGTGAGGGTGGAAATTCAGTGTTTTCCCCCCATAGCCTTCCAAAATTGTTACTGAATCAACCTTCCCAATCTTCTTTCCACAGTATTTTGGACTTTTTCTGGTGCTAGCATGTTCAAATAGCTATTCCTCTGAGCACCAATTCTGTTTCCATACTTTAAAGGCAAAATCATAATGTCAGGACTTTTTTTTGCTGTGCATTTGAGAATGAACTGAAATCAGTGAAATTACTACATACCTGAAACCTCCTTCCTACTGAGAGTAAAGTGGACTCTACCTGCCAAGCCTAGTACTAAGATAAAACCTTCTGTATAAATTGTAAGGACAAGCTGTGAGCCATCTTCCTTCCTTATTTCCTTTTTTTTTTCACCCAGCTAATGAAGGAAAAGGCAAACACGGATTTATTATTAAAAGAGCTGTGGATTTGGGGAAGGAATTTATCTGCAGAAATAGAAGACAAGGCGGGGACAGAGCGAAGAAGACCACGACACAAGAGAGTGCTGAAGACAAGAGAGTGCTACAAATATTGGATGTATACCCTATCTGATTGGCAAGAGCCATGTTCTTATTTATGAATGTTTGAATGCAACTGTAGGCTATTTAATACTTCAGGGTTTTGTATGTAGTGACGGTGCAATGCACTACTTCACTGTAGCTTACTTTTCTGATTTTTTTTCTCAGTCATTAATACTCAAGGAACTTAATGCTCCTTTTCTGCAATCTCCCTGAGCTAATTCTTTGAGATAGCAAACATCCTTTCTGATATGATAAATGCAATACTATGTTTGTTTCACTGAAATTGCAAGTAGATTTTTTTTTTTTTATTATTAAACTACTGCACCAGCATTAAACAAAGTGGGCCTTTGAGTAGTGGTTATAAGCCAAATTTTTCTCTTTTTTTTTTTTTTTTTTTCCTAGACTCTTAACCAGTGAAATGATTTGTAATGCCTTATACTCCTGATTTTATACTTTATGCAACCTTTTACAAGAAACTAGGATCTTTTAATCATCAGGCTGTTTAGATAGTTCTTCTTCTCATATAAAAATGTAGAACTCTTTTATCATTTCACCTGAAAAAACATATCTATTGGATGTGGTGTTGTTTTTTTTTTCCCCCCAAACTACTCGAGTAAAGGTAAATCAATTCCCCTAGAGAAAGCAGGTTTAAATCTGAGATTTTCCATACCTGAGTGCACACATCTTCTAGTCTTCAGAGAGGTTATGTTAAAAGAGACATTAAAATAAAGTACTGATGGGTTATTTCAATCAGCGAGAAGGGGGGCAAAATTAAAGGGAATCTCTACCTATTAATTCACTGTTCAAAAATTGCTTTTGCTAGAGAGAGTTATTTTATCAACAAAGGGTATGTTCCATGTGTATCCCTAAAATGGTTTTCTATACTGAAGAAAATTTGGATATTTTGCTTCTGTGTACTACATGTGTTATTTATTGATTAGGGCTAAAAAGAAAATTGGTTTGGGTAAATGATGAAAAAATATAATTTGATGGTTTAAGATGACATTTGATATACTAGCATTTGATATACTACTTCAGTTCAAACAAATAATTGCCTCTGTTGTGGATTAGAAGAGTATTCAAGATTTATCACATCAGGAATATATATTCAGCAATTAGTAACAAGAAAATCTTCACAGCTATGACACTACCATTAAATACTAAAGATAATAAGCAGAATATGAACTTAATCAATTTTTTGTTTGAGGAACTTGTCATTTGACCTTATGTTTGTTACACGTTTTCTTTCAGTGGTTTTATTGTTATATTATATAAAAATGCAGTCATATAAACATGCAGCTGCATAAAACTGTCATAAAATTTTTATCTAAGAGAATGATCAAGTGTTCTGATATGTCCAAGGATATCGATGGTGTGTTGGAAAGGAATGGAGATGAAAATGAAATTTGCAAATGTGACAGTCTGACTGTAAATCAGATAGTTACTTTTACAGCAAGTACATGTAAATTCTCAAGAGGTGAAATTACTGATGCCGGGAAACATACATTCTTTTCCATGGTCATCTTTACCTTTCAGTGCATGCAAAGTCATTATTATTTTTTAAGTGTCTTCTCCAGTGGTATTCAGAGCTTACTTAATGAAAGTCTCTGGACTCTTTCTGTAGCATTACATTAATATGTGATAATGAACATTAACCATTTGGAATATATATATCTGCACAGTAAAAGAATACTGTCAGTAATTTGGATCATATAATTAGCTCAAACAGATGGGTGACTATACAGTCAGACATGTTGCATCCAGAAGCAATTTATTTGTAGGGCAATGAATGTTAGAAACAAAATAAAGCAAAAAATTATACTGAATTAAGTCCAGAAGAGTAAATGCACAGGCAATCTTAATAACTCTGACATTGTACATAAAGGATGCCAGTTGTATGATTCACAGAAGAATTTCCATAGAGGAATAACTGGAAATATTCCTTCCACCCCAGAAGAAAAATAAAGTCTGTCTTAGACCTAAGAGATACAAGGGCAGCTTATTTGGAAGATCATTTAAGAGAAACTTCAAGGATTTTTCTTTTTATTTTTTAAATCTCCTCTCTCAGTTACTTCATTTGCACATTGTTTCTTCAAGGTGTACTTTTTTTCACTCATACTAGTTACCTCTTTTTAATCATTCTGTTTTGATCCATTTCCTCCAGTGTACCTTCTTATTCTGTGGCCACCAAATCCCCCAAACAGCAGAGTACTGTTCATAATTCTTATTGGCAATGGGCAGATACATCTTTCTATTGCAGTGTAGTAGGTAATGAGGAAACACAGTGTGCTGAACATAGGGTACAGAAGGACCAGATGAAATTCAACAGTGCCAATCTAGTCATCTCCACTGATGGGCCATGTAGTTATCCATAAGAAAATCTACCTCAGGGAATAGAAGTAACATGAAAAGCATTTGCTTTGTGCGGAGGCGGGATTTGGGAAATCAGGAGGCGACCCAATATGAGTTAGCTTCAAGAAATCCGCTTTATTCTAATACACACCCGGATTTATACCCTTTATCACAATACATGCGAGCTAAATACATACAGCAAGTGGTTAAACACTCTTCAGCATGAGCTCTAAATGTGACACAATAGGTGGCTTAGCTCTGTTCACACCCCAGGACATTAACAGGTTACTCCTACTTTGCGGTTACCAGCTAAAGCTACTCCCTTCTTTTTCCCAGCTTAGTTTTGCTACAGTTGTTTGTCTGAAGTCTCAAGGACAAGTAAGTATCCTGGAGACTTCTGCTAATTTAGCCTGACCGTGCAATTGCTTGCTATACTTATGTCAAGGGCCTAAGCTGGCTACTGCGGCCTGAGCCATTTCATACCCTCCCTGCTTCTTCCAAGCCTCTGATTGTACAACATCTCCAGTGATCCGGGACCCCTGTTCCGTAGCGTTCTGCAACAGCTTTGTAGTCTTACTCACTCTTTTTGCAGTTTTCCAAGCAGTTTTTCTCTACCTGTGACTTCCTATTTCCCCTGTTTAAATGTTGCACATCTCACTTCTCTGGGGAACTTATAGAACTGACACATCATATTCTATATATGTCCATCTGTTTATTTGTTTTCCTACCATATAGCAAATTTTCATTTCAATTCTTACATAATTTGTGAGGGAGACAGACTTGGAGAAAGTGGCTGAAGAGCTGCCTGGCAGAAAAGGACCTGGGGGTGTTGGTCAATAGCCAGCTATATATGAGCCAGCAGTGTGCCCAGGTGGCCAAGAAGGCCAGTGGCCTTCTGGCTTTTATCAGAATTGCTGTGGGCAGCAGGAATAGGGAAGAGATTGTGGCCCTGTACTTGGCACTAGTGAGGCCACACCTCGAGTATCGTGTTCTAATTTGGGCCCCTCACTACAAGAGGGATATTGATTTGCTGGAGTGTGTCCGGAGAAGAGCAATTAAGCTGATAAAGGGTCTGGAAAAGATGTCTTATGAGGGGCAGCTGAGGGAATTGGGATTGTTTAGTCTGGAGAAAAGGAGGCTGAGGGGAGACCTTATCACTCTCTACAACTACCTGAAAGGAGGTTGTAGAGAGTGAGTGTTGGTCTCCTCTCTAAAGTAACTGATGATAGGATGAGAGGAAATGGCCTCAAGTTGTGACAGGGGAGGCTTAGATTGTATATTAGGAAAAAAAAAAAATGTTCAAAAACATGCATACATGGCACTTCAGGACATGGTTTAGTGGGCCCATGTGTTGGGTTGATGGTTGGACTTGATAATCTTGGAGGTCTTTTCCAACCTTAATGATTCTATGATTCGATGCTTCCCTGAAGATTCATCCCTAATTTACTCTGATTTTCTACTGAGCAATTGAATCTGTACAGCCTTAAAGGTCCATAGAGTTTCATGGTTTAGCAAAAAAAAAAAAAAAAAAGTTTATCTGAGACTAAGGGATATTTTGAACTTGCATGTAATTTAAATGGAATTACAAATGTGCTGTGTTGTTTCATAATTTCTCAACAATGATACAACAAAATTCAGTTAATGTACTGTCTGTTCTGTCATTAAGGCTTACCAAAATGTATGTGGCAAATTAAGTTCTCTACTAAGGAACAGGTATTTCACAATCAAACCTTGTGAGCTTCAAAATATTAAACTGTACATTTCATAAAGCAAAATCTGATTTAAATCTTAGTCTACATTCAATCACATCTCCTACCTGTGATATAGGATCTCTTAGGTGATAAAATATTTAAAAATTTTAAAAAAGCTTGACATTGTAGTTATTAAATTGCAAAGAATAAGATAGATGACAAAGGGTCATAAGCATTATTGGCTTGCAAGACTCAAAGAGTTGTGTTGTAATGAGAGTTTTGCTCGCCATCATCCTATTTTTGTGCTGGGGATCTAATTTTTTTATGCTTTTAACAAGCTCCTCTCAAGAGAATTCATCTCTGCTAGCTTGTTATGTGTACATTTTTCCTATTTATCCATTGTTATGTTTGTGAGATCAGGTTTCATAATTTCTAAAATGTCGCAGTTTGCTAACATTTGCATTTTTACAATTAAATGATAAAAATAATGAAAGAATACAGAGTTGAGGTGACTGTTATCAGTTATCAGACTGTTATCTGAATCTTACACATTTCTGTAATATGTAAATATTACAGAAAGAATCAGGTAATGTACAATTTTGTTTTTAATATCTTTTCTTAGATGAGAAAGATTTCTGTTTTTTTAAATAATTCCCATTGCATGTCCTAGCCTCATGGCTAAATATACAATGAGGCTAGGAGATGTAGTGGGGAATATTTAAGAAATTATGGTATGCTTTACCAGGAGAATAGGAAATCCTCCAAATCCTAAGTAGCATTTGGAAAAGTATGAAATCTGTTCTAATGGTAGTATGAGGAAGAGGAGAGATTTAACAGCCTTCTAGAGACTGTGTCTTCTGAAGTGTCTTCCTAAAGTTAGTTCATTATTAACATCTTATTTTACTTGGCATTCTTGTATTTGCAGTCATTCAATTTTCTTCATTGTTAGATTTGGGTGGGGAGTGAAGAAGGGATAGAAAACATAATCATGGTCCCATTATCCAGATTAAAACCAGATATAATAACACTAACTATAGTTAAGTAAAAGGAAAAAGTAACCATAAAATAGTAATTTTGATTGTTTTACATAGCCAACTATTGGATGCTTGCTTTTCATTACTTGTTCTGTATGCAAGTTATTTTGTGTGTTTTATTAATTATTTGAAAGGAGACTTTAATCTAAATCTAATAATAATTTGATTTAGTGCTAATAATTTGATTTAGTGTGATTTCGAGGAAGGAAATGCTTGTGTTTGGGTTTTTTTTTTAATCAGGCTAATGTCTTTCATCTACAGTTTGCTACAGATGGGAGATTAATCCGTTAATCCTTACAATTCTCCCTTGTGACTTCCAAAAATGTCTTTATTATCCAACCTGCACATCTATACAGTCAAAAATGTTGAAGTATTTGCTAGTTATTATTTATGACTTTTGTGTTTTCTGACACTCTTACTTGACACATAAGAAACTCCTCTGGATTTTTGTTTTGTTGTTGTTAAAGAAGTAGATCACCTACTTTAATAACATCTTTCTACTGCCTTCTATACTTGGTTATTAGCAGATCCAGTATGGACAATACTAAAATAAATGAAGTCTTTATGAGAATGGATGTTCTGAATTTTCAGCGTAGATTTCACAGAACTATTGTTACTTATTTTTCAGTATTTAACAACTGTAAATTTAGGTTTGCTTTTGTTTTTCCTCTGCCCATGAAAAAAATTAAAGTTATCCTCATAGATTTTTTTTTTATTATTATTATTTTTACATTTATCTGTTTTTATATTTGTATTGGTCATTTTATCAAAGACTAAGAGAAGCTGACATGAAATACTTAACAAAAGGAACAATATGCGTAATATAATAGTGAAACGAAATAACTGTCAGGGGAGAAAAAAAAAAAAGTGATTTAAGAGTGAATACAGATACAGTCTATATATTTCTGAGTGGTGGGTTTTTGTTTGGTTTGGGATTTTTTGACAAGTATTCACCTAATGACTAACAAAATATAGTTCAAAATACATCAGAAGCTACAAAGCTACAAATTTTCTTAGGCAGGTCTATATATAGAAACCTATGTGAATAGTTCAAGACAGCTTACGCCACTACTCTTTTAAAATAATATTACTAGACTGAGTTGGAAAGAAGATAAAATGAAAAGAGAAGTGCCAAAAACTGCATAAAGAACTCTTTCTCACTGTAAGAGTGACATACAGACAAAAAGGGTCCTACACAAGGTCTTTTCAAATTTTGTCAATGTGGTTTCTTTTTTTATTTTTTTTTTTAATCTGAAGCAATGTAGAATTATGTAAAAACAGAAGGGGAAATTAATATAATGACAAAGTATGGGGGAAAAGGGAAAAAGTACTTTCCATTAATATTGAAAATTAATGTGATTTAGCTGGAAGACTTCTGAATGAAAACAATGCCATTTTTCAAGCTTTTTGGGGCTTAATGATTAAGGTAAATTAACTTTCCTTAATGAGGAAAGTAGTAAGGAGAGCTTTGCAATTACTTAAATTTTAATTACCAGTGACGTGATTCAACACTGAAAATTAAAAATTTATGCTCAATATTTGCAATATTTTTCTGTTGGCAAAATCCATTAGATGTAGGAAAACCTCCTCACTGAAGGTCTGGGAATACCTGCATTTGATGCTAATATTGATAAAATGCTTGGAAATAAAGTGTAGAGAACAAATCTGTATTAGAAAGAGGATGTCAGCATCCAGTAAATCGTATTTTTATTCTGACCACAGAATATATTGGTCACCTTATGAAAATACAGGCCAAGATATTCAAGTACCATTTTTCTTGATTAAAATATTTAGTCCATTAATCATGTTAAGAGGAAAAAAAAAAAAGTTCATTATTTTTCTATCTGAATTTTCCTGAAATTGCCACTGTGGTTGTTTTTTATCACTGAACATGTTTTTTAAGATTTAAGGGAGCTTCGTTTTCCTGTGACAGCTGCAGTCATTTTAATGCACAATATCATGAAAGGAGAGTACAATAAAAATATAAAAAACCAAGCTTGTTGCTTATGTATGGCTTGTGAGTAGCTGAAACTAAATTTTCTCGATTTGTGAACTCTAAAATACAGTTGAGATCACCTTAGATTTACCCTTCAACTATTGTAAGGAAAGAGGAATGCATGTTAAATGAAACTTTCTACTCCCCCTTTAAAGCTATTTTTTCTCAGTGTCCTACTTTTTAGCTCCGGTTTACTGTAACTGAGCCATGGTAATTAATTCCTATAAAATGTCACAAATGGTGTCATTAACTTTGACAAAAATACTGGCATTGATTTGAACCTATGGATACAATTGTGTCCATCTGAACTTAGTAGATTGAATCAACACTGTTTTATTAGATCCTCAAAAAATTAAATGTTTTGAAGATTTTTTTTTTACTTTGTGAGTACTCACTAGTTAGGTGTGAGCATAAAAGCTTTCTGCAAGGAAGAAAGCTTCTTCCTGTATTAGGAGATTTAATCAAATAAAAATCAATCTCTGTTTCCTTTTATTTTCTCACATTTGAATCTGGCAACAGCTAAGCATTATAACTGTATTTTTCAGGAAATGCATTTTTTTCAAATGTCATTCTTGTGGCATACATAAAATTATTTCAAGCACTTTATGTTAAAATAGTTTAATTAGCTTTAAATGTGAAAAGTGTTACAAATTATTTTATTGCAATAGTTCTTAATAAATAAAAGTAACCAGGAAAACAAAACAAAACACTCTATTTGCTGGTTGTTCTAATTCAGTTAGGATGCAAAGGGGAAAATAAAAAAAAAGGTGGTAAAGTCAGCAGACAAAAATAGCACGTGGCAATGCTCTGCAACAGTGAGAATATCACTGTTAAATATCAGTACCTAGAGCTTGCATCCCACAGTAAGATCTGGATATGTGGGTATTTGTTACATGTGTTGCTATGTAGCCCAAAGTTGATTTTCGAAGAGAGGCAGCAGTTTCGCTTATGGAAATACTAGAGAAATTCTGCATTCTTTTACAACAGGCTTTTGAACTTTCTCCAGTGATAAAGACTTGCAGTTTACAGGCCAAGTTTTTGGCTTAGTCCTTTGTCACTGACTATTTCTTTTTCTCTGTGAATTGGTGAGGGAAAGGAGTTGTGGTGGGTTGACCCTGGCTAGATGCTGGGTGCCCACCAAAGCCCACTCTATCAACCCCCTCCTCAGCAAGATGGGGAGGGGAGAAAATAAGATGGAACACAAAAAAACCAAACTCGTGGATCGAGACAAAAGCAGTTTAATAGAAGTAAAGCAAAGCTGCGCGCGCAGAAGCAAAAGAACAAAATATTTACTCTCTACTTCCCATCAGCAGGCAATGTCTGGCCACTTCCCGGGAAGCAGGGCTTCATACGCGTTGCGGTTCCCGGAGGACAAACGGAAGTAACGAATGCCCCCCCTTCCCCCTCTGTTCTCCTTGCTTTATTTCTGAGCATACATCATATGGTATGGAATATCCCTTTGGTCCGTTTGGGTCAGCTGTCCTGGCTGTGTCCCCTCCCAAGACCTTCCCCCCTCCCAGCCTACTGGGGGAAATGTTGCAGAGACAGCCTTGGTGCTGTGCTAGCACTGCTCACCAGTAACCAAAACACTGCTGTGTTATCAACACCCCTCGAGCCACCAAATACAAAACACAGCACTCTGAGGGTTGCCACGGGGAAAATCAACTCCATCCCAGCCAGACCCACTACAAGGCAAAAAAGGGTTATCTTTGCAGACCTTTTGCTCTCCCCTTCTGTGTAAGCCTAACCCAATGATTCAGAGAAATCCATATCTATCTGGTAACTGATCTCTAGTCATAAACTGCAACAATGTCATTTATAATCTCACAGGGCAGTGCCAAACTTTAGTATAATGGAAGTAACTTTACATGGCTGAAGCTGGTAAGGCTGAAGCTGAACCAAAGAAAGACATCTACAGAATGCATTTAGTCAAAAAAAAAAACCAAACTTAAAAATGTCTCATATGTAACTGGTCAAATCCAGTTTGTTAGATCTCTTAATTACAATAGAAGGTGGGGAGGCCAGAACAACTGAAAAGGAAAAGACACAGTTAAAAACATATGCAAGGTGGCGATGTGGCTGACAGAGCTAATCAGTTGGATCAGTCGACCTCAGCCCAGAAGGTGAAAGAAGTGGATATGTGTCCACTTTAGCATGTGTTCTCTTACATATTCTTCCCTCCCTCAGGTCCTCCCTCCTGTAATTATTCTTTCCTTGTACAAAAGTGGACTCTGATGTTACTTGTCACCTGCTTGCCACCTGAGATATCATAATACAATATTTGGTTTGACATTTTGGGACAAATTCTGGCTTATAATATAAACTCAATAAAAGTTCTTCTATGACCAACCTCTGTATCTCACCAAGTTCTGTGTCTGACTGTAGCAAAGGTGTAGCAAAGGAGATGCTCCTCAGATAATGCTTGATCAATATCTGGAGTCCATCTGTACTGCTACAACAGCCATAGAATTTCATTTTAGAGTTTTTAGAGGGATATATCTCCTTATTCTATTTGACATCTATTTATAGGTCATTTGTCCATGAATTTCCCATCTTTTTAAACCTGCTGATGCTATCTGCACACACAACTTCTTATGGCAATGGATTATAGAAGTTCATTTCCTGCAGCAGCAGAGCTACTGTACAAGGTGAAAGGATTCAGCAATTATAAGTTTATCCACTGATATTCCAGGTTAATTAAATAAGAGAAAACCTGAAGAAGAAATGTTTTCTGATCTTTCAGTTACATTGCATTCTGAACCACTAGATCATGGTAGTTGGAACAGCGTGCATCTTTTAAATTTCAGATCACTCTGCCTCTATCAGTATTTCCTGAACAACTACTTTTGATAGAATGTACACCTATGCCATCTGCCAGTGTTTGATACTTTTAAGAGCTATAATCTGATCTGCAGCAGTAAACCCTATATGCTAAGGCAGGTACTGGCATATCTGACTTGATATGAGGGATTACATCAGGCTTGTCCAAAAGAAATTGCATGAAACATAATATAGGCTGAGATTGCACTGACAAATATGAGTTGTTTTTTTGTTTTTTTTTAATTTCTAGAGTTCTGTTCATTGGCATGCAAGTTTTTGGAAGTGTTGAGGTATCTTAAGATACATTTTGAATTTTATGTAGAATTACTGGTGTAAGAGTCGTCACAAAAGCCTGGAAATGAGGAACAATATTCCTCAAAATCTAACACAGAAGTTACTGGTATCAGTGTCCTGTTGATTTAAGCACAGTACATTTATTTTAATCAGTGACAAGTAAAAGCTCCTTTTTATTTGGTAAGATGCTCTAAAACATCAACTTTTTTTTAATGTTTTCAGTGTTAATGATGAAGTTGCACATAGCTGAAGCTGTATAAACTGTGCTGTGAAATGTCTTCTAAAAGTGTATGATCTCCTCATTAGGTTCTAAAATTATATACATCGGCAAGCAATTGTTAGTCAAGAGAGTGTCAAATAATTATTGAAGTGCTGACTACTTGTCCTAATTTGCCAATGTACTTTCTCCACTGAATTCTTTTCCTTTTTCCTTTTTTATTTTCTTTTCTTCCAGACTGGTAAAATTAACCATCATTTCCAACATTTGCTGTTTACTCTTGAGAGAATCTTCTTTCTCTTTTTTGCCTTGTTATAATCCAGAAAAATGTTCTTACTGCCTTAAGGTCTAAAAACCAGACAGGGCAGTAAAAATGACAAGCAAAGATTTCTACTGGAGAGTTTGTCTAGAACAGTTATAATATTTCAGTTTTTACATTTACATAAATAGCTTTATTTTGACCTTAAAGAGAACATTTCAAATGGAGACACAGCATTCATGTTAATGTATATCCTGATTGACTTTGAGCAATTTTTATAGGTTTTAGTTATCCTTTATATGTAAAATTTATAGTTTCGGCTTTCTGTCTGTCAAATCAATGACTCAGTACTGGCACAACAGAGAACCACCTTTGTAACATGTGGATATTTCCATTTACATTTTTTATTAAATAAATGATAGAACTTTACCTCTGAGAATTAACTTGAGCAGAAAGCTTATAAGGTGCCATATTCTCTTGAAGAAGTCTGAGTTTAGAACTCTTTACAGGGTCCTCATTAAAATTTGCAGGTTGCGTTTTGCCTAGTAGTAGTCCTGGGAAGATCACTTATGGCTGCAATTGCTTCTACAATAGATGTAAATTTTAGAGAAAACTTTCTGAGTGTTATCCCCAAACTGTGATCACAGGCTTTCTAGAACAGAAATGTAATCTTCATTTTTTTCCTTTCTTTTTTTGTTTGTTTGTAATATACATTTCTTTGTAATAAAATTTTACTTACATTCTATGAAAGTTTGAAGAGGTTATTTATTTTTATTATTTATTTTTTTTACCAAGACAGTGAAATAAAGCAATATTAATTTCCATGGAGCAGAAATAGAAGTCTGATTTCTCAATGTCTTTACAAAATATAATCTGTATTTCAGCCCATATAGCAAAGGTAAATTTCAGATATTAGTATGCAGAGGTAGGAGAACTTATGTTTGCAATCTAATTGTTAGCCTTTATTGCTATCCAGCTGTCAAATAAAAAAACTACTGTTTTCTAAAGATACAGCCATAAACAAAAGTATATTTTAGTAACTAGTGATGAGAAAAAGTCTGACTTCTGTTCTTGCTAAAATTATGGTACCTGTAAGTTGAAACATTCTTTCTTGATAGCTTTATAATACTAAGAGATGAGAAAGCTGTCCTCAGCAATTAATTCTTTCAAGTGTCACAAGAATAAAATATATAAACCTGAAGGAAAAAAAAAAAAAAAAAACACAGATTTTTAGCTGGTTGACTGAAATTAGAATGGTGTGAAGGAGATGCTGAAAGGGTAAAAAGCAGACTCCTGAAGAAAACTGCCTATAAATAGAGGTTGGCCTAATTCTTACTTATTATGAAGCTAGTTTGTACTGTTTCATAAGATCAGTAAAAAAACCCCCCTCACTCCCTATATTGTCCATTAGTCAAATTAGGAATTTTCTGCTAAAAACTGAGGAGAGTGATCCTGTCTTCACAAAAACCAGCTGGTTCCACTGGAATTCAGTATTGGGAAAATAATTTTTAAACCCCCTTTTTATTTTAATTTATTTGCTTCAAAGTGAAGCATTTCATTGTGTATTTATGAAGAAGTGGGTTATTTTATGTTTATGTGAAAAGACACTAAAAGCACGCAGTTAATTTAAAGGGTACAATAGCTGTTTCCCAATGAATTTAAGATCAAACAATAGACTGTGTCTCATGTAAGTTAATTTCCTTGTTCAATTTTCATATGTTGCATCAGAAGGAAAGAGGTTGCCCCAGCTGTGCTGTACTGTCTCCTACACTTACCAGCAAAATAAAAGTAAACTAAATACACGTATTAAGATTCATTGTATTCTCTTTAAAATTCTATTTTGAAATACAACTTCAGGAACTGTATTTACCTGAATTGCAACTCACAACTTTAACTCAGCTATATACATTCAGAAGTTAAAATACATCACATTGTTCCCATTCTGTCTGTAAAGGAAATGTAATGCACCACGATCTATTTCTGTCTTTGAAAGATATCTCAGACAATTATTTTTGGTTTAGATTAATGTATTTGTATTTCTATGGCAAGTACCATAAAAAAGGGGAAAAGACTCATTTATCCAAGTAATTAAAGGCAAACCAATTAAATTTAGTAATACTGATATGAAACAAAGTATAATTCTATATTATTTGTATCAGAAAACTGTAGTGATGACAGGAAGAGATTTGTGGACATTATGTGTTTCAGTAATGAACTGGCTTATTTCATTGTTCTTTATATATACTAGGTCTTTAAAGTGTGAAATTGACCGTGTTCAAGGGGCAGTTGTCTCACATGTTCAGCACTTAATTACCATAACAGTACTGTTTTAAATAGTTTAATATCCATACATGACCTTATAAAATGAGATATTTCTCCCAGGTTTTTCAACTGGGAGAGCTATTACCTTGCTAGCTTTAAAGAGTTTCTTATCATTCCTTAAGACTCTTTTATCCAATTTTCTGAATAAAGGGATTTTACACATTCACTCTGTTCTCCCAGTCTCCCTAGCCCCCAATAACTTTACAGCTATGCCAATTTCAACCAAATAGAGCAGAAAGTTAGGTTCCTCCAGAATTCATTTACTACAGATTCCTAAGGTGTGGTGGAATTAGTGGGACAGAGATTTATAATGCTACCTCCTCCAGAAATTTCTGCAGTGGTCTATTTGGTGAGTACAAGTAGAGAAGTATATCTGGCCGAGAGAGCAACCTCACACAGTCCTGGATGCTTCTTGCTCAGTCTCTCCACAGCCTCCTGCTACCCACCTCCCTCCTTGTATGATCTCAGAAGTGTGAAAGGAAGCTATAGTGGTGACAGAAGTTGTAAGATTGGCTACCAGAAAATATTATGACATGGTTCTGAGATGGAACAACAGATGCAGGCTTGTTGGGAAATAAACAAATGCAAGATCAGGTTCCATTAAATCCTGTATTCAGATAAATAATGTAAGCCTGGCCACTGGTGATCATTCTTCTGGGTTTTTTTTGTATTTTGTAACAATTTCCTAAAAATATAGATATAGTCTTTATTTACTGATATTTATCCCAACTGATTGTTCAAAATTTGGCAGTGAAAAATAAGGATTCTAAATTATCTAATGAATGGGGATAACATGAATAGCAAGCCATCTCTTATACAATCAGGCACTCTCATGACCTGAGTAATAGCATGAAGAGGGTATTTAAGATTAAAGCCCTTATTTACTGATTTCAGACAGGGCTTCTTTACTATTTCTTTTCTTTTAGAAACAAGTCTGAACTATTAACTGAAATATCAAGGATAAAACAACCACCCTGATAAATATATTGTTATAAACAATACAAGTAATAGATTATTTCCCTTGAGAAGAGTCAAAGCTGTTTTGTCTGAAACAAAGAAAATTGGGTTAGTAATTTATTTGTCATTGTTTCACATTGTTTCAGTATAACTGGTTTAGGTTTTACCTGATACCTTCTCTGAGCATATTGTAATACTGATTCCATATTTGTTTATTGATGCTAAGATATTGTATACAAAGGCATTACAAGGATTTATGGCTTTTGTTAATGATAATATTTTCGACAGCTTAAACTATCCCCTACATTACCTGTTTTATTTCTCTCATCACTTTATGAAATAGCCCTGGTATATGCTTATTTATTTTATAAAAAACAAAAAGTGGTAATGTTGCTTGCAAACATAGGCTTTTACAACTTGATGTGAGCATATATTAGTGAATCCTAGAATTTTCACCAGTCTTTTCCCACTAAGAAATCTGTGAGCAATTCCACTGATTTGACTTTGAGTACCTGGAGAAAATGTTCCTGGGCTAGTCTACATGTACAGATTTGAACAATGAACCCTTGTTCAGATAATTACTAATATACTGGGAATTTCATCAGTAGGGTAAAAACTAATCTGTCTCACGACGTTCTAAACCCAGCTCACGTTCCCTATTAGTGGATGAACAATCCAATGCTTGGTGAATTCTGCTTCACAATGATAGGAAGAGCTGACATCGAAGAATCAAAAAACGACGTCGCTGTGAATACTTGGCTGCAACAAGTTATCCCTGGGGTAATTTTTCTGACACCTCCTGCTTAAAACCCAAAAAGCCAGAAGGATCGTGAGGCCCTGCTTTCACGGTCTGTATTTGAACTGAAAATCAAGATCAAGCGAGCTTTTGCCCTTCTGCTTTGCGGGAGGTTTCCGTCCTCCCTGAGCTCGCCTTAGGACACCTGCGTTACGCTTTGACAGGTATACCGCCCCAGTCAAACTCCCCACCTGCCGCTGTCCCCGGAGCGGGTCGCACCCGGCACACGCCGGGCTCTCTAGAATTGATGGAAGCCAGGAGGCCTCCCACCCCGCTAGGCTGACATTGGTGTACTCGGCTCGCTCCCTGCAATGCCTGTACACCAATGCACGCAGCGTGGGGAATAAGCAGGAGGAGTTAGAAACCCGTGTTCGGTCAGGGGATTATGATCTGGTGTCAATTACAGAGACATGGTGGGACAGCTCACATGACTGGAATGTGGCCATGGATGGCTATGTCCTTCTCAGGAAAGACAGGCCAGCAAGGCGAGGTGGTGGAGTTGTTCTTTGCATGAGAGAGCAACTGCAATGTATTGAGATCTGTCCAGGGGTGGATGAAGAGCGAGTTGAGAGCCTGTGGGTGAAAATCAAGGGGCAGGCTGGTAGGGTTGATACTGTTGTAGGTTAGCATTCAGGGACTGCTTCTTCCGAGCTCAAGATCAAAGCATCCCGATATGTAGGAAACCAAGGAAGGGAGCCAGAAGACCTGCTTGGTTAAACAGGGAACTGCTGAGCAAACTCAAGTGGGAGAGGAATGTTTACAGATCATGGAAGGAGGGTCTGGCCACTTGGGAGGAATATAAGGCTGTTGTTAGAGGATGTAGGGAGGCAACTAGGAAAGCCAAGGCCTCCTAAGAATTAGACCTTGCCAGAGGGTTCAAGGACAACAGGAAGAGCTTCTTCAAATACATGGCAGATAAAGCCAACATTAGAGGCAATGTAGGCCCACTGATGAATGAGGTGGGTGCCCTGGTGACAGAAGATACAGAGAAGGCAGAGTTACTGAATGCCCTCTTTGTCTCTGTCTACTCTGCAGGAAGCTGTCCTGAGGAGCCCCGTACCCCTGAGGCCACTGAGGAAGTCAGGACAATAGAGGAGTTTGCCTTGGTTGATGAGGACTGGGTCAGGGACCAATTAAGCAATCTGGACATCCATAAATCTATGGGTCCAGATGGGATGCACCCACGGGTGTTGAGGGAGCTGGCTGAAGTCATTGCTGGACCACTCTCCATCATCTTTGCTAAGTTGTGGGGAATGGGAGAGGTTCCTGAGGACTGAAGGAAGGCAAATGTCACTGCAATCTTCAAAAAGGGCAAGAAGGAGGACCTGGGTAACTACAGACCGGTCAGCCTCACCTCCATCCCTGGGAAGGTGATGGAACGACTTATCCTTGTTGCCATCTCAAGGCATATCAAGGACAAGAGGGTCATTAGGGCAGTCAGCATGGCTTCACCAAGGGGAAGTCGTGCTTGATCAACCTTCTAGACTTTTATGAAAACATAATGAGGTGGCTAGATGATGGCAGAGCAGTGGATGTGGTCTATCTTGATTTCAGCAAAGCATTTGACACGGTCTCCCACAGCATCCTCACTGCCAAATTGAGGAAGTGTGGATTAGATGATCAGGTAGTGAGATGGATTATTAACTGGCTGGTGGGAAGAAGCCAGAGAGTGGTGGTCAATGGGGCAGAGTCTAGTTGGAGGCTGGTATCTAGTGGAGTCCCTCAAGGGTTGGTACTAGGACCAGTACTATTCAATATATTCATCAGTGACCTGGATGAGGGAATTGAATGCACTGTCAGCAAGTTTGCTGATGATACAAAGCTGGGAGGAGTGGCTGACACACCAGAAGGCTGTGCTGCCATTCAGAGAGACCTGGACAGGCTGGAGAACTGGGCAGAGAAAAATTTAATGAAATCTAATAAGGGCAAGTGTAGGGTGTTGCACCTGGGCAGGAACAACCCCAGGTTCCAGTATAGGTTGGGAAATTATCTCCTAGAGACCAGTGTAGGTGAAAGGGATCTGGGAGTCCTGGTGAACAGCAGGATGACCATGAAGCAGCATTATGCCCTTGTGGCTAGGAAGGCCAGTGGCATCCTGGGGTGCATTAAAAGGGCTGTGTTTAGTAGGTCAAGAGAGGTTCTCCTCTCGCTCTACTCTGCCCTGGTGAGGCCACATCTGGAATCTTGTGTCCAGTTCTGGGCCCCACAGTTCAAGAAGGACAGGGAGCTGCTTGAGAGAGTCCAGCGCAGAGCCACCAAGATGATTAAGGGAGTGGAGCATCTCCCTTATGAGGGAAGGCTGAGCGAGCTGGGCCTCTTTAGCTTGGAGAAGAGGAGACTGAGGGGGGACCTCATTAATGTTTATAAATATATGAAGGGTGAGTGTCAGGAAGATGAAGCCAGGCTCTTCACAGTGATGTCCAATGATAGGACAGGGGGCAATGGGTGTAAACTGGAACACAGGAGGTTCTGCTTTAACTTGAGAAGGAACTTCTTTGGTGTGAGGGTGACAGAGCACCGGAACAGGCTGCTCAGGGAGGTTGTGGAGTCTCCTTCTCTGGAGACATTCAAAACCTGCCAGGATGCCTTCCTGTGTGAACTCATGTAGGTGTTCCTGCTCTGGCAGGGGGATTGGACTAGATGATCTTTTGAGGTCCCTTCCAATCCCTGACATTCTGTGATTCTGTGATTCTGTGACTGAGAATTTCTCAATTGTTAAGGTCCATACATTGAGCAAAATATTAGCAAAAATAATTGTTTTGTTAGTTCAATTGGTACTGAAAAATCTCTTCAACACTTTTCATGACACAACACATTTGAAACCTTGTCATCTCAGTGCACTAAAACCAAGGGAGAACTAGCACAACTGAGCTAATTCACTTGGATAACAGTGCCTATTTTTGCTCCTGAAAATGATGCTTAACAGCCCAGCTCTAAAGAATGCCCATGAAGGTTAGGGCACTTAAAGGAATTCAGATCTCTGAGTTTCCTTCTGTGTTATTGTGCTGGAGAAAGAGAGGCAGAAAAAGCCAGACACTTTACTGCAGAAGTCTTTAAAGGCAAACAGATAATTGGAGACATAGAAGGAAAACACTTTGATCTTTTCTCATGCAGTCAGGTAAGCGCATCCTTGAATGCAAGTTTTGTAAAAGAGGGAATAATATTACCATGCAAGCTGTAATACAAATAACAGTGAGATTTCAGCTACCAGAAAAGCACAAAGAAATGCTTTGCTCTGTCTTATGCTTCTTTTTCTTTTGACTGATTTTGTGCTGTCACAGGTGTTCTGCTTAGTCTAAGAACATGTTTTTCTATTATATAAAATGAAGGCATTAATTTTATTTATCTGTCCTAAACAGCAAAATTCAACCAATTTTGTCTAATCAATAGCAGAGCTGTGCAGCAGTCACACTGTGCAGTCATAGAATGATGATTGTGGTGATATATATGTTATGTACCTTCATCAGATCACTTTTGTCCTTGTTCTAAAGCTGAATTTACATGCGACATTGGAAGAGTCACTTAAATATTTTCCCTGGAAGTCACTAGAAGAGTCTCTATTCCCTGCTCCCAAAGCATGAAGAACTGCAGAGATTAAAATTTGCATGCAAAGACTGGGTCAGTGCCCGTTTATTGGTTTAGTTTGATTTTTTTTTTTTTCTTTCCTAAGAGAGAGGAAGTGTGAAATTGAGCTGTAGAAGGGTTATTTTTGCTTACTTCTCTCCAACCCAGTTTTACATTCCCAAAGGAGTCAGTTACAATTGAACTTCTTGTTGCTTCTTTCAGCGGGAACATAATGTGTTTCCTAAACTTAGTTCAGATTCTTTAGTCTTATTCCCCAAATTTCTGTGGAAATAATTTGAGTATTTTGAGTTATGCTATTCCTGCTGGGCTCATCTTATGAACTCCATATGTCTTAACAGTCAGAGTATTATAGATTTCATATTTCATTTAACCATTTTCTTCAGCAGATGATGGAATTAAAGGTTTTCTACTAAAAGTGTAGCTAGTATAACACAAGGGAACTGCTATTTTACAAACACTCATTATTTTATGCAGTTTATTTGGTTTTAAAATTTTGTAAGATTTCCCTATGTTTTTTGTATTTAGGCTCTTAGAGTTACATTACTGCTGCTACAAACTGGAAAAGCAGGCTGTTACTCTTCCACTTAACAGATGGCTTACAAATGTCTTAGGCATATAAAACTTATTAAGAATTATTTCTGTGAGAATCATTTGAACATATTTACCACTCTACCACCTTTTACCATTTCTGTTGAACTTAAGAATTGCATTAAGAAGTTTCTCAAGAGCTTTTCCTCTTACTAACATCCTCTAGAATTGCAGATATTCTATAATTTATACAATGAATTACTCTTCTTTTGTTTCATGAGGGTCCCAGTCAGAAAAAAACTGTATAAGGAAAGAAGATACTAGGAGTTAAGCAGTCTGGTTATACTTACTTACTTACTTACTTCTTTGTAATATGTAGAACATTTCAAAGGGAGGAAACTTTTGAAACATCTTTTCTGTATATTATGAGTTTTCTTTCATGGTGAGAATTGTATTTTTTACATTTCAAAAATACGTTTTTAATAACTTTGTAATTGAAAGAATTATTTCTGTATTTTTGTTTTATTCACATATTTTCCACCTTTTTTGTTATTTTAACTCATCTACAATATTTTTTATTTCTGTGTTCTTATTTATTGCTTTGGATGGTGAGTTTTTTTGTTTGTTTGTTTGTTTTAAGAAGGTCAGCTTTTACCTACCAAATTGATTTCATTGAGTGGTTCTGGGTTATATTGATAAGACTGTGTGTGATACTTTCTGTTATTTATAGTTATGATAAATCTTAATGAGATTTATAGAACCGGGACAAGAGTCATCCATGTCAAATATTTGAATCACTGTTGTTTTTTCAAGTTCACAACAAAATGACAGTTACTGAATATTATTAGCTTAGGGGAAAAAGTAAATCAAGGAGTGTTCTTACAGTTTTCTAATACTTCTTGCTGAATAAAAAATAGCTGTTCTTAATAAAAATACACCTAAAAATTCTTAATAAATATTTATTGCTATTTAGCGACTAATTTATGAACTTGCGTGGTGGGTTGACCCTGGCTAGATGCTGGATGCCCACCAAAGCCCACTCTATCACCCCCCTCCAAAGCAAGGTGGGGAGGGGAGAAAAGAAGATGGAACACAAAAAAACAAACTCGTGGGTCGAGACAAAGGCAGTTTAATAGAAGCAAAGCAAAGCTTCACGCGCAGAAGCAAAAGAACAAAATGTTTATTCTCTACTCCCATCAGCAGGCGATGTTTGGCCACTTCCCAGGAAGCAGGGTTTTCATATGCGTTGCAGTTCCCAGAGGAGACACAGAAGTAATGAATGCCTCCCCTTCCCCCTCCTTTCTTCTTGCTTTATTTCTGAGTGAGTATGTAGTGCTTGCCTTGGCGTGTTTGTGGCAGTGGTCCAATATAGTCAATTTGCCAAGCCTCACCGTATCGAAAGCCCAGCCACCGCCCTCTATTGCAGGGAGATTTTACTTGTGTGGCTCACTTGATTGCAGCACATTTCACATTCATGAGTGACCAGTGTGATGGCTTCCATGGTCAGGTCTACCCCTCAATCACGAGCCCATTGATATGTTGTATCTCGCCCTACATGTCCCGATGTTTCATGGGCCCATCGAGCTACAAATAGTTCACCTTCACGCTCCCAGTCCAAGTCCACGGAAACTACTTCATTTTTTGCAGCCTTGTTTTTTCCCCCAATTCGAGTCGGTTTTGCCCGTGCCAGTAATTGGTGAGTGATCTCTCTCCGTCCTTTATCTCCACCCATGAGCTTTTCATTATAATTTTCTTCCCCTGCCCAGTTGAGGAGGGGGAGTGATAGTGTGGGCTTTGGTGGGCATCCAGCCTCTAGCCAGGGTCAACCCACCGCAACTTGTCTGGAACAAGTGTATTTCAACCTAGACAATCAGGAGCAGACTATAATTACTATTTTGTTGACCCCTCTGTTAATTTATAAAGCAGAAAGAGAAACAGTGAAGACTGAGTATTGAAGAGTGAGGAGCTATGTGTAAGCATGCAAGGACACCTCATGTAATATCCTAGTAAATGAAAGCTCAAGATGTCAGAGTCAGATTTAAATTTGTTACCTGAAGCAAGCAAGGGTGGGAAGTCTGTGTAATCAAATTGTCTCAAGATCAGTAGACAAGATATTCTAGAGTTTATGAGTTATTGAGACTTTCATTTCAGTGTCTGTACTCCTGATGAATTTCCCTAGCTGTTTATTTTAGGATAGTTTTAAGTTGTTGGGGTTTTTTTTGTTTGTTTTCCTAAAAATAATTGATAACACATCATTAAAACTTGATGAGCAGCAGAGAGCCATTTCTAATCCAGCATTATTTTCAGTGCTTGACATTGCAATCTCAGCATCCTTGTTTGGGGCTTTTAATGTAACATCTACAACATATAGATTAATTTATTCTGGTTACAGTTTTTCATTTGGTTGTGCTATTGAAGCTAAGGAAAGTATAAATATATTTAGGGAAACCAATTTGCTTTCATAGAAGTAAGAAGTAAGTGGAAAAAAGTAGCTACATCTATACTAATTTTGTTCTCTAGATAATTGCCCACTTCTGATTCACTCAGTGTGTTTATAATTTTCAAATAATTCATAGACGCAGGTGAAGAGTTTTAATAATTATAATTTTTCAATTCTTCATCTTTTTCCCCTCACCAAGAAAAAGTTGTTTTCTTTAAATGATTTATGTGTTTTTTACCTGCTTGTTTCTCTTTATATCTGTTTTTGTTCTTTGCATTTATAGACAGCTGGTTATTTTAAGGTTCATTTTTGGATGTCAAGGCTTTACAGAAAAAAAAAAAAAAATCCAGTCCATCACTTTTGTCTTCTCCTTGATTTTGGTTCTAATATTTCCACTTAATCCTAAAACCTACACATCTTTGTGTTCCCATAGGCGGAGGCATTATAAAGTAATTACAATTTGAAGTAAGATTTGTTGAAAGTATATGTGTATTTTTCTGTTAGTCCTAACTGTGTGTTGTCTTCCCCATTCCCCACCTGTTACTCTAAAGGTGTTCATTTCATTTTTTCATAAAAACAGTTATCATAGGATATATTTGTAAGCAGATACCATCAAATGTATGCTTACCATTTTGAAACTTGATATTGTAACTTCATGGCTGAACACAGCTGAGACATGGCAAAAGGATATAGATACTTTTACACTTCTTTGAATGTTCTTCATTTCAAACATTATTGAGACTAAAATAAGGAAAACATCAAAAATTTAGGGCTTTAAAAGCAGTTAAAGGTTCTGTGCATGAAGTTCTTTTCAAATTTTCCAAACCCTTAGCAGGTATGAAATTATACTTTGCATTTTCAATGGATCTTCATTTTCACATTTCAAGGGCTTTTAATTGTAGTGCTGAATGAAAATGCATATGACAATCTTTGCACAATTTGATTCTAAACAGTTACAGAAATATATAAAACAGCAATTAGAATACAATTCATAGTGACCATTAATAATGTTTTATATTAAGTGCAGTTCCCCTTAGTTAATATTTTAACCAAAGAAATAATAAGTTCTTGAAATAGTATTTGTTGATTACAAATATTCAGCCAGTTAATAAGAATACAAAATTGTTTATGTTTATTTGAGGTTAATATGATTTATATATATACAATGCAGTGTTGGAGTCAGGCACATAAGGCATATAAGACATCCTCTTATTGTGTGGCAAAGATTAACCACTCTAACATTTTCAGTTTTGATGCTTGTTAGGTCAGTGTTCCAATTGCCAATAGTATGACATCGGTGGTATCCCAAACTTTGTGTCAGAAATATCAGAATAAATCTGATGTCTTTCCAATTACCATGTGCAAATACTTATTGGTTAACAAAAGAGCAGTAATGATTGGAGCAAATTGGAATAATCAGTTCTTGCAGAACATCAGTGTTTTGGGTCATTGCCACAAGAAAAGACTGTAGATATATGTCCCCATTTTAATTTATTTTTCTACCTACTAGTCTGCCTAAAAATATTTCCCAGCATCAGGGTCAGTGAAGGCTACATGATTAAGTCCTTTGAAGAGTTGACCTGCACACAAATGCCAGCAGTTTATTATCTATAAGAAACATAATTCTTGCTTGTGTGAAAAAACCCCAAAACCAAACAATAACCAAACAACAAAAAACCAAACCAATCAATCTCCACTCCTACATGAACACACAGAATTATTTTAAGTTGACCCAGTTTCATATTTGGTGAGCATAACCCTGTGGAAAACCAAGGAATTAGACATTTATACACAGGTAAAAGAAAAACAGCTTTTATTCAGAAACACAGAACATGTAACTCTGTGGGAGGGAGTGGTTGTCTTCCACTTTGGGACCTGAAGGAATATGTAGTAGTTATTGAAAAAAATGTTCTTGCAAATTTTAGTGTGATCACTATTTATTATGTCACAAAATGAAAACAGTGCAGCTGTTTGAATAATACACTCTCTAAACATTAGTGATCTAATAAACATAATATTTTTAGTCCAACTTTGAGAATATTGTTCACGAGATTAGACATTAGAGAATAGCAGTATTTATATGGTTGCTTTTGAGGTTGTGTTTTGATAATTTTTTGAAATTTTTTATTTATTTTTTTTTAGTTTGTACTTCAAATTATATACTGTTATATGCCTATACTTCTGATAGGTTAGTAATCAGCTTTGTCAACATTCAGAATTCTAGTGTCAAGATACTGATAAATGATACACGATATAGCTGCTATTTAATTTAATTGAAAACGAACAAACAAACAAACAACTTTGACAGAATCTCTGTAAAGCATATTCTATGTTTTATGATATGGAGATCTATTGCTCCAGTGCCTATAACATGTAGTATCTACTAAAGTTCAAGGTGCAAATAAATTTCCATTATGTAATTTTGGTCAGGGCAAGTTGATAGTTTTTCACAAAAATCATCATATTTTTGCATTGCTGAGTCATTAAAGCAATCCCTGTGCTAGGCAGTACACCTGCAGCAATGCTTGGCAGTCGAACAGCCTTCTAATTTTGCAGGAGATATAAACCATTTGTGATGTGATCTCCTCTATAGTGAATGACATTACACTATCCCATTCTCTGAATGGCAATTATCACATACTCATTATCCATTATGTATTTTATAGTATATAATAATCAGATCAACATCAGTGCCAGAATCAAACCAGATAGTGTTCCATGATTACTTGTAAGTTACAATATTACATCTCAGTGCCTCTCACTGAAAAAAAATTTAAAAGGTAGAAAAAACTGCAGGTATACTTGATTTGGAGATTGTACTTTTGTACAAACAACTGACTTTTGTTTGTCTTTCTCTGCAAGATGCAATATATGAACAAATCTCTTAGCACTTTTATGATGGAATCCATAGTTTAGCTCAAAACATGAAGTCTAGGTTTTCTCTGTGTGTTGCAGCAAGAGCATTCTTGCTCTACTATTTAATGTAACAATTTTAGTAATATTACTAGGGACAGAATGTTAACCTAATGGTAGTCAATGAGTGTATAGTTTTATTTTATAAAGTTCAGACAAATTTTAACAACTATATTTACTCTGGTTGAGTTTACAGTATCATCAGATCACTTCCACTGTTAATAACACACTGGCTTGTGTGATAAATGCATTTTCTTTTTCGTATGTTATTCTAGAATACAGAATTATATAGTGAAGTAACTTGTATGAAGGTGGCAAGAGCAGGAGACATGAGTCAAACAAAATTTTATACTTTTTACTCGTCAGACTTATTTTTTTGTTATTTTATTTTTATTTTCTCCTCATATTAGAGCTAAGGTATCCTGAAAGCAGAGTGGCCTATGAGAAAGATAAATCTTAAAAACAGTTTTACCGTAAATATATTTCAAACAAACATTTTCTTCCTTTTATCAAAATTCAAGTCAGATCTTCAAAATAATCAAAACTTAGAACAGCCAAATACACAGATCAAAGTTAATCCATACAAACTTTTTTTTTAACAACCAGTTAATCAGATTCCTTATTTTAACTTTATCCTTTAATTGCCTAGTTGTTATGAGCAAATCCTTTAAATTTCTTAATGTAGTCTTCAGCACTTTCTCCATAAGAGCATATGTATTTCAATATGTTGAGATATATATATTGATTTATGTTAACACTTTTTTTCATAAATGCTAGTTCTAAGTATTATTTATTTGTGCTATATTCATTTAAGAAAACCTGTAGCTATTGTGTTTATCCAATTTTAACAGTATTCAGCACACAGTAGAAAATGGAGATAAGTTGTAGTCATACTTCTATCACTGTAGCTCATTCCTTGGCAGAGTTGTGTTTCTTGGAAATGTTATTCGTTTCTTGAGATACCTTCAGGTGAAGCACTGTATTCAGATAGGAAAACCTTTTGGAAAAATAAAACAAACAAAAAATCAGCAACTTCTGGCATTGCAATTTATTAAATAAACATAGTTAAAGCTGGAGGACAGCTCAAGAGTCAACATAAAAAAAAAATCTCTGGAATGATGAAGACTGTAATTCCTCATAGTTAGATCCTTTGATGTTACCTTTCACTTTGCTTTTTCCCTAAGCTAAATAAGCATGCCAAGATCAGCTGATGTTGCTGCATAGAAGCATTCACAGTTTTTGGCAAGAAGCTAAATGTTTTAAGTTTATTTCTTTTCCGCTTGATGAAGACTATTTGTCCTACTGAACATCAACAGAGAAAGGCTCAGTATGAGTGACTAGAAATGGTTTTTATAAGTGTTTATTTTGTGAAATTATCAGTGACTTTTGAAGACTTAGGCATTTTGCTAGGTCAAGGCTTGTTTTCAAATATAATCTATATAGAATAGACCAAGCAGTTAGAATGCTTCCAGGAGATTAATTCAACTCTGTTTTTCACTTTTAAGCCACTGACCTAATACAGCCAATGTTTTCTCCTACAAAAATATGTTCTGAGTTATATCACCTCTTTTTGTTATTTACTGTTAGATTTTATGAGTCAAATATTTTCTCCTGAAATCCAGATTACTAGAGTATGCTGAAAAAAAATATATTTTAAGGTTTCTCCAAAAGAAAAAAAAGCAATTAAAAAAAAAAAAATGGCTGGGGCACAAAGGTGAAAGCATTGGTGTCTGAAAGACTGGAAGTAGATATCAGGTAGCACATGCTTGATATGGAATTAAGAATTGCGTTGATATTGAGACAGTCATGCTGAATGTTTTCACTATATTAGCTACTATTTTCAAACATCAAGCTTGATATATACAATGTAAAAATACACTGCAGTATAAAGATTTCTCAGCACAAATTATTTTCTCAGATCAAAAAATCTAGACAACATTTACATATAAAAGAGATTACATTTTCTGTGTACAGACTGTATAACTTTCAGTCTAATCCTTTAAAAGCAGACTTGTTTTCTTTGCTTGAATACTTATTATGCGATATCAGGCCAACACCTGTTCTGTGTTAACCTATATATTTCCTATTAAAAGTTTTTCATATACCTTTGGGGAAACAGTGAAAGAAGGTTTGCTATTTGTAAACCTCATTAATGGAGAGCAAAGATTTTTTTTTTTTTAATTTACATATAATGACTGTAATTTTAATATTCCATTAACACCATGTTTGTTTCTTAAAGTCCTAGAATAATACAAAAATATTATTTAAAATATCTTAGTTTCTTCTCATAGGACTTTAATGAATTTGATATTCTCTCAAGGAGTTTTGTCAAAGAAGACATTTTGAAAGTAACTTCTCTTTGTCAAAGTATTTCCACACACACAAGTACAGAAAAGTTTTGTGCTTCCAGATATATTTATATGTGGGAACATTGTATGGATTAGGTAATAAAGGTGTAGGATTTTTAGATTTAAGTAACTGACATTACTAAAGATCTAACTTTGTTTTTAATCAACCACTCCTTGTTCTCAATCATGAGGACCAAGGAAAATATATATTTTTTTAATTATTATTTTACTCAGTGTTAGACAGGGATTGAAACTTAAAGTATGCTTATGTCCAGATAAATACTTGAATAGTGCTTTTCAAAAAAACACCTGGTTTTAGATTTTTAGAGAAATAAAATCTATTAAGAAATATGTTACTATTTGGCTGCCATTCTGATAACATGGGGGAGACGGGCCAAGTGAAATAAAAGGAGAGAGAATGTGTTTAGAATTCGCTATGTAGCTCTATTATTCTTCCCATTTTAGGTTCTGTGAAACAAAACAAGAACAATTCATAATGTGCAGATTTTTCTAAGGTCTGCATGGCTGAAGATTTTTAGTCACATACCAATGAAGCTTCCTAGGGTAAATACATAATAAATAGTTATCTCCATGTATAATATTTTAATATGTTTTCTGGTGGGAAAAGTAACTTAACCCATTTTAAATCACAGATATAAAGATCTGGGCCTGTGATGGCAGTGTTCTTAAAAAATAATAATAATTAAAAAAAAAAAAAATCAACCAGTCAACCAGTTTATCATCATATTATTTTGATCAGAGAATAAGATAAATGAGACCCTTAGTCTCTGAATTTGTTCAGTGTCCTTCAGTTATATTTTTTACTTGTTTTCTTAAAAACGATCATGTTAAGATATCTTGTATATTTAAAATTGATAAATTAAGCTATAAATGAATATTTTTAATTAATATATATGTCAAGATGTATTCTCAATATATATTTTAAGTGTTTTCAGTTAGTTTTAAGTTTTTACTCTTTTTATAATTTTTATCAGATTTTTAGTACTTGTGTACTGTGAATTAGTGTGAATTCAACATGAAGATAAAGGCTCTGTATTTCATGGCAGTTAATGTCTTCCTTCCAGCACAGCAGGATTTTTCTGTTTTTAAACAAAGTCGGAAGCTTTCTCTATTAAAATGCTAGTTAATTTGTGCAGACTATTTATGTAATATCATCTTTTGTTGGTATATACTATGCTCAGGAACTGCACAGCAATTGTATAAAAATATACATTCTATTTTTAGCTACTTTTATCTAATTTTGGATGGCAAAGACTGACATAGGCCTCTCCAGAGTGCAGTCACACCTTTCTGGTGAACATACAGTAATATTAACTCAAATGGTACTTTCATCATTCTGAAGTCTACAGGTGTAACAATTAATGCAGATTTTTAAGTAGTTCACAGGCCTTCTTCCAGTATATGTACGTCTGTTGGTAGCACAGCAGATTAGAGTTTAGGTTTAATGAAGAGTACTATAAAAACAAAGGCGATTTCATGCTTATTCAGGAACACATGATCCAGTTAACAAGAAAAAAGATGCTAAATACCTGGGAATTTTTTTTTTTTAATTCTGTGTTTTACCATACCAGAAAGGAAGAGCATATCTGCCATATATTCAGAGGATCAGTGAAATTCTTCTGTAAATGTTTATGATCTCTCTTTCTCCGCATATAGATAAAGAAACGTTTATTAACTTTAGAAAATGTAAAGTTGAAAAGAATACAAAGGAAAAAAAAACTAAATAAAACAAAACTAAACCCAAAACCAAATAACCTCAAACAAACAAAAAAAAATCGCAACCCTGAAACATAATTATATTTCCATATAAAACTACATTTGATTTGCACCTTAAAAACTACATAGACTTCTAGTTCTCTAGAAGATACTGCAGAACAGAAGGTGGTTCAGAAAAAGGCAAAAAAAGGTGCTCAAATTCATGGAACAACTCCTGTATAAGAAAATTTTGAAAAAGAGTTAATTTATTAAAGATATGCTAGAACTCTGGAAAATTATTGTTGACCCTGGGAGGGTAGACAAGTATTGAGTGTAAAACCATACATTAACTCTGAGTGCAAGATCTAGGGGCATCCTGTGAAACTAACATGGATCATTCTTGAATCCAACTACTTCACGCAAAACGGAGGCCATGTGTAGGACTTATCAAAGGATGCAGTTGATACAGAATATTTACATGACTTTCAAGGAAAAACTGACTCTCTTTTAGAAGACAGATCTACCAGGACTGTATAAAGAACACAAAAACACATGTAGGTGGAAAATCCTGAGCTAAAAAACTGATGGGGCTTGAGAGCACTCAGGGGAAACATACCATCAGCTTGCTCTGTTTTTCTGGTCATGAAATGTATGGATATTGGTTTTTTGGATGCCACATAGCACTTCTAATTTGCAAGAATTAGTTAATTTGTTTATTTATTTATTTGCTGAAGGAAGATGTCTTTTATAATCACAATTTTAATAGAAAAGGGAGGGAAACTTCAGCTGTAAGCTATTCCTGCCCTGTGTTTGCATATAGCTGTTTTGACACAATGTTGAGACAAGCTGAATCTCCATACAGTCACTTGATAGAAGGAAAACTTCTAGGAAGAATATTTTGAAGGTGTACAAGAAGCAAGATGACTGCTTAAACAGAAGATTGTCATCAAGAATTTTGGCCAGTAATGTCCAGGAATGGATATTCCCTTGAGCCAGCAAAATAAATGAAATATTTTATCCGTGTAAAGTTCTTTTTAGACAATGATTCTTACCCAAAATGTTTTCCTTTATTACAAGCTAGGCAGCCTTTTCCAGGTGGGTTTTTCTATTTTTTAGGACTCTGAGTTACCATGTAGTTAGTGGAGAGTCAGTAGAGTGCAAGGAGATGCAGAGCATGCAATCTGGGCTTATTCAGATATCCTTGGAGTAAAGTAGGAAGACAGTGTTTCCCAGTATGTATGTAAGACTATGCTGCTCATGTTTTCTCCTGGATGTTGAGGTGCAAATTCCTTTTTTTTTTTTTTTTTTTTTTTTTTAAGCAAATACTTTAACTGTGTGAAAATTAAGGAAGTTGATTCCCTGGTGCTCTGGCCTCCTTAATTTGCTGTTCTTAATATTATTCTGTCTCTGCCAAATTTCATAAGGTTGGCAGCAGCCCAACTTTATCTAGAAGAGAACATCACAGGACATCAGTAAATGGTAAAGATCAATACAGTGAGAACTTCTCCTTAAAACACAACAATCTTAAATTACAGTAATGTATCTGTTGAAACATCTATATTAATGATCTGACATCTTTCCAAAATAGAGAGGGCAGAAGTGAGATATACTGTGGTGTTTGCATTTACCTTTAAAATGCAACTTTATTATAAAGTGTATAGTATAACAAAAAGAGGAGAGAAAACTGTATAGAAAAATGTATCTTTCTGCTTTCTATTGCTTTATGTTTTGATGTAACTTCTTATAATGATTAAATGATGTGGTAAAACAGGACAGGTAATTTTAAAAATTGAAAGAATATCATAAGTGACTTTGAACTTTTGAGGAAGAATTACCCTCTCAGTCTTGAGGATTATCTGGAGTAACAACTCCACAGACATCCATAATATTTTCACAAGGAAGAAAGAGTGAACTCCATGCACTTTCTAGGCGTTGCATTAGCATATTCCTACACAGAGGCACTGAGGCAAATTGGTTTACTTATTCTTTTAAGTAGGAGCCATAAATAGTATACTGAAGAATAATGTCTCTTTGATGATGGGTTCTACCATGTCTATCTGGAAAAAATAAATTTATGTGCTAACGGTAGTAACTCATTTAAACTGCCATGTGGAAAAGAATGTGAATATTTATACAGTAATTCTATTTTATCCTCAGACTTTACTAAAGAGTGTGAGCTCTGCTATGCTAGTCCTTGATATATGGCCCATGAATACTGCAAAGGCATTACAGTTGGGACGTAGCTCAAGACACTTTTGGATACCTGTCAGAGCTCTTTGAGGAGCTTTAATTGTTCACAAAGCATTAATTCTCCTTTCTTCTGTTGACATTCTGGAAGAGACATTAGACTAGGGTAGAAGGAAGTTGAAATTATGAGTTCACAGACAAGACATTTGTGGAGCATTACAGTGCTGCTTCTTTTCTCAGGTATTGACAGGAAATTTCTGTTTTATTAAAAACATATATAATAGTACGCTAATTCTTTGAAGGAACCAGATATTTAATATTTTCTGACAGTGCAAAGCAAGATGTGTTGCTCTGTATCATTTGGCTCAATCAAAAACTGTGTTTTGGTTGTGATTTTTTGGCAACCCATTTGCAGGTTTTGTGTTTTGAAAAGAGTTATAGAGGATTGGTTCTCAGAGTATTAAAGGAAAGAGAGGAAAGTGAATACATAATGGCCTCTGTAAGACAAAAAGGGAAATTTTACTAAGGCGAAAGTCAACTACGTGATCATCCTTACCTTATACACACTCACTGTTGTTTGCTAAGCACACAGATCAAGTTAATTCAGTTTCCTCGTTGACATACATGTATGTCTGCTTTTGGTAAGGCAAAGTAAGTGTGAATATAAGTTATGAGAGAAGGCAGAAAAATTTCATGCAGATCCATAGGTTGCTAGATTGAAAATAAAGAAGGTAAAATAATGGAAGAAAGAAAGGAAAGGATTAATCATTGGTAATTATTTGCCCAGTTTTTGCGCTACTAATACTATCATGGTTTCTCCAAAATGGATTGTCTGTACAATGAGTGTTTGCAATGCAAACATACAACATGGCCTAAACATATAAATAAGAGATAATTTTATGCTAATTTTATACTAATAAAGTTATTCATGTCAGTTTTTGGTCCTGGATCAACAACATAGACACTAGGAGAAAGAAAATTGCGTCCATTTGATAAAATTTTGCAGTGAAAACAGAAAATGGTTTGTTCTCCTTGCACTTCTATAGTCCTCGACTAGCTAGGCTTCTATTTAAGGAAAAAATGTAAATATGGTTAATTGGCAATTTTAATGATCAATTAGAAAAATATTGCTCAAGAGAGTTAAAGGCATTTAAATGTTTTGCAGATTTTGATTCATTCATGTTTATCTATTTTTATTTCCTGCCCAGAAAGATAAGCTCTGTGTATTTACCTACAATAATATGTAATATTCCAATCTCTGTTTGCCAGTTTAGACAAATAGCAACTATTGACAATTTTGTAACTCCACTGAGGTAGGAGTTATTAAAATTTTTGTATGTCTCATCAGTTTTGCCAGTAGGCATATGACTTGTAAGACCTTCTTAAAGTATGTGAGCTTCCACGCTGATTATTTTGTTGCTTAAAAGTAACAATGTTAGTCCTTAAAAAAGCAAACTCAGCTAACGGAATGAGCTAAATAACAATGACTTTGGATGTAAAGGTGCAGTTCACAAAGTTCTACTGTTTGTTCACTAAAGATTAGTATATTGACTAGCTTTACATTTAACAATTATCTTTCTGAAATACATCAAGATTTGTAGTTGAAAGAGATTATTAAAAACCAAAGTAAATTATTTTTTTTCTGTTTAGTTTTAGCAGGGAAAATTGTTTTGCTCTTAATCTTTCTCCAAACACTGAAATATTTAAATCATTTATTTGTAATCCCTTTTACGATGTCATCATCAGCTGGGTAGATGAAGGGAGAACAGTTGAGGGGGATGTTGTCTACCTTGATTTCAGCAAGGTTTTTGATAGTGTTCCCCATACTATCCTTGTACCAAAGCTTAGAAGGTATGGGATTGATGAGTAGACAGTGAGGTGAACTGGGAACTGGCTGACTGGCAGAGCTAGAGGGTTGTAATCAACGGTGTTGAATCAGGTTGGAGGCCTGTAACTAGTGGTGCTCTCTGGACCAGTACTGGGTCCGGTCTTGTTTAACATCTTCATCAGTGACCTGGATGTAGGGATAGCACCCACCCTTAGAAAGTTTGCTGATGATACAAAGCTGAGGGGAGTGGCTGACACCAGAAGGCTGTGCTATCATTCAATGAGACCTCGAAACACTGGAGAGCTGGGTGGAATAGAACCTGATGAAGTTCAAGAAGAACAAATGTAGCGTCCTTCACCTGAGGAGGAATAACCACATGCACCAGTGCAGGTGAGGGGCTGACCTGCTGGAGAGGAGCTCTGTGGAAAGGATCTGGGTGTCCTGGTGGACAGTAGGCTGGCCATGAGCCAGCACTGTGCCCTTGGGGCCAGGAAGACCAACAGTATCCTGGGGTGCATTAAGAAGAGTGTGACCAGCAGGTCAAGAGAGGTTCTCCTCCCCCTCTACTCTGCCCTGGTGAGGCCACATCTGGAGTACTGTGTCCACTTCTGGGCTCCCCAGTTCAAGAAAGACAGGGATCTTGTAGAGAGAGTGCAGCTGAGGGGCCACAAGGATGATTAGGTGCCTGGAGAGTCTCCTGTATGAGGAAAGTCTGAGAGAGCTGGGACTCTTCAGCCTGGAGAAGAGAAGACTGAGAGGGGATCTTATCGATATCTATAAATATCTGAAGTGTGGGGGCCAAATGGATGGGGCCGGGCTCTTTTTGGTGATGCCCAGTTCAGGACAAGGGGCAGTGGGCAAAAACTGGAACACCAGAAGTTCCAGACAAACTTAAGGAAACACTTTTTTACTGTGAGGGTGTTGGAGCACTGGAACAGGCTGCCCAGACAGGTTTTAGAGTCTTCATCTCTGGAGATGTTCGAAACCTACCTGGACACTTTCCTGTGCAACCTGCTGTAGGGAACCTGCTTTAGCAGCTGGGTTGGACTAGGTGATCTCCTGAGGTCCCTTCCAACCCCTACAATTCTCTGTGATTCTGTGTGTGTGATTCTGTGTTGATGAAAGAATAACTTTGCACTATTGCTACAATACTCACCATATCCTCCACTACACTAGAATTCTTAATTCTTAATTCCCTTTACTTTATATGGATAATAAACTTTTGTTTTTCTTCCTGCCCACCACTCCCCCCCAATTCAGCTGGGGTTTTTTTGGTGGGGGGAGGGGTTTAAGCTTGTAACTTGGGAGGCATCAGTGAAATGATGCAGGACACCTTCCTTAGCATTCTTCAATTGCTAAAGGTGACCTATTATTTTGGACACTATACTTCATTTGCTGTAGAAAGAAATAACAGAATTTCTGAAATTTATCTGAAGGCTTTCCTTGCAGTGTAGTATATGTTTTATGCAGTACAGTATATTATTTGTACTTCGGCTTGGTAGAGATTCTTAAGGAATGATTTTTCTATATTGTATGTCTTTTTAAAATTACACTATGATTATGAGAGCATAAAAACACCAAGCTAAAAATAAATCTTTGGGTGAACATAGCTAGGTCTAAGTGGATGGATCTGATCCATTGTCTGTTGAAGTTAATAGCATTAGACATAATCCATAAATAATGCTTTTGAAAGACAATAAAGTCTACCTTTAATCAGGTAGTATGTAATACAATATTAATGTGTTTGTAATATAGTTGGGTTTACAGCATATTAAGAGTTCTTTATGTGAGTTTCTGTGACTTCTGTGGTAAAAAACCCAAGACTTTTATTGTTAAAATATATGAAATTGCATTCCTAAAATGTGTAAGCATATGATGTATTACAGGGATATAGAAGCATTAGATGTTATAGTATTAGTAACTTGTCTTCTTTGGCACTGTCACTGTGTCCTAAGTACAAGAAGATTTGTAATAGACAATAATTATATCTATTTATAAATCCAACTAAAAATGTGTGATTATTATTTTTATATCAACCAATATCTGCATGTCTAACTGTTTTTTTGGGGCATGATTATGAATTTTTGAGCATTAGTTCCAAATAGTCCTATATTATCCATGTGCAAAACACGTGAATTAATGAACAATTTTTTTAGAATAGTTAACTTACAGAGAAATTTTCTTGGAAAACAGAAATTCACGCTTGTTTCTTTAAAGTGATATATGCTTATCAGTGGTCAGGACAGGGCTATTCCGACTGCAGATCTTTTAAGTATGTGGTAAGTATAATGGAAGAATATACATAATAATGTGTCATTTTTAATGTTCTCAAAAGAACCATTATAAGATTACATTCTTTTGAATTTGAAAAAGACACTTGGGTCTTTGTATAATAAGACTTTCAATTTTTTCACGACAATTATTTGAAGACGCAAACTGTTAAGAAATCTGCTGAAGCTGTTAAAACCTATTTCCTTTTTTTTTTCCTTTTAGTTGCTGAGTGATAAACAATTAGTATTCATTCTACTCTCCACTAGACCTGATCTTGGTTCAAAAAGTAGGTTGAAAGTAAGTTGATCTACTCTTTACTCAAACAACAGTTTAACAAATTTTAGAAAATTGGTAATGGTGTATAAAATGGCTGTTCAGAATTGCTTTAGATGTTACATAATAAATAAGACCAATTCAAAATTAGAGTCATGAATTCTATACTTGCTGTTAACTTCCACTGTTCTTTTGTATAGTGGTTCAGTATAAATGCCTATTTAAAAGGACAGAATCCTGGAAGGAAACACTTTTTGAAGTCATGACTGAACATTTCTTTTCTCACCTATAATAGCCAGAAGACACTGAATTTGCCGCTACTTGACAAAAATCTCTATTTTGTGTATCACTGTACTGTTCAAAGATCTGATAAAATCTTTTGTATTGTTAACATTTGGGGAAAATCTTTTAAGAATATTATGCTTTGCTTGTTCTTTTAACAATTTGTTGGCCAGATACATGTTGTTAACACAAAGGATTCCAAAGGATTTTTAAAATAGCTTAGACCCTAGTGAAAAATCAGGTTGAAGTTTGGACAGTCATGTTCAGGGTTTTTTAGTACATTTTTTTTTTCCCCTCTCTTCTTTTTTACCTCTGGGTGATACTTGCAGTATGTTGATCAGCTCAGCTTAGAGTATAAAATAGTGTTCATAAAGATGAAATGTATCATTTGCCCTTCTGCCTGGCCCCTAGTTTAAGTGAAGTTATGAGGTACTGGGCCATGCATAATACCAGCAAAATCAATGAATATTTCTTCTTCTTTTTGATATAAGGGTGTAAAATATGTTAGGAACCACAGCTTTTCCCCAAAAAAACTATCCACAAAGCTCTATTTCCATAACATTTTTGATAGTCTGTTTTAATGCACTACTGCAATAGCAAGCTGTTCTTGCATAGTTGTATGTTCCTATAAACATAAGTAACATATCCATTTCTTTTCCGATTTATGCAGAAACACATGTAAGCATTTATCATGGGAAACACCAAATAAGAGAAGTAAAAAAATACAATCTGTTTTTGAAAAATTCAGATATATAAAGATGACTTTCAGTACAAATCTGTGTTCTTTAACACTTTATAAAAATTTACAGTGATTTTGAATACATGAAAGGTTTTCCTGGTTTTATCGCCTGTTAATAAAATTCTGGTTTTGCAGGATGAAACAAAAAGAGTCCATAAAGGACTTTTGAGAAAAATGTGTTTACCCTACCAAATAGTTTAACTCTTTTCTAATTTTAGGTTTTAAAAGTACAATTTTTTTTTTTTTTTTTTCTGGAAACAAGACAAAGCTCAGAATTTCTGTGGGTCTTAAACTGAACAAGAGAGCCAAAAAGTATATTTTGTTCTATTCTAAAATAACTTTCATAATGGTCCTGAGTTTGATAAACAAGATTCATTGTTCCAAAACAAAGTGCTTAATTTCTTTTTTTCTTTTCTAGTATCTAATGATGTTTTTTTAGAAAAATAAAAATAAGACATTTTCAAAATGACAGAGTGTTTGTAGAATCTCTTTAAAAGATTCTATGATTTTAACCTAAAAAATAATGTAGTTTTAAATGTTTTTATTTATTCAAGTCTGTTTTGATTAGTTGAAATTGCAGTCTGAAGATTTCTTTCACTTCTATCAGGGATATTTGGCATCATCTGAAAACATACACTTACTTTCTAACATTTATCAAATTATGACTTTTTACCTCTTTACAATAACTGAGCAGACATTTCTCACAATGAACAATAATGAAAGCTGAAATAAGTTAATTTACGTTAGTTTGGTTTGGTTTTGTTGTTTGTTTTGGTTTTTGTTTTTTGCTACTTGAATGCTGGAGTAAAATATTTTATATGCTTTTATAACAGTTTCTATGTATATGAATGGAAATATAGTAGAAAAGAAAAGCACATATAATACAAATACCATCATCTAGTATTAGGTTTACAAAATGAGACTGTATGTTTTCCTGCACTTATTCCTCCGATGTCTCACTCATATTTTCCCCAAGAAAGCCTATTCTTATTTTACATGTTCAAACTAGCTTTTGTCCAGAAACAGTAACTCTTGTTTGAAGAACTGCCAATTACTTTGACACTACAGGAGTGTTTTATCATACTATCAAATGTTGATATTTCTTTTAGAGATACACTGAGATAGAAACAGGATGTTTTGAAGACTGGCATAGAAGCAGTGTATGGAAAACAGATTTGGAAGGTGGCAGAACAAAGATTTTAAAGCTGATAGGTGATAAAGACTTATTTTGCATGTTAGCAAACCCTGTTTTTCTCTCTCGCCAATTCTGATAAAAAAGCACTTTATTCACTGGCTTACTTCTTATTTTATCACTGGATCACCTATCTCCTCCTTCTTTTTATATTCCGAAGCTGGCTTTGCTGAAAAAAATTACAACCACTTCTGTATGAAACTTGTTTCTCTCGTTCTCAGGAAACTCTCTTTATATACCTCTTGTTTCCCAGTCACCATAAATGACTCAGGGTTTCAACAGTTATCACCAAACCCTGCACAAATATTTCAAAGCAAAAGGAAAACATAGAAAATTACACAGTGCTAAACACACTTTATTCACCACTAATACTTGATAGAAATAACAACAAATACCAGGTATCCCTACCAAATTGCAGCGTCGTGTAAAGCTTTTTTAACTTTTCCTGTTCTCTGTCCCTAAATGTCAATGGCAAGAAGCTAATATTGTATTGCCGGAAGGTAAAACAGTATGTCAGAGAAAAATAACCCTCCATGTCTTGTTTCTTTTATACAACCTTGTAGTAGAAGTGACATGCTGTGGATCTGACCCTGCTTATATATTCTTATGTAAATAGCTTTAAACTGGAAGAGGGTAGCTTTAGATTAGATATTAGGAAGAAATTCTTTACTGTGAGGGTGGTCAGACACTGGAACAGGTTGCCCAGAGAAGTTGTGGATGCCCCTTCCCTGGAAGTGTTCAAGGCAAGGTTGGATGAGGCTTTGAGCAACCTGATCTAGTGAAAGCTGTCCCTGCTTATGGCAGGGAGGTTGGAACTAGATGGTCCCTTCCAACCCTAACCATTCTATGATTCTAGGTTGTTCTACATTCACAGTGAATGGGAGAACTCAGGTATATTTTGATACACAAACATGTTTGGTAAAATTATGGAGAAGATTATTCTGGGAGTTATCGAAAAACACCTGGAAGACAACGTAATCATTGGTTCCAACCAGTGTTGGTTCATGACAGGAAAGTCCTGCTTCACAAACCTAATTTCTTTCTATTATAAGGTTATATTTTGGACTTCAATAAAGTCTTCAATACTGTCTCTCACAATATCCTCCTGTAAAAAAATGACAGGCCTACGGCTGAATAAACACATACTGCTATGGGTGAGCAGTTGGCTGGTGGGTTGGGCTTAAAGGGTTACAGTCAAAGTGGTTACATCGGGCCGGTGACCAGTCACGAGTGGGGTCCCGTAGGGATCCATCCTGGGGCTAGTGTTCTTTAATGTTTTCATTAACAACTTGGATATAGGACTTGAAGGACTGCTAACAAAGTTTGCTCATGACACCAAATTGGGAGGAGTTGTGGACACTCTCGAGGGCAGAGAGGCCCTGCAGTGAGATCTAGATAAATTAGAGAGCTGGGCAATCACCAGCTGTATCAATTTTAACAAGGGCAAATGCTAAATTTTGCAACTGGACATGGCAACCCTGGACACACATACAGACTGGGGAATGAGAGACTGAAGAGCAGCCCTGCAGGGGGCTCTGGTCGATGGCAAGTTGAACAAGAACAAAGAGTGCTACCCAGAAGGGTTGTGAAGTTTCCCTCCTCAGAAATACTCAGAAGATGTTTGGACATGATCCTGGCCAACTTCCTGTAGCTGACCCTGTTTTAGGAGGGAGATTGTACAGGGTGACCTGTAAAGGTCCCTTGCAACCTCAATCATTCTGTTTCTGTGATTCTGTGAAACACTACTTATGATTATAATAGTTAAAATAAATTAGTTGTCAATATTTGCTATATATGCCATGCAGACCTTGACCGATTTTCCTGCATAGAAGCTCAGTGTATTGCTAACTGGCTAACACAAAGGCTACAAGTAACATAATCATAGAACCATAGAATGTGAGTTGGAAGGAACCCACAAGGATAATCAATTGCAGCTCCTGTCTCTGAATAGGACAATCACAAGATTCAGACCGTGTGTCTGAGAGTGTTGTCCTCAGAAATGCTTCTTGAATGTTGTCAGGCTGGGAGCCATGACTACCTCCCTGGGGAGACTGTTCCCAGGGATGGACATGAGACTTAACAGGCCTGTAGTTCCCTGGATTTGCCTTCCAGTCCCTTTTGAAATTAGGGCAGGCCCCTTTTGAAATTGCTTTCCTTCAGTTCTCAAGCACCTCTCCCAGCTGTATGTTCAAAAATTAGTGATGGCAGCCACCTCATGGGTCTATCCCCCAGGGCCCATGGAATTATGAATATCCAGTTTGCTTAACTATTCCCTAAACTGACCCTTTTTCATCAAGGGTAAGTCAGTATTTCTCCAGGCTTTTCACATGGTCTCTAGGATCTAGTAAAGACTGGTGTTCAGTATCCCAATCTTTTTTTTTAATATGGTGTTTGTTCAGATTGGTTTGCTTCTTTATTAATAACCATACAATGAATTCAGGTTTCTTATCTGTGATGAGTACAATCTGTTGAAATTCAAAATAGTATAAAAATTGAATTTAAAATGTCTTTGAGTTGGCATAGCTTTTAAAGAATAAAAAAGTGAGAAGAACATTTTAATTTTTTTTTTAAAGGTGGGGGGAAAAATGTTCCCTGCTACCCTTATTTTCAAGCTTTCTTGACAGTTTCAAAGGATTTTATTGAGATAAGTCTTAGTAAAATTTAGACCCTTCTTTTCTATTTCAGATACTGTTAGGATAAGCAATTTACAACTTTCTAACCTGTAAGATATGAGACATTTCTCACAGTTTCAATCTCACCTGTAAATAACAATTCTGGTTTTGTGAATAACAATTTAAACTGATGACCTCTGTAATTTGGTAATTTCATTCCAAGCTAAATTATCTCCAATTAAAGTAAAAGGCATGCAACCTTTGTGTTTTAAAATAACATGGAGTATTTAGTATTTAATGGTCTTTAAAATGTAAGTTTATTCACGTGTTGAAATAATTTTAAAGAAATCCACAATGAGGAGCAGAAATAACATAGTAGATATACTGTAAAATGTATCAGTTAAGCAATTCAATCAGATAACTATGCCAAACTTCACTGACACTTTTCAACTTCAATTTTTCAACTGCTTAAACTGCAGCACAATCTGCTATTAATTCACAGCTTTTATTAATCAAAATACAATATGTTAGATATGAAAATTGATAGAATTAATTTAATTGCAGAATGTAAAAATGCATGAAGAATAAGTATTATAGATCACATTCAATCCAATTTTTATCATACAGGGTTAAAGCTATGCAATCCTGTTCTGAGAGGCAAAAAAATGACATCAATATGAAACCTCATGTTTTTCATGCAAATACTTACCAATTTTTTTCTGTTAAACTAAATAGTGCTATTTCAATGGCAGACTTAAAAATTGCTTTCCAATATAGTAATGTATACACTGCTCTTTTCTTTTTCTGTTTCAATATATACACTAGTGATTCAAAATATCTTCTAAGTTGTTTGTTTGTTGTATGTTGTTTTCTTTTTCTCAGTTATCTATAAAACGCAGTATTTGCTTACCATCTCACTGCAACATTTTTTTTTTTTTTTTACTATAGATATATATTTTTAAGGTAAAACTTCCCAAAATAATTGAGTTAGCAGTAGCAAATAGGCAGCACGATATTTTGAAATATATTTAATTTCTAAATATTTCTGAAAAGGTACCTTTGCATGCTTATGTACTATATTGAAAAATGTCTGAATTTCCTTGAGCACTTAGGACTTTTAAAAATCAATTCAGTTTCTAGTTCATAATTTATTAATTCAAGCTATTGGCTCCTGTCTTCTGAAAAGCTGAAAACTAGTGTTCTAGACATGCAGGAGTTTTTTAAGGATTTTTGCCTAAATGCAAGTAGAGCTGTGCTAAAGTTAATATACCAGTTATAGAATTCTTAACCATTCTTTGTCTCTAAATTACTGCCTGTCTGAGGTGGAATATAAGTGGAATAAATTATACTATGTTTATCTAATTTATATATGTTTTAATGTGTGTACAACCCTTTCTGAGCAGGATTTTATTTCCTTCTTTTTTCTTATTTTTGTATTTGTTTGGCAAAAAAATGGAATTAATTTAATTGGATAGGGCTTTGAAGCAACCTGGTCTAGTGGAAGGTGTCCCTGCTCATGGCAGGGGGGTTGGAACTAGATGATCTTTAAGGTCCCTTCCAGCCCAAACCATTCTATGATTCTATGATTCTATAATTGCAGAATGCAAAAATGCGTTAAGAATGAGTATACTAGATCATATATTAAGTTCCATTTTTATCATACAGGGTTAAAGCTATGCTATATCTTCTGAGGGAAAAAAAAATGGACATCAATACAAATCTTTGTGTTTTTAATGAAAATGCTCATCAATTATCAGATTAGTTATACAAAATCTAAAGCTGGTTTAGAAATAATGAGCATTGGACACTTGATATCACTGTTGTATGAATCAAAGAAATGCCAAAGATCCAAGTGAACTGCATGAAATATCCATGTTTAACCAAATTACATTTGTTATGTCTTTCTCTCCTGGAAGAAGATGTTGGTAATTGTTGCTGTGCTGAATAGCAGCTAAACCTTAAGAACAAATTCTTAGTTTATTTTCTTTTCATAAAACTGAATTATGAAAAATACTTCAGAGCTCAATAGTTTAATCTCAAAAAAATTACTGAAATTTTCATTAAGTTCAATGAAGTTATTAGATTTATTTTCTAATTTATGAGGGTTGATTATGTAAAACATTTAATTAACTCATATTTGGTGCAGCAAAATCCACTCTTTATTGGTGAAGCGTCATATACAGATGGATCTGTTGAGAGAAGCCTATACAGTGTCTGTCTGATGCTGCACCAGTGCAGAGTTCCTGGTGTCTAAAGGGACAGAAGACTTGCTATCTATATTCCTCCTCTTATTCTGCTTTTTTATATCACCTATTTTATTAGCTATTTGTTGTTGGGCCTTTCTTGCTGAGATCCAGAAAGAGATCTGTACCACTTCTCTCTCAGGTCAGCCATCCTTCTCTCCAATCTCACATGTCCTTGGATGGGACATATATTTGCTTCTGTGGTTGTCCTAGAAACATGACAGGCCAAATTGGCTTGCTTTAACTCATGAACAAAATATATAAAACACTTCCTGATAGACATATTTTCTTTGTGCTGCACATCTTGAAGTGACCTAGTTCCTGAATGCACTAGTTGAAGTGCTTGAAGGTCTGATAAGTTCTTTTCTGTAGTATGTACAAAGATGTCAGAGAAGTTCAAGGTATTGAACCAAGGAGAATGGCTTAATTTTTCAGTTATTTTTTTTACTTCTGGGTCAATTTATGAGCAGTAAGGCAAAATGATAAACTTGTTGATGTGATAAGTAAGCTGTAAGTGCAAATATAATATGAGACTTGAGTGTATACTTCAGGTAGAAGGCAGTGAAGAAAGAAAAAAAAACAAACCAGACAGCTAAAACGGAACCCATTTTAGTACTCTTAAAGTTGGTTAGAAAATAAAATATTAAAGCCTGCAATATGATAAAGTATTTTTATCAGAATTTTAAATAATTCTAATTCTTTGTCTAGATCAGTTTCAACAAAACTAATATTTTTAAAATATCATTTCTTTAGGACAGGGTCATTTTTTCCAGGTTATATTATGGACATGGGATAAGCCTGCTGTTGTCAAAGTATTTGACCAAACTCATTTGTGTATCAGCTAGCCAAAACTGATGGAGGCTTGGCAGATCTGTAGTATTAACTCAGATGAAAAGAATAATAGGTGAAAATCTGCAAAGGACTCTTGTATTGAAATACATTTTTAAAACAAACAAACAAACAAACAAATAAAAACCATCATTTTAAGCATGTACATACAAGAACAACTCTTTTTTTTGTTGCAGTTTGGCCTAGAGTAACTTCTTGCTTAAGCACATAGGGCAGGGCTACTACATGAAGTGAATGCTAATGCCCCCTGTAAAGGAAATTCAAAGAAAAAGTGTCCTTCCTGGGATATAGTCTATGTTTGTACTTCTTTGGGAGTGAAATTCCTAGATACATCCCTAGAAATTTTGCACATTGCATATGATTAATAAATACTTTTTTTTTTTAAGTTTTACTGTGAGTATAGCTATCTTTCCATAATTCTGTATTACCCTTCTGTACTTTCCAGAGCAACTGCTGTCAATCATTTTCCAGTGGACGGTTGAGAAGTAGGATGGGAACATGAAATTTATTTTAACTAGTTACCTCAACTAGGATTTGAATGAGCCCAGATGCCCAAACCTGAAAAATAAATGAGTCAGACTCACTGTACAAAGCTTCTCAAGTGCAACACTGAGTACAAGAATTATTCTGTTTTGTGTATTTGACTCGATAATATTAAAGCATCTGCCTAAATTATGGAAGGCCAAGGGATTAAAAAAAAAGGCTTTGAATTGCTCTTCTTAGCTTATACCAAAGCTTCTGGGAGAATGTTTTGTATCCCAAAGGTCATATAGGCAGAGATATATGCTGGTGTGTGAGTGAAAAAGAGGAGACATCACAACAATCTCTTTGTTTTGTTTAATAATATATGATATATATTTATTTTCTTGTGTCTTCTGGAGTTCTTCAACCACAGGAGTTACAGTTAGCCAGTGCTTAGAGCTAAATAGGACAAAGGACAGGGTGAAAGCTTAAAAGTATGTTTTAGAGCATGCTGATCTTGAGTTAGGTTTCACAAGTAAGCATTTTAGATCAGCTTTCCTTTTGTGCAACTATTGGTTTGACATATCCCATATATTGTCACAGGCACATTTCGATAATATCATTTCAAGAACGACACATAGCTAACGTATTTCCCCATTTCAAATATAATTAGTTGTTATTAAATGTCACCCTGACCTAGACATTGGTGCTATATGTTTAAAGGAAGTTCTGTGCAGCTAGACAGAATATTTAATCAAGCTCTTTTTAAAAATAGCTTTCATACGTACATTTTTGAAAATTACAGCTTAGTTGCTTTTTTTTCTTTTTTAATTAAGCAAAAGTTATTAGATAAACCATAGCAAAACTGCTTGCTTGCCCCACAGAGTTTATGAAATAAGATGCACTATTTATGTTAAAATGAGTATAAAAAAACATACAGAAATAACTCAAATAATATGTCATTACCCTTTTTCCCCTCAAGGATTAGAGATCATGTTCCATTTTCTGTTACTGTATAAAATAAGAATTTATTAAAAAAAAAAAAAAAAGATTACCACAATGTGCTACAAAAAAATACAACAATGCATTTTGTTGTCTTTTGCAAATAGGTAACTACATGTAACAGGTAATAACTTTAAAACATTTATGCGTATAGTTAACAGTACTCTTACAAATTCTTGTGGATATCTTCCTTAAATGAATTATTTGTGTTGGTTATGTTAAGTATATACAAAAATGTATACTTTGAGGAGAATTTACAGACCAATTTTACATGTATGAGATTAGTCTTCTAGACCCTTTCTGCTGTACATTGGGCTCCAAAGCTCTGTTACAGGGCAGCTCAGAGCACTCAACTGGGCCTTGTCCTCTGATATCACCCTCCAGAAGAGCCTGTCTTTCTCCAGCATTAGTAGATAGAAGCTTTACAGATATTTAATCTGTATTTGTGGATAAGCTTTCTGAATACCCTTGGAGGGAGCACAAAGTGAGATGTGCACTCCTTGCACGTGGGTAATGGCCACAGTTAAATCAGAATGGCACAAAGCTTTGCTGAGTTCATTAAGCTAATGGACTGGAAAGGAAAACACTCTTTCTAAATATCATGCCTTCCTAAGGTAAAACATACATTGCTGATGCAAACCCCCTTAGTTTTCACAGTTTTTTACAAAGTTAGACTACTCCTGTTTGAAACAGACAGTGCTATCTCTCACTGTGTTTGTAGTGTGACTGTAAAACTGACAGTGGTAGATAGAATCAACTTACAGGGACTACTAGCTTTAAAAATATGCTGAGACAATCACAAATTAATTCCTTTTCCTCCTTTACTTTTCATTTTACTTTTATTTGTGGCCAAATGATGTTGCTATCTTATTTAATTTATTTTTTAAATCCTGAATTTTTAAATACTGAATATTTAAATCCTAAATTACTGAAATAAAGCTTTCAGTAATAATAGAAAAACACTTCAAAATGATTAGTGATTTGAGAAATACTGTATCAGTGCCATCTAGTGTACGCAACTACAAAACAAGATATTAGAAGTTTTTTTTCTGTCCTGCCTTTCTGCTAAATTCACGAGATGCTACAGCAAGTGAAGTTCTAAATGCTTGTCTTGATACTTGTGTCTCTTCAGAAAATACTTCTTTCTGAGCTAAACATTTAATCAAGATGTTTCAAAATAGTCTTATGGAGATAAGTTATTAGAAAAGTGTTTGAGAGGTTTATATTTAATTTGAAATTTCAGTAATAACTTTATTGTGTTCCTAAGAGAGTGGTGGAGATAAATAGCTTTATCATTCACATCTGCTGTTATACCTTAATAATCAGTCATCCAATCATTCACATTTTGTAAAGAGAATAAAAAATCTACTAAAAATGGGAGACTAGCAATCTAATTGATAAACTTTCATAGAAGTGGCTGACTTAAAAAGCAGACAAGATAATATATTACATATCATAACAGTAGAGCTATAAGATACTTAAGTGGGGTATCATAGTGCTTTTTCACACTTGAGTGACCTTACTATTAAATTTCTACTCACTGATTTCAGAAAAATAAAGCTACTCTTTTCCTTTCTCTCTTTGGAGAAACATGAAGTGGTTGGTTTTTTTTTTTGGTAACTGATCTCCTCAACACTAAAACCAGAAAGTAATTCAGTTGGTTTATTAGGATAAGAAGTAACAAAGAGTGATTAATTTCATAATTCTTCTACTCCACATTATTGGGTTGGCCACTGACATTATGACTCCTGAAGGAGCTATGTTGTCAAATTACTCAAACCATTGCTGTTATTTCAGTCGTTCTCTGAGAGGAAAAAAAAACATGGAAGAGAAGATTGAAGTTTCCACTGTATTTTTGTTGCAATATTAATCCTGAAGTTGTCAAATTGACAACTTTTCTGTAAAAACCAGCAAAATCTAATTTGGGTGCAGTGGGAATGGAAATTAAAAATTTCACAATGCGATGTCTGTATCCTTATACTCTGTGTTGTGCAAAAGTTCCTATATGTGCAAAGATATGGACAGAATATTACCATATTTTTGTTGCTAACCTATGTTAATATATGTCAAAGTTCATCCCAACAGGTGAACTAGAAACAATTAATATATTGATTTATTTTCTCTCTCATTGGAACTGAATATATACACATATAGATATATGCAGACTTATATACATATATGTGTATATATATATGTCTACATATGTAAATGTGTATGTGTGTATCTGTATATGTTAGTGTATCTATGGATATGTATCTATATATGTATATCTGGGAATGAGAAGTTGCTGTGAGGGGAGTGGTTAAAACTGACTAGTTTCTATCCTTATCACTACTTACATAAAATATTAATCTCTTACAAATTTTATTCTGAATTAGTTGTGTGTATATAGTGCTACAAATCTGATGAGATTTATCTTGCAGGAAAGGCTATGGTCCCTGGAGGTCCTTAGCCATGGAGGACACAGGGATGAGGTTTGAGAGCCTTTCAACAAGGGGAGCAGGAAAATATTTTTTTTCCCTGGTTTTCCTATCTCTTTGTGGATGTTTTATGCTTCTCCACCTCTTTCCCAAAGAAAACAGTGCGATCTATCTCTACTTCATGTAATTTGAACCTCCAACTAAGAAGAACATCTTACTGGATATTCTGAGAAGCCATATTTTCAACTTATGACTTTATATTTTTCTAGTTTGCATTAATATTTTATGCAAAATGGAGCTCACTGAACTGAAAAGACTAAAAATACTCAATCGCAAAGCCCTGTGGCAAGGGGTTGGGAAAACTGGATTTTGTTGCTTCAGTATGACATCAGCCTGGGCATTCTGACCACAGTCTCACTCCATGCATCTGTTGAAGATGGTTGCACTGAATATTTACTTTTTTTTAATGATCTTGTATAGTTCAGCAACATGGCTAATAAATTATTTACCTGAGATGATTAACTTGGAAAACCTTTGTTTGACTCCCTATACAAACAGACACTAGATCCTTTGTTTAAATTGGTGTGATCAATTCATAGCAGTAAGCCTCAAATATACCTGGAAGCTAAATAATTTCCTAGAAAGTGGACATTATCAGTGTGGTTAAAACAGTCAAGGAAGATAACTGAATCTGAATCTGCCATGTACAAAATTGGTACATATCAAGTAGGAAGCTAAAAAAGGGACTGCACTTAGATTACTTCTTATCAAATCTACTTTTACTAATTTGTTTCTCCTGTTTGATCTGAATCTGCAAATACAGTTTCAGAGAAGCTGAAAATGCATGTTCGGAAGTGTGTTTATTGACCTCTTACTGAGGAAGAAAGTATTAGCCTTTTCTACTTAATATGCACTATACTTGCTTCTAAAGAATTGCATAAATAGAAAATGCTTACCAAAAGCCTGTGTACATTTAGGAATCTCTACTAATCAAAATGATTACTTAATTGGAATTTTTATTTTATTTGGGGAGTGTCAGTTAAAGCAAATTCCATTGTTCATGTAAAATGGAATTCAAGCTCATTTGGTTAAATATCCAAACCCAATAAAATTACACAAATCTAGCTTAATGAGTCTTTTAAAATTTATGAAAAAAAAGGTTAAGCAACTGACCTAAGTACTAAATTAGATAATACTGCATAAGACATTTTGTGATATTATTTATGTGCTTCTATTAAAAGTTTTCTTACTTACTTAGTAGAGTATTTTGTGGTACTGCTGGTTGCAGAAAGAATCTTTAGAAATAATTCAATCTAGTTTTGCTCTGCTATGCAACCTTAATTTTAACTGCAGTTGATGGAAATACTTATATAGAGCCATCCTCTTGATAAAGAATGTTTAATATATGAAAGGTTGTAGAAGAAAAAAGTGTTAGTGTGTCCTATATAGCATACTGTCTTTAGAAAAATAATCAGGTGATAATAGGAAAATTCTTAAAAAAATATTTTTAAGTACCTGACTCTGATGGTACGTACCATATTTTCCTGTAACAGTTGAGTATTGCCTTACCTTTTAAAAAAAAAAAAAAAAATTCTCTAGTAATTACAGTGAACAGAATGATGAGACTAAACTTGACAAAAGGTTTTACATGTGCCAGGCTTCAAAATTTTGAAGCGTAACAGTGCCTATAACTATTTACTTTACACTTACTATTGTTCTACTTCAAGTTTTAGCGATAATTAGGTTCTTTTCTCTTTTCTTCTTTTCTTTTCTTTTCTTTTCTTTTCTTTTCTTTTCTTTTCTTTTCTTTTCTTTTCTTTTCTTTTCTTTTCTTTCCTTTCCTTTCCTTTCTTTTCTTTTCTTTTCTTTTCTTTTCTTTTCTTTTCTTTTCTTTTCTTTTCTTTTCTTTTCTTTTCTTTTCTTTTCTTTTCTTTTCTTTTCTTTTCTTTTCTTTTCTTTTCTTTTCTTTCTTTTCTTTTCTTTTCTTTTCTTTTCTTTTCTTTTCTTTTCTTTTCTTTTCTTTTCTTTTCTTTCCTTTCCTTTCCTTTCCTTTTCTTTTCTTTTCTTTTCTTTTCTTTTCTTTTCTTTTCTTTTCTTTTCTTTTCTTTTCTTTTCTTTTCTTTTCTTTTCTTTTCTTTTCTTTTCTTTTCTTTTCTCTTCTCTTCTCTTCTCTTCTCTTCTCTTCTCTTCTCTTCTCTTCTCTTCTCTTCTCTTCTCTTCTCTTCTCTTCTCTTCTCTTCTCTTCTCTTCTCTTCTCTTCTCTTCTCTTCTCTTCTCTTTTCTTCTTTTCCTGCATCTGACCATTACTAACTTCATTATTTCCTAAAACTACATTATGTTTAACCAAAGTGTACATTAATTTCATAATGAAGGAGGGAAGGAAAGAAATCCACTCCAACTCATGGAGATATTTTATTTTTTGATATTTTTTGTTTTCATCCTATCTAAATTTTAAAATGCTCACTTCTACTATGGATATTTTGTGGAGATAAGGAGTACAGGTGTCCTTCACACTTAAAACAGTGTTGTCTATCATGGTGGCATACTGTTTGCAATGCAAGTTCATAAATATCTTAGTCATTCAGTGTCTGCAAAATATAGAACTGATATAAGGTAACCGGAATATCTAAACTTCTTAAATTTATTTCTTTCTGTCACCTGGAGGTGTGATTCCAATGTAAATCAGGTAAAAGTTTTTGAAACTTCAGCAATGGTGAATTCTTACTTTTAATGGTTGCTATTTTTTGACACCTTTTCTGACACTTGGAATGTTTGCTTGATAGTGTGAAGATGGACTGATGGGATTAAAAAAGACGTATGCAGTCTTCACAGCTGGTGCAATGTGCCGTTGTGCCTTGTCGTGTCCCAGTGTGCCACCTGTCTACACTTAATTAATAAGCATCTGTTTCATTCTTGTATTTACACAAGTTACAACATAAAATGCTTAAGTCTGATTTTTTTCCCATCTGTAACATGATGCTTCAAAAGTTAAAAAATTGGTGCTGTGAATATGTGTGGAGATTTCAGCCACAGTTAAGCCCATGTGGTCCTTCACTTACTCCTCCTCTCTAGTGAGGTGAGGAGAGAAACACAACCAAGAGCTTGTGAGTTGAAATGAGGACAGGGAGGGCTCACTCGCCAATTATGATCACAGGCAAAACAGACTCGACTTGGGGAAGAAGAAACAATTTTATTTGTTACCAATCAATCGGAGTAGGATAATAAGACATAACAACCACATCCTAAAATAACTTCCCCCTACCCCTCCCTTCTTCTCAGGCTCAAATTATTTTACTCTCAATTTTTCTACCTTCTCCCCACAGCAACGCAGGGGAACAGGGAATGGGGGTTGTGGTCAGTTTGTCTATGTCACTCTTTCTGGCATGCAAACCCTCCTGTGAGCTAGAAGAGTTAATGAACAGTGTTCCAATGTGGGCTTCCTACAGAGTCTCGGATCTCTTTGGACACAGCTCCCAGCTCTGACATGGGGATGTCCATCAGCTGCAGATGGGTCTCCAGTCCAGTGCACCTCGTCCGCATGATCTGGCATTGAGTGTCGATGGGGTCTTCTTGCTCATCACAAGCTCTCCACATAGTCACAACATCCTGCTCCAGCACAGAGTCCTCCATGGCCTACACGTGGTATCTGCTCCACCGTTGAACCTCCATGGGCTGTAGGGGACTCCATTGAGTTCCCTCTATTCTTCTTGCTGATCTGGGTGTCTGAAATTCTCTGCCTCATCTCACATAATCACAGAATCACAGAATGTTAGGGATTGGAAGGGACCTCAAAAGATCATCTAGTCCAATCCTCCTGCTGGAGCAGGAACACCTAGATGAGTTCACACAGGAAGGCGTCCAGGCGGGTCTTGAATGTCTCCAGAGAAGGAGACTCCACAACCTCCCTGGGCAGCCTGTTCCAGTACTCTGTTACCCTCACCATAAAGAAGTTCCTCCTCAAATCCAAGTGGAACCTCTTGTGTTCCAACTTAAACCCACTGCCCCTTGTCCTATCATTGGACATCACTGTGAAGAGCCTGGCTTCATCTTCCTGACACTCACCCTTCATATATTTATAAACATTAATAAGGTCCCCCCTTAGCCTCCTCTTCTCCAAGCTAAAGAGACCCAGCTCCCTCAGCCGTTCCTCGTAAGGGAGATGCTCCACTCCTTTAATCATCTTGGTGGCTCTGTGCTGGACACTCTCAAGCAGTTCCCTGTCCTTCTTGAATTGTGGGGCCCAGAACTGGACACAATATTCCAGATGTGGCCTCACCAGGGCAGAGTAGAGGGGGAGGAGAACCTCTCTCGACCTACTAACCAAACCCCTTCTAATGCACCCCAGGATGCCATTTGCCTTCCTGGCCACAAGGGCACAGTGCTGGCTCATGGTCATCCTGCTGTCCACCAGGACTCCCAGATCCCTTTCCCCTACACTGCTTTCTAACAGATCATTCCCAACCTATACTGGAACCTGGGGTTGTTCCTGCCCAGGTGCAACACCCTACACTTGCCCTCATTAGATTTCATCTAGTTTTTCCCTGCCCAGCTCTCCAGCCTGTCCAGGTCTCTCTGGATGGCAGCACAGCCTTCTGGCATGTCAGCCAGTCCTCTCAGCTTGGTATCATCAGCAAACTTGCTGACAGTGCCCTCTGTTCCCTCATCCAGGTCGTTGATGAATATATTGAATAGTACCGGTCCTAATACCGACCCTTGAGGGACTCCACTAGACACAGGTCTCCAACTAGACTCTGCCCCATTGACCACCACTCTCTGGCTTCTTCCTATCATCCAGTTCACAGTCCATCTCACTATCTGACCATCCAACCCAGACCTCCTGCTCCCCTTTCCTCATATCAGCAATAATCTTCCATTAAGGCCGATAGTCTTTTCTTCAGGCCCATGGTCTCCTGGTGGTTCTCTCCTTCCTTGAAAAAACGGTTCTTTCCCTCATAAATATGGATTTGAAGAGGCATTCTCCTATCACTAATTGGCTTTTCTTGGGTTGGAGGCAGGTCTGCCTTGGTGGCAGGGGAGCTCTGCAAAGCTTCTCACAGAGGTCTTCACTATAGCTCTCCTCCCCCCACACCAACCCCCTACACTATGAAAAATAAAAACAGAGCTCTGTTTATTCAAGAAATAAAAGACATGGTTTCACGGTTTAAATATACAGACAGATCAGCCATGTTAACAGAAATTTCTACTGTTGTGAAATGTATTTTATGGTTTTCTAGTAGATAAAAAAATAAAAATATTTGCATACTACCTGAATAACTTCTGACACAATTTATAACATTTTACAAGCTAATTTATTTCTCTTCAGAAGCAAGGAACATGATGCATGCAAATTTGAGTTTCTGGCTTTTGAGGAGCATGAAATCTGACACTGTGGATTTCTGTTTAAACTGATGGTTAGTAACTACTAAGGTTCTGTTTATGCATGTGTCTTCTCTGTAGGTGTGTGGATACAAGCAAAAAATATTAATAACATGATGTTTACCAAGGAAAATGGTCAGTAACCAATACCTCACCTTGGTGATTGTACAGATAGTTGTGATAACCTCAATTTCTTTCTTATCAGTGTGGTAAAGCTTTATTGCTTGAATGCCTGTTCCTTATCATATAGATTTCACCCACACATATATGGTACTTTCCAGCATAAGTTCAATCTTACATAGCTCTCTGTCATTAGTTTAAATTTATCAGTGTTACCATGAATCATGATGTTCAATAAGAAAAATGTTGCACTGTATTTCTCATGGCTTCCACTCTGGAAAAAAATTATGGAATTTGTGATTTTAAGATTCCTCTGGTATGTTATTACCCTGGCATTAATCCATACTCAATTTATTGAAGCTGGAAGTATAACATATTACCACTTCCAAAATTATTTTTAATATTGTTGAAAGCTTGGCCTTTAGAATCTGGGTGGGTTTTCTGATGGGGTTTTTTGGGGTTGGGGGGTGGGTGGTTTGGGGTTTTTTTGGGTTTTTTTTGTGGGATTTTTTTTGTTGTTGTTGTTCTTTTCCTCTTGTAGCAATAATATCATGCCAAGATTCAGGTTTATTTTTTTTTCTCCTTTTTTTCTGAGATTTATGGACTCGAGTTTGAAGCAGCAAAGGGTAGAATACTTGTTTTCAAAATGCCAAAGAACTCATCTATTTCCTGATCTTTCCTATTTCGTAAATATATTAGCAGAATAATTCTACTATATTACTACACCAAAAAAATAGTTTTTACTTCTCATATAATTGTTAGGAATTTCACATTGATTCACTAGGTATCAAAAGCAATCCTTATATGACCACATTGTTAGGGGAAAAGGAGAATAATCATTTGCATTATGTGCATAACAAGATAAGTAGTTGGGAAAAAATCAGTTTGAATACGAAAAGCTCATTCTTATCTTACTTAAAAACAAAAATAAGTTTTCTTATAGGTTTTATATTTGGATATTGTGATGTAGGGAGTGAAAGGAGAAGAAAAGAAAATGAGTGTGTTTTCTCCTTCAATAAAACACCTTGTCTGTGTTTGAAAACTTTTATCACAAAAATGAGTTGTTGAGAAGTAGATGGACAGCAGGATGTAACAATCTTAACTTAACCTCTTTGTTTTCTAGTTAAATTCTTTTCCAGGTCTCTTACTAGTTTTTAAGTAGCTGATATGCATAAGCTTCTTACCAGCTTCTCTAAAAATGAGTTTTGTATTTTTGGCTTTAGCAGACTGCATTGTATTACCAAAAAGCAAACAGGCTTTTTGTTCTGACTCACAGGAGAAGACAGTAAAAAGTGTGTATGGATGTTAGTGATTCCCTAAAGTTTGCAACTGAGAGAGAGAGAAAAAAAGAAAATCGGATGTTTTATTTGCATCCCCTCTGATACCTGAGCATGTTTCACAAAATATCCAGCAAACTTCAACAACCATGCTAAGCTTCCAAGATGTAACATTCAATCCTGCTATCTACATGCCCTTAGGAAACAATGCAGAAATCACATGGCAAGTTCAAAATTATCTGTAGTGAGACAACTGTAAGTAACAAATGGTATATTACTATGATATGGCAAAAGCATACAGGCTGATGACACCTGAATAATAACCATCCAAAATTGAAATGGGCATAAAAGTGCTAGGGGAAAAAATTAGGAGGAACAAAAAGTAGAGTTTTTCAGTTATTTTCTTTTGATTTTCAGCATGGCCTGCCATAAAGATAAAATATTTGTTGCTAAGGAAGGGAAAGAGAGTGTGAATTATGAAACAGATAAGAGGCTACCAAATCAAAGAATCACAAATCAAAGAGCTGCCAAATAGCAGGCAGGTTACCCTGAGAGCTAGAATTACAATTGAGTTCAGTTTATATAATCTTTGGGTACAGAAAGTTGTTGTGCTTGGAAAAAAGGTGAAGATTCCACTAATAGATACTTTTCAGAAATGGTGGAAATTAGTTTCATTTTTATGCTGATCACAATTTCCTTAGATGTGAAAGGGATAAAATTGACAGGGTTTTTTTCCCTTCTTAAGGCCTTTGAACAAGTATGGACCACTCCATAGTAAGCAGAATATGTATAATACAAAAAAATCCTAAAGTACGAGAGTGAACTGTCAATCAAATTAATAACTTGCTGTTTAAAAAGCAGACATCTATTTCTTAAAATTCAATTAAGTTACAATATCTTTATAAATAACCCAGATATAAAAATAATTCATCCACAATTTATGTTTACATTACTATGTAAGTATGCTTTTTTAAAATGCTACAGATTTTATTTTATTTTTTATGTGGAAGCTAAGATGGTGTATTTAGGAAGCAAACTGTATCAGAGTTTTGAAATTATATTTGTCTGATGCTTGAGTATTTTTTTCAGTATTGTGATATAGTAGTGGTTTGTGGTGTACACAGTTCTGGCAAGTGTTTAGTTTTCACTGGCTGAAAATCAGTCAGTTGTTGCAATTTCAGAAGGTACTGCAGCTCACTAAAGATATACCAAAAACCTATTGGTCAAGACTACACTGACAACTAAGATAAAAAAAGGCTCCTGTATGAGTGCTCTTTCAGTTCTTGTGGACCACATGACCAGGATGTTACATATTAAATTGTGCTATGTCAGTCAGTTTCCTTCATACAACATAGCTCAAGTCTTTCAGGATTGGTTGGATTGTTTGTTTTTACTCTCCTGCTTCTGGTTTCCAGTCACACTTCATTTATGTGTCTTAGAAAAGACAGTTACATTCCACTTTACTTTACATTCTGCTACCAGGTTGTCTTCTTTGATGCATCTGCATCTCCACCCTCTTAGAATTCTTTGCTATTACTTTTTCAAAATCAAAATAATTCCCTGAAGTTAAGAAAACCATCCACTAACCGGATTAAATTTTAACAAACCAGCTTTACATTTAATTTCATTGTTCTGCTACCATAAACAGGAAAGAGTACTCCAGAGGTAGTGGACTTTGGCCACTTCTTTAAAAATAATATTAATGTCAATTTCTTTTATAGAGTCTCTAGATATCTTTAAAAAAACCCAAAACCAAAACATGTAATAAATGCATGTGTATCACCTTGTTAAAATGTTTCAGCAGGGGATTAGAATAGCATTGATTCTGGTTTAAACTGAGAAGCTAAAGATTCAATTTGATAAAGGCAATCTGATAGTATATTGAAAAAAAAAATAAAAAAGACTTAGAATGTAAATACTTTGATACATTAGGATCCTAGTATCTTGTAGAGATTTTGTAGATATTTGAATATTATTTTAAGATTCAAAATTAATAGAAAAGTGGAAATAATTTTTGATCCTCCTGTTGGAAATGAAATCCAGTAATGTTAATTTACTTAAAAAATAATTAATGGTTTTCTCATTTCTCTATCTCCATACTGCACTCCAGAAGGTCTTTTTCTTTTCTGAGGATTTAAAAAAGTATTTATTTTAAAAACTGATATCACTTGAGCTCCATCTTCCTTAAGTATTTCTGATGTTACTTTAAAATGATAATTGATATGATTATTTTTACGAATAACTCTTTTTTAGTAACAGATTGATGTTCATTTTCCCTGTCTTTAAGTAAGTGGATGAATAAGACATTTTTATGGTAGAATCCTGTCCGGCTGCAAAACTACTTCTTGATAGATTTACTGAGACACTAGAGTTATCTCTCAGCAGCATGTATTGATCTCTCAGCTTTGCAGTTATCCTCTTTTTAAAAATTATCTTCATTTAACACCTTACTATTGAAAAGTTCTCTGACAGCTGAATGGAAGGAGGCCAAAGCACATGAATGTGACTAGTTAAGAATATTTATATACCTAAGTACATAAACATGTATATATAAATATATGTATTGTATATTTAACCTTTATAATAGATAGCATATGACAGATATAAAAGTAAAATTTTAATGTGTGTTTATACATATATGTACATAGTATAGATAAAGAACATATATAGAATTAGTTGGGTTTTTTTGACAACCATAGAAATGTAATTCAGTGTTATTCTTCTCAGTATTATCTTAGCCTTGGTTACTTGTTTCAGAAATTCAGCAAGTTCACAAGCCCAGCCCTTCTTCCTTTGTAAATACAACTCAATAGTTTAATATGTGAGATGTTTTCCATTTATTTGGAGGAAAATTGATTCTGAAAAAGCTGGTCAGAAGAAACTCTCTAAGACTTGTTTTGGAGTTTTAGAAAGCAGGCATTCTTTATTACAATGCTGGGTGCACAGGGGATCACTCTCCCTACTCTGCATACCAACTTGTCCCTCTACAAAAATTTTATACTATTCCAACACTTATATTCATTTATTTTCCAAGAAATTATTAACATGTTCATCACATTTCCAAGAAATTATTAACATATTTATCACATTTCTAAGAACTCATTGATACATTTAAAGTTGCATGCATACTGGTTGTCTTCAGGGGTCATCTGATGATCATAGAAACTTTTTTCACTAAGCGGTTTAGTTGAATTTTTCTTCTGTGCATGCTTAGTTCATCTCTTATCATCAATGGTTCTAGTCTCAATGTTCTCTATTACTACTGAAATGTTCACTATAGTTTTTTTTTCTAATTCACTTACCCCAAGCCATGGGAGAAACCATATTGCAAAACTATGAAACTCAGAAGGCATGTCAGCTATAGCATTCATTATGAGCCTTCTTTGTTTGTTGAAGGAAAGTTCTTACCCCTGTACCTTGTGAATCATCAATAATTGCGATGTTAGGAACTAAAACTCCAAGGGGTATGTAGGTCCCATTTTATTCCCAGAACTGGATTCATTTGTTGTAAAATTTCTGCTATTAAATGAGGATCTCTATCTGATGACATTCCCACTGGTACCCTGAACCTGGGTATTATCCTTTTTAGTAAACACTTAACAACTTCTTTAGTTTTGTTGGTGCATCATTCAACTTTCCCAGAGGCAGGTGCATGACAGGGAATGCACCCACTCAATGCCATGTTCTTTGGCCCAAGTGTCTATGAGATTGTTTCGGAAATGAGTCCTGTTGTCTGACTCAATTCTGTCTGGAGTGCCATGTTGCCACAAGACCTTCATTTCAAGACCCAGAACAGTGTTCTGAGCAGTGGCACGGGGCACAGCATAGGTCTCCAACCATCCAGTGGTTGCTTCCACCATGGTGAGTACATAGTGCTTGCCACTGCGGGTTTGTGGGAGTATGATATAGTCAATCCGCCAGGCTTCTCAATATATATATTTTAACCATCGTCCTCCACACCAGAGAGGTTTTAACCTCTTGGCTTTCTTAATCGCAGCACATTTCACATTTGTGAATAACCTGTGCAGTAGTGTTCATGATTAAGTCCACCCCTTGATCACAAGCCCATCTATATGTCACATCTCTTCCCTGATGTCCTGAGGCATCATGGGCCCAGCAGGCTAAAGATTTTTCACCTTTATGTTACCAGTCTAGGTCTACTTGAGGTACTTTGATCTGAGCAGCCTGGTCCAACTGTTGGTTGTTTTGATGTTCTTCAGTGGCTCAACTTTTGGGCACATGAGCATATACATCGTGTATCTTTACAGCCAGTCTCTCTAGCCGAGCAGCAATGTCTTGCCATAATTCAGCAGCCCAAATGGAATTGCCTCTGTGCTGTCAGTTGGACTTTTTCCATTGTTGTAACCACCCCTACAGGTGGTTACAACACCATCCATGAGTCCGTATAGAAGTAGAGCATTGGACATTTTTTTTCATTCAGCAATGTCTAAGGCCAGCTGGATGGCTTTTACTTATACAAACTGACTCGATTCACCTTTTCCTTTAGCAATCTCTGCAGTTCATTGGGTGGGACTCCACACAGCAGCTTCCCACTTTTGATGTTTTCCTACAATACGACAGGAGCCATCAGTGAGCAGGGTGTACTCTCTCATTATCTGGCAGTTCATTGTATGGTGGACCCTCATCAGCTTGCATCACCTCCTCCTCGGGTGACATTCCAAAATTTTTGCCTTCCGGCCAGTTTGTGATCACTTCCAGAATTCCTGGGAGACTGACGCTTCCAATATGAGCCCATTATGTGATCAGTGCCACCCACTTACTCCATGTGGCATCAGTTGCGTGGTGTGTAGAGGGAACACTCCCTTTGAACATCCATCCCAGCATGGGCAATCGGTGTGCCAGGAGGAGCTGTGCTTCAGTACTGATCACTTCTGAAGCAGCTCAAACTCTTCATATGCTGCCAGTATCTCTTTTTCAGTTGGAGTATATTTGGCCTCTGATCCTCTGTATCCACGACTCCAAAACCCAAAGGGTCGACCTTGTTTCTCCCCTGGTGCTTTCTGCCAGAGGCTCCAGATTGGTCCATCGTCTCTGGCTGTGGTGTAGAGCATATTTTTAACACCCTGTCCTATTCGGACTGGCCCAAGGGCTACTGCATGGACTATCTCTTGTTTAATTTGTTCAAAGGCTCATCGTTGCTCAGGACCCCATGTGAAATCCTTCTTCTTTCAGGTCACTTGGTGGAGAGGCCTCATGATCTCAGTGTAATGTGGAATGTGCATTCTCCAGAAACCCACAATGCCTAAGAAGGCTTGTGCTTCCTTTTTGTCAGTTGGTGGGGACATAACTGTTATTTTATTGGTCACATCCGCTGTGATTTGACAACATTCATCTTGCCACTTTATTCCTAAAAACTGGATGTCCTGAGCAGGTCCTTTGACCTTGCTTCATTTTATGGCAAAACCAGCTTTCAGGAGGATTTGGATTATCTTCTCTCCTTTCTCAGAAATTTCTTCTGCTGTGTTGCCCCACAGAATGATGTCATCAATGTATTGCAGATGTTTTGAAGCTCCACCTTGTTCCAAGACAGTTTGAATCAGTCCTTGGCAAATGATGGGGCTGTGTTTCCACCCCTGGGGCAGTCGATTCCAGGTGTACTGGACAGCCCTCCAGGTGAAAGCAAACTGCGGCCTGCACTCTGCTGCCAAAGGAATGGAGAAGAACACGTTGGCAATGTCTATGGTGGCGTACCACTTGGCTGCCTTGGACTCCAGTGCATGTTGGAGCTCTAACATGTCCAGCACCTGGTACTTGAGCATTCTGCTAGGGGTTAGCCAATGTCCCCCTTTTTGCTCCAATACTGATGTAAACAGTCATTTGTTGTCCCGTTGTGAGTTTTCAGGCCTCTTGTATTAAGAGAATTGTTGCAGCTATAGCTTGTAGTTATCCTGGCCATCCTTTACTCATATCCCATAGGTCTTTTCCATTCCCTCAGTCTTTGAGTCAGCACCCCCTGTGCCAGATGCTGTCTTTTTGCACAGAAATAGTTCAAATGGTTTTGATAAGTCTGGCAGGCCCAATGCCAGTGCTGACATTAATGCCTTCTTGATGTTTTGTAAGATTGTTGGACATTGTGGGGTCGTGGGTCCCCCTCTGATTCTGTCAAGGTGTCATAGACAGGTGTTACGATAAGTCCATAGTTGGGAATCCACAGTCGACACCAGCCAACCATTCCAAGGAAAGCTTGTAGTTCTCTGGCATTCTTGTGTTCTGGCAGGTCTGGAAGATTGCCTCCATCCCAATGTGTGACATCATGTAAGATCTCAAAACCCAAACAAATTACCTTTTGTTTTCCAATATGGGCCTTCTTTTTGGACACCCGTTAGCCTCCTTGGCCACAAAAGTTCAATAGGCTAATAATCATGTTTCTGCTGCATCCACATATTGTAGTATCAGTCCTTCATGGTTACTTTTTCTCCAAAATTCCAACTCTTTGGCTAGTTGATTTCTGAATATAGTTTAGCTGTTTTTGAACCCTTGCAGCAATGCTGTCCCTATGAGCTGTATCTTCTGTCCTGTTGTAGGATTTTCCCACTCCAAGGTAAATAATGCTGACTGTTTTCCTCTAGAGGTATGCAAAAGAAGGCATCCTTAAGATCTAATACTGTAAACCATTTGTGCTTTTCTGTTAAAGCTGTTAGCAAAATGTACAGGTTGGCCACCACCGGATGTGTGTCTTGCACTATTGAATCTATAGCCCTTAAATCCTATACCAACCTGTACTCTCCACTTCCTTGTTTCTTTACAGGTAGGACTGGAGTATTATACTTCGATTCACATTCTATTGATAATCCTTATTGCATAATTTTTTCGATTATTATTTGTAATTCTTATAGGATGTTGTTTTTGCCTTATCAAAATTGCTCTTTCTTTAAGAGTTACCTGCACTGGTTACACTTTTTTGGAACAAACCTGGTACCTCAGCAGCCCAAATCAAAGGTATGACGGCATCCTCTACTTCTTGCAGAATCTCATTCTCTTACAGGATGTCCTGTAACATAAAAATTTTCACCTCCATGGTCCTTGATTCAGGTATTAGCAATTGTATGTGTCTCCATCTGCCTTGGTTTTTAGCTGAAACAGAGCTGAGGTTCTGTTTTTGTTTTTGTTTTGTTTTTTTCAGTAGCTGGAATAGTGCTGAATTTTGCTTTTCAGCCTGGGACTTGTTATGAGAGAGACACTGATATCACACCAGTGTTTGCATTTTTGTTGCTGGAAGTGAAGGACTTTGTGTCTTGTTAGTCCATAAGCATAAGATTTAAGGGGGTAAGGAATATTTAAATTAATAAGCTAAATTGACATTTATATATGCCAATGGGTATTCCATATATATCACGTCATGCCCAGTATATTAGTGAGAGGCTCTTCCTCTTTCATCTCTCTCTCTGGCTTTTGCTTGGGCTCTTGCTCTTCCAGGATTGCAGTTTTGGTTCAGGATTGTTGCTCCTCCGGGATGGTTGTCTGGGAACGGGACATGCTTGGTTGGTGGGGGTGTCACTTATTTGTGTGTTTTGTTGCTGTTATCACTACTATTTTAATATTAGTATTACTTTAAGTTTTCTTTCTATTATTAAACTGTTCTTATCTCAACCTACAAGCCTCCTTATCCTTGCCCTCCCAATCCTCGCCCCTATCTCCTGGGGGTGGGAGTGAAGTGGGTAAATGGCTGTGTTGGCTGCTAGCCCAGTGAAACGATCACATCATCCTTAAAAATTACTTTGGCTTCTAATTCACTCAATAAATCTCTTCCCAATAGGGGAATAGAGAAATCTGGTATATACAAAAATTTGTGTGTAAAAACATGTGAGCCAGATCTGTACTTAACTGGACAGAAGAAAGGCTTAGTTTCTCTTTCCACTGTGGCACCAACAAACTTAGATCACTGAACTTATACTTACAAGTATTCAAAACAGAGCATGCCACCCCAGTATATACTTTTTCATTCCCCAACTTTAATGTGACCATAGGCTCTACTGGGAAAACTTCTGATTGTGCCTCCAGTCCCTGTCAATCTGAATCCTGTCCCAGATTAAGTAACTCCATCAGTCTAGAATTCTACTTCCTTCTGGACGGAGTTTGTCTAGGACCCTGTCTGTATCTTTTATTTTTATAGAATCATAGAATTGCCTGGTTGGAAAAGACCTCTGAGATCATTGAGCCCAACCATACCTGTCCACTACTGAACCATATCTTCAAGCACTGCATCTAGTCATCTTTTAGACACTTGCAGGGATGGTGACTCAACCATTTCCCTAGGCAGCCCGTTCCAGCACCTAATAACCCTTTCAGTGAAGAATTTCCTGACATTCAATCTGTACCTTTCCTGGACCAATTTAAGGCCATTGCTTCTTTTTCTATCACTAGTTACCTGGGAGAATAAACACCTGCTTGGCTAGAACCTCCTTTCAAGTAGTTATAGAGAGCGATAAGGTCTCCCCTCAGCCTCCTCTTCTCCAGACTAAACAACCCCAGTCCCCTCAGCTGCTCCTCATAAGACTTGTTCTCCAGCCCCTTTCACCAGCTTTGTTCCCCTTCTCTGGACACACTCCAGTGCCTCAATATCTTTCTTGTAATGAGGGTCCCAAAAATGGGCACAGTTGCTTTCAAATTACACACTGATCCTTTTCAAGAGGAATGTATGGAGTTCCATTCCCTTTTCCAGGTGTCCATTTTCCTTCTAATTTTTGTAACTTCCTTTTAATACCCAGATTTGATTGCCCAATAAATATATTTACCAGTGACAGAGCATCTCCCTCTCTGTCTGGATCTAAGTCAGAATATTTCCAAGCAGTTTCACATAACCGCTTATAAAATACAGAAGGTTTTTCATCCTTCCCTTGGATAACCTGGTAATTACATTTTTCACCCCAGGTAAAACTAGCTTTTGATTTCCAAAGTCCATGCTGGTGTATGAAAATTTTCCCTGTATGTTCCAGCCGTTTCTTTCCACACCTTCAAATTAGCTACAGATAAGGGCACTGTTACTCACACCAGTTCTCCCTCCGGTCCTATTGCCTGCCTCAGAGGGGTTTGGAATACAGCTCCTCCTTATCTAGTCCATCCTGCAATTGGACTATAGGTTTGATTCCTGAAAGCTCTTTCTCCTTTATTCTCCTGACCTTTATCCCTCCTATTTTCCACTTGCCCATTCTGTCCTTTATTACCAGAAGCTCTTTGTCTCATTCCCGATTTCCATCCCTTCCCCTCTCTATATAGCTATTCCAACCCCATAGCACAACCAACAACTGAACCCCTTTCTTCTCCATAGCCTCTGTGTCTTTCAATAATACCTGCTGAACCATCATCATTTTAATCAATAGCTTTCCCATTATCCATTTCCATCCTTAGTAATCATTCCACAATCCTTCCAATTCCTGTGATTATTTCACAGAAAATAAATCAATATATGGTATGTTATCCCATTTTCCTTCTCTCCTACAAAACAACCCTAATTGTAAAATAGTATTATTCTTTATAGTTACATTCTTTGGCCGTCTTCCCTGCTTATCCAAAGTATGCATCAGTCACCAATGATTTCAATACTCTATGAGCTGTTTCATAGATCCATAAAGAGGATGTCCCCAGTTTTTCTCCAGTATTTCAATATACATCACAGAGGATTTTTTTTTCTTCCTTTTTTTCTTTCAAAAAACCAACACAAAACTCAGAGAACAATACAAAAAATAACACAACAATGTTGAGGACTCACCCTTATGTCTGGTGAAACCGAATTCAGCTCACTCCTTAAACAACACAAAGAACGTACAAAAATATACAAAAACCTGACACAAGCAGGGACTTGATTCACAACAATAACAGCAAGACAAAGGATGAAATTGTATCACAATTGTTTGATATTAATTCATTGGCTCCCTCCAGCATGAAGAGTCTTGGCAGTCCTCTTGTGATGGGCAAGCAGAAGGGAAACCCTTCAGTAGGCTTGCTGAGTTTTTCAGTTTCCAAGAAAACTTTGTGAAATGTTGCTGATGAAACTTTGAGAATGTAATGTGATATCAGCATCCACTATCTCAACATCTTTTTAGGAAAAAAAAAGCCTCTTAAGCTGTTAGATTGATGTATTCCTAATGAAAACAGTTGTTAGTTGCTGTTTAGTTCCTAAGTCATCACTCAAGACAAGAGTCATAGAAGCTTACTGTGAGGCAGTTTACATTATTTGGATCAGTTAGTATGTGCTGTTAAAATGAAAAGCCATTAGTGGAAAATGTGTAAACACATAAAAGATATAGAGAGATATATACAGCTTTATATATATATACATATATGTATAAAAGTTTTTAAAGTTTTCCTTGTCCACAGTCCTGCCAGTGCAGGACTGGGGAATGGGGGTCCCAGACTGGCCAGTGGTGCTGCCCACCCTCCTGGGATCACATGGGACACCAAGACCAGAGGCTGCCCTGGCTCTGGGTGCCTGACTGGGGATCCTGTGTTGTGTCCCGTCCTCCCCTGCTACCAACACTGGCTTGTTAACTCCTGTGTGTCTGTGGAGATTAGTCTCTATCCAGGTAGCCTGACGAAAGGGATGTTGTCACTTTTGAGAACAGTTATCCAATTAAAAACAAACAAACAAACTAAATAAATGAACAAAAAAATCAAAAAGATAATTTATTTGTAGCTGAAGTTTTGTTTGTTCTGTGGCCTGTATGCCTGAATTTCCTGTGTCCCCTATGTGAAGTAATTTCCTAGCCCTCTTTCTAATCTTCTCAATGGTATTCTGCCACTCTCACCTCACCACAATGCTTGTAATGCTAATCCTTCAGGTATCAGTTGTTCTCTGAATTCTTTCCAAGCCACCACCTCAAGCAATCATTATTCCTTTCATACTCATTACCTTAACTCCCCCTTGAACTCCTCAGCTCTTCAATCTGCTGCTGTGTTGTTGCTGCAGCTCTCTCTCTCAGGTACCATCAGACTGAAATATCTACTAAATAGCTTTTTTAACCATCCTCTGTAGTCTTGTTGATTCTTACAGTTAAATCTCTTACCTTCCTAGGAAAAAACTGCCTTTTCTTGGCTCCTACTGAATTGTGACTCCTGTAAAGGTCTTATTTGCTCTCTGAGTCCCCTCCCACTCATCGCCACCCCCACCACACCCTTTATAATTGATACTGTTATAACTTGCATGTCTTGAATTTTCATTTAATTGAAATAATGTATGATTAAAATGTTAGATCAGATGATGCAATTGAGCTTAATCAAGGATGAATTTAAAATCCAATTAAAATATCAGTTCGAAATGTATTTTGTTTGAATGCCAACTACCAAAACAAGAGTTTTAACTAATGAGATATGTTGATTAGATAATATTTGGACTACTAAAATGTTCCCAAGTTTTGTATTCAGCTAAAGACTATCTGTGAACCTATATAAATTACAACAAAATCTAGTGATAAAGGTAAAAGCTCATCAAGTTTATATCCCCAAATAAAATCTTGAATAAAAAGTTGAAGTTTTTCACCCCTTGTAGTAGTGGAATATTAAACAAACACTGACAGATTCACACTTCAGATATGTATAATCTTCTTTTTTGTAAAACAATAAAAAATAATTATATTAAACCTATTTAATTATAATATATAATTTAATAATTATAAAATATAATTTAATAATTTAATATATAATTATATATAATTATATTAAACCTATTTGCAAATGTGAGCATTTCTATTGACTTCAGTCAAACATTGATAAACTCTGTAGACGTTCAAACTAATTGTGCTGATTCAGTAGAAATGCCTACAATACTCACAATCTACAAGGCTTAATTATTAAGCACAAGTAAAAGAAAGAAGGAAAAATGGCACCACAATACTTGATTTTTGTTTGGCAGAATTCACTTCTAGTATTTTTGTGTCTAACCGGGGAAAAACCTCAACGTCTGAGCATAATGGAAGATAAATTAAATTATTATTTCATTAAGAAGTACATGCAAAACCGATAAGAGATAGGAACAAAAAATAAATTCTGTTTTGGCCTGAGTATGTGTTTGTAACAGTGATGCATCTCTTATAGCTTCCTTTAAATTTTGCTAACTGATTCAACTCCACTCGTAAAAACTGTGAAGCTCCTTTTAGCTATCATTAAAAAAAACCAAAACCAAAGCCAAAACCCAATTATCCACTGCAGAGTAAATTTCTTTTTAAGCTTATGCTTATTTTTGAAACTTTGTATCACTACTAGTTTTGAAGTCTGATTTCATTTGACCGCTTGTACTTTAGAAAAGGAGTATCACACTTAGCAGAAATGTTTGCCTTTTAAAGCATCAAACAAAATCTAGAAGTCACTAGAATAATTTCCTTCCCCTCTTTTTGCAGTCCAAGTCACAGACTAGCAATCTGGTATAAATTAAGCTAAACACAATTATTTTTCTCTTCACTAAAAAAAACAAAACAAAACAAACTTCACTTCATTTTTCTTACTGAAACTGAAATTCTTTCTGAGAAAGAAGAAATGTTACTTAAATATAGAGGATTTGTCAGAATTTACTTCTAGTATTTTTTTTTTTTTTTGTCAAACATTGATAAACTCTGTACACGTTCAAACTAATTGTGCTGATTCACAAAATGGGATGCAGCTTGTTAACCCTGATTTATATGCATGAGAATCTGACTTTCTGTGCTAGATACACAGAACTTCAGTCCCACTGACCACAACAGAACCCAAAACCAAAATCTAAATTCTCAACACTCCTCCTGAGCTGCAAATGAGACCTGCAAATTTGTAAAGGTCACAGCACCTGAGTTTTGCAAATGAGTTGATTTATTTCTCCAAACACCTCCCCTTCTTCTTTCTGCAGCTTTATATGCTGAGCATATCATATGGTGTGGAATATCCCTTTGGCCAATCGGAGTTAGCTGTCCTTCTTCTGCACACCCAACCTACTCACTAGTGGGATGATGTGAGAAGCAGAAGAGGGCTTGACTCTGTGTAAACACTGCTCAGCAATAACAAGACTTGAGTTAGCAACACTTTTCAGTGTAAATCCAAAGCATAGCCCCACACTAGCTACTATGAAGAAAATTAACTCTACCCCAGCCAAAACCACCACAATCTGCACTGAGCACATGAACACCTACTTTGTGCCCAAAATCTCATCAAAACTGTCAAAGTAAATATTTCCTCATCTGTTCCACTCCTAAAGATTAATCTGCCAGATGCCTTCCAGGAATATAATCTGAGACAAGCCCCATGGAAAATTCAGTTGAGAATAGTGCTGTTACAGTGCCTCTACCTGGTAGTCTCATGATTAATATACTGACTTGGAAGAAATGAGAACCAGGCTGCGATACCCGTTTTTGCCTTAGGGAATTTTAAACCCATAGTTCATGTCCCACATTGTACCAGAAATTGTCCTAGTTGCAATAGTGTCTATCAGTTTTCATGGATATGCACAAAACTACAGAAATCCATGGTATCTTGTTGCAGCTGATACTGTGACAACTCCTGAACTGCTAACCAAACCTTCTGTAAAGACTTATCAAGAGCGCAGTTGTGAGGTAGCCTGAAAAAGCATTCAGAAATCTGTCACCATTGCAAGATCTGGCCAGTAGTTTTGAGAACCTATTGCATGACACAGTAAAACCCAGCATTCTCAGAATGACTTCTGAACATACAGACTGAAAGAGTGTACACAGATAAACTTGTCAGGGTTACCTATTATGAAATAGTATTCTCATTTCTTGTATCCCTTGTCCTGTCTTGTTTTCTTGTTTGTTGAGGGATGCCAGTATGTGTGAGTTTTAATTTACATGGTTGATGGTTAAGGGGTAATTATTTAATTGCATTAATTAAAACCTTAGAATCTCCTTCCTTATTAAACCTGTCACCTTCCCCAGAAAACAAATTTTCCTGATGAATCAATTCTGCATGTCTTGTGGCAGTGCTTATTGTCTGAAAGACAGATGAGCTTGTATTTAAAGAAATCACATTTTTGTGGAAAAATTAATGATCTAGCAGTCCAGCAGTTCCTATCAGTTTTTATAGCACTTGTTAATTTTGAACTAAGATGTTATTTATGAACTGTAAATCTGCTTTTCTGGAGAAATAATATTAAAAAAAGAATTAAGAAATCTGTTGTGGGTTAGCATTAACTTGGTTTACCAGTGGAAGCTGCTATATGATAGATGTTTTGTGTAAGGATGACCTTTATTTACATTTATCACACAGTTTACTTCCTGTTAAACCAAATTACATGTGTTATAGAAGTGTTATCAGGTATTTTCAGTGCTTCCTTGTATATTTTTTTGACATTTTATTAAAACTTAATGAAAAAATCAAAATAGAATAAAGCAATTAGAGATCAGGATTCTTAAATATTGCAGTATTCTTTCTCTTGTTTATTATACCGTATTCTATCAGAACGCCATTTGGTCACTGCTAAGTTTGAATAGAAGTGTCAAAATTCAGTTTGTATATGTAAAGTAATAGAAAAATAATAAAAATACAGTTTCAATGTTTTATCATGTAAAATACACAGAAAGGGTCATTAAAGTGCTCTACTTGAACAGTGCACAAGTAAGCAGGAAGTAACGCAGTAACTAACCATGTAGCTGATATTTTCTGAAGTTAATTTACAAAGCAGAGGAAAAAGTAAATAGAATTTTGACATAACCTCATCACTCAATTAAAAATGCTGCTCTTTCAAGACATAACCCAACTAGATTCCTTAACTGCTGAGGGGTTTCAGAAGAAGAATTTTCTATGTGTATAAATCCTGTAACATACTATTGTTATCTAACTTACTTCTCTTCAGAAATCTTATCTCTGCTTATTTTTATCTATCTTAATTTCCTAGGTTTTTTACTCAACTTTTTCTGTATTTATATTTTTATTAATTTTTGCGTGTAAGTAGGAAACTTCCTATTTTTCAAGGATCCAGTAGTGATCTCCTGAGTTGACTGGACTCAAGCATAAAAGACAATAGTAATGCATTAACTTGAAACTGAAAGTTAAAAGTCCTGTGAGTGGATTACAGACTGGTAGCAGACAACCAATAGTCAGAACAATTAGTGCTAAAGAGGACATAACTCCACATTTGCACTGTTGTCTTAGTTTGCATGTTCTTAATTATACTGAATGATTAGAATCTCCTTTCAACTCTGCCTACTCAAGATGCTAAGCAGCAGTCATGGTTGACATGTCTAGCTATAATTTAGTCTACTCCACAGTTGTAGTTAAATTATTTCTGCTCTCTTGCCAAAGCTAGTTAACATGCATGACTGCATTTCAGGGGACAGCTATGGTTTAACTATTACCTTTAAGGTAAAGAAGACCAAACCCTGGTTCATTGCTATTGTTCAAACCTACCCAATATTAACTCCCAAGCCCAACAAAGGCTACTGATTGCGATGTTGGTATGGAAATATGTAATTCTGATTTATCTTTTCTCATAAGAAATAAAAATAATTACACTTTATTTTGGTGACATAATGCCATAGAACAGGGGTTGGTAAATTTCTATTCTGAAAACTCTTGTCTATAATACTGTTGCTTTTAAGTTTCAGGTATGTTGAAAATACTTGTAAATAACTTTTTGCTATAATGCATTAGAAATAAGAATACTGTCTAATCATTCAGTATCATTCCCCTTTTCCTCAGCGGAGGTAAAATCAAAGAAAGACATCATTACAGTTTGTAGTTTAGATTGTCAAGTTATTTCAAAGCAATTTTTAAAAAGATTTTTTAATAGATACAAAAATATGTTTTACAGTCCCATTGTATAAATATATATGTGAACACTTCAGCATATATAAGTACATGAATGCATACACATATGCATATAGGTTGGGTTTAATTTTGGTTTTAGAATTCTAGGTTTGAATTTGAAATTGGTATTATCTGACTGGCACAAATATATTGTCTCTGTCTAAGATGATCACAGACTCTACACAATGTGTGGCTATTGCAAATTGCATTTCATATTAGACATTAATTATTATTTTTTAATCTGACTCTATTAAGAATCTAATTATTCTTTGTTAAACACTGCTTGATAACTTGTTAAGCAGCAGGTGTTATATTTGAAAAGCTGGGGGAGAAGCTCTTATAACATTTCTAAAATGATGCATACATAAAGGTAGTATGTATTTGAGTCTCTGAGTTTAGTTAGGTTAAAAATCATTAATCTAGCTTGAGGTGATGGAAATATGGATGACCAGGAAACAATAGTTTACAACAGACATCAAAGAAAAAATGCCCAACAAGGTTAAACAATACTGTAGATTTTCTATTATACATGGAGTAAAATCACAACTAACTCATGTACAACTTTGTGTTCGATTAATATTCTACTATAGTAGATTAATACTCTACTATAAACTTTCTGAAATGTGGACTCACTGGTGGTATTTCTTTTACTACTCTGTGGAATTTACCTTGTATCTTTTGTATCTCAGTAGCAAGACATACAGCTTTAAGTGTGACTTCATCACTCTATTTCTGAAATAGCAAACAGAAAAAACTGGAAATGACAGATACTTAAAGAGCATTGGTTGATTATTGTACCACACTTGTAAGGATGAGAAGATAGCTGGAGATATTTGAGGCTGTGAGACATTATATGCTTTAAATTTTATTTAAGACTATTCCATAAGTATCTTTAATAATTTAGAATTCTATCTTGAGCAGAATAGGTAATAACAAAGTTAAATACAAGTAGAGAATAAAAAGAAGAACCTTTCAGGAAAGGGAAGTAAAACTGGAAATCTCAGAATATGTCCCCCACCTTCACTTTAAATGTACAAAAGATGACTCTCAAATTAGTTGGCTTCAACCTCCCTAGTTGTCCACAGATTAAGATCTTCTCACTTCAGAGATTTTAAGATTTATGCCACTGTATAAAACATATTACTTATGCTAAAATTCACTAAATAATTCTGAAGCTTTGAGCTCTTGAAGCTTTTCATCTTATTTAGCTTTTGATTGTTTGATAGAATTTTATATTGGTCTGAGTTGTATACAATCATACTGTAATTAATCTGTTCCTTCAGATCAATTGATTGTTAAGTCTTGATGTTCAATTTAAAAGGTTGTGCATCAGGATTATTTTTATTATAAAATATAGTAAATACTGAGCAGAGCTCAAATCTTATTCATATAGTCTAGATTGAATAGGTATTCTACTAACTTACAGGTATGTAACCAACTGCATATAAATATACATGTGTATGTGTGTGTGTATTTATATATATATATATATATATATATATATATATATATATATATATATATATATGAAGTGTAATTTAATGCAAATTTTCAAGTTTTAGTTTAAGCTTTTCTGGTCCTATAAGTTATCTTCATGAACAGCTGAAGATTCAACTCTATGTTGACTGTTCCATTCCACATTCCAACTATGTCCCTGCTGTTGACAATAGCAACAACAAGAAAAGAAGGTTTTAGTCAGATAAAGTTGCTGCACAGAAACTAAGACAGAAATGGGAACAAATAACTAGGGCAGAAGGCAACATAAGCCAGGGCTACTTCTTTCAGCAACAATCTATTCATAGAGGTTTAAACAAACTATGGAACCACAGTCTTTTGGAAAAGAACGATTGCAACAATTACTTACTAGGAGACACATCATTAAAGTAATATATTCCTTACTTTCTTCAAAGAAAAATCTTTGTTTAATGTTATGTTCCACCAATACAGGAAAATATCCAAAATAAATGTAGTTAGGAGGAAGTTTAATTTCCAAGAAGTAGTTGGAAAAATAACAAGCAGTTTGTAGTTTAGTTTTATGGGTACTTTTGACAGATTTTTAGTCAGTATAAAAAAAATAATAAAAATCTATTAAAAATAATGTGCTTTTTATGCTTTATATTACTGTGCAGATGTGCTCTTTATGCTTTACATTACTGATGTAGAAGATGCAGAAGATCTTTTTCATTTGTACATTTATTTCCATTTCAACTCTGAATGAAGCTATTTACAGACCCTTATCTGTCCGTGTTTCTTTAACTCTGTGAGGCTTCACTGTCTTCTGCTGTTCCAGGAATCAACAGGTGTTTTATTGAGCTGTCCTCAACCTAAGCCAGAAAATGTGCATCAAATTAACACTAATCAGGTTTATTAATTTAGTAAAATGTTTCTTTCTGGGTCAGCATCAAATGAAGCAGCTTAGCTATTTCTCCCTTTTTTTGTCCGATTGTTCTCAATCCAAGTCAACACAGCCCAACAAAGACCTTACCCAAAAGCTTATTATTACAGAAAAGAAGATGACAACAGGCAGAGGAAAGTAGGGAAGTCTCTACTTGGGACTGATAGTAGCAGTCAGCATAAAAGACAATAAATTTGTGTATTTATTGGTAAATATATGATAAACAATAAACCCAAGATTTAAGTGTGAAATCCCATTATGCCTAAAGGGTATTATTCTGCTTTATTTTGATATATACTTTATTTTACAAAAGTCATAGTCAAGTATTTGATGAAAAACATGAAACAAATATACTGTTCTACTATGTCTGCATGTGCATAGCTTAGAGATCTAAATTATAGTTTAGAAGAGTCAATGGAAGGAGAATGAATGTGGAAGCACACATAAGGCTTCAAGGTTTTTTGAAACATATCATTCGGGAGAAAAAAAGATCAGGTTTTATATCTTCTTTTTATCAACTATCTCTCCTTTCTAGAATGCACTGTAGTTAACAGGAAAACATCCTGGAAGGCAGCACTGAATGATCATTGCAATCTTATATTTAAAATATATCACAGCAGTAGCTGTGCTCAATAATGAATTAAGTAGTCTTCCTGTCTGCTCAGTGTTATTAAATAGCCCAGTAATTTCATTAACTGTATGATTTGCCTGTGTAATGCATATGAGATCAGCTGTATGGGTATATTCTGTTGAATATATTACAAATTTAGATAGGTGAAGCTTAAGGGAAGGTGAAGCTTAAGGCCCTTTGAAGTTGAAACATACTTATTTTCTTCTAAGTAGACATTTTTATTCTTATTATGAAAGTATTAATTGGAGGGATATTCAGTAGTAATTTTTATTTTTCTTCACTTTTCTAGCATGAAGGTTTTACATGCTGCTGTTCATAGTTACACAAAACACACATCAGATGAAAATGCATGTTTTCGTCTACAAATGATCCTAAAAATAAGCTTAGTAATCAAATACACTGCAGGTAAAAAGCAAATAAAATTACTTACAAGTAGGCCACAACAGACTTGTACTACCAATACACCTGTATATTAATGGATAGTACCAACAACAGACATTATCATTGAGGAAACAAACAACTCGCCACCCAACCTGCTCCTGAACTGAAGTACCTGGTAGCCCACTACCCCCCTTTATGGAACGTCCCTGTTTAAACTGTTTAAATACTGAGCATGACCTCACATGTTACAAATTATGGAAAACTCACTTTGGCCGGTTTGAGTCAGCTGCCCCCCCTGCTCCCCTCCCAGTTCCCTGTGAAAAATTAACTCTATCCTAACCAAACCCAGGACAATCATATATGTAGACTACTCAATTTTTCAATCTTTTTGAAACCATCACAATAAAAATGACAGTAGGTAGCCAGATAAAACTTTTCCTAATTAATAAATTCCCTGAAACAAAAGCCTATTTTGATTTTAAGAGTTTTGGAACCAGCAAATGATACTATATATTCCTTGTGGGAAGGAAATTTCTCCATTTGGACATAACAACAATCCCAGTCAAATTTTCTTTAACACAGTTATTTATAGATTTATTTTTTTTTTCTCTGAATCTATATAGACAGAAAACATATAGTGTACATGTTGCAGCCAGGATTAGGAAGTAATCCACTTGCTTAAAAATATGTATCCCTTTAAAGTTTGTGCTTGGAAGTTTTCCTAACTAGCAGTGTCTGTAGTGAACATCCACAGTTTATTTGATTCTTTCAGCATCTTTGCTAAGTTGTGGGGAACGGGAAAGGTGCCTGAGGACTGGAGGAAGGCAAATGTCACTGCAATCTTCAAAAAGGGCAAGAAGGAGGACCCAGGTAACTACAGACCGGTCAGCCTCACCTCCATCCCTGGGTAGGTGATGTAACGACTTATCCTTGGTGCCATCTCAAGGCATATCAGGGACAAGAGGGTTATTAGGGGCAGTCAGCATGGCTTCACCAAGGGGAAGTCGTGCTTGACCAACCTTCTAGACTTTTATGAAAACATAACCAGTTGGCTAGATGATGGTAGAGCAGTGGATGTGGTCTATCTTGATTTCAGCAAGGCATTTGACACGGTCTCCCACAGCATCCTCGCTGCCAAATTGAGGAAGTGTAGATTAGATGATCAGGCAGTGAGATGGACTGTGAACTGGCTGGTGGGAAGAAGCCAGAGAGTGGTGGTCAGTGGGGCAGAGTCTAGTTGGAGTCCCTCAAGGGTTGGTACTGGGACCAGTATAATTCAATATATTCATCAATTACCTGTATGAGGGAACAGAGTGCACTGTCAGCAAGTTTGATGATGATACCAAGCTGGGAGCAGTGGCTGACACGCCAGAGGGCTGTGCTGCCATCCAGAGAGACCTGGACAGGCTGGAGAGCTGGGCAGGGAAAAATTTAATGAAAACTAGTAAGGGCAAGTGTAGGGTGTTGCACCTGGGCAGGAACAACCCCAGGTTCCAGTATAGGTTGGGGAGTGATCTGTTAGAAAGCAGTGCTGGAGCTGGGTCACTTTAGCTTAGAGAAGAGGAGACTGAGGGGGACCTTATTAATGCTTATAAATATATGAAGGGTGAGTGTCAGGATGGTGGAGCCAGGCTCTTCTCAGTGATGTCCAATGACAGGACAAGGGGCAGTGGGTGTAAGCTGGAACACAAGAGTTTCCGCTTAAATTTGAGAAGGAACTTCTTAACTGTGAGAGTAACTGAGCACTGGAACAGGCTGCCCAGGGAGGTCGTGGAGTCTCCGTCTCTGGAGACATTCAAGACCCGCCTGGACGCTTTCCTGAATGAATTCTTCTAGGTGTTCCTGCTCCAGCAGGAGGATCATCCAGTCCAGGGTCATTGGACTAGATGATCTTTCAAGGTCTCTTCCAATCCCTGACATTCTGTGATTCTGTGATTCTATGATTCTCCAATTCCTTGCTTTTCATGTATGCCAAAAGACCAGCGTCCTCTCGTTTCTTTCATGGCTTTATGTCAAAGACAGGGGTTTTGGAGAAAGAGGAATTAAGGAACAGCAGTGCAGCACGTAAAAAACCAGAACTTTAATTTATACTCACTTTTTACTCTAAGAGGCACATATGCAGGGCACCTTCCTGCTCTGAGACAAGGAGTCAAAATGACACAGCTGATCACCTTGACTTGTTCAGATTAGGGCAGTTGAGAATCAGAAATATCATTCCATTTCCCGTCTTTAGGGAGCAACCATGCTTGCTCCTCCCTAACAGTAACATATTTTTGTTAGATAATGGAAGGGATAAAAGAAGTAGATTTTTTTTTTCCACTTTTTTCACAAGAATATTCTTATGAATTTCTATTAAGCTCATAAACTGAAACATTTATGTGCTTTTGTGATTAAACAAATAAACTTTTATTTAAAGTATTAACTTGATTTTACAAAGAGATCGATACATAACTCTTATCATTGGAGAGAAAAATACTATGGTTGCACTTGGTGTTCTTTTTGAATACTCATTCACAGAAGCACTAAACATAGATAAATAATTAAAAATTGGAGCAAGACAAAATGATTATTGTGAATATGTAATCTCTCCCTATGATGCATTTTTAATGAATTCTTACTAAGATGGCTAAACTCCACATTTCTATTTCAGGCTATTTCTGCTTTATGACATCTTATTTTGGGGACATGATGTAATGCAAGTTGGAGTACTAAGTTTTGACATAATTGGTGTATGTATTTTCAGAATGATGGATTTGAGGTTAAAGCGTACCTGCTTACCTCCTGAAGCATGGTATATTTATAAAGTTCAGTAACATAAACTTAATGGTTTTTATTTGTATCTGTTGAAGCTGAAGAGAGGATAAAGCTGCCTATTAAATTAGATATATTCTGTATAGACCAATGGTTTTCTCAAGCCATGTCCACCTATAAATAGACATATTTGGGGACCTTCTTAATGTTTATAAATATCTAAAGGGCAGGTGTCAATTGGTGGCCAGCGATAGGACAAGTGGCAGTGGGCACAAACTGGAACACCGGAGGTTCCACTTAAACATGAGGAAAAACTTCTTTATCTGTGAGGGTGACAGTGCACTGGAACAGGCTGTCCAGAGCGGTTGTGGAATCTCCTCCTCTGGAGACATTCAAAACCTGCCTGGTTGCAATCCTGTGCAACCTGCTCTAGGTGAACCTGCTTTGTCAGGGCGTTGGACTAGATGATTTCCACAGGTCCCTTATAACTCCTAACATTCTGTAATCCTGTATATAAAGGAAAAATAAATCAGGCTGTAAGTCAAATATGAGCAGTAAGGTAGTATTTTTCCACAAAATATGAAACAATAGGGAGAAGGGGGACTCATTAAGGAATCTTTTGAATTCATTCTTAGTGCACGTGGGCTATTTGTAAAGAAAACCAAAAGGATTTCTAATATATATAAAAATGGAATCAGAAGATAACTCAATATTTCATTTATAAACTCTAGTAACTGCAGTACTCCAGTACTTATCAAAACAGTTATGCTGAGGAAACATAACTGAAGAAAACCTCCATAAGGAAATTGCCTGCAAAGTTTAAATACCTATCACCATTTGACCAATGTCAAAACATTTTCAAGATCAAGTGGTCACATTTGAGTAACCATTTGATCAAACAGTTTGAATGCCACCTGAAGTATGTTAACATTGTCCTTGAAAAGTCTCCTGACAGTGAAGCTCCCTCAACACCTTTCTACTAGGAAATAAATCATCACTCAACCTCTCTGTAAATGTTCCTAAATGTGTTACCTCCTTCCCTTTTTTTTTTCCTTCTTAGCAGAATAGGAGAGCAAGAAATAGCTGATGTTTGATACAGTGATTCTTCAATTTAGTCTTCACTAGGAAGAAGGTTGATGCTGATACAGTGTGTGCTGTCTTTTAAATCTATTTTTCAAGATTTAATGCACGTATGACCATGTCCTGGTTTTGCTACGATAGAGTTAATTTTCTTCGCTGTAGCTAGAAAGCACTGTGTTTTGGTTTCAGTATGGGATTTGTTACGAGAAGAATGCTAATAAGATACAAGGACATAATGTTTGAGTAGTTTGCAAGTGCAAAGGACTGGGAGGGGGAAAGTGTAGTAGTTAGCAAACCCCAGAATTGACATTTGGATATGCCAATAAGATAGTACATATCATATTATGTGACATTCAGTATATTAACCAGGGCTGACCTGAAAGGGGCGGGGGGGCGGGGGAGGGAGAGGGCTCAGATTCCTTTGGGAATCACTCAGGTTTGCTTTTCTGGTATTGCAATTTCAGGTTCGGGATTTCTTTTTGTTCCTACCAGATCACTGTTGGCAGACGGTGAGCAATTATGCTATGCATCACTTCATATATATGTGTATATATATAAATATATATGTGGTGGGTTGACCCTGACTAGAGGCCGGATGCCCACCACAGCCCACTCTATCACTCCCCCTCCTTCTCAACTGGGCAGGGGGAGAAAAATATAACAAAAAGCTCGTGAGTGGAGATAAGGACGGAGAGAGATCACTCACCAATTGCTGGCACGGGCAAAACAGACTCAACTTGGGGGAAAAAACAAATTTACTTTATTAACAATCAAAATCAGAGGATAATGAGAAGTAAAACCAAATCTTAAAACACCTCCCCCATCCCTCCTTTCTTCCCGGGCTTAACTTCTATCCTGATTTCCACCTCCTCCCCCAAGTTGCACAGGGGGACAAGCATGGGGGTTGGGGTCAGTTCATCACACGTTGTTTCTGCCGCTCCTTCCTCCTCAGGGGGAGGACTCGTTCCCCCGCACGAGCGTGGGGTCCCTCTCACGGGAGACAGTCCTCCATGAACTTCTCCAATGTGAGTCCTTCCCATGACTGACAGTTCTTCATGAACTGATTTAGCATGGGTCCATTCCATGGGGTGCAGTCCTTCAGGAAGGGACTGCTCCAGCGCGGGTTTCCCACGGGGTCACAAGTCCTGCCAGCAAACCTGCTCCGGCGTGGGCTCCTCTCTCCATGGGCTACAGGTCCTGACAGGAACCTGCTCCAGTGTGGGCTTCCCATGGGGTCACAGCCTCCTTCAGGCATCCACCTGCTCCGGCATGGGGTCCTCCACGGGCTACAGGTGGTCATCTACTCCACTATGGACCTCCATGGGCTGCAGGGGGACAGCCTGCCTCACCATGGTCTGCACCACAGGCTGCACGGGAATCTCTGCTCTGGCTCCTGGAGCACCTCCTCCCGCTCCTTCTTCACTGACCTTGGTGTCTGTGGAGTTGTTTTCTCTTACATCTTCTCACTCCTCTCTCCAGCTGCAAAGTGTGCAGCTTTTTTTTCCCTCTCTTTCTTTTTTTTCTTAATTATGCTATCACAGAGGCGTTACTGATGGGCTCGGCCTTGGCCAGCGGCAGGTCCATTCTTGTAGCAGGCTGGCATTGGCTGTGTCGGGTCGGACATGGGGGAAGCTTCTGGAAGCTTCTCTCACAGAAGCCACCCCATGTCTACCCCCTTGCTACCAAAACCTTGCCACGCAAACCCAATACAGTGTGTGTGTGTTATAATTATTATTATCATTACTATTTTAATTTTATTTTACTCTAATTATTAAATTGTTCTTATCTCAACCTGTGAGTCTTCTTACATTTACCCCTCCAATTCTCTGCACAATTCCCTGGGTAGGGGGAAGGGGAGGGATGCGAGCAGCTCTGTCTTGTTTGGCTGCCAGCCAAGTTAAGCTATCACAGACCATATTTTCAGTAACTATTGACTTAACTGGCATCGATGTCAGATATAGAAGTGGCAGGTTTAACTTCAAAATTGTGTAAAACTCAAACTGAAAACCACACAGGTGCTACCTATTCCTTTGCAGATAGTGGCAAAAGAAGTTATTCTTTAGCTTAAAAACATTATTACTAATTTTTTTTTTTTCTGAATTTCTGAGTTTAGCAGAGTTAAATGACAAAAAGAATTGGATCCTTTTTAAGAGTGATATAATTTATAGAACTTAATAAATATTTAGGTTTCTATTTAAATTTTTCATAAAAGCACTCAAGTATATAAACAGATTAAATGGTGTAGTATAAATTAAATGCTAAAAATTCTTCCAAGTACAGCCATTAAAATTACACTAATGCATCTATATATGTATATACACATATGAATATATTATTAATGCCATGCATGTTTTTTGTTACTTAATGCTGATAAACTAATGTGATTCTATTCCAACACCCCTGATATTTACTCAACTGGAAGCACTTAATACTACCCTGAGTAAGTGTTACTCTGTCATTTGGTGGTATATTTTTAATCAGCAAATTATATCTATCTAACTTACTATGTCTTCCTATGTAATCCTTGATAAAAAATTCAGTGTGATATTTCAGAAAGTCTTTATTTATGGTAGATTTGAACAAACACTGAGATATAGGAAATAAAAATTCAGGTTGCACACAAAAGCAAGAACTTGTCTTAGAAGTGAGGAGGGCATTAGTGACTAAACTATCTCATGTCCACAATGGGTAGTTGGCTTTCTTTCTTTGACTGCAATAACACCATGAAACTGTGAGAGATTTTTTTTTCAGTTCATTATCTGTGAAACTTCTGTTTTTTATAAAGATTTCATTTTCACTGACATTAAGCATTTATGGATGAGAGAAAATGTTTTATTTAAACTCTTGACCAGCTATTAACATCACATGGGTTCTGATTCCAGCTCATCTATTTACTTGATAGGTAAATTATAGGTTGCTACATTTTACTCTGCTGCTTTTTCCCTTCAGGTTTTTCATTTTTCCAGTATGAGAGTTTGTATCTCTGAGCATTTACTTAGTGATTATTGATTTGAGATCTTCACTAGGATCCTTAAGAGCTGCAATAATATGAACACCATCAGAAATGTCTCTTTATTTAACTAATATCACTGATGTCTTCTTTTGTTCAAAATTGTTTCAAAGCAGTAGAATATAATAAAAGGTAAAAAAAAAAAGGAAGTCTTCATTTCATACCATCTTTTGTATAATCTTCTTAGTTATACAGCCTGTTCTTTTCTAACCTCTTCTTTTCTTGAGCTGTTGCCCTGTTTGAGACAGAAGCTACATCTACCATAATTGTTGTTTCATCTTTTGCTATACAGTGCAGTGTATTTTGTTTCTGCTTAAAGTGTATGACTACACAGCACGGAAAAATGCTATTTAACTGTAACTGGGAGCCAGATACAGCTTTATGGAGCAAAAAGAATATTACTTTACACCTTCATCATGGAAGAGGAGTGCAGTCATACAGAAGAGTCTCCTGCAATTCATCCATGTTCAGCAGCAGTTCATGTGCTAACAGCTTAGATTGAGACTTCCAGTTGTTACTCATTACCTATAGCGAAACATACAAAATCAATTATTTGCAACAGATGAAAGGGAATGACTCTCTCTGCACAAGTTTTCCTTCTGTGCCAGAAATAAATCTCATAATACCATACTTTATCTACAAATGCATTTATTGTAATTTAACAATCTACAATATATGAGTTGTGAGTGAGCAGCAAGAACGACTGCTACAGAAAGGAAGGCAAGACAGGAGCAACTAGTGACAGAAGGGTAATGCCTGTAAGGTCAAGGGCAGAGTCCTACAACATCCAAATGAGAAGACCAAAGCAGGTCTAATGGCAGTAGCGAAGAGACAAGGGGTTGCCAATCAGTTCTGCAATAACAGGGTAGGTCCAAAGTCAAGCCTCAAAGGCAAGTCAGCAGGTCAGCATCCAGATTCAGAGAGCATGTGATCAGGCACACTGAAATGTAGCTCAGACAAGGCCCAAGAATAAGGATCTCAGCTTGAAAGCAGTTTCCAAGTGGTGAAGGAGTACCTCCAACCTCTTTCACACATAATTTCCCAGCAGCCAAAATCCAGTTTAGAGCACTGCACGGTATAAAAGGTGGCCTTGAGTATAAGCAACTTAACTTCTGAGGAGAGTCCTGATGGTTGGCTATCTTGATCCCAGAACCCTTAGAATTAATCAGAACCTTTTGCTGGGGTTTTAAACAGAACTATCTTGTTAGAATTAAACAGAACTTAAACAAAATAGCATTTAATTTAGCTAGATAGATAGCTAAACATTATTTTAAAATGTATATTTTATAACCAAGGCCTCAGACTCCACCTGGCTTCTTCAGCAACTTCAATAGTCTCATTTTTCCAACAGAAGGTTTTAGGACATGGTTAGTAAATGGAAGCAAGATAGAAAAGATATAAGATGATGAAGATATAGAAAAATAGTCAAGTGTGACAATATAATCTAAAATTTGCTTGCAATGAATATTTTATCAATACTGACACTAGGGAAAAGAAAAGCCTATTTATAACCCCCAATAAAATTTTACCACTATTTCTTTGTTTTATTCTCTTTAATCGTGGATCAAAATATTGAATTGAAAATGCACCCAGGATGCTTCTTTCTAATCACTAAATCATTTCAGTAAAATCTGCTGGTAGAAACAGAGGTTTCAGAATCCTTAGCTCCTTGGAAATGTGCTTGTTATTTTTATCCACAGCTGACGTGCTAGGAAAGAAGAGCAATTTTGTTTACTCCCAGGTGGTTAAAATTTGATTTGAACTCACAGCTGAATTTAAGCTGATGAACAGCTTTTTATTGAACATGAATAAATTGAGAAATTCAGATTAGTCAGCCACTTTTTTGTCATAATTTAAATTCCAAAGAAGATGCATTTAGCAAAACTAGAGCAGAAAGGTATACACAATTGATGAATTGTACCTGATGACTAGCTGAATTAATAAAATCATTAATTAATTTAATACTGTTCTAGGTCTTTCCGGTATTGGTGTTCTTATTTAAAAAAAAAAAAAAAAAAAAAAAAAGTACAAAACAAAGGGATAACAACTGCCATCAAAGATAAAAACAAGTGAATGCGTGAACCAACCAATATATAGAGAGGTAGATTCCTGCTTGTAAACATACAGAGCAGTTCTTCTGCACAGACTGAATATCCTGTAACAAACATTTTGGTCACGTGTAAAATCAGAAAAATCTCAACTGTCTAATATGGTGTTTTGAGACCTAGACAATAATGAGCACTTTGTCAGCACTTAGTTTAGCTTCAGAGTCTGAAAGCCTCTCTCACAAAAGAGAAGGTAATCCCAGCAATCTCTTCTGGAGTCAAGTAGCATTATCTAAGCATAAGAAAATCAGAATCTGGCTGTCTGTTCACTAGTAAGACAAAGAAATAATTAATGTTATACACACAGTTTCAGTTATGGTTTTTGTTTGGTTGTTTGTTTTTCTTGATAAAGTGTTGAGTGTTATTCTATTTCTGCAGAAAAGTTTTTGTTTGGATTTTATATATATGTGTGTATATATAAGTTTGTGCTTATCTGGAAAACGCTTTGAGACCAAAAGATGACAGATATCACATATTATTATTTTATTCTTTTGAGGCACCTAAATAGCAGTGACATTTCCTTCTCATAAGAATGACAATTAGTGGGAGTCTGCTGTCTACACAAAGAAGCAAAGGGCTAACTAAGAGAGGTAATATTGGAAAGACTCTTGTATTTAGTGGAAAGTGCTTAGACCACATTAATGCTGCTAATTTGTGTTTTGGAGAATTGGTTATAAACTGTTAGAATGAGCCCTCTGAAAAGGCTAATAGCATATTGGTTCATTTAAAGATGGAAAGCTGGGGCAGGGGTCTTTCTGTGTGGTTTTTTGTTTGTCTGTTTAATATATTAAAATTACTCAGTGACACTGAAAAAAAAATACACCTGGATAAATTTTAGCTTAATAATTTACAAATTTTAGATAATAGCAACTTATCAGTGGAGGGCATTTTCCTAAGCAGAATTCCCTAAATAATTGTTTGCATTAAATTCTTATAAATACTGAGTAATTTGGTACTTTAAAATTATCTATTTTATATATCAGTGCTGTCTATCATAAGTATGTCATATCCTTTTATCATATCTCTTATTTTACATATAAAAATATTTCCTAGAAGTTGGACAAGTGTTAAAACAAGATGAAAAACATCTGCAAAAAAGTTACAAGAGCTTTGTAAGCCCGAGATAACTGCAGCCATCTAACAAGTAATACCATCTGTTGTCTTTGTAGTTAATGCATTTATAAATTCTTGTGGTTTCTTATTATTTAGGAGTTAGTAGTAAAATATTGTCAAATTTAATTGAAAAACATCTGGGTTTATATGTTCACTTATGACACTAATCTTTCAACATCTGAGTTCACAGCTATGCAGTATCATAGGTACATTTTCATTTACTACGATTACATGCAAATTTATATACAACCCTAGTACTCCAGTCTGATCCTAAAGTTATTCCCACATCAGACTGAGAATGTGGGAGCTTGATACCTTAAAACTGGTTCTAAAGTTGAAGATGAGTCACTTAGCTCTAAGTACACTTGCTTTACCTCCTTTGTTCCCTTGTTGACAGAGTGGGACATCTGTTTGGAAGGGGTAGTGGTCCCAAAATGGACAGAATGTGTGTGGGGGGCATTATTTGCTGGATGATTGATTATATGATGATGTGTTTTGGAAACTACTCTTGTCAATGAAAAACAAAACTGATAAGACGTGGGATTATTCTAGAGTGTTTCACAGTTGTTTTGAGGGAAAGTTTGGATTAGTTTAGTGTTACCAACAAATATAAACAAGTTGGTGCAATAGCATTGTTTACAAGCTGTGTGACTAAAGATTCCACAACCTTCTCCAAGGTCAGTCCTTCCCATGGGTTCTTCATGAACTGCTCCAGTACGAATCCTTTCCATGGGCTGCAGTCACTGAGGAACAGGCTACTCCAGTGTGGGTGCTCCATGGGGTCACAAGTCCTGCCAGCAAACCTGCTCTAGTATAGGGTCCTCTCTCCATGGGCACTACAGCTCCTACCAGGAACCTGCTCCAGCACGGGCTTCCCATCGGGTCACAGCCTCCTTTGGGTATCCACCTGCTCTGGCATGGGGTTCTTCATGGGCTGCAGCTGGATATCTGCTCTACCATGGACCTCCATGTGCTGCAGGGGGATGTCCTGCCTCACTATGGTCTTCACCACAGGCTGCAGGGAAATCTCTGCTCTGGTGCCTGGAGCAGCTCCTCCTCCTCCTTCTTCACTGACCTTGTTGTCTGCAGAGTTGTTGCGCTCCTATATTCTCACTCCTTTTTCCAGCTGTAATTGCTGTTATGCAGGTTATTTTTTCCCCTTCTTAAATATATTATCACAGATGCGCTGCTACTGTCGCTGATGGGCTTGGGCTTGGCCAGTGGAGGGTCTGTCTTTGAGCTGTCTGATGTTGCCTCCATAGAATACGGGGAAAGCTTCTAGCAGCTTCTCACAAAAGCCACCCCTGTAGCTATCCTACTACCAAAACCTTGCTACATGAAGCAAATGCACACATTTTTAATACTTCTTAATATTAATTAGTTATTCTAGAATTTGAACTTGATCCTAAGAAATAATCAGTAAGGCTGCTGAGTTTGTATAACACATTTAAGAATCTTAACATTTCCTTGACTGAGATGGACTATATATATATATATATATATATATATAATTTATTATTATTATTTTTTTCTGTTTCTGTGACTGCTTATACTCAAAGTCAATTCTTGGTTAGTCCGTCAGGGATTTGCAGTCAATAGTTCCCAATGTAAAAAAAAAAAAAAAAAAAAAAAAAATCATCTCTCCCCATCTATCTCTAGATCTAGATATCTAAAGCTTTTTCAAATAGCTTTAATAAATGTTTCACCAGTGCTTAAATCTGCAAAGCACTCTGGACTGCTACATAAGCTATTTGAGGAAAGCTGAGTGTAGAAACAATGAAGCTCAGAGAGGAATACAAAAAAGGATAATTTCTCAGTGTAAATGTGGTTTTTAAAAATGAATAGATATTGACAGAACTGAATGATCGTTTTCATGTTTGTAGTGTCTGTTTCCTCAGGAAAAGGAAGATATTTTAGGTCTATTCACAGTCTTCCAAGACTTCTAAGGTTCTTCTCTAAGAGGACACTTGCTAAAAAATCATGACATATGCTAGTTGCTGTCTTCCTGGCAGAGAACTTTTCCTCCAGAATTTAGAATCTTTCTTTATTCTCCAGATCTTTTTGGCAGGTGATATTCTTCCTTCTTTCTAGGGAATGCAAGTCTGCCATGTTGATTGCCAGGTTAAACTGATAATTAGATAAGATCAAATTAGATAGAATGAAATTAGTTCCTTGGTTTGCATATAATGAGTGACAATAGAACTGTGAAAAAAGTGGCTTTGATCTGCTGACATAGACCACAGACAGTGTTAAACTTGTCTTGACTGATATGAATAAAATAAAATTGTGCTGATGGCAAATGTGATAAAGACTAAAATAACTTAATTTATTGGGATATAAGAACCTGGCCTTAGTCAGTTCACATAAAAACTGCTGTCTAAAGCTGTCCTTTCAATGAATTGTACTCTGTATTAATTTCCTGTGCTTTGCTTTATTATTTACTTATTGGATTTCAAAATGATGCATGGCTTGAAAACACCTCCACTGCACACAGGAAATAGAAGTGCTTTTATTGGTATTGTGATCAAATGAGCAGTAGTACACAACCTTGCTACCTATAAGAGAACTGTATTTATCATATTGTACATTTTGTTTTTGCATCACATACATTCCGTTTCATAAAGGAGACATCAACAGTCTCCCTTTCCTGCTGAAATTAACTCTATGGCTGTAAACACCATTGTACAAGAAAACTACCCTATCCCCATTTCGTATTAAAGGTACAAAACAGGTAAGGTAAGAGAGTTGTTATTTTTCCCTTCTTAATAAATAGGAATATGAGGAAAAGCAAAGAGCAAAATTTTCAAAGTTGCCTATGAGGGCTGGATACGTAGCTCCTGTGAAAATCTCAGACAACTTTGAAAATTTCAGTCTAGGTATGTATCTTTCAGATCACGGATGGTTTAGTTATTTATGCAAGACCTGTGAGATTATTCATTTCTTAATTATCTGGCTTTAGTGACTTGCATACCAAATAACACCTTTTCACTTGCGTTGGTGTTCCTTTGGCATATGCCAGAATTATTACATAGCTATTTCTTGGTGATGTGAGCCACTCTTTTTCTTGCTATTTTACAACACAACCAATGGTTGACTGATGCCCTATGTCATGAAAAGAATTATTCTCAAAATTTCTTATCTCTTTTTCAGATTATATGTGCTGGTTTTCACATTATTGCATGGAATATTGCTGTTGTTAAAAGACAGGCCATAAATGATCTTCAGTAGATGTAACTGATGAAGTACTTTTATTTTAAACTTTTTTTTTTTTTTTTTTTTTTTGCCTCTGACTGTCCAATTAGGTCAATAGGCAGTTTAGCCAGTAAACTGCATTGGTAACATGAATTGAAGGAAATATAAGAAACAAAAGAATAGACAGGTATGTTGTGTCGTGCTTTATGTCATTTCATTTGCCAGCTATATTTCTACCTAACTTGTATTTTATGTAAAGAAGTTACTTTTTATGACTGTTTTTGCTTTTTGATATTCCAGCATCACTGTAATCTTTTAATGTGTTCATGGGTGTATGCATGTTTATTTCACTGATTTTTTTTTTTTTAACCTTTTGTGGGTTTTAAAACTAGAACTGTATTTTTTTTTCTCTCCTGAAAAAGAATAGACATATCTGAATAAAAAATCTCATTAATTTATTTCCCAGTTTTTTGCAAAAACAAGTCTAAAAATCAAGTGAAATATTTTGTTTTGACACAAAAGTGATTTTTTTCCATACTTCTGTTATAATTATTTTCCATTATAAAGTGATGTTTTTTTCTTTAGTAGTGAAAACAAAAGCAAAGAAGATCTTTTATGGTTGATAAAATGCTTTACTGAGCTAAAATAATACTTTAACTTTCTAATTTAATGGAAAAAACAGTAAAAAATCCTTATGAAATTGCTACTGTGATTCTTTAACTACAAAAAGGATATTTTCTTTACTTTTCTGTTCCTTCAATTTTTAATTATTTGATAAATTCATCTGTGTTAAATCATCTTAAGAGCAAATATATTCAGTGGGTGTGTCCAAAAAGTTATTCAGTCCCTATACTGTTAATGGAGATAGTACACTGGTTACTAGTGTTACTAAGTAACTAGTGGTTAGTAACTAGTAGTAACAGCAGCAGTTTTTTACTTTTTTGGGTGAATACAGCTGATCGGCTCAATTATGGATAAAAAGAATTAAGAATATATCTATGTTAGCATTTTGTTTTGATCACAGGTACACTTTCTGAAGCACGTATCCCAATCAGTTTAGGTCACTTTGAATTAGGGTACACCAGAAAGCACAAGCTGGAATCCTTCTACTTGATACTATGCTGGAAGACAGGCGTCAGAACTGTACTTAATACGAAGTGAAAACAGACAAATTAAATACTTAAAATGCATCTAGTGAATTCTGGAAATAAATTCCAGACCTTTAGCATCAAGCATTTCTCTCTACAGATCAGAGCTTTTTCACCTAATGTAGATGTGGTCTCAGTGGTACAATGTCAGCATCTAACATCAACATTTCACCCTATCAGTAGACTGGCAGCTAAGGAGGCATTGTTACTGAAGGAATTTATTATTATTATTGTTGTTGTTGTTGTTGTTGTTGTTGTTGTTGTTGTTGTTGTTGTTGTTGTTGTTGTTGTTATTATTATTATTATTATTATTATTATTATTATTATTATTATTATTATTATTATTAATTTTTCTGGCAGAATTGATTCTCTGGGTGGATTCACCCTGCAGTCATACAAACAGGTGTATGTAAAATGAAGTGAGGGCAGGTTACTGCTTCTCCTGGTACTAATCCTGGCAGCCATTTTGTAAATCCAGGCTTCTTACATAGTCAATGGATAAAAGGCTATTTGAGAATTAAAATGCTTACAATCACCTTCTGAAGTCTCCAGTGAGTATATAAAGAGCTCATATTTTCACAGTATCACAGAATCATAGAATTGCCTGGATTGGAAAATACCTTTAAGGTCATTAAGTCCAAACATTAATCTAACACTGACAAGTCCCTGACTAAACCATGTCTCTAAGCACTATGTCTAGATGACTCTTAAATACTTCCAGGGATGGGGATTCCACCACTGCCCTGGGCAACCTGTTCCAGTGCCTAATAACCCTTTCAGTAAATAAATTCTTCCTAATATCCAATCTAAACTTCTCTTGGCACAACTAGAGTCCATTTCCTCTTGTCCTATCACTTGTTACTGAGTTGAAGAAACCAACCCCCACCTTTCTACACCCTCCTTTCAGGTAGATGAAGAGAGCAATAAGGTCTCCTCTGAGCCTCCTTTTCTCCAGGCTAAACACCAGTTCTCTCTATTGCTCCTCAAAAGACATGTGCTCTAGACCCTTCAACAGCTTTGTTGCCCTTTTCTGCACATGGTCCAGCACCCCAAAACCAAACACAGTACTCAAGGTGCGGCCTCACCACTACTGAATACAGGGGTAAGATAACTTCCTTGATCCTACTGGCCTCACTATTCCTGATATAGGCCAGGATGCCATTGGTCTTCTTGGCCACCTGGGCACACTGCTGACTCCTGTTGAGCTGGCTATCAGTCAACACTCCCAGGTCTCTCTCTGCTAAGCAGCTATCCAGCCACTCCTCCCCAAGCCTGGAGCACTGCTGGGGGTTGTTGTGGCCAAAGTGCAGAACCTGGAATTTGGCCTTATTGAAACTCATGCAGTTGGTCTTGGCCCATCCATCTAGTCTGTCTAGATCCCTCTGCAGGGCCTCCCTACTCTCAAGGAGATCAACAATTCCACCCATCTTGGTGTGGTCTGTAAACTTACTGAGGGTGCACTTGATCCCCTCGTCCAAATCATTGTTAGAGATGTTAAACAGGAGTGGCCCCAGTATTGACCCCTGGGGAACACTACTTGTGATTGGCTGCCAACTGGATTTAACACCATTCACTCCCACTCTTTGGGCCTGGACATCCTGCCAAATTTTTATGCAGCAAAGTATATACCCATCCAAGCTCTGAGCAGCCAGTTTTCCAGGAGAGTGCTGGGGGAAACAGTGTCAAAGGCTTTCCTAAAATCCAGACAGACAACATCCGCAGTCTTTCCTTCATCTGCTAAGTGGTTGACCATGTTGTAGAAGGAGATCAGGTTAATCAAGCAGGATCTGCCTTTCATAAACCCATGGTGACTGGCCCTGATCATTTGGTTTTCCTGCATGTAATGTATGATGGTGCTCAGGATGATCTGCTCCATCAACTTCCCCAACACCAAGGCCAAACTGACAGGCCTGTAGTTTCCTGGATACTCCTTCTGTCCCTCCTTGTACATGGGCATCATATTGGCTAACTTCTAGTCTGCTGGTCTCTCCCCAGTCAGAAAGGACTGATGAAAAATGATGGGAAGTGGCTTAGTGAGCACCTCCACCAGCTCTCTCAGAACTCTTGGGTAGATTCCATCCAGTTCCATAGACTTCTGTAAATCTATGTGGTGCAGCAGGTCACTGACCATCTCTTCCTGGATTGCAGAGGATTCATTCTGCTCCCAATCTCTGTCTTTTAGCTCAGGGAGCTGGATTCCCAGGATACAACTGGTGCTATTACTAAAGACTGAGGCAAATGTGGCATTAAGTACCTCAGCCTTTTGCTCATCCTTAGTCACCATGTTTTCTACTGCATCTAACAGAGGATGGAGCCTCTCCGCAGCCCTTCTTTTGCTGCTGAAGTATTTATAGAAAGATTTCTTGTTGTCTTTTACAGCAGAAGCCAGATTAATTTCTAGCTGGACTTTGGGCTTTCTAATTTTCCCTCTGCATAGCCTCACAACATCTTTGTAGTCATCCTGTGTGGCATGCCCCTTCTTCCCTGAGTTGCAGCCAAAGCTCCCTGTTCTGCCAAGCTTGTCTTTTTTACTAATGGCTCATCTTACAGCACATGAAGACAGCCTGCTCCTGTGCCTTTAAAACTTCGTTCTTGAGGAATGTCTAGCCTTTCTGGACTCCTTTGCCCTTCAGGGCTGTCTTCCAGGGGTCTCTCTCAAACAGTGTCCTGAACAGGCCAAAGTATGCCCTCTGGAAGTCCTTGGTATTGGTTTTGCTGATTGTCCTTCTTCACCAAGAATTGAGAATTCTATCATTTCATGGTTGCTAAGCCCAAAATGGCCTCCAGCCACCACATGTCCCACCAGTCCTTCTCTGTTGGTAAACTGTAGATCAAGTGAGGCACCAAACCAAAATTACACCAACAGCACCAGCCTCTGAGCCATGTGTTAATCAGGTGTGTTTTCCTTTTCCCTTCAGTATTCTTCCCTGTCTACTGAAGGGACAGAGGAAAACACTACTTGTGCTCCTGATTCTTCAACCAATCACCCCAGTGCCCTGAATTCCCTTTTAATTGCTTTAGGGCTTCGCTCTACCACCTCATTACTGCCAACTTGTACAACCAATAGTGGGTAATAAACAGAGGACCACAACAGACCTAGTAATGTCCTAGTAATGTCCCTGACCCAAGGGGGCAGCAGACTTCCCTGTGAGTAGGGTCAGACTGGCATATCGGCCCCTCTGCCTCAGAAGGGAGTCGCCTATGACAATTACCTTTTAAAATTTTCTTTGTAGAAGCAGTGTTAAGGCGTAAGGATGACTGACTCACCTTAGACAAAACCCTGGTTGGACCTTCATCCACATCCTTATTTTCCTGTCTCTCAAGTTACAGAGCCTCAAACCTGTTGTGTAAAGGCACCTGGGAGGTCACAGTAGGCTGGGAGGAGATTTGCCTACCACCCCTGTTTCCATTCCTCCCTCTTTTAGGACTCCTTCTTCTGCCTGATGGCAAGAGGGTAGGGGATCCTTTGCTACCTGCAGAGCATCCTCCTGGTGCATTTTCGCAGGGGTAGCAGGGTGCAGCTCCATGAATCTAACTCATTTTCATACTCCCTGATACTCCTTAATCTCTCCACATCTTCTTTTAGCTCTGCCACCAGGCTGAGCAGATGATTTGCCTGGTCACACCACACACAAGTGTTGTCTCTGCTGGCCTCTGGTACCAGTGACAGGCTCAGGCACCCCATGCAGACAGAGACCTGGACAGTTGTATGTTTGCATGAGGGCTCTCTCTGGGTTGCCACATTCCTGCTGGCAATGGCTCTCAGCTGAGTGGAAATCATTGCTGGGTCCCCTTCTGGGACGGTGATGACCACTAGATGAATTAGCCTTCTTGAGCTGGGAGGGGGACAGCACCCTGTCTGCATGCCCTGCCTCCACGAACTGCCACCCAAACTGCTACATCACACTCTGTTCTCCCACTCTGTTCCTCACGCTCCTGGTTGCTCCTGCTTTCTGGGGCAGCATTTCATGGGAGTGAGGGTGGCCATCGGTGGTGCTGGCTCTGCCCTCGCCACATCAGCAGTCCACCCAGAAGCTGCCTGTCCCTGGCACAGGTTAGCTGTTTTCCTGGCTTGGGAAAGGCCCCAAAAAGCCACAAAAAGAGCCCTTGCTGGCCCTTTTTGCCATGAGTCTCCTCCCCAGTGTAGACTTGCCTGCACTGGAGCTGGTCTTCTCAGCAAGGAGGAGACAGATTTTTTTTTTTATTTTTATTTTTTAATATAGACAGAATTTTCATGTATCTATACAAATAACTAATCCCAGGAAGGTCAGTGGTGCAGAAGCCTTTTAAAGGAGAATAATGCCTACACAGTCACAATTTTAGGTATTACAGGGCTCACATAATGGGTCTATTTTTAATTTTATTTTTTCAAAGTAGTAGTTTTGTTTTGGTTTATTTTTTTGTTTTGTATTTGGTTTTGTTTTGTTGTTTTGTTTTTTGGTTTTTTTTCAGTAGGGGAAGTATATAACATTATGAATATTTTTTCCTGTAATTACTTGCAGTACTGGTAGTAATTTGCTAATTTTCATTGCAGATTTTTCAGTGTGGAGGAAAGGGAAAAAGAAGTGAAAGAGGCTGTCTTCAGTTTCTTGAAAAGAGAAAGAATAATGAGAGGAAACAGCTTTGTTTTTCTGAAAGCAAATATGGCTGTTTGATTTCTATTTAGTGGTTTAGAAAGCATATATCATGTAAAACTTTCTTTTAAGATTTTCCTGATTTTCTTTTTAAATACTATATGTGATGTGACACACTTGTACACCATTAATTCTAATACAAATATGAAGTAAAATGTGAACTGTGAGAGCTATCTAGAATAAGTTCAGAACACAATTTTCTTATCCTGTTCATTTAGGCATTTAAGGGGAAAGTGTAATACCATGTGGGAGCTGCATAAATCTCACTAGCAAGTGCTGTAACAGTATTTCTATTCCTACCAATTCTTCTCCTGTTTGACAACTCACCTATGTTTAGCATACACAGGACTGCTGGGTATATTTCTAAAGAAAATTACATCATGAACTCTTAGTAAAACAATAACAAAAATGGCAACTATTTATTTGTGTTTTATCTTATACTTTTAATACACACTAATATTTATGGTGCCCAAATTCCAGGCCATTTGTGTTGTATTACACTTTGAAACAGAAAGGAAATTTTCAGGCTTCTTTTTGTACTATACATTTCCGTATTTACACATATTTGTGAAAGTTTCTTCCCCCTTTGTTGTCTTTGAAATCATATAAGAAAAGAGAGATAAAAATAGTTTCCACTTGATTTCTTATTCATAACTAATGTATAATCTAAATTGAACAATATAATTACTATGCAAAGTTTACAGTGTATCTCAGAATATTAACACATCATTTGAGAAGTTCAAATTGTGTAGGCAAAAGCCTCTGGACTATCCTACACACTTTTTTATGCCTTGTTTTTCTGTATCCATCTTAAGGAGCTGATCTTTTTAGGTAAAATCCTAGGTCTGCTAAAGCCGATGCCAGGAATTCCTCTTTAATGGACTCCAGATTTTCATTTTCAGTTAGTGATTGGTTATATGTGTGTGCATATGAACACAAACGAATTGAATTATGGTAAGCACTGTTTAGAATCTACAATTGTGAAATAATATTCTTATTTTAGCTATAAGACAGGTGCAACCTGGTCAAAATCAGACAGTGCTTCCTTGCAGTTGAATCCTAACTGTCTAGGAATCTTTCATGTGCTGGGTACTTAGCTGATTTTTGTTACCTGTCCATCCAAGAACATAAGATACACCAGCTATAGAGTTCTATTTTGGATTTTTAATTCCAGACTCTAAAATGCAGCCCTATGCAGCAGATTGTTATCAATGCTTCTACTGTTCTTGTCTGAGAAGATCTGTAAAAGAAGAAAGTTCTACTGTGAAGTTGTCTGCCAATGAACCATTCCTAATACCTAGAAGTGAATACCTCCACTCACAAAAAAGAAATTGTGATACATTGCAAAGAAAAATAAGGCAATAATATAATAATAATATGGTCATAATAAATAAGACTTTAAGCTTGCAATCATGTTAATGTAATTTAACACTGTATAATAGTCTCTGAATAAATTTAACCACAATGGAAGACTGCGACAGTTAGCTTGTGTGTCAAGAGAAGTCTTCACATAATAGCAGAGGTTTGGCTCATGAAACCCCCCCCCCCACCTTCTTTGCCAAGATCACTCTTTCTCCAGTAGTTCACCCTGATTCAGAATTTTATGCTTTCCTACATGCAGTTGCTCACAAGTCTGCAAAAAAGAGCAGACATATCCAAAATTTAAAATTGGGAGAATTGAAGCAACCTTCTTCCTTCCCTGCTTAACACTGTGCAAAGAAAGTATATCCCTGGAGGTTTTCAAGGCCAGGTTGGATGACGCTTTGAGCAACCTGGTCTAATAGAAGGTGACCCTGCTATGGCAGGGGGCTTGGAACTAGAGGATCTTTAAGGTCCCTTCCAACTCTAACCATTCTATGATTCTATGATTCTATGATCAGCATCTTCACAGCCGCCGTGCTGTTAATGTATTTCAAGAATGTAACAATGTAAATTTTACATTGCAGACATAACAATGCAATTTTGTAATATTAAATGAAAAACTGGTAACACTTTAAGTGGCTAATCATTGCTCCTTTGGTAGTTATAATAATATTATTTCTCAAAAAATAATTTGGCATAACTGTATGTATAATGGAGCACAGCATGAGAGCCCCATTTTTATATTTCCTTTCTTACTGTAGGTTTTTTTTTTTCAAATTGAGGGAAAGTCATCCAGTGACTGAAGAAAAAAAGCATTTTTTTAATAAATTATGGACTACATTAATATTTTTAAATAAAATAAATAATTTATGTTATGACTTGAAGAAGCAGTGCTAGAATCAATAGGAAGAAAGTGATAAAGTCAGTATGAGTAAAATAACAGCAAGGTTTCATGTACTGTGAACTGACTAAGTCATAACAGTAGGACATAGAACTGATGTGTGTGTTATCCTAAGCAGTAAGACAACATTTTTAGCTCTTCCAGATTAATAACTTTTCTGTCTTGCTATTCATGCATGAATTATTCAGGGTACAGCTATGCTTTTATCAGAAATTATTAACATTATTTAAGGAAAAAGATACAGGTATCCTGAAGGCAGAGAATATGGACTTTGCAATAATATTAAAAAGGAGTAATTGTAGACAGTTACTCAAGACTCAAGAGGGATGATATGTGAATGCTCAGTAAGAGCAAAATTATTATTTCTTTATTCGCACAAGTAGTTCTGTTGAAATCAATAGGACTATTCAGGTGAACAAGGTGGTGTACAATCTTTTTGCACAATAATTTCAGCTTGATTTTCTGGCATCCAGTACAATTTCCTTCCCCATCATTTCTCAGTTCTGATTTAAAAATGAACCAGATGTATATGTTTTTCTCCTCCTTCTTTATTTCCCAGTATAATTTCTCTGCACCTACAGATTATCATGTGAACAGCAGTGACTGGAGAGAAGTTACTGAATAGACACTATGGACCTGATTTTATCTGGCTGTTTTGTTATGGCTGTTCCAAGCTCAACCTGTAATATCTGCTGTGAAGTTGCTCAAAATCATATATTTTGGGTTGTGTTTAACACATCTTCTGTCGCTATGGGTTCAAGTAGATTAGATTTACCTTGCCAGCCTGGCTCCCAGTTACTGACAGCCTTTTGCTTCTGTTGTACTTGTGCCCAGGTATGGAAGACCTGACTGTGATATACACTTTCACATGAAACGCCTCACTGAAAAAAGTAGCTCTTTGCAGGTTAGTTGCTGCCAAATTATGGCCTCTCTTCTCAGCTCCGAGGGACCAAAAACAACATATAACAAAAAGGCTAGCAATTACTTGGAAATCAGTATTTTCCTCATATGTATCAGTTTTTCTGTAACAACTTGCACTTACTGTGCAATAGGGAAAACACATGTGCAGAATTGTGAAAAGTATAGGTCTGAAAAAAATATATGTTTTTGCATTTGTACTACCTTTTAACTAAAAAAAATGCATGAAGTTTTCCAGCATTGTCTCTGGTATGAAAGATGGCTTAAATGAGATGGAGTTTTCCATGGCACCAGAATATCAGCCAGACAGGATTTCCTTTTTCAATTTTAATAAAACAAGCATATCACTATCATTCCCCATCTGGGACTAGCAGGACATTAGATATTCTTCAAATGGTACAATATGACTAGTTAGTGCAATTCCTCAGAAAGAATAAAGACTGAGACATATTTCTAAGTGCAAAGATAAATTTAAAAAACCCAAAACACAACAAAACCAAACAAAAAAACCTAGATGATATTTATTTGGATTAGAAAAATTTTAAAACTAAGAATAAAAAAAAAACAGATTGAAAATACTGATTGAGCAGGTGGTCTCTGTGAAAGGGTCTTTTCCCACAGAGATTTCAAGCTGGGCTTCAACTTTTCTCTGCTCTTTGAGTTTAAAAGTAGAATGTAACATCTTTTTGGTAGTGGGCATTTGGTATTTTTCAGTTTGTCTCTTTAAATTTTAAGCATTAGCATTTCTAGCTTCTTAATTTACTTATCTTAGCTTGACAAGGACTGACCTTCTGGACAATTTATCACACAGCTCAACTTGCCAGGGGTAGGCCTGGACAGTTTATCACGGAACTCCAACTCCCCACTTGCCAGGGATGGGCCTTGTGGGTGATTTATCATGGAACTCCAACCAATTTAAAACTGATGAGCAAAGATAACTAGGAAGAGGCCCGAGCTCAGATCCAAGAAGAAAGTGCGCATGTGCAAAATCAAGAGGTTAACTACAGGTGATGATGAGGAGGGTGGGGTAACTATAGGTTGCGATGAAGATTCCCCTCTAAGACCCTCAACGACCACTACCACAAAGCTCTGCGCAGGCGCGAAGCGGAGGAGACCTAATTTTAATACGAAGCAGGGAAAGGTCATGCATATGTATAGGTGTTTTGCATTTGCTAATGAATATGTATAGGAATATACCTTAAATATAGAGAACTAACTGCCTTAAGGCGCACGTTTGTGGTGGAGCAATCCCCCGTGCGCCCAGCGCTGAATAAACATACCTACTTTACAACTTTACAGGTTGTGGAGTCTCTTTCTGCACATCACTTTTCCCTTTTTTTCTAGGAACAGTCTATGCTTTTTAAAATAAACTTCCATCCTAATTTATTATTACTTTGATAACATATTCCATATTCTTATTTTGTACCTAATTATTTAATGTGTATCTTTATTTTGACAGAAGGTAAAGTATTCTTTAAATACCTATCTTATATTTTTCTTCTTGAACTGTCTGCACCTTCCTGAATTTTCTTCATCTTTGGAAAATCTACAGATCTCTCCTTTCCTTGTTAAGGGAAAGAAGGTGTGTACATGTTTTATTTCAGAGTTGTTTAATCTATATTAATATTATATTTTGTATAAGATTTGCAATGTGAATGCCTATACCTTCTTATTGATAATTGTTCAGACCACTTCATCTCACTTTATTCTCTGACTAAGATCAAATCTATCCTTTGCTTGTAGAGACAAGTAGAATCATTTAATCTTGTAATAGTTTAGTGTCCAAAGGAGAAAGGATACCAATAACTGCAGACCCACTGCAGCTCATTTTTTATGTTTAATTTATATTAACATTTTTAAGAAATTATTAGTTTCTGAAATACTAATTTTATTTCCTTTACTGTTATATGTAAACTGTGCACAATGAGCTGAATATATACAGATTTTCTTTTCCTACATCCAGTGGTTCTATCAAGGAGTCACTGATGACTTGTACTGCTGAACTGTCTTTGAGATATTAAAAGATTTTTACTATGAAAATGGTCACTCGGCCATCCATTCTGTCAGATTTGGTGTCATCAAAGAATCATTAAGGTTGGAAAAGACCTCTAAGCACAAGTCCAGCTGTCAACCCAACACTAGTCACCCCAGAATACAAAGCTTTTGCCACATAGGACTGTATTAGGAACTCAGCCCTTTGGTGAATGTTCTGTCCGGTCTATTTGACTGCAATTTTAGGGTCAGAGATAAACAGAGGTAGAACAAGCTTATTGGTAGGCCTTATAAGATTCTGAACATGACACCTGAGTTTGGAAATAAGTGAGAAAGAATTAGGTTTAAAATTAATACTTTTGTTTAAAATATGTTTTGACTCCTCAGAGTTTCAAGAGAATCTTAAACATACTTTCAGATATAAGTAATATAACTGAGTTCATCTTGCAATTAATGTATTCCAAGGTTCATTTTCTTCTTCATTATACCAATCTGGCGTTAAAGCAATATTACAGAGTCTTACTCACCAATAGTTATATTAGAATGTAAGGCTTACTTTTCAGTTCAAACATAGTTTTCATATTTATCCGTACTGGTGTATCCACTTTTTTTTTTTTTTTTTTTTTTTTTTTTTAGCATGCCATAATAATCCTACTTCTTCATTCTAATGTCTTCCCAAGTTTTTGTATCATCATCATTCTGTTTACATTACATATATATATGAAAATTAATATTATATTATCTTTCTTAATTGTTTTTAGTCTTTCAATTTTACTCTTAAGTAGTTACAATCTAATATTCAACTAAGCTCCGCAATAGATTTTAACTATCTTTGACTCATGGACTGGTGGCAGTGCTATAAATATGATTATAAAGAGAAGGACAGTTTGTACTTTTCATCTATGTCTAAGTTTTCTAGTACTGTGATTTTGGTTTTATTTTTCTCTTTTTGTATATTATGACCTATTTTTAAATACAGCAGAGTTTTTGTGAGTATGGGTTTTCTACTACTGGATAAGGCATTTTCATTTGCTGCTTTTGTACACTTACTTCATTTTTTTATTTATTGGATTTGTACTTCCAGTTTGCTTTTGATTTATGTCCTTTTTAAAATTTTATTCAGAATTTCATCCTGGATCAGCTGTAGGGTTATTCTTTCTATCATGCTATTTACATCTAGACTTTGTGGTAGTTGATGAGAAATTGATTAACACCTGAATTGAAAGTAATCATATGCTGCTGTGATACTTCTAATAACCTCTTCTACTCCTTTGTCGTGTTGTCATGCTTTGACCTCAGTTGGACTTCTCTGGTTACAGTGTCAGGTTGGATTTTAGTCCATCACTTTGTTGACTAAAAGGTTTTACTTAGTTGGCTAAATAACTTGAGTTTACAGATTATCACTGGAAAGATATAATATAATATGAAGCAGACCATAATAACATTAAGATTATTTAAGAAATGGTGAAAGGAATTACCAAAATATTAGCATGTTTGATAAAGATACATTCTTCAGTACAACATTTTTTTTCATAGGAAATAATTTGAATGCATGAAAACTTTCAGAGAAACATCTAAATATTATTAACCAGGTAACATCACTTTACTTCTGCTTAGTATGGATTTGCACGTAAGTGATATATATGTGTGTGTAAAGCCTGTGTGAGGATTTCTGAGCTTTGTGAGAGGATGAACTGCTTATAATCTCATTTTTTAAACTATATGTTCTTGGTCCTACTTCCCTAATAAGCACCAAAAAAAAGCACTGATATTGTAAGAGTTTGACCTAAGCCATGTCCTTGCCACAAGCTAAAAGACAGCCTGTGAATGATTTAGACTTTGAAGTTTTATTCAGTGAAGCATGCTTCTAGACAGATGGAAACTAAAGTCAGGTCCAATTTTTTTATAAACCAATATTCCTTTCCTGCTTATAAAATGTAAATGTGCAGAAAGATCTGAAAATAGCTTGAGAAAAGTGCAGATAGTAGGTCACTACTGTTGAAGATGTGCATAATTTTCCCATCATTATGAAGTATCTTAAGTCAATTTTAGTTTTAGAAAAAAAAATACTCAGCATTTTTAAATGGAAACGTAGTCCAGTTCATTTTATTTCTCTAAATAATGTCATTAAATCAATGGTGGTAGTCATGTAAGGTAAGCACAGTATGGCCCTCTGTGTGTATTTTGAAAAAAACATGCACATTTATCAGATAGATTCATTATTAAAATGTGATGGTGGAGAGATAAATCAGTGCTGTTTTTTTAAAGGTTAAATCAGTTATAAGGGTCTTCAAAGCATGTGGTGTTTTTATCATAATTAAGTGCTATTCTTAACAAGATTATTTTCTTTTCTGCTTTAAATGCATATTTTAATGTTGGGTCTGATTTTACGGCTCCCGTATCCTATAAAAAGATCTTTCTGGAGGATAAGTTTCCTCTGTCAGGGAAACTTTTGAGTTTTGAGGACTTTTACCACAGTTGAGACAGAATTGTGAAAAGAATGAGACTAACTCTTGTATTGCTTAACAGAGTAATATTACCCAATAAATCCAGATAGAATATTTTTAAATTTAATTCTGTTGAAACTTGGGAAAATTGGGCAGGAAAAAAAAAAGGACATTGAGATCAAGTCTCTAATAAAGCCTAGTGATTAGCAAAATGGGAGATCTAAAGGCAAAACCTCACTGTATCTGTTGTCATGTGATTGGATGTCAGGCACTTGTTCTGGCTCAGTCAACGTAGGAAGTTGGTCTTATTCCAAAGATTTTTATTTATTTATTTATTTGTTTTTCTTCCTTTTCTTATGACCAGCAGCTAAGATCCTCTGGTTGAAATCATTCAGCTTTTGGACACTTTGAAATAAATGGTCTCAAAGACTTTATAGAGAAAAAATTATGGAATGCAACAAAATAATATATAGGAACTCTCATGCATTTCACATTGACTACTTTGGGTTTATCTAGTTTAGAGAACTCATTGTTCTTTTCATCTTTCTGAGGAAAGGAACTGGAGACGGAGGTGCTGATCTCTTCTTCCCAGTATTCAGTCATAGAATGTGTGGGAATGTTTCAAAGCTGCATCAAGGGAGGTTCAGGTTTGACATTAGGAAGCATTTATTTACTGAGGATGGTAAAAAAACTGGAACAGGCTTCCTAGGGAGCTGGTTGACGCCCCATGCCTGTCAGTTTTCAAAAGATATTTGGACAATGCTCATGCTTTAACTTTTGTTCAACCCTGAACTGATCAGGCAGTTGGACTAGATGGTCGTTGTGGGTCCTTTCCCACTGAAATATTCTATTCCATTCTGTTCTGTTCTGTTCTGTTCTGTTCTGTTCTATTCTATTCTATTCTATATCTGAATCTCTCATTCAAAATTAATGTAATTTTGACATCCTCAATTATGTTTCACTATAGTGCAAAACACAAAAGGGAACTCTGTAAGAAAATTATTTCTTACAAAATAGAGACTGTCTTGAGCAATTTGCCTTTAAGTCAAGCCACTAATAGTTCTGTTCAGTGATAGCTATGCCAGTTTGATTTTTACACTTTCTAATCCTTAGTGTTTGGTTCATAAAAAAACCCTATGTCAAATAATATATATGTTTTGTGAAATTTCTTCAAATAAAAATAATATCAATCATTCCTAATAATAACATTGAAATGTGAAATATATTTGGGAATATAATGATTGAAAAAACAGTAATTTAAATCAGATATTGCATAAAATATAGTTTACAAAGTAATTACTACTGACTTGAAACTAAAAACTTCCCAACAGAACAGTAAATAATCATATAAACATAAGAGTATTCTGGCATGTTATAAAATAAACCAGGTAAAATAATTGATAAAATGTTTCATATTGGCAGTATTGTTGAATTACTGAGACCCCCTAGGAGCCCCTAGTATTCCTGTCTAGTAGAACACAATCTGAGAAAAACTTCTATGAAAATTAAATCTACATTATATTAAAAATTAAGAATTCAAATAGAGTGGATACAGACAATGATTGTTAGCTTCATTTCTTCATTTCTTTCTAGGTATGGGAGAGTGGAGGACTAGAGAGAAAGGATGATGTAAATATTAAAAGGAGAAAAAAAAGCTATTTAAACAACAGACAATGTTAGTGTAAGAACAAATATATTGTCCATCAGTAGATTTTGCCTAGAAATAGAAAGAAGATTTATAAAATGATGAAACAGCATTCTAATAAATCATAGTGCACCCCAAAACCAGCTTTATGTTAAGATAAAATTTTCTGACTTATATTTTTTAATTCCTTTTGATTCTGCAGGATTGACTCTAACACCCAAAGATCCATTGCAGGCCTAGGCTGTTTTGTTCCATTTCTCATTTTTTCTCCTAATTTATTTCTCCACTTGGTTTTGATAAAGTTCCTGAATGTTCAATTAATTTTGACATTAGTGATCATAGTAAATAAGAGCTATATTCCTTAGTTCATACATGTTCCACTTCAACCAGCTTTTCCGCAAGACCTACCAGAATATAGACTCCTCCCCCCCACACACTTCTTTTTTTTTCAAATTAAACCTAAATACCAATTATAATAAAACTGATATAATTTCCATAGTATTTATTACTAAATTATTCAAGTTTTATACATTGACTGCTTCCTCACCTGTCAGTACAAATGCTTTCTGAGAGTTATTTTTAAGTTTGTTTTTAGTTTCCTCTCACAACGAAAATCTCATCAAATGTAACCCCAGGCTGCAGCATATATTGACAGATTATAGCAAGTTTTCAGATGAATACCTGAATGTCCTTTTCTTTAGAGCAAACTAGTTTTATAAATTGGGATAGATAACATATTTTTTTTTAATCCTCTGGAAATATTCTCACAAATATGTGTGAGACACATAAAGACTTCAAATGGTTATGTTTCAAAATTTTTTATATTGCTATACATAATTTGATAGAAAGTGTACTTTAGACACGCAAACTGTTTGTCATAAATGACTGGAAAAGGTGCCAATAAGAATTTCAGGTGAATCATTCTCACAATTTTCACTTTTGTATGTAAGCTCTTACATAGACATCTATTAGTGGGGAAACATGATCTCATACTAGCCAGATTCTATTGATTCTGTTCCCATTACTGTAGACTTAAACAGGTAGATCTAAATCATAGTATAATTTCTATGCTGAGTGCCACCATTGTGTATATCATCTATAAACTAATGTATAACCAGATTAAAAATAAAAATCTAATTCAAATATGCTGCTTAATAGTCAAGTTGCATAACATCTGTCGCCCAGTATCCAAAACCAATCTAATCTATTGTCAACTACATCTCTAATTTATGTATGAATTACAGTTACATGTGAAGTATGCTTTGGTTTCAGTGTACAAATAAGAATGAGAGACTTCTGATCAATTTTATAAAATTGAAAACAAAAAAGAAATTTGGATGATCATTGGTAGCTGAAAATAGACCATTTTAAAAAAAATATTTTTCATCTTGAAGGGAGGAGGAGTTTATTTAAGACATCAGCACATTTCTTAAGAATTTTAATAAAACATGTTTCTTATTTGAAGGGATATATTTTTTTTGTGGCATTGAGAAGTGTGGGATGTATCAATACATCAGACATTATGCTGCAGAAGCGCAACAGAACATAAAGTTTCTCCACATTAGGGAAACTGTAATAGAAAGTCTCAGACATATGATAGATAGAAGATCTTGCCTAACACGTTCTAACACAAAATGTATTTAAGAATGCAGGTTGCTTGCTAAAACCAAACCCTCAAAATCATTGACTGTAGCTAAGCACTATACTGAAACTTAGGGTTAATCTTAGATACTCCTAAGCAAAACTGAATTTTCCTTCAGCTGTGACTAATTAGGGGAACAAATGAGTTGAAAGCCAGGAAATAGGAAACAGGAGCTGGGTTCCTATCAATAGGCATTTTATGTGCAACAGAGTTACAAATATATGTAGGTAAGGGTGGTCATAGGAGGATATACAGCAGGTATGAGGTTGACTTAATGCCTGAAATGTGGTCTAACTGCTCAGTAATGTTCTGTGTTGCTGAAAGGAGCTGAGTTGCAGAACTTAATAGCAGGGATCATCAGTAGGTCTGAGCTTTAATATAACCTTAAGATCAGCCTGAACTTTTTGCTGTAGGTCTTAAAATCAATCGGACTATTTGCCTGATGAAAATTACAGTACCTCAGATTGTATATGGTATGTTGATGCCTGTGTACACACCAAATAAAGTATGTAGCAATTTTCTCAGGAAGGTTACTAGTCCTTCCTGTTATTTAGTATGCAATTATTTGAATGTAAACTTCACTATGTTTAGCGTTGAAGTGAATATAGAACTAAAGTATAACATTTTAAAAAACTGTCAGTTTTTTGTAGTGAAAAAGAAAGCAGGATTCCTAATTCCTATTCATGTGAAGAAGTCCAGGATTATGACTGCATAATAAAAAATTGTGACACTTTTTATGGAAGTGGAACTGGCTTGAAAGCTTTTACTGCTATTTGTCAAAACATTTTTTAAATTCTCAAGCCTTGGAAATTAGCTCACTGTCATCACATCACCCTGTTGCTGTAAGACCCATTATTTTAATTTCTTATGGCAATTTCTGTTGAGAAATTAGCTACTCAAACTATTATTTCACATAAACTGAATATGATTATAGGTATATAATGTGACAAGAATTACTAATATCAGAAAGCTAAAATTAGATTAAAGTATTTCTGTATCTTGGGACATTCAGCCTTTTCTCTGAATGGATTTGTTTCTGATTTAGTATGAAATATTTTAAACTTCTTTGACTGAAGTCAAATAGGATCTCATTACTTCAATAATGGGAAAAAACATAAAAGGCGGGGGAGGGGAGAAGGGAATCCTGGTATTATGACAGTTGTGTGGAGTATGGTACAAGAGTCAGCTTAGGAATTATCAGCTCAGGTAAGTGGTAGGTCTGTCATTTTCTTTTGGCTGTTCCAATCCATTTGGACATCTTCTTGCCTGCAGTATAGCTTGAACTTCATGTTATGATGTGATGTTCTTGTCTTGGATTGTAGCTGAAACAGCTGGGTTTCTTTTTCAGTAGCTAGAATTGTGCTGCGTTTTGCTTCCAGCCTGGGACTTGCTGTGAGAGAGACACTGATCACACACCAGTGTTTGCATTTGTGTCACTGGAAGTGAAGGACTTTGTGTTCTGTTAGTCCACAAGCACAAGATTCAAGTGGGATGAAGAATATTTAAATTAATAAACTTAATTGACAGTTAGATATGCCAGTGGGGTATTCCATATCGTATCACATCATGCCCAGTATATTAGTGAGGGGCTCTTCCTCTTTTAGCTCTCTCTCTGGCTTTCGCTTGGGCTCTCGTTCTTCCGGGATTGCGGTTTCTGTTGGGGATTGTCGCTCCTCCGGGATCGTTATCTGGGAACAGGCTGGGCTTGGTCAGGAGGGGGTTGAGCTATAACATTGAGTGTCATTCACTTGCATATTTTGTTGCTGTTATCATTATCACTACTATTTTAATATTAGTATTATTTTAAGTTTTCTCTCTATTATTAAACTGTTCTTATCTCAACCTACAAGCCTCCTTATCCTTGCCCTCCCAATCCTCTCCCCTATCCCCTGGGGGTGGGGGAAAGTGGGTGAATGACTGTGTTGGCTGCTAGCCAAGGACTAACCCAGTGAAACTATCACGGTTCTTCATGTTTGCTTAACACTGCACCTAAGTACTAAGCTGTAGCTGAACCAATAAGCTTTATCAGACAAAAAATTGTAATGCACTAAGTCACACAGCACAGTTAATCTGCAACATATATACATTCTCTGCTGGGAATTAAACCATCCTGTTTTATTTTACATGCCATTCATACTGGAGTATACCATATGTTACACAACAAATTGATTTTCAAATGCTAACTTAAACTGGAGAATAAAGATAATTTTCTTATTTGTTCCCTAACAAGTGATAAATCTCATAATAATCTATTAGAAGTTAGATTTTACATGATTCTAATTTTTAAGAAATTCACAGAATCACAGAACAGTCCAGCTTTGAAGGGACCTCAAAATATTGTCTGATCCAACCTTTTGTGGGAAAAGGAGATTATCTATCATTCTGTCCAATTGCATCTTGAAAACCACCAGGGATGGGGACTCTACCACCTCCCTGCAGAGGTTGTTCTGGTGACTGACTGATCTCACTGTAAAAAAAAATAATTGTATGTTGTGATTAAACTTCTCTTGGTGCAACTCATACCTGTTGCCCCTTTTCTTCTCCATATGATTCCTTGTGAAGAGAGAGACCTTCTGTCCTTTTTGTATTCCCCTTCCCCCCCGACTTCTCCACCTTTAAGCACTGGAACACTGTGATGAGGTACTCTCTGAGCCTTCTCTTTTCCAGGGAGAAAAGCTCTAACTTTTTCAATCTTTCCTTATAGGGCAGATTCTTCAGGCCTTTGATAATTTTATGGCTCTCCTTTGCACCTCCCCAGTCTGTCTGTATCTTTCTTGAACTGCAGGGACCAGAACTATACACAGTACTCCAGACACAGCCTGACAAGTGCTGAGTAGAGTGGGATGACCACGTCTCTATCTCTGCCAATAATACCCCTGGAGATACAGCCCAAGATCCGATTTGCCTTCATTGCAGGTCACTGCTGACTGCTGTTCAGCTTGTTGTCCATCAGGACCCCAACTCTCTTTCAACAAAGCTCCGTAGCCACACTTTTCCTAGTCTTTCTTTGGTTCTTTGGTTATGTCATCCAGAGCTTTGCATTTGTCTTTGTTAAACTTCACAGTTATTGCTAGCCCACTCTTCCAGCTTGTCCAGGTCTCTCTGCAAGGTGGCTCTCCCTTCTGATGTATTTACCTCACCGCCCAGTTTATTGTCATCTTCTCTCGATTCTTAATCTGCTGCTCACTTGTTTAAATTCTAGAAAGAGTCTGAACTAAGTCCAACAAGATAGCAGAAAAATAAATATAAAACTATGGGATAGACCACTATGTTATCAAGTCCTTTTTGCTAAGCATAAAAATTGGTTCAAAATAATGTTGCCCCAGTGCGTTTCATGTGAAACTGCTTACTATGACTTTTCTTTTATTGTTTGATAGAAATATTCATCTTTGATAAAAACTTATCAAAGTTAAGTTTTATCTCACTTCAGTTATGTCTTCAGTCCAGCACTCAAAATATGAGACAGGAGTGTATTATTACTTCCAGTACACACTCACAGCTTACTTTGCAAAAACTCCAAGAAATGTTGGCAGGTAAAATTATTACCTCCAAGATCCAAGAAGACAGAAATTGTTCCTTCTGCTGCTTATGAAGGTTTGACCTTCACTTTTTAAGCAAAACTATCCTGGCCTAAGGGGAAATTTGCTCATGTAAGGACTATAGGTTATTTGTAGCTTATATCCAGAGCTTAGCCTTCAGTGCTGATGTACAATATGACTTAACTCATGTATGTTTTCCACAGAAAGTCTTCATATGATAAAAGTAACTAGGAATATAGCATTTATTATACAAATAACTGACTGACTCATGGGAATGAAAGAGAAAAGTTAGAATCAGTGTTTATAAAAAAATTAGTAACAAATAAATTAATCTGTTGGAACATGATTGGAATTACTAATATGATGACTTAGCTCAGTAAATATTGGAACTCTGCAGGTAAAAGGTAGCTCTTTCTGGTTCACATATAGAATTTATGTTCTTTCTGAAACTGAAATGTGAATACAATAAGAATTTTTTAAGTAATCTGGAAATAACAATTATCAGTTCATTTGTTTTATGTAAATGCAATTAAAATTCTCTTTCTTTCAAAAGAACTCAGGAAACATTGTCTGAAACAGATTGTGTATGTCATGACTCACTTTTGAAACACTGTATGAAATACCATTATACATTTCTCTCCTGCTAAACTCTTTCTGGAAAATCAGCATGCTGGTGTGCCTCTCTGAAGTGCCTGTACAACAGTGCATGCAGCATGGGGAAGAAATACGGGAAATTAGTGATCTGTGTAGAGTTACAGGACTTTGATATTGCTGGAATCATGGTGATGCAGTGGAATGGCTCACATAATTGGAGTACTGCAGTGTAGGGATACAGGCTTTTTAGGAAGGTCAGAGCAGGAAGATGAGGAGGTAGAACTGTCCTTTACGTAAGAGAGCAGCTGAAATGCATGGAGCTCTGCCTGGGGATGGATGATCAACTAACTGAGAGCTTTTGGGTGAGGATTAAAGAGCAGACTGTTATGAGTGACATAATAGTAGGTGTCTACTGTAGACCACTTGGTCAGGCTGAATAAATAAATGAGCCCTTCTGCAGACAACTTGAAGGATTCTCATGTTTGCAGGTCCTAGTCCTCATGGGACACTTCAGCTGCCCTGATATCTGCTGGAACAGGGACAACACAACAGGGCATAAACAATCTAGAGTGTTACTCGAGAGCTTCAGCGGCAACTTCCTTACCCAAGTGATGAACCAAAGTGGACACATGCTCTGCTGGACCTCATACTCACACACAAGGAAGAGCTTGTTGGGAATGTGAAAGCCAAAGACAGCCTTGTCTGCAGTGTCTATGAGATGATGTTCAGGATCCTGAGAGGAAAGAGCAGGGCTAAAAGCAACATAACAACCCTGGAATTCAAGAGTGCAGGTGTTGGACTCAAGGCTCTGTTTGAAATAATCCCATTGGATAAAGTCTTGGTTGAAAGAAGACCCCAAGAAAAATGGTTGATGTTCAAGGCTCATGTCCTACAAGCTCAAGAACAGTCCACCCCAAAAGCAGGAAATCAGGCAAAAGTGTCAGGAGGCCTGCATAAAAGAACAAGGTGCTTTTGGCAAAATTCAGACATAAAAAGGGAGTACATGGAAGATGAAACAGAGACAGATAACCTGGGAGGAATACAGAGACACTGTCTAAGCATAGAGAGATGTAGGTAGGAAAATCAAAGCCCAGGAACAGAATCTAGTGGATGATGTCAAAAGCAACAAGAAGGGCTTTAAGTACATCAGTAGCAAAAGGATGACCAGGGAAAATATGGTCCCACTGCCGAATGAGGACATGGAATAGGCAGAGGTACTGAACACCTTCTTTTACTTCTGTCTTTACTAGCAAGATTGACCTTAAGAAATCTCAGGTATTTGAAACCAGGGACAACATCTGGAGTCGGAAAGGTGTACCATTGGTGGAAGAGAATCAGGCTAGGGAATACTTAAGCGACCTGGACATGCTTAAGTCCATGAGCCTTGATGAGTTGCACCCAGGAGTGCTGAAGGAGCTGCCTGATATCATTGCAAAGCCACTCTATGTGGCTAAAGAGAAATGTGACTTCTCTTTAAAAAAGGTAAGAAGGAACACTCAGGGAACTACAGGCCTGTCAGGCCTCACCTCCATCTTCAGGAAGGTGATGGAGCAGCTAATCCTGGAAACTATTTCTAGGCAGGTGACTGACAAGAAAATCACCAGGAGCAGTCAGTGTAGATTTACCAAGGGGGAGTCATGGTTGACCAACGTGATAACTTTCTGTGGTGAAATGACAGGGTTGGTAGATGAGGGGAGAGCAGTGGATATTGTCTACCTAGACTTCAGTATGCCTTCAGTATGCCTCTGTCACCTGACACTAAAGAGACAGACAGGTTCTTTTAGGAATCCTTGATAGAATTATGATGGCACAATTACTACTGCTCAGGAGCAGGTGGTACTGGGAAAACCCTCCCATGACATCCCCATCTACAAGCTGTTGATAGTTGGGCTGAAGGTGGACAGTAAAGTGGATTGAAAACTGGTTGAGTAGGCAAGCCCAGAGGGTGGCAGTGAGTGGAACAAAATCTGCTTGGGGGCTGGTAACTAGTGATATACACCAGGGGGCAATCCTGTTGTATATCTCCATGAATTCTCTGGAAGATGAGGCAGAATGTACCCTCAGCAAGTTTGCTGACCACATAAAACTGAGAGAAGTGGCTAATACACCACAGAGGAACTTCAGTGGGCTGGAGAAATGTCCTGACAGCAACCTCATACAGTTCAGAAAGTACAAAGACCAACACCTGTGAAGAAATAAGCTTAGGCTGGGAGGGTCATCCATCTGGGAAATGGCTTTGCAGAGAAGGCTAGCGGGGGTCCAAGTTGCACATGGAACCAACAATGTGCCCTTGACAGAAAGAAGGCTGACAGCTTCCTAGGCTGCAGTAGGCAGAGTTGTCTGCAGATCAAGAGAGGTGATCCTTCCCTTTTATTCAGCACTGGTGAGGCCACACCTAGAGTATTTTGTCTACTTTTGGACTCCTAATTACAAGAGAGATAGAGACATACTGGTACTTCAAAAAAGGGCCACAAAGATTATTTAGAGCCTGGAGAAACTCTCCTGTGAGGAAAGGTTGAGATAACAGGGACTGTTCAGCCTGGAGAAGTGAAGGCCCAGGGTGATCTCTTCAATGTGTATACCTGAAGGGAGGGTGTAAAAGAAAATAGATCCCATATCTTCTCAGTGGTGTCCAATGACAAGACAAGAGACAATGAGCACAGACTGAAACACAGGAGATTCTGTTTGAACATCAGGAAATACTTTTGCACTGTAAGGGTGACTAAGCACTGACACAGGGTGCCCAGAAAGCTTGTGGAATCTCCATCCTTGGAGATATCCAAAAGCTGCCTGGACATGGTCCTTGGCAACTTTTTGTAGATGACCCAAAGGTCTCTTCAAACCTTAACCATTCTGTAATTCTGTCCTTTAGAAGTGTGATATCTTTGACATTGGTACTTTTATAATGTTACCTGACAGAGTGTGTCTTGTAAGGTCTATAACCTCAACATTAATCCTGAAAGAGGATAACAACAGCTGACATCTGGCACCTAAACAAAAATTTAATTAAACTATTCATCCAGTACGGGGTAGTCTCTTTGGAAAACATCTCCATGCATGAGACAAGGAGTGAATATTGAAGTGGAAGTATTTTAGATAATTTCTCATAGAAGATAAGTGAATAAAATTTGAATTTTAAGTCCCCAAAGATTAATTACTAAATGTTAGTATAATCTTTTACCTCCTCCTCCAAAGAAAACTATTTTTTATGTCTAAAGCAAATGACTACCTGCTTGTCTTTGATTTTTTTTTTTATTCAGTCTCTATTTAGACTGCATCTGGGGGCTAAAGAATAGCCAGCTGTTCTATCACCCAATGACCCCTCCCCATCTGGGAAGAGGAATTGCAAAAAGGAAAGAAGACCCATGGGTTGAAATGGAAACAGGTTTAATAAAACAATTAAAAATAGTATAAATTACACAAAGTTATACTCAGCCCATAGAGTGGTTGTGAGTTGCACACTCCCAGCAGTGAAAGCTAGATGTGAAACAATGTGAGCACCACAGTTCCAGTGAAATTGTGACCGTCACAACAAGCTGGAGAGTAGGCCTTGGAGTAAAATGATGGATGAGACCCAGCAAACTTTCCAATTTATAGTGAGTGTAACATGGTATGAAATACTTCTGTTGGCCAGCTTGGATCGGATGCCCTGGCTTTTGCTCCTCTTAGCTATAGCACCTGGCTAACTTAAAACTGATAAAGACCTTGGTCACTGTGGAAACCTGCATACGATGGCTGGCCACAAACTAAAATAAAGTCTCTTATCAACTTTGTTCTCACCGTATAGGGTGCTGCAGTCTTCTCAAAAGTGCAGCTTTTCTAAGCCTGATTCTATGATTCTTTCCCAGTGAAAGCAGGACACAAGAACATAGAATCATAGAATCATAGAATAGTTTGGGCTGGAAGGGACCTTAAAGATCATCTAGCTCCAACCCCCCTGCCGTGAGCAGGGACACCTTTCCACTAGACCAAGTTGCTCAAAACCTCATCCAACCTGGCCTTGAACACTTCCAGGGAGGGGGCATCCACAACTTCCTTGGGCAACCTGTTCCAGTGTCTCACCACTCTCACAGACAAGAATTTCTTTCTAATATCTCATCTAAACCTACCCTCTTTCAGCTTAAAGCCATTTCCCCTTGTTCTGTCATTAACTGCCCTTGTGAAAAGTCCTTCCTCAGCTTTCCTGTAGGCCCCTTCAGGTACTGGAAGGCCGCTATAAGATCTCCCCGGAGCCTTCTCATCTCCCAAACTTTTTCAGCCTGTCCTCATAGGAGAGGTGCTCCAGCCCTCGGATCATCCTCGTGGCCCTTCTTTGGACTCCTTCCAACTGGTCGATGTCTCTCTTGTGTTGGGGGCTCCAGAACTGGACACAGTGCTCCAGGTGGGGCCTTATGAGAGTGGAGTAGAAAGGGAGAATCACCTTCCTCGACCTGCTGGCCACGCTTCTCTTGATGAAGCCCAAGATATGATTGACCTTCTAGGCTGCAAGTGCACATTGCTGGCTCATGTTGAACTTCTCGTCCACCACCACTGCCAAGTCCTTCTCTTCAGAGCTGGCCTCAAGCCACTCATCACCCAGCCTGTATTTGTGCTTGGGTTTGCCCTGAACCAGATGCAGGACCTTGCATTTGAATTTCATGACGTTAACACAGGCCCACGTTTCAAGCCTATCAAGATCTCTCCGGCTGGCATCCCATCCCTCCAGTGTGTCAACCACACCACTCAGCTTGGTGTCATCAGCAAACTTGCTGAGGGTGCACTCGATCCCACTGTCCGTGTCACTGAAAAAGATGTTAAAGAGCACCGGTCCCAATACCAACCCTTGAGGGACACCACTCATCATCGGTTTCCACTCAGACATTGAGCTGTTGACCACAACTCTTTGAGTGCGACCATCCAGCCAGTTCCTTATCCACTGAGTGGTCCATCCATCAAACCCACATGTTTCCAATTTAGAGATAAGGATGCCATGCAGGATGGTGTCAAACGCCTTTCACAAGTCCAGGGAGATGACATCAGTTGCTTTAGCCTTGTCCACCAAGGTTGTGACCCCATCATAAAAGGCCACCAGATTGGTCAGGCATGATTTGCCCTTGGGGAAGCCGTTCTGGTTTTCAGCAATGAACTTCTCATTCTTCAAGTGCCTTAGCATAGTTTCTAGGAGTTTCTGCTCCATGATCTTGCCTGGCACTGAGGTAAGACTGACCGGCCTGTGGTTCCCCAGGTCTTCCTTGTTACCCTTTTTAAAATGGGGGTTATATTCCCCTTTTTCCAGTCTGCAGAAACTTCATCACACTGCCAGGACTTCTGAAATATGATGGATAATGGCTTCACAACTTCATCTGCCAGTTCCCTCAGGACCCGCAGATGCATCTCATCAGGTCCCATGGACTTGTGCACCTTCAGGTTCCTTAGGTGCTCCCAAACCTGATATTATCCTACAGTGGGCAGCTTTTCATTCTCCTGGACCCATCATTTGCTTTCTAGGACTTGGGCAGCATGGCACGAGCCCTTGCCGGTAAAGACTGAGGCAAAAAAGTCATTGAGCACCTCAGCCTTCTCGATGTCCCGGGTGACCAGATCTCCTGTTGCCTTCTGGAGAGGGCCCACATTTTCCCTAGTTTTCCTTTTCTCCCCAACATGCCTATAAAATATTTTTTTGTTGCCCTTGACATCTCTGGCTAAATTTAATTCTGTCAGGGCCTTGGCTTTCCTAACCTGATCCCCGGCCACTCAGGCAATTTCTCTGTATTCCTCCCAGGTTACCCGTCCTTCCTTCCACCCTCTGTAGGCTTCTTTCTTGATCTTAATTTTGTTCAGGATCTTCCTGTCCATCCATGCAGGCCTCCTGCTGTTTTTGCCTGCCTTCCTCTTTGTAGGGATGCATTATTCCTGGACTTGTAGGAAGAGATCTTTGAGGATGTTCCAACTGTCCTGTACCCCTCTTCCTTCCAGGAATTCATCCCATGGCACATGACCAAGCAGATCCCTGAAGAGGTCAAAGTCTGCAATCCTGAAATCCAGGGTGGTGAACTTACAGTCATCTTCTTCACCGCCCTAAGGATCTCAAATTCCACCATTTCATGGTCACTGCAGCCAAGACTGCCTGAGAGCTTCATGTTCCCTACCAGCCCCTCCTTGTTGAGAACGAGGTCCAGCATAGCATCTCTCCTCGTCGGTTCCTCGAACACCTGGAGAAGGAAATTATCCTCCACACATTCCAGGAACTGCCTGGATTGTTTGTGGCCTGCTGTGCTGTCCCTCCAACAGATGTTGGGGTGGTTGAAGTCCCCCATAAGGACCAGGGCTTGTGAACATGAGGCTGCTTCTTATCTGCCTATAGAGGGCCTCATCTGCTTGGTCTCCCTGGTCTGGTGGCCTGTAGCAGACCCCCACTGTAACATCCCCTTTCCTTGCCTTCCCTTTAATCCTGACCCATAGACTCTCAGTTAGCTCCTCATCTGTCTCCAGGTGGAGCTCCATACAATCCAGCTGGTTGTTGACATAGAGGGCAACACCCCCTCCTCATCTCCCCTGCCTGTCCTTCCTGAAGAGCCTGTACCCTTTAATTCACACGCTCCAGTCATGAGAACCATCCCACCATGTCTCCTTGATGCCAATCAGGTCATATCCCTGCAGGCACTTTGGTTCAAAGGTCTGCAACGCTCGTGTTTTTGTTGTTTTGTCGAACTGCCGTGGGTGTGGTTCGGCTCTGGAAGTTGATCACAATGCCTGATGTAGCAGTGTCCTTCCCTTCCAATCTCCTCTCCTGCTTGCCCTGCCTGCGTGAACTGCCATGCAAAAGGCTGCCCCACACTCGTCTGATGCCCCATGCCTTGGTCACCACACTCCTGGTCACTTGCACTCCCTGAGGGCCATTTAAATCACCTGCAGTTGCCCCTGTCAATGCCCCCACCAGGTCAGCCCCATTCATGAGATTAGCCACTCCTGAGGGGACTCGGCATCACATCCATCACTTCCTCAGCCTCCCCTGACTCTGGGACCTCCCCCTCTTCCTCAACACATGCTCAGCTGCGAAACTCAGCGTTGCTGACTTGGCATGACTGCAAATTGTAGGCAACTGGAAAGTAGCTTAGGGTACATATAATGTTCTTACATGGGGAAAAAGTGATGATTTTGCAACAGTGAACTAGAGGAAAGTTAAATATTACAACTGATATAGGAGAGTAAAGATCACTATAGCTTAACATGTAGAGAAGGATTACAGAGTTTGTGATGCAGAAATAATATCATGTTCCATGACATAGAGAAAGAAAATGCAGTGTAACTGACAGTGCAGAAAAGTGATTAAAATTTCGCAGTGTAACAGAAGGATTGACTTACATGTTTTCAAGAAAAAAAAATAATGCAATGGAAAAATTGGATTAAGACATTCACACTAATTTTTTGAAACTGTGTCTGTAATAGAATAATATGAAGTCAACAGTGGACCCTGGCAGCAAAGTACAATATACTAAGCTTTAGGAACACTGGCAGAGTGAGGACAGAGCCCTTGCTCTGTGAGGAGAGGTTATAGGACTGGGGCTTTATCAGCCTGGAGAAAGGATGGCTTCAGGGGCACCCAACAGTATTCCCAGTACTGCTGGGAGGTAATGGGGGAGATGGAACCAGTCTCTTCACAGCAGTGCATGGTGGGAGGTTGAAAGGCCACAGTGGCACCAGCTGAAACAAGAGAGGCTTGGGCTGGAGATAAGGAGAAGCCTTTTCTCCAGGAACACAGCCCAGGTTTGGAACAGATTGCACAGAGGCATTGTTCAGTTTCCATCCTTGGAGGTTTTCATGACCCAACTGGACAAAGCCCTGAGCAACCTGATCTGAATTAAGAATCAACCCTGCTATGAACAAGAGGTTGGGCTAGAGACCTCTCGAGGTCCCTTCCAACCAAAATTATTTTATAATTCTGAGACCGTTAACTAGGAAAATAAATGATCATGGCTGTTTATGTTCTTCCATTATTCCCTTCACAAAGCAAATGATTTTATATTAGGCATTCTTTGGCTGTGGTGCATTTGCTGAATATTCTCTCAACTGACAAAGTAATTTTTATAGATTTGTTACCAGCTCTTGCATATTCTGGGTACCTCACATATGTTAGCAAGATAGGGCAAGGATTCTTCACTAAACTGGAACAAATGGATAAAAAGGAGTGAAGGGGTGGGGGAAAGGAATTAATATTGCTGGAGATTTAGAAGTCATCAACCACGAGACTCCAATTCTGTTAATGTTGCCAAGCCTTCAGCATTCAATGTTGTATCAGGTCTATACTGCACACACAGCTATAATAGAAAAGAACACTAATAATAAAGGGAGAATTTAATCTTGATCTACCCTGTAGGGACCCAATCCACAGCAGAGTTTAATGGTCACAAGTGCAAGGTCAATTTCTATCTGCTGAGGATCTTTCTTAGTCCAAATTTTATTCAACCTGTGCAGAAAAATGAGAACAATGTGTTTCTGGGGAAAAATAAATAAATAAATAGATAGATAAATAAATAAATAAAATACACATATTTTTTAATACCACATTGAGATAAAAAAACCAAACAATACGTAGGCACTATATTACTGCCAGCTATGCAACTGCTGTTTTGCACCTGTTCTGGGGACTAGGCAGGGAGCTGTTGCCTGTACAGGCAAGCTACAGTTGGAAGGATGTGTTTTCCTGATCTACCCAACATTTTTTTTTTTTTTTTTTTTTCTGAGCAACTGCAATGACACAGAAGTCTCCTAGCTCTAGGGCTTTAATCCTTAAACTGTGTCTCTTCATTCTAGCTCCTGACACCAGAGTAACACCAATCCTCCTACAAAGCAGTCCTTTGGGAAAACCTCCAGCAGTTTCCAGAAAGCAAAAGTTGGAGTCTTGGTCTCAGCAGATAATATAGTTTAGTTTTTTGTCACTGAGTCTTATACTTTATGTCCATTTCATCCTTTCAACAATTTTATTTTTTTCATCAATTTGCTGTTGCTCTGGTTCTCTCTATAGCTTTTATTTTATTTTCTGTATTATATTATGATTTCTATTTTAAACAAATATTACACCTGTGGTGTATAATGTTTGTTTGAGAAACCTTGTAAAATCTCTTACTTTGGAGAAACACTTTTAATTCATCACTCTCAGATCTACATAAGAACTAAAAATCTACATTCTCATCTTAATTTTCATAAAAAAACAGGGAGATAAAACATGGGTTAATGGAATGGGAAGTTCAGTGGAGATGGAGGATTTATTTTCACTAATGAGACTTTAGGATAGAGTACCATAATAAACTATACATGTTTATCCTCATGGCCAGAAATGTTGTGTTTATTGGGTTGGTTTTTTTTTTGTTTGTTTGTTTTCCCCTCCTGTTTCCTGCTCTTAGAGTATTGTGAAAAACATACAACAGCTTTTGAAGGTATTGAAAAACACTGCTAAACATTAGCAATTAGCCATCAAGAGCTGGAAAATAGCAGTGGGATACACAGAGGCATGCTTGTGTACAGGGTTACCTATGGTGAATTTGATTCTAAAAGAGCAGTTTAGTAAAGACAAAATATGATATCTAGAGAAATAAGCAGGTTACTGTTGGAGGGATGAAAGCAATGTCAAAGACAGCAGCTTACACAGCATGGTAACGGATGATAGAAAAATCTGGATAGTGTCAGGTCACTTTATTATGCCACTGTATTATGGATTTCATTACTTCTTATTGCTAGTCATGAGCCTTGAAGGTCAAAAAAGTAGTAAAGAATTTGTTAAAAGTTACATTATGGTATCTTTCAATAAAATACAATGTAAATTTCTTAAGACCTTGCCTCTATCTGTGCAGTGTGAGACAGGACTTGGTGTGCCAATCCGATGTCGGGATCATCCAAATATCCCGATCCGATGTCGGGGAAAGGTTTCGATATGATCCCAAGAGCGAGATTAAGACACAAACGAGGTCAAATGCCGCATTCCCGAAACACCATTTATTACCAAAAGAAAAAGAAATAAAGAGGGTAGCGATAGGACAGAATAGAACTAAAGATGGAAATCAAGCAAGGACTCGGTATAGGGCAAGCAGCAAGAAATAGTCACCACCATGTGTCCAGCGGCGAGGCGATGGTGACGGGGGGGGTGAGGAGGTCTCAATTGCTGGTTCCAGCGGTGGTGCTGCGTGGCAAGGTGCTGCGCGGCGAGGCGCAGCGTGGCGAGGCGCAGCGTGGGGGGGTACAGCGTGGCGAGGTGAGGCAGACGGTCGTCCTCTCTGTCTGTCTTCTGCTCCCTTTCTTCTTGCTTGCTCTTGCCCATGCAGGTCTTCCTTAAGTACCCCTTCGAGGGCTGTGGTTTCCATAGCAACGGCACGTCTCTTTGTGCCCCCCAGCACTGGGGCAGGGACATGTCATGGCAGAAGACCTCCTGCAGGCAGGGCATCTTCACAAGTGGGCAGGGCATCTTCACAAGTGGTCTTGTGAAAACAATCTTGCAAACGATCTTGCAAACAATCTTTGAGACAAGTCAGTAGTGCAGTTCCTCACACTTGGGCAGGTAATTACGTGAGTCAGCTAGGAGAAATTCAGCAGATGCAGGGTCGCTTACTGGCACTCTGAATATGCCCTTTGGTTTATAAACAGTTTGACAGCTATTAAGTGCAATTGAAATGTAACATTACTAATCTTCACTCAAGGAATATTATCAAATGCCTGTCAGTCTCACTTTTACAGGTACTGAATGCAGGAAACTAATTTGATACACTGTTGAGAAAATGAATGAAAATTAATGCAATATATATTAATATTCTCTATCTTACATAATAAATAATGTAATTACTATCATGAACAATGTTCTTGGCTGCCTTAACATGAATTTTAACCTTCTTCACAGACATATATCTTAAAATTAAGACTACTGTATTAAATGAACGTATTTTACTACTTCAAATAACTGACATGTTAATAACTGTCACATGACTAAAAGTGTGACCAACATATAGTAAACCTGTGACTGGTAAAATCTGCTGGAGTAAAAATCTGCCTGGGTTTTTGGCAGATTTTGCATGTAATATCTTATAGAGTAATTTACTTAGAAGCACACCACTGTAATTTAGTTTCACATAGGATGACACAGATTGTAAAAGCAATCAAAATTGGTGTTCTTATAACCAGTTCTTACTTCGCTTCACTACAACACTGCAGGTCTCAACCTCATAGAGAATTGAAAGCCTTGTACTCAGAGAAATTTACTTCAGAGGAAACTGAGACAACTAAGACTTCAATGTGTCAAGTCCTTAAAAATCCAGTAACGTCACACCTTACAAGGTTCCCATTCAATTTGAGTTGTTAAAACTCTAGTATTTAGGCCCTTTAAAAAGGGTATTAAACTGACATCTAAGACCTTTAAAAAGGGTGGCTGTATGTATTAAGTAGTGGGTTGACCTTGGCTGGGACACTAGGTGCCCACCAAGCCACGCTATGACTCCCCCTCCTCAATTGGACAGGGGATTGAAACTGTAATGAAAGGCTCATGGGTTCAGATAAGGACAGGGGGATCACTCAGCAATTACATCACAAGCAAAACAAATTTGACTTGGGGAAATTAATAAATTAATTAATTAAATTTATTAATTTATTATTAATCAAATCAGAGTTCAGTGATGAGAGTAAAACCAGATCTTAAAAGCACCTTCCCCCCACCTCTTTCTTCTTCTCAGGCTCAGCTTCACTCCCAATTTTCTTTACATCCTCTCCCTGAGCAGCACGGGAGAACAGGGAGTGGGGCTTGTGATCAGTTCATCACACGTTTCTGCCACTACTTCCTCCTCACACTTCTCCCCTTCTCCAGTGTGGGGTCCCTCCCACAGAAGACAGTCCTCCATGAACTTCCCCAATGTATGTCCTTCCCATGGGCTGTAGTTCTTCAAGGGTTGCTCCATAGGTGCTTTTGATGTGTCCTTCAGGAACAGACTACTCCAACGTGGGTCCCCCACAGTGTCACAAATCCTGACAGAAAACCTGCTCCAGCATGGGGTCCTCACTCCATGGGCTCACAGGTTCTACTAGGATACTGCTCCACTATGGGCTTCCCACGGGGCCAAAGCCTCCTTTGGGCATCCACCTGCTCCAGCATGGGTACTCCATGGGCTGCAGCTGGATATCTGCTCCATCATGGACCTCCATGGGCTTCAGAGAGAATACCTGAGTCACCATGGCCTTCACTACGGCCTCCAGGGGAATCTCTGCTCTGGTGCCTGAAGCACCTCCTCCCCCTTCTTCTGCACTGATCTTGGTGTCTGCAGAGTTGTATCTCTCACATATTCTCACTCCTGTCTCTGGCCACAGTTGCATAGGCTATTTCTTCCCCTTTTTAAATATGTTTTCACAGAGGTGCTGCCACCATCGCTAATGGGCTCAGCTTTGGCCAGCAATAGGTCCATCTTGGAGCCAGCTAGCATTGGCTTTATTGGACATGGAGGAAGCTTCTGGCAGCTCCTCAGAGAAGCCACCCCTGTAGTCACCCAGTGCCAAAATCTGGCCGTGCAAACCCAATACAGTATAGCTTGCATATTTGACAAAATTAAATATAATAGGTTTGATGATGAAAAATTCAATTAATGAACATCTTACTACCAGTTTGCTCTTGCTCCATAATCCCAGAGTACATGTGTCTATAAGCCAATGACCACATGCACATGAAAGTGCATGTAGGGATGTAGGGAGGCAACTAGGAAAGCCAAGGCCTCCTTAGAATTAGATCTTGCCAGAGGGGTCAAGGACAGCAGAAAGAGCTTCTTCAAATACATTTCAGATAAAGCCAATACTAGAGGCAGTGTAGGCCCACTGATGAATGAGGTGGGTGCCCTGGTGACAGAGGATACAGAGAAGGCAGAGTTACTGAATGCCTTCTTTGTCTCTGTTTACTCTGCCGGAAGCTGTCCTGAGGAGCCCTGTACCCCTGAGGCCCCTGAGGAAGTCAGGACAATGGAGGAGTTTGCCTTGGTTGATGAGGACTGGGTTAGGGACCAATTAAGTAATCTGGATATCCATAAATCTATGGTCCAAATGGGATGCACCCATGGGTGTTGAGGGAGCTGGCTGAAGTCATTGCTAGGCCACTCTCCATCATCTTTGCTAAGTTGTGGGAAACGGGAGAGGTGCCTGAGGACTGGAGGAAGGCAAATGTCACTGCGATATTCAAAAAGAGCAAGAAGGAGGACCTGGGTAACTACAGACCGGTCAGCCTCACCTCCATCCCTGGAAAGATGATGGAACGACTTATCCTTGGTGCCATCTCAAGGCATATCAAGGACAAGAGGGTCATTAGGGGCAGTCAGCATGGCTTCACCAAGGGAAAGTCGTGCTTGACCAACCTACTAGACTTTTATGAAAACACAGCTAGGTGACTTGATGATGGCAGAGCAGTGGATGTGGTCTATCTTGATTTCAGTAAGGCATTTGACACAGTCTCCCACAGCATCCTCGCTGCCAAATTGAGGAAGTGTGGATTAGATGATCAGGTAGTGAGATGGACTGTGAACTGGCTGGTGGGAAGAAGCCAGAGAGTGGTGGTCAATGGGGCAGAGTCTAGTTGGAGGCTGGTATCTAGTGGAGTCCCTCAAGGGTTGGTACTGGGACCAGTATTATTCAATATTGTCATCAATGACCTGGATGAGGGAACAGAGGGCACTGTCAGCAAGTTTGCTGATGATACAAAGCTGGGAGGAGTGGCTGACACGCCAGAGGGCTGTGCTGCCATCCAGAGAGACCTGGACAGGCTGGAGAGCTGGGCAGGGAAAAATTTAATGAAAACTAGTAAGGGCAAGTGTAGGGTGTTGCACCTGGGCAGGAACAACCCCAGGTTCCAGTATAGGTTGGGAAATGATCTCCTAGAGACCAGTGTAGGTGAAAGGGATCTGGGAGTCCTGGTGGACAGCAGGATAACCATGAGCCAGCACTGTGCCCTTGTGGCCAGGAAGGCCAATGGCATCCTGGGGTGCATTAGAAGGGGTGTAGTGAGTAGGTCAAGAGAGGTTCTTCTTCCCCTTTACTCTGCCCTGGTGAGGCCACATCTGGAATATTGTGCCCAGTTCTGGGCCCCACAGTTCAAGAAGGACAGGGAGCTGCTTGAGAGAGTCCAGCACAGAGCCACCAAAATGATTAAGGGAGTGGAGCACCTCCCTTATGAGGAAAGGCTGAGGGAGCTGGGCCTCTTTAGCTTGGGGAAGAGGAGGCTGAGGGGGACCTTATTAATGCTTATAAATATATGAAGGGTGAGTGTCAGGAGGATGGAGCCAGGCTCTTCACAGTGATGTCCAGTGATAGGACAAGGGGCAATGGATGTAAGCTGGAACACAGGAGGTTCCCCTTAAATTTGAGAAGGAACTTCTTTACAGTGAGGGTAACAGAGCACTGGAACAGGCTGCCCAGGGAGGTTGTGGAGTCTCCTTCTCTGGAGACATTCAAGACCCGCCTGGATGCCTTCCTGTGTGATCTCATCTAGGTGTTCCTGCTCTGGCAGGGGGTTGGACTAGATGATCTTTCTAGGTCCCTTCCAATCCCTAACATTCTGTGATTCTGTGAAAGTGAAGGCAAAGAGGATCTCCCCAGGACTAACTTCACTACTATAAACAGTTTCATTTTGAGACTAAGCAAGTCAGAGTGCTTGATCCAAGCCATCAAAATTTTTTAACTTTCATAGAATACAGTGTGTAGACCTGTCTTTATCTCTGCATAACCTGAAACTATTTCTTTTACCTTTTTGTTCCATTTCAGGCCCACTCCATTGGTGGACTTGACTTTCCTCATAGTGAGCTACAACAGCATGCTTATTCCTTGTCATGGTTACAACAAAGTCTTGAAAATTGAAATTAACAATTAAACTAATTAAATGAGAGCAAATTGCATTCTACTAAATGCAATATCCAATTTTAACTATTTACTTTTGAAATTATTTTTTAAAATAAATAAATATTTTCTAAATTTGTCATAAACACACATGTTCAGATCAGCATGTCAGGATTACTGTTCAGCAATTCAGTATATTTCAATAGAATTTTTAGGGATAAATGACTGAATGCTGTCTTGCAAACCTGGGAGTTGAGGCTTCCACATAAGTGTCACTAGAGCATATATGTATGAATTCAAAGTAGGTTGAGAATCTTTCCAGCATGGCACATTTAAAGTTAATGTAGCTAAACCTCTCCATGCATTAACATTTCTCCTTGATGTCCTGAATTGAAAATGGAATATATACAAGCTATGGGAATTCCTGCCACAAAATTGATGCAGGGTAAGAGATAGGTTCGGAGTTGTGCTTTTGACTTCTCCATTACCCTCTGTATCCGTAAAAACCATAAAGCCTATAATGCTTTTTTTTAATAAATAATATGGTTGAAAATCAGTCCTGTTAATGGTAACTTTAATTATCATGTAGAATTAAGCACATATTAAAAATAATAGATCTGTTAATATTGGATTCTTTGGAACTGAAATGCACTTCCTATATTTGTAGTATGTGAGTAAGACTGCTAAATAGCTGACGGTATCCAAATCATATGCAAGTTGAGTTTGCACTGACATACTCAAAATCACCTCGCAATGATTAAACCCTTCTCTGGTTCACACCACATTCAGCACTATACGGGTAGCAAAACATCCATGGAAACAAACTGTCCATGGATATTTAAAACTGAGTTACCCATTTTCATGAATATTTGATCTGCTTATTACGTGCAAAATGCTTCGGATTAGTTGCCTGTAATTTGAGTTTATTATTATTAAAGTGCTAAAGGCAAGGCTCTGTGTAACAGGAAGGGCTATAGTTCTGGGAAAAAAAAAATAAAAAAGAGAATTGCACAGTGTATAAAATTTAAGTAGATAGATAGTCCAGGTTTATAGACTTCCTGGGATCCTGGGATACTATAATTCTATGACACATGAATCAAGATGTTAATATGACAGAAATGTTTAATTGTCCTGCTGAATTGGCACACAACTAATCAGCACACATATTTGCTGGGATTACTATCTTAAAGTTTATATTTGCTTTTGATTATTTCAAACTATAAATTCAAGCATAAATAAAATGTTTCTGTTATACTCTAAGACTTATGTTCTTCACAGACAAAGGTAACTTACAGGGGAAGTGGAAATAGTTGTAGAATATAAATATTGTACATATAAAGCTCATTTCATCAAGAAAGGATTATCTTTATCTATTGATTGAATGGAGGAGATATTAATAGAAAACAATTGTTGGCCATCCCTTCTACAAAGTTGCTTACAGGTCTCAGTACCAAAGCATTTACCTTATGTTAAAATATAAAATTCATGTTTTCAAATGGGAAGAAAATAATTTATTTCAGATTTATACCTTTTTATTTTCTAACACAGATAATTTAATATAAAAGAAAAATAAAGAGTAAAGCCACAAGTCACATTAACAAAAAATATTCTACAATCTTAATTATAAATATGTTGTTAAAATACAGCAAGAATCAGTTTAAAGTTTTTTAAAAGAAAAAAAAATCTATTGCTAACAGGTTATAAATAATGTTTTTAGTTCTGAGATGAGGTTGATCGCATTAAAATGTACAAGGCATATCTTTTACCCCTGCCTCTGAAAACATTTGTAATATAATGGCAGATAATTTCAAGATAGCATTAACACCCTTTTGAAGCTTTAGCTTAATCCTTATCCATAATCATTAAGTAGTCTACAAAGCATATTTAAGTGTAGACTGCATATAACATTCAGAAACAAATTATTTCTGCTAGTGTTTTTTTTTCCTTTCTTCTACATTAACATTTGTATTTAAAAAAAAAAAAATCTTCCGATTGCATATTTTGTTTTTTTAGAGAAAGTACCTAGGTCTTCAAAGCTTAAAAATTGAATAACTCAGTTAGTCTAACACATATTTTATTTATTTATTTATTTATTTCTAGTAAAAAAAAACAAAGAAGTAAAACATTTGATGCTTTGATCATGATACACTTTCTAATTCAAGATTGTTGTGATATAGCAGATTGCTGGGAAAAGAAAAGCTAAAACTTAATTCAGACCCAAATTATTTAGTAGATATTATTTAACAGTACAAAACATGCTTATAAATAGCAATACAACTGTTATTAAAAAAAGTACCTATTATGTAGATTTCTTATACAACAGCACAGACTAGTGGCTTTAGCAAGTCAGCAAGTTTGCTTTGTTCTCTCAAGTAGTATTGAAAGATGGCAAAGATCAGAGTGTATAGAAAATCTGAGTGTAAGTAGAAGGAAGTAACTTTCCAGAGGCAAGCATTAAAAAAACCCTGTTTCTACTGTATGAAGAAGCAACGGACAGTGAAAAATATGCTGTTCAGAGATACATCTCCTTTAGCGGAAGAAACAGGTCATGAGAGTAATTTTTTTTTTTTTAATATATTTAAGGAAAATACATCAATTTTATTAAAAAGAGTACTGATTTTTTTTGTTTGTTTGTTTTTCTAATTCATGCATGGCTTCTAACAGATCAAGGCACTTTTCAGAATACATTTGACATAGGAACTAAATGAAAAGTTCTTTTAAGAAGTGACGTGTTATTTATGCTGTTATAGATTGAACCTACCTTGCACATTTTTTACATTTGTTTACAAGGAATTACTTTGTTCAGACTGATTCTGTGGGTCTCATTGTCTTGCAAAAGTGTATCACAGATTCACTACAAGGTTACATAAAATCACTTTTTTTTTTTTTTTTTTTAAAGCTGTTGAGAATTTGACATTTTTAGACAAAAGGTTTGCATGAGCTTTGTCTATGCATGTGTTGAATCTGGGTGTACCCCTGACATTTAATCTCCTCTTAGGTCTTCTAGACTTCAGAAAAAATATAGTTACAATTAGGATTAACAATTGACCATGAATGTGGGAATTTTGGTCATAAAGGTCACACACAAGTTTCTTTACCTCATTTCTCACACATCTTCCTATGCTCCCTTGATACAGATTATCTCTGCTTTTCATGTCTTTCTCTCCAGTTCGCCCAAGCACGGTATCACAGTGATATCGGTGTAGTTGCTTCAGGTGGCTTGTATACTCCTTGAGAGTTGTTGTCTTACATTTCTTCCCATTAAGGTGCATCCTACTTTTTGAGAAATGCTTTTCTCTGCAATTATCCAAATAAGATCTAGAAAGATCTCCTGTGGCCCTGTAGAGGTTTGAGAATACAGTATATATGCACTCACTACACAGAAAGCTGCCAACCATGGAAAAATAACTGCAAATTGTTTACTTTGCAGAACCTAGCTCATGCAGAGGGAAAGCATATTGCTCTTGCTCATCAGACTAAATTGACAGAATAGGAGGAGATATCTCTCTGTGTGTGTTTTAAAAGACATCTCCAAGCACATATCTGTGTCTGTCACTTTTAAAGCTCTTTGTACCAGGATAATAAATGCTGGACCTAAAGATAAAGTTAAAATTAGGGCTCCATAAATAATCACTGAGATTGAAATTCCAGTGTGCTGATTTTAATGTGCTCTTTGCAGCTTAGAAATGGCCAGTGAATAAGATGTAAAAGATATGAGATGTAAATCTTCATCCAGGAAAAAATAAATGCTTCACCACACAGTTTGAATTACAGTATAAGTTGATGCAAGTTTTCTTGGTACAGCAAATATTTCAGGCACAATAGTCAGAAATCAATCTATCATTTGACTATGTAATCATAGTGCCCTCTCAACAGACTACTCAATGGTGTATTTAAATTCTTCTTCCTTTAGCTAACCAACCAATACACACTGCACCTCTATCTTATCTCAAGATTTCCAAGTGGTTCAGATGGCTTGATTTCCTCATCTTAGTTGGTCCCATTTCCACTCCATCCTTCATTCCAGTTTCTTCCCAATTTCATTAATTTCTAAGCAAATTAAAATATGTTAATGTAATTACAATATCAATAGATTTCTACTAGCCTCAAGACAGCAAATAGAGGCTAATCATGAAATCTCTCCTCTTTGGTAGAATATATATGGCTATAGGCATTCTTATTTAGACTTGCTGATGTGTGAGGCTGAGTAATCATGTTCATAACACAGTTCAGTCTGAACCATTCAATATCTAACTTGGCTGTCTTGAAATCTTCAGCAGGCTGATATAAAATAGAAGTTTAAATGGCTTCAGCTGGAAAGGGGTACTCTGTGTGGTCTGGATTTGGGACTATACATAGAAGCAGAACTGAGAATGGGGACAGAAAAGTTCTTAAAAAATATCCAATGTCTTTATGTGAGAGAGCAACTGGAATATATCGAGCTCTGCCCAAGGGAGGATGAAGGCAAATTCAAGAGCTTTTGGGTAAGAATCAAGGGGCAGGCTAATATGGGTGACACTGCTGTAGGGGTTTACTGCAGGCAGTCTGTTCAGCATGAGGAAGAAGACAAGGCATTCTACAGGCAGCTGAAAGTAACCTCACACTCACAAGCCCTAGTTCTCATGGGGGACTTAAACTACCCTGACATTTGCCAGAAAGGCAATGCAGCTAGGCAGGCACAGTCCAGGAGATTCGTCCAGATCATTAATGATAACTTTTCAGCCCAGGTGGTGGAGGAGCCCACAAGGAGAGGAGTGCTGCTGGACCTGGTACTACCTAACAATGAAGGTCTGGTAGAGGATATGGAGGTTGGGGGCAGGCTTGGCTGCAGTGACCAAGAGATGGTGGAGTTCAGGATCCTGCACAGAGGAAACAAGGCAATAAGTAGGATTACAACCCTGGACTTCAGGAGAGCTAACTTTGGCCTCTTCAAAGACCTACTTGTAGGAATCCCAGAGGCTTAGGCTCTGGAGGGTAGGAGGGGCCAAGAAAGCTGGTTAATATTCAGGCAACACTTCCTCCAAACTCAAGACCCATACATCCCTGAGAGTAAAATATCTAGCAAAAGAAGCTGGAGGCTTGCATGAATGAGCAAAGAACTTCTAGGAAAAACTCAGTCTGGAGAAGGAATTTTACAAACTGTGGAAAAAGGGAGTGGCCATTTGGGTGGAATATAGGGATGTTGTCAGAGTATGCAGGGATGCAACAAGAAAGGCAAGGCCTTGGAATTAAATCTAGCAAGGGATGGCAAGGACAATAACAAGGGTTTCTTCAGGTACCTCAGCAAAAGGGAGACTAGGGAAAATGTGAAGCCACTGCTAAATGTGGTGGGTGACCTGGTGATGGAGGATGCAGAGAAGGCAGAGTGACTGAATGCCTTCTTTGCTTCAGTCTTTACTGCCAGCCCTCTGGAACCCCAGGTCATGGAGGTAAGAGAGGAAGTCTGGAGAGAGGAAAGCTTTCCCTTGGTCGAGGAGGATCAAGTTAGGGACCATGTAGCGAGACTCGACACCCACACATCTATTGGCCCTGATAGGATGCACCCTTGAGTGCTGAGGGAGTCAGTGGATGTTATTGCAGAGCCACTCTCCATCATCTTTGAAAGTTCATGGAGAATGGGAGAGGTGCCTGAGGACTGGAGGAAAGCCACTGTCACTGCAGTCTTCAAACAGGGCAAGAAAGAGGATCCAGGAGACTACAGGCTAGTCAGCCTCACCCCCATCCCTGGGAAGGTGATGGAACAGTTCATTCTGGAGGCCATCTCTAAGCATGTAGAGGAAAAGAAGGTTATTGGGAATGGTCAACATGGTTTCACTAAGGGGAAATCACGTTTGAGCAATCTGATAGCCTTCTATGATGGCATGACTGGCTGGGTGGATGAGGGGAGAGCAGTGGATGTGTTCAAGGCTTTTGACACTGTCTCCCATAGCATCCTCATAGGTAAGCTTAGGAAGTGTGGGTTAGATGAGGGGACAGTGAGATGAGTGAAGAACTGATTCGATGGCAAAGCTCAGAGGGCTTTTATCAGTGTTGCAGAATCTAGTTGGAGGCCTGTGGTTAGAGGTGTTCCCCACAGGTTGGTACTTGGTCCTGTCCTGTTCAACATATTCATCAGTGACTTGGATGAAGGGACTGAGTGTACCCTCAGTAAGTTTGCAGATGACACTACACTGGGAGGAATGACTGACACACCAGAAGGTTGTGCTGCCATTCAGTGAGATCTGGATAGGCTGGAGAGCTGGGCAGAGAAGAACCTAATGAAGTTCAATAAGGGCAAGTTTGGGGTCCTGCACTGGGGGAGGAGTAACCCCAGGCACCAGTACAGGTTGGGGGTTGACCTGCTGGAAAACAGCCCTGCAGAGAAGGACCTGGGAGTGCTGGTGGGTGACCAGTTGACCATGAGCCAATAGTGTGCCCTTGTGGCCAATGTATGTCCTGAGTTGCTTTAAGAAGAGTGTGGCCAGCAGGTTGAAGGAGGTTATCCTCCCCCTTGTTCTCTGCCCTGGTGAGGCCACATCTGGAGTATTGTGTCCAGTTCTGGGCTCCCCAGTTCAAGAGAGATAGGGAACTTCTGGAGAGAGTCCAACGGGGGGCTACAAACATGGTTAAGGGCCTGGAGCATTTTTCTTATGAGGAAAGACTGGGAGAGCTGAGTGTGTTTAGCCTGGAGAAGAGAAGACTGAGAGGGAACCTTGTTAATGTTTACAAATATTTAAAGGGTGTGTGTCGAGAGGATGGGGACAGACTCTTTTCACTGGTGGTCAGTGATAGGACAATGGGCAACTGGCACAAACTGGAACACAAGAGGTTCCACTTAAACATGAGGAAAAACTTCTTTACTGTGAGGGTGACAGAGCACTGGGACAGGATGCCCAGAGAGGTTGTGGAATCTCCATCTCTGGAGATATTCAAAACCCATCTGGATGCAGTCCTGTGCAACTTGCTGTAGGGGAACCTGCTTTGGCAGGGGGGTTGGAATAGAAGGTCTCCAGAGGTCCCTTAAAATCCCTACCATTCCATGATATTGTAATACTATGTATGCTATATGTTACTGTTTACATTCAGAGTCAACGTGACTTCGCAGTGCTAACTACTGATTTTATGCGTGTTTTGCGACCTAAAGAGATGTCTCCTAGCAGAAGGACAAAATGAGTCTGTGTTTTGGTGGAGGTTTTTGTTGTTGTTGTTTGTTTGTTTTCTTTTATTTTCTGGAACTGCCATCTCTTAAAAAAAGCTAGATATTTGCTGTGATGCTCCCGCTACCTGTTCATAAGATAACCCTTTTTAAAATGTGTTTTTTTGGGGAGTTTTTTTCTGCCTAAAAGAAAGTTTACAGAAATTAATGAATGAAACAGTAGTATTGAAATTCATACTATAAAATTAAACAAATGGTTGTCCACAGAAACCTCTTCGTCTTTAATTCCACCCCCACCCCCCTTTGCATTTTGTCATCTCCCACCTTTGGAAGGACATATACCTTCCAGTTCATATTTATCAGTCTGGTTTTACTACCCAGACCCCCCCATTCAGACATCAGATTGCAAAGAGATTTAGGTCCATATTTTCATAATTTTATACTCCTGATTCCATTAGAATAATGAGAATTTAGATGATTACGCAGATGTTATGCACCTGAATTTCAGCAATAGTATATTTTTTATGTTTCAATACCTATAAAATAATTTGCTTTTGTTAAAGTTGAATCAGGAAAGGAATCCTTCCAGCAGATGGCAGTAACTCTCCACCTACCCCAGCTATGACTAAAAATTTGTAATCATTCTAAGCGGAAACTCCTGTTAAGAACTCTTTTTTTTTCCAGCTGATGGCTGAATTGTTTACAAAGGCTATTCTTTTTCAGTTTTGATTTTCAAGAAGATCAAGCACAACAGGTATCACTAAGTCATCTGAAACTAGCCAAGACAAGAGGCATCTTAAGTCCTACATCATAATTAGTTTGCTGTATTGATAATTCAGATAATTGAAGGTGGATTGAAGTTGTAGTTAAATCTGCATTTAACTGCAGTTAAGTTTACAGATGCAAGAATCTGAAGCTAGTCTAGCTTTTACCAGCATATCTGTAAGGATTTCCTTGCGGTGGACTTGTAATTCCTATCTATTCTGCTTACTTGACAGATTTGTAGGACTGGACAGGATGCAAACAGTCTCCCTAAAAGACAGTCTTGCTTAGACATTCTTCTCTAGTCACAAAAGGTCACAGTATCTACTTGTTCAAGGGATACTGTCAAATAGAGTATTTAGAAAGAAACCAGTTAACTCAAATTCAGTGTATGCGGCAGCTTCCTATAAATAAAGAACTGATTTTATTTTAAATTTGACTTTAAAAAAGTGTTATAGTGACTTATTTTCTCCTCCTGCTGAAAAATCAGTGCAACTACTGAGATAGCAATTGCCTGTGGCTGTTTCCTACAGCTTATTCAGCTATGCATAGACTTAACTTAATCATGCAGTGAATCCCGCTGCAGTGGAACAACTTTAACCACATCTTAATACATGAATAAGCTTTTTTAGGATCCAGTTGTAGTTGACTACAATTAAATCTTTGTTGTACATAAGAAGCATGATCAGAAATACATGTATAATCAAGGGATTATATATATAATGCTGCCCCTGCCACTTCCAGCAATTTCCTTGTTATTTGATATTTAAAGAACTTGTCAGTAAAGCTGGGTAATGAAACAGAAGTCTATGAGAATCCTAAATGATTCTGAGTTTCTTTAGTGACAAATATGAGAGCTAAAAAATACTGTGTTTACTTTAAACCAATGTGACTATAATCCAGATTTCAACATGACAGTTAATACTACAAAGCATTTTATCTGCTGAAGGATTTTTATTTTGCTTTCAGTCTAAAAGGATGTTGCATCTTTTTACCAAATGTGATTAAAGGACTTACATTAAAACTCACAAATTTACATAAAAGTACTACAAAAGAGCTTTTAATTAACTGATGACAGACAATTTCTTAGCTGTGTTGTATGCAGAATGGATGTACCAGGGCAAAGAAAACACTAAAAGTGTACTGGCAACCTCAGAGTAATATTTTCTAACATGACTTTTTGTAACTGTCCTGGTTTTGCTAGGACAGAGTTATGAATATCATGAACATTACTGTTTAATTGTGAGTTGTTGTTTTGTTTTTATTTTGTTTTTGTTTTTAATTTCCATAAAGAAAAATGTGCTTTGCTTGCCACATCTGCTCAGAAGCCTTTGGAGGACTCCTGGCTTATTTGCTTTTAACTTTCATTTACTATTGCTTATGGTCTATGATTACATCTATCTACTGCCTGTAGAAGTGTGTTCTATTCAGAAAGGGTTAGAGAGACAGGATGCTATTGTGAGACCATGTGAGAAGGCAGGGATAGGTAGAAGAACGCTTTGGCTTTTCTTTTTGTAAACCTGTCCTTGGAACTTTGGCTTCACTCAGCTATTACTGGAGTATATGATGGCTCCAAAGGGCTTAAAGTAGGGAATCCCAATTTTCTAACACTCATCAGGAGTTTTTGTGGTGGGGAATTACATTAATATATTTGAATTTTTGAAAAATGCACTGTATTTTATAATAGTAGTACATTTAAGATATAGATATAGATATAAATATATTCTATAGAACATAACTTGCTGGATATGTAGGTATTTGACATTTCCCGTAATATGTTAGATGTTTTATTTAGGCCATAGTTCTTACACAAAAAGTAGAACCATAGCAAAAAAAGGGAGAGATTTACTGCAGTCCTGCTCCAGGGCGCATTTTGTAACTCATTCTTGACGTACAACCAGACAAAATAATGGCAAATTTTTCAGGGTTTGGTTTGTGGTTCCTCCCTGCTCCATTTCTTCTTCAGCTTATCAAAGCCTGTTTTGCAGCATTTGGGTAACATATCCTTTGTTCCATTAGTAGAAGATTTTCCTTATAAAAATTATTGAAAAATTTCTATGTAGTAATATGTTCTTTTCATAAATGCCAAATGATATCAAGTACTTTTTGCATTCATTATATATATAAAGGAGCCAATAAGAGAGCAGAATAAGAAAGGCATAGAAACAAATTATTTTAAGCAGGGAAAAAAAAAAGAAAAAAAAAAGTAGAATAGTAAGAGAATGCAATTTGTATATGCATTTCATTTATCAAATTCTTAATTATACTAAGTCGGTTTTATGAAAGAATGCCTCTTAGCTTTATTGAAAATACAGAGCACTGTCACAACTGCAGTTGTCTCCAAGGCACAATAAGTTAGCTCATATGAAAAAGCTGGTTTTGCTGCGATGTCTTCTGTGCCTGAGACTCTGAGAAAAAAGTGTGTCAACAGTTTCCACCTTAGAAAGTTTACAGACTAAACAGTGTATTAGTCCAGAGGCTTTGTAAAAGTTAATATGGGCATTAATTCTATAGTGCTTTGAAAACAGAATAATTAAGAGGCAAGTTGATAAAACCATTTTTTTCTCCCCCACAACATTTTATGATGTTTTGCTAAATACCAGAAATACATGAAAAAAAAGCCTAAGGTAAATTATTTACTGCAGAGGTAAGACCACGATCAAACTTTTAACACTTCAGAAAATTCAACTTTTTTCAGAATAATCTAGTAACTAAAATCTTTGGCAAGGTGTAAATCTTGTACCTCAACAAAGAATGAACAACATTTGTAACATAGATTTGTTCCATTTTGGAGGGGAACTGGGGCCTGGGCAGGCGCAAAGTCTCAGAACCAGAACAGGGATATGGAGTTAAGGTGCAGCACAGGGCCAGAAGAAGCCTGAGAGGTGGCAGGCCTGGAGGCAGAAGGGTCAGCCCTGAGATTCCCAGTGGCAGGGACCAGGAGGAAAGATAAAATTGATGATCTTCAGCTCAGCTGTAGCTGTGAGCACAGCCTCAGGCCTCCAGCCAGGCTCCACTGCACCTGGCTTTAGGGGAGTCACAGGGAAAAATATTGGCACAGCTGTGAGGCAAATCTCCACGGTGTCTGTCTGTGGCCACTAGCACTGCTCTGAGTCCCGGACCCATGGCAACCAGCTGAGGAACTGCGTGGCAGCCGCTGGTTCAGCCATGGGGCCTATTGGACCAGCCTCCACCTGCACTTTGGAGCTCAGGAAGGTGCTGGAGAGTGGAGCCGCCCCTGAGTGGACAAACTGTGATCTGGAAACACATCAAACTGGTCAGAGCTCTCCCTGTGGGGTGCAGTCCCCTGAGCTGGGGAAGAGCCAAGGGGGAAGGGGGCTGGGCCCATCCTGCAGCTGTGCAGCAAGGGGATTCTCAGGACAGGTGTGGCCTGGGTCTGTCTGGGCAGTAGGAGGTGGGGAGGGCCCTGGCCAGACCTCAGTGGCCCCAGGAAGTGGCATGGGCCTACTCCTGGCCACACTTTTAAGGGCAAACCCAGGGCTTGGTGTCCTAGGTCAACCCTGGCTGCTTTCACCTCAGGCCATGGTAAGTCTTCCAGGAACTTCTGTCTCATGAAGAACAAATACTAGCATTTATATTAGTATTACTAACACACTAGTAGAGGAGGACAGTACCATCTGGCCTACTAACTTCTTTTTCCTATGCTTTAAGAGCTGTTTTTACAGCTTGGGTTTGCAACAGTATTGGAAAAAAATTGGCAAACTTTGTCAAATGCAAGGTAAAACAACTCCAATGCCATTCTAATAGGTAAAAAAGGGTTAAACACATTTTCATTTTATCTCTCCATAGGAACCTGTTTACTAGAGCTTAAATCTCTACCAAACAGCAGCCTGAAACCCCTTTATTTTGCTTCCTATGTTATTACATTCCCACTGGGGCAATGCCGTGTTTCTTTATACTATTCTTCATTGTGCTGCCTCTAAATAGCAATACTACTGAGAATGAGTTTACAGGAGTAGAAACACTGATTTACTTAGCTATAAAGTCGTTTCTGGAAGGCTGCCTGCTTGTGCCATACCCTAAGAGAGAGAGAGTGTGTTTCAGTCTGTTGGTGAAAATGAGATTAGGCAAGTGAGAGGTCTTAATAGGCGGTGCCCACATCTCCAGATGCAAAAACATCTCTTAGCTTCATTATCTGCTGCTGGCTTTCTGGATTAATATACAGATGACCTTGAATGGCCTGGATTGACTATGAATATGGGATCACTAAAGTATTCAGAGAAACATATTTAAGGACAATGTATATTTTATTCTTATAAAACACATTAGGCACAAAAACCTAAATCAACCTATTGCACATCTACATTACAATCTCCTTTTGCACTATCACTAGAAATGGGAAATACTCTCTGGCTACTTTAGAACAATATTTTTTTCTCCTGGCTTATCTAATGCTTTTGCAGAACTTTTCACACTTATGTGTTTTAATTTGAGGGATTGATATTTTTCCTCATCTTGGACATTACTCTTTAGAGCCAGACACATATGCTGTGATTCTTTCTTGAATAAAAACAAATATGAGAATATTAGAATATTGCCCTACAAACTTCATTTAAGCAACATATATTTTTCACATTCTTTATGTTGGATCTTACTTTGAAGTTCATCTCTGTGTAATCGTACTTCTTTAGGATTATTATCTGATATTGTTGATCATCAACACTGTATCAGCAAGGAAAATTCACTGTTAGTAATCAAGCAAGTTTTTGACAGTACAATCTGTTTGTCAAATCAATTTTCTAATTAAAACTTATTTTTTCAAATTCTATGGAGGGGAAAAAAAAAAATCACTATGGGCAGAATCAAGAGAGATTATAAAGCCCTGGGTAGGCAAGTGAAAAAAATCAGTGCCCAAGTTATTTTCTCCTCTATTCTGCCTGTTGGAGGAAAGTGGGAAGCCAGAAATAGATGCATAATGCACATAAACTCCCGGCCATGTGGCTGGTGTCAACATGAGGGTTTTGTTTTTTATGGTAATAGGATTTCCTATTTAGATTATAATCTATTAGAGAGGGATGGGATCCACCTGTCTAGAAGAGGCAGAGCAATCTTCAGCAATAAACTGGCTAACCTAGTAAGGTGGGCTTTAAACTGAATGGCTTAGGGGGTGGGGTCCAAAGTAGCAATGCTCAAGTCATTGTGGTGGACTGGGGAATGGGACAGAACAACTGTCAGAGTGACAGGTTAGCTGCCTCCCATGACTGGATCCAGGGGGCCGGTCACCTCAAGGGTGTGCACAACTACAGGAGGTCCTCTTGCACCTCCTTGGGGATACCTGGATGCTCTACTTCCTTCTCCTCTCTAAAGTGTTTGTATACAAATGCACACAGCATGGGGAATAAGCAGGAAGAAGTAGAGACTCATGTGCGGTCACAGCACCACGATCTCATTGTGTTCATGGAGACATAGTGGGACAGCTCATATGATTGGAATACTGTCATGGATGCATATGTCCTCTTTAGGAAAGACAGGATGGGAAGACAGGGTGGAGGGATTATCCTTTTTGTGAGAGAGCAACTAAAATGTATTCAGCTCTACCTAGAAATGGATGATGAAGGAGTGGAGAGCTTATGGGAGAAAATTAAGGGTTGGGCTAATATAGGTAACATTGTTGTGAGTGTTTACTATAGGTTGCCTGATCAGAATGAGGGGGTGGATGAGGCCTTCTACAGGCAGCTCAGAGTAGCCTCAAGATCACAGGCCCTGGTTCTCCTGGGGGACTTCAATCACCCTGAAATTTGTTGGAAAAACAACATGGCCAGACACAGGCAGTCCAAGAGGTTCCTGCAATGCATAGAGGATAACTTCCTGATGCAGGTGGTGGAAGAGCCGACAAAAAGAGATGTGCTTCTGGACCTTGTTTTTACTAACAAGGAGGAGCTGGTTGGAGATGTAAAGGTTGGGGGCAGCCTGGGTTGCAGCAACCATGACATGAAGTTCAGGATCTCATGTAAGCCAATAAGTAGGGTTGCAACCCAGGACTTTAGGAGAGCTAATTTTGACCTCTTCAAGTACCTAATTGGGGGTATCCCATGGACTAGACTGTTGGAAGGTAAGGGGGCCCAAGAGAGTTGTTTAACATTCAAGTAATGCTTCCTCCAAGCCCAAGACTGGTGCATCCCTAAGAGAAAGAAATCAGGCAAGAGTGACAGGAAACCTGCGTGGATGAGCAAGGAGCTCATGGGAAAACTCAAAGGGAAGAGGAAAGTCTATGAAATGAGGAAAACCTTCTAGCCACTTGGGAGGAATACAGGAATGTGGTTAGGGCCTACAGGGATGCAACTAAGAAGGCTAAGGCCCACTAGGAGCTAAATTTGGCAAAGGAGGTTAAAGGCAACAAAACCAATTTTTTTAAAGTACTTCAATAACAAAAGGAAGAATAGGGAAAATGTGGATCTGCTGTTGAACGAGGTGGGTCGGGTGCCCTGGTTTCAGGAGACACTGAGAAGGCAGAGATACTGAATGCCTTCTTTGCTTCACTCTTTATGGCTGAAAGTGCCCCTCAAGAACCCCAGATGCTAGAGGGAAGAGAGAGTGTCTGAAGGGAGGAAGACTTCCCCTTGGTTGAGGAAGAACTGTTCAGAGATAGTCAAAACAAAATCAATATACAGAAATCCATGGGCCCCGATGGGAGGCACCAACAAGTGCTGAAGAAGCTGGCAGACTTGATTGCTAAACTGTTCTTTATCATCTTTGAAAGGTCCTGGACAATGGGAGAGGTGCCTGAAGACTGGAGGATAGCCAATGTCACTCCAGTCTTCAAAAAGGGCAAGAAGGAGGATCCGGGCAGTTATGGGACCGTCAGCCTCACCTCCATACCTGGGAAGGTGATGGAACAGCTCATTCTTGATACCATCTCTAAGTAATTGGAGGAAAAGAAGATTATCAGCAGTAGTCAACATGGATTCACTAAGGGGAAATCATGCTTGACCAATCTGGTAGCCTTCTATGATGTCATCACCAGCTGGGTACATGAGGGGATGTTGTCAGCAAGGCTTTTTATACTGTCCCGCACAACATCCTTGTAGCAAAGCTTAGATGGTATGGAATAGGCAAGTGGCAGGGTGGATTGACAACTGGCTGACTAGCAGAGCTCAGAAGGTTGTGATCAGTGGTGCAGAGTCTAGTTGGAGGCCTGTAACTAGTGGTGTTTTTCAGGGGTTGGTACTGGGTACAGTCTTGTTTAACATCTTCATCAATGACCTGGATGTAGGGATAGCATCCACCCTCAGCAGGTTTGCTGATGATATGAAGCTGGGAGGAGCAGCTGACATACCAGAAGGCTGTGCTGCCATTCAGCAAGACCTGGACATGCTGGAGAGTTGGGCAGAAAGGAACCTGATGAGGTTCAAAAAGAGCAAGTGTAGAGTCCTTCACCTTTGGCGGAATAACCGCATGCACAAGTACAGGTTAGGGGCTGACCTGCTGGAGAGGAGCTCTGTGGAAAAGAACCTGGGTGTCCTAGTGGACAGAAGGCTGGTCATGAGCCAGCAGTGTGCTCTTGTGGCCAGGAAGGCCAACAGTCTCCTGGGGTGCATTAAAAAGAGTATGGCCAGCAGGTCGAGGGAGGTTCTCCTCCCCCTCTATTCTACCCTGGTGAGGCCACATCCGGAGTACTGTGTCCAGTTCTGGGCTTCTCAGTTCAAGAGGGATAGGGATCTTCTGGATAGAGTCCAGAGGAGGGTCACAGAGATGATGAGGGGCCTGGAGCATTTGCCTTATGAGAAGACACTGAGAGAGCTGGGACTCTTCAACCTGGAGAAGAGAAGACTGAGAGGGGATCTTATCAATGTCTATAAATACCTGAAGTGTGGGGGCCAAATGGATGGGGCCTGGCTCTTTTTGGTGATGCCCGATGACAGGACAAGGGACAATGTGCAAAAACTGGAACACTGAAAGTTCCACATAAACTTAAGGAAAAACCTTTCTACTGTGAGGGTGTCAGAGCACTGGAATAAGCTGCCCAGAGAGGTTGTGGAGTCTCCATCTCTGGAGATGTTTAAAACCCGCCTGGATATTTTCCTGTGTAATCTGGTGTAGGAAAGCTGTTTTGGCGAGGGAGTTGGACTCGATGATCTCCTGGTGTCCCTTCCAACCCCTACCATTCTGTGATTCTGTGACTATGAAGGCAGAATTCTGGGTGTATACCAAAGTTTTATACAGTCTTTCTTACCTTTGAACATTTTTTTTCAGTGAAATTATAGAAATGTTGAGCCTTCTCTCTGACACTTACTCTGATTGAGGGTGAGTACCTCCAGTCTTGGGAGATCTGACTTGTTTGAATTGTTCCTTTACTCTACTTATAATAAATCTAATATTATTTTTTCAGTGCTTCCATTTTTAGAGATTTTCTACATACTTTTTATATTCTAAATGTAAAGATAGCTAACATTATGGACAATGCTACTTTGATGCAATTAAACAATTTCCAGCAATTAAATGAAGATACTCAGATCTAGAATATTTCACCATGGCAATTGTTTATGTCACATTGACTACGAGTCAGTTCTCTTCTCACTGTGTTTTGTTTTGGGTGTAGATGTGTTTTTCTTTTATAGAACATGCAAGTGGTTCCTTGTTGATGAGTCCTAAGTCCAGATAGGACCTCGTCTGCTACCCTGTGCCATATCCATGTGCACAACCATACTTTTTAAAGAGATTCCATTGGAAAAAAAAAATGCTTGGCTACAACCTAAATTGTCCTGATAGATTGTTCAATTGCAAATGAGCCATCTTGTCTTTCCCTGGCCATGGCTTCCAAATACCCAAAAATGCCCTTTGGCTTTGTGGAAAAAAAAAAATAATCTGTACTGTAGCTACCATCAAAAGAAAAGTCCCGAATCAGGTCCTTCTGCCCCTTTCCATGTGCTGGTGTGACATTCATCAAACTATGATCAAAGAGGTAAACTTGCAGAAAATGAGACTCTTGTTTTTTAGGTATCAGTGTTGAGCTCTCTAGACTCAGTGACTGTGTGTCAGGGGAGTAAAAGTGGAAAGAGTAGAATAACGTGACAGGAGAACATACTCTCTTTTCTCTGGTAACATTTAGTTTTGCATACCTAAAGCATGAAATACAATAAATGCCAATTTCCATTATTTCAATACAAGACTGATTATGAAGAAAACTAAATGACATTCACAAGAAAATTAGCCCTAGTGAGGTCAAATTGAAATGAGTAACATTCAATCACATATATTCACAGGTTTTCATAATATTCTTCGATAAGTTTTTTTACTTAACATGTCACTGACATAGAAGAAGACTCCCCATTTACCAGTGACAAATCTGAAAAAGTCCTGGCCATGGTCACACCTAGAGTTGACCAGAACTCCAAAATCCACTGGCAGGCACCTGGCATGTTGCAGAGCTTGTAACACTGTGTGACACAGACTTAGAAAAAAGGTTTTGGGGCTGTGATATTAGCATTCATGTTTTATACATAGAGGTAGGAAATAAATGTTCTGGAAACACAAAAATTTTTTTGCAAAAAAAATCAGAGGCATTTTATAAGTAATTTTCTTTTGAAGCAGGGACCAGGCTATTGATCCTTTGGAGGTGTGTTCCAATATCATCTTCTTGGTATTTACAGCACTGTAATCCACCATTCTCTTCCTGGGAAGGACTTTCTTTCTTTCTTTCTTTCTTTCTTTCTTTCTTTCTTTCTTTCTTTCTTTCTTTCTTTCTTTCTTTCTTTCTTTCTTTCTTTCTTTCTTTCTTTCTTTCTTTCTTTCTTTCTTTCTTTCTTTCTTTCTTTCTTTCTTTCTTTCTTTCTTTCTTTCTTTCTTTCTTCTTTCCTTCTTTCCTTCTTTCCTTCTTTCCTTCTTTCCTTCTTTCCTTCTTTCCTTCTTTCCTTCTTTCCTTCTTTCCTTCTTTCCTTCTTTCCTTCTTTCCTTCTTTCCTTCTTTCCTTCTTTCCTTCTTTCCTTCTTTCCTTCTTTCCTTCTTTCCTTCTTTCCTTCTTTCCTTCTTTCCTTCTTTCCTTCTTTCCTTCTTTCCTTCTTTCCTTCTTTCCTTCTTTCCTTCTTTCCTTCTTTCCTTCTTTCCTTCTTTCCTTCTTTCTTTCCTTCCTTCTTTCTTTCCTTCCTTCTTTCTTTTATTTTTTTTTTTTTCTTTTAAATAAACAATGGCCACTTATTAAATAATGGAGATTTTTCTGTAGCTGCAAGTTTAGGTAACCAAGTAGAGGAGTTTCCAGAGCTACTCTGTGATATTCAGCTGTGCTGTTGATCTTGGTGATTTTTGAGGTTTTATAATCTGTGGTTTAGACTCATAGCTATGCTGATATACTGATATCCTTAATGATATTGAGATGAGAATTAAATAAAACCTAACAGTGAAATTAATAAAATAAATTGAGTAAAGACAGAAAAAAGCCAAGGAAAGATAGGTAGAAAAAAACAGTGTGAGGTGGGGGAGGGTGGCCTGGGGCTGGGAGGGCTGTGTGTGAAAGGCATACATTCCCCCAAATATAAGAAAAATTCAGTCTTACCAAACTTCTATCCCACTACCAAAACTTTGCATTTGTATTATTTTTTTTTATTCAGATTTATTTTTTTTAGAACTCTGCCCCAAAACTCTTCTCTCTCTTTTTTTTTTCCTTCTCTTTCTTTTAATTGTACACAAGATGTGTTTATTACTCTTAAAGAAAATGTCAATAACTACCTATCTAAAGGGGACCATACTTATGCTTAGTAAATAGAATATTTAGAATATATTTTAGGTATTAGTTTCACTTCCTTTTTTGAGAGGACTGGTTTGTTGGTTTTTTTAAGAATAGTTGAAGAAAAATAATAATATTAACAAAAAGGAAAATTATACTGAACATGAACAAGGTCTTTCAGTAGTGATGAACTGGACAAGTTAATAATTTTCAAGTGATGAAAGCCCATGTACTTGGAGCAAGCAAACTCAATACAAACAGCTAAAATACATAGTTTAGCATAACAAAAGGTACTAATAAAAGAGTGCATTAATTCACAAAGAATCTTATATTTGCATGTGTTTATTAAAAAGGGCAATGGTTAGTGCACCAGTTTTTCAGGATGTATTTTATGAATTCATATGGCTTTATCAGCATTCCTGTTATGTGATGATTAATTAAGCAACTTAAGTAAAAACAGTTAATTGATGCTCTTCTATATGTAAAGGAAATGCTAACTGTTATTTAGTGTAGCCTAAGACCTCTCTACTATACTCACAACAATGTTAAAATGTAGCCAAATGTGTATTCAGGATAGTAATTTGAACAGGATCATTTAGCCTCCAGCACTGACAACATATATCCCTTATTATTTGCATAGTTCTATTCATTCTAATTTCAGTGTGACTTTGGAAAATATAGCTCATATTGAAATACTCCTGACTTCAAAATTATTTACTCAGTCCATTGTCAAATACAACCTTGTTTCACCATATTTGAAGACATTTCATGATCATATTAAATAAGTGCTCCAAACAAACTGATATAGTTCCCTTGCAGTTTATACTATTTCACATTTCTTTACTTTTAACAAGGAAAATAAATTCTCCAAACTCAAATACCAGCTCATAATGGTTTCTTCCTCAGTAGGTGAGAGACAGCAGCACAGAGAATCAGTACTTCAGAAATATTTGGCACTTTTCAGAGCTGAAGTTGAAATCCTTCCACTTTACATTTTTGGTCTCTAATAGCAATAAGGAATCTGAAATATTTTTGATGTTTCTTAAAAGCTTAAAACAAGAAAGTAGGAGATGGGAAAGTTTCAAAAATGCATTATCAGTAGCTTTCAAGACAGTCTTATGGGACTGGATTTGTTTTTTTTAGGTCTTTTAATTTTCAGATTTACTCAAATGCAGATCATTCATTTTACCTTGAGGTTGTGAATGGCCATGGTGGATCCTCCTGCACCCCTCTAGGGAAACCTACATGCTTGAATATACTAAAGTTGCTGGGGGAGGGGAATAGGTGCCACTGCCAGCAGTTGATGCCCAAAACCTGGAGAAAGATCACAGGTCAGCAGGAGAGCACCAAAGGAGCAGCACAGTGGAATTACAGCCACTTCAGCCAGTAGGTCAGCTTCATCAGGTGCCCAATTTAAGTGCCTCTACACAAACACATGCAGCATGGGAAATAAATAAGAGTTAGAGGTGTGCGCTGCAGAGCTATGACCCATTGCCATCATGGAGCATTGCAATGGAAGGATACAGGCTGTTTAGGAAGGACAGGCAGAGGAGACAAGGAGGGGCTGTTACCCTCTATGTGAAGGACCAGCTGGAGTGAATGGAACTTCACCTGGGTTTGGATGAGAAATTTACAGAGAGCTTATTGGTCAGGATCAGAGGGAAGACAGGGACAGGCGACATGACAGTGGGGGTCTGCTACAGGCCACCCAACCAGGAAGACCGAGTGGATGAGGCCCTCTATAGATAGATAGGAGCATCTTCATGTTCACAAGTCCTGTGGGGCTTCACAGTCATAGGGGACTTCAACCACCGCAATATCTGTAAAGATAACACAGCAGGACTTAAGCAATCCAGGAGGTTCCTGGAATGCATTGATAACAACTTCCTTCTCCATGTGATCAAGAAGCCTATGAGGAGAGGTTCTATGCTGGACCTTGTTCTCATCAACAAAGAGGTGCTGCTAGGAAATGTGAAGCTCAAGAGCAGTCTTGGATGCAGTGAACACAAAATGGTGGAGTTCAAGATCCTTAGGGCAGCAAGGAAGGTGCACAGCAGGCTTACTACCCTACACTTCAGGAGAGCAGAATCTGACCTTTTCAGGATTGGCTGGGTAATGTTCCATGGGCTAAAGCCCTGGAGGGAAGAAAGGCCCAAGAAAACTGGTTAATATTTGAGGATCACCTCCTCCAAACCCAGGAGTGATACACCCCAACAAAGAAAAAGTCAGGAAAAAGCACTGGGAGACCTGCATGGATAAACAAGATGTGCCTGGACAAACAAAGCCAAAAAAGAAGCCTGCAGAGGGTGGAAGCAAGGACAGGTAGCCTGGGAGAAATACAAGGAAATTGTCTGAGCAGCCAGGGATCAGGATAGAGAACCTAAAGCCCTGATAGAATTAAATCTGGCCAGGGACATCAAGGCCAACAAAATAAAATTTTATAGGTAGGTAAGGGATAAAAGGAAGACTAGGGAGAATGTAGGACCCCTTGGAAGGAAACAGGAGACCTGATCACCCAGGATACGGAGAAGGATGAAGTATTCAACAACTTCTTCACCTCAGTCTTCACCAACAAGTGCTTGAGGCACACCCTGTAAGTTTTGGAAGGCAGAGGCAGGGACTGGGAGAATTAAGAGCTGCCCACTGTAGGCAAAGATCAGGTTTGAGACCATCTGAGAAACCTGAAGGTGTACAAGTCTGTGGAACCTGCTGATTTGCACCCACAGGTCCTGAGAGAACTGGTGGATAAAGTTGTCAAGCCACTATCCATCATATTTGAGAAGTCATGACAGTCTAGTGAAGTTACGACAGACTGGAAAAAGAGAACATAACTCCCATTTTTAAAAAGGGGAACAAGAAAGATCTGGGGAACTACAGGCCGGCCAGTCTCACCTTAGTGCCAGGCAAGATCATGGACCAAATCCTCCTGGAAACTATGCTAAAGCACTTGCGAAATTAGGAAGTGATTGGTGACAGTCAACATGGCTTTACCAAGGACAGATCTTGCCTGACCAATTTGGTGGCCTTCTATGATGGTGTTACAGCCTTGGTGGATAAGGGAAGAGCAACTGATATCTACCTGGACTTGTTCAAGGCAATTGACATTGTCCCACGTGACATCCTTGTCTCTAAGTTAGGGAAGCATGGTCTAGATGGGTGGACCACTTGATGAATAAGGAATCAGCTGGATGATTTGCACTCAGAGAGTTGCAGTCAATGGTTCAATGTACAAACGGAGACAAGTGATGATGGGCAACCCTCGGGGTCAGTACTGGGACTGACACTGTTTAACATCTTTGTCAGCAACATAGACAGTGAGATTGAGTGTACTTTCAGCAAGTTTGCCGACAACACCAAGCTGTGTGGTGCAGCTGGATATGCTGGAGGGAAGGGATGCCATCCAGAGGGACTTTGACAGGCTTGAGAGTTGGGCCTGTGCAATCCTCATGAAATTAAATAAGACCAAGTGCAAGGTCCTGCACCCGAGTTGGGGCAACCCCATGCACAAATACAGGCTGGGTGGAGAATGGATCGCAAGCAACCCTGAGGAGAAGGGTTTCAGGGTACTGGTGGACAAGAAGCTCAACATGAGCATGACAATGCATACTTGCAACCCAGAAGGCCAACCGTATCCTGGGCTGCATCAAGAGAAGCGTGGCCAGCAGGTCAAGGAAGGTGATTCTGCTGCTCTACTCTGCTCTTGTGAGACCTCACCTGGAGTACTGTGTCCAGTTCTTGGGCACCCAACATAAGAAGAACATGAACCTACTGAAGAAAGTCCAGAGGAGGGACATGAGGATTATCAGAGGGCAGGAGTACCTCTCCTACGAGGACAGGCTGAGAGCATTGAGGCTGTTCAGCCTGGATAAGAGAAAGCTCCAGGGAGACCTTATAGCGGCCCTCTGGTACCTGAAGAGGCCTACAGGAAGTCTGGGGAGGGACTTTTACAAGGACAGGTAGTGATAGAACAAGGGGAAGTGGCTTTAAACTGGAAGAGAGTAGGTTTAGATGAGATATTAGGAAGAACTTCTTTCCTGTGAGGATGGTCAGACACTGGAACAGATTGCCCCTAGAAGTTGTGAATACTCACTCATTGGAAATGTTCAAGGCCAGGTTGGATGAGGCTTTGAGCAACCTGAAGGTTTTCCTGCTCATGGCAGGAGGGTTGGAACTAGATGATCTTTGAAGTCCCTTCCCACTCATTCTGTTGTAAGATCCTGTGATAGTTTAGGCCTATGAGAAAAATGGCCAACACAGGGACCCTGATGTTGCTCCTGTGGAATAGAATGGTTCAAATTGGAACAGATCTACAATGATTATCTAGTCCAACTGCCTGACCAGTTCAGGGCTGACTGAAAGTTAAAGCACGTTATTAAGGCTGTTGTCCAAATACTACTTAAACATTGATAGGGATGCGGCATCAACCATCTCTCTAGGAAGTCTGTTAGCGTATTTAAGCACTTGTTTGGTAAAGAAATGTTTCCTAATATCAAATCTGAACCTCCCCTGGTTCAGCTTTGAACAATTCCTACACATCCTATCACTGTACACTGGGGAGAAGAGATCAGCATCTCCCTCTCCTGTTCCCTTCCTCAGGAAGCTGCAGAGAGCAGGAGGTCACCCGTTACCCTCCTTTTCTCCAAACTAGAGAAATCCAAAATCATCAGTCACTCTTCAGAGAACATGCCTTCCAGCCCAGTCACCAAGTTTGTTGACCTCCTCTGGACATGTTCAAGGACCTGAACACCCTTCTTAAATTTTGGGGCCCAGAACTGCACATAGTACCTAAGGCTAGGTCGCACTAATACTAAATACAGCAGGATAATCACCCCTTTTGACCAGATCGTTATGCTGTGTTTGATGCAGCCCAGGATAAAATTTGTCCTCTTGGCTGCCAGGACATACTGCTGACTCATATTGAGTCTGCTGCCAACCAGGACCCCTAGATGCCTTTCTGCAAGGCTTCTCTCCAGCCATTGCTCTCCCAATTTCTACTATTGCCCAGTGGTATTCTGTCCAAAGTGCAGAATCCAGCATTTGGTCTTGTTAAATTTAACTACATGATGATTGTCCAATGCTCCAATCTATCTAGATCCCTCTAGAAGTTTTCCAGTACTTATTCCTTTACAGTGTTCTAGTGCTTTTAAGTTTGTGATATGTAGAATTTCTGTGTGATCTCATTTACTTGCTGTTTTGTAGTAGATTTGGGTGAGATTTTCCTCTGAAAAATCCATATTTAATTCCACCAAAATACCACACAATTTATTTTTCTGTTGGGAAAGGCAAGAAATCAAATTTTAAAATCCTGAAATTGGCCAAAATATTTTTATTAGCTCAGATACAATTGAGAGTTCTTAGTCTATAATGATACTCTTGGCCTTCATTCACGTACTTCATTAAGTTGTTAGTCTAGAAGGCCAGGCCAAAGCCTAATCAGTGGGGTTTGGATCAAGGCTGTATTGTACATTCCATGAATATTCAGGAATCTTAGTGATGAGAATTTTGCGCTCTACATGTTTGTGTACTTGGAGACCATAAATGCTTAAATCCATAATCATAATTAAATTTAAATCCAGGAGGAAAAGACCATATTAAAGCCATGCCACTTATACTTTATTGGCATTTCCTTAAATTATTTCCTATTTCAGGAAATAACATTTTTTTTCAGTATCTTTTAGCTGTGCTTTCTCTCATAAAAAAAAGAATCTGAGGTACAAATAAGCTTTGCTCCAATTTCATTGTTTCCTTCCATGTCACTGGGTGTTAACATAGTTATGATTTTTATGGAAAAAAAAAAAAAAAAGTTCTCAGCCTACCTATTTTTACAACTTTCTTTGTGTTGTATGCACAGTTCATTTAAAAAAAAAAACAAATTCTCTGAAACTGGTATTATATTATGACAAAAATATTTCCCCCTGAAATTTAGGGGAAGAGAGTTTTTAGGGTAAAACATTCTTGATTGCTATTAGCCAGTTATTGCTATTTACTTGCCTTTTTTTTTTTCCTCTGAATAATTTGGAATATTGTATCTTATGAATCTCACTAGTGAGATGTAGAAAAAGGTGGAAGGTGGTTATCAATCACACTCTGCCTAGGTGGGTGGAAAAAAACACAAACTATAACTGCTATTAATAAAATACCACAGAATCACAGAGTGGTTGAGGTTGGATCTGGACCAACCTCCCTGCTCAAGAAGAGCTACTTAAAGCAGGTTGGCCAGGACCATGTCAAGATGGCTTTATAATATTTCCAATGGTGAAGATTCCACAGGCATTTCTTGGCAAACTGGTCTAGTGTGCTCACCCTCATGCTAAAGAGCTGTTTCCTGATGTTCAGGCAGATCCTTCTGTGTTTCCTTGTTTCCATTGCCTCTTGTCCTGTCACTGAACACCAAAGAAAAGAGCTTGACTCCATCTTTGCACCCTCCCTTCAGCTATTTATATACATTGATGAGTTTCCCCTTGCGTCTTCTCTTGTCCAGGCTGAATAGTTAGGCTCTCTCAGCCTTTATTTGTGGGAGATATTGAGTCCCGTCAATATCTTCATGGCCCTTCATAGTTTTTCTCCATTATTTCTAGATCAATTTTTTAGTAAGAAGCCCAGAAGTGGACACAGTACTCCAGGTGTGGCCTCAACAGTGCTGAATAAAAGGGAAGGATCACTCCCCTTGACCTGCTGGCAACACTCCTTCTACTGCAGCCCAGGAAGATGTTTCCCTTTTTTTGTGGTAAAGGAACATTACTGGCTCATGTTCAACTTGCTCTCCACGAGGACTGCCAGGGCCATTCAAGCAAAGCTGATTTTCACTTCTGCTTGTTAAACTTAGTGAGGTTGCCATTAGCCCATTTCTGTAGTCTGTTGAGGTCCCTTTGAATGGCAGCACAAACCTCTGGTATTTGTATCACCAGCTTATCAGCCACTCCTCTCAATTCTGTCATCTGCAAAATTGCTGACACTCTGCCACATCCTCTAGATCATTGATTAATCCTTGAACATAGTATTACCTAGTTTTGATCCCTAGGGCTGGCTACTGGCCTCCAAGTAGACTTTGTATTGCTATTCAAAATGCTCTGAACTGAGTCATTTAACCTGTTTTCAGTCAACCTCAATGCCTGCTCATCCAGCTCATACTTTGTCATTGACCCTGTGAGGGAGTTACTGTGGGCAGTGTCAAAATCCATATGGAAGTCTAAATAGGCAATTTTAACACAGAAGGTTATCAGGTTGGTCAAGCATGACTCCCCTCTCGTGAATCCATGCTGACTGCTTCTGGTGTTTTTCTTGTTGATCAGCTGCCTGGAAATGGTTTCCAGAAATGTCCCATCACTTTCCCAAGGATGGAAGTGAGGCCTGATGGGCCTATGGTACCAAAATTTTCCACTGGTCTCTGGAATTCCTGAAGGGTGGTCTTACTTATTAAGAATAAGACAAAGGCAGCATTCAGTACCTCAACCTTTTCCATGTCCTATTTCATCAGGGCCCCTGCCACATTCAGCATTGATTCCACATTTTTCCTAATTTTCCTTTACCAGTTTATATATTTATACAGGGCTTTCTTGTTGCTCTTGACATCCCTCACCAGATTCTTACCTGCATCTCCATGCTTAGACAGTGTCTCTGTTTTCCTTCCAGGTTACTTGTCCCTGTTTCCACCTTTCACATACTCCCTTTTTATGAGTTTTGCCAAGTTTGCCTTGTTCATCCATGCGCACCCCTTGGCATTTTTGTCTGTCTTCCTGCTTGTTGGAATGGACTGCTCTTAAGCTTGCAGGGTATGATCCTTGAGTATGTAAAGCATTGGAGATAACAATCATATTCAATAGAATGATAGAAACTAATTCTACTGAGAATACAAAATACTTGGCAGTATTTTGTGGCAGTTAGGCTTATTGTATTTTTGGGTAGTAGGAAATGTTTCTTTTTTATTACTTATCTTAGTTAAGGTTAATTTTTCAATAGTGAATAATTAACTCCTTTGTGGACACCATGCACATTTAGAAGTGTGCTGAATGCTCACTGTATTTAAGAGGAAATCAAAAGACTAAAAAGCTATTAGCCTTTGTGCGTCTGCATTATTACCTTGTTCTTACTCTCATGATATATGTTTCAATTATATTTTTGGAGAGGTTTTTTTAGAAGAAAGAGAGGAATCTGGTAGGGTAATGTCTGTAAGAACTGCAGACTAGCAGCATAAAGACCAAGTGCTGCTTTTGTTGTTTTGCTCATGATTGTATTTTGAATGGAATGCACATTCCAGAGACTAAAAAAGGGAAAAGGAAGTACTGAAAGTGAAGATGTTATCAAGGCCCACAGAGGATAGTACAAGAAAGATGAAAAGACAAGTGGAGTATCTTTGGTCAAGCTAAGCCAGCTGTTATTCACTAAAAGAGAGAAGAGTGTAAAAATGGAACAACTGGATATTTATGGCAGACAATAGGAAGGTGGGAGCATGAGAAGTATTAAGGTATGCAAAACTGAAGAAAGGAAAGATGGATACCTGAAAAGACAAGTAGACAAGGTAGAGATAGAAAAAAAGAAGGGAGAAAGGACAAAACCATCATGTAACAGAGAAGAGATCCTATGATGCTGACACAGATGAAGAAATAAACAAATTAATACAGCATGAAAATACCAATACCTCACCAAAATTCAGAAATTTCCTGCTTAATACAATAATGAGAAAATAGTTGGGGTTTAAGGTTTTTTTATTTGCCTTCTTATCCTGCAAGCAACCTTTTATTATAGAAGGTAGACCATCATTGGTCTAGACTATTCTAATTATCTTTTTTTCTCAAATTACAAATAATATTAAATCAGACCAGTGTGGAACCAGGGGACAATTAACCCATCCAAAAGCAAAACATGAAGATATGCACAACTGAAAGATGCTTTTTGATTGTGTTTTCCTACAGTGACATTCAAATATATACTGTAAAGATGATTCCTGCATCCGGTGTGTACTTGACACTTGTCAGTTTTGACTTGGGTAGTTTATAGAACCTCTATAGAACCTGATTTCTAGTGAAAAAGAGTTGAGTTAGAATGGACAGCCATATGGTAGAGATTGGCACTGATTTGTGATATGTGAACAGATAGCTTTACTATTGGCAAGGCCACAGTTCTGTTTTCACAAACTGTTAAGGTAATTTACTGATTAACATACTGCCTGTGCAAGTATTTTGGGTTTTGGTAATGCCACTCATGTACTTAATGAGCTTATAGCATAAGTTCACATATTAAACTACATTTTTGCACAAAAACCGGTACATTGAAAAACAGTTGGTCTAGCACAGTGACACAGCAAGAAAGGGTTTGTAATTAAGACAATAGGGTTGAAGATGCCATTGTTGTTTCATGAACACTTTAATCAGAAAATATATGATTCAAATAATTTAATATTTAACCATTTGTGATCTAGACTGTTTTACATCAAAGTTAGTCTAGAAATTACCATTTGTTTTGCTGCCTTTTAATGATAGAAGTTGTTTATTGTCAGTAAACTAACTTTTTCTGTTTCTTGAACCCTTCATAGTTTATTGGTTTTACTGCAGAAATAAGAATAAAACATGGTTTATTTTCTCTTTCAGGGAAATCTTGAAGAGTCTTACATTTTTAATCCTCCAGTCATCAACTGCGCTGTGAGGATACTGTGGTGAGGTGGTAAGTTGCTGTACATCTATTGCTTTGATCAGCTACATTGTCATTTCAGATTTAACTGCTACAACAATGTCCTTCAGTATTGTGTCTGTGTGACAAAACTTGAGACACGTCTTTCTAGCTGTCTTGACATATTTCCAAAATTATAAGTCTACAATCGATTTCATGTCTGAAGTCTGAAAGATAGAGACATCAGATTTTTTTCTGTATTTACAGATCAAATTTATATTATATAAACAGAGCAGTTGATTCATACATGCTCATTGCCTATTTTCCAGAAATCCTGGGTTCCTATACATCTGGAAATCTGGGTGATTATTATAGTCTGGTAGAGCATGAGTCACTCAGCGATGTTACATATTGTCAGCTTTTCAGATTTCAGTTATCTATTTGACAATTATTTGTCAGTCTTTTTCCAGAATTTTCTCTCCCAATTGCCATCCCAGTATGACAAATCTGTAAAGGCTTTTCTTTTCCTGACTACAAGAAGAGCTGACAGATTTAAGAGGTCACTGTGTCCTGTCAATGTTCCCTGGATGAACAACTTTTATGAAGCTCTGATAAAGTACACCATGACTTCTGTTGATCTTAGCAATATGCTGGTAACTCTTATATATCAATCTTTGGCTAAGAATTTATATCAAAAATAAGTTTATTTTTAATTTTTTTCCTTTTAGACCCTAAGCATACACAACAGAAGTGACAGTCAAATATTTCTAGGTGTTAGAACAGTTCTGAATAATGAAGGGAATAATGATGGTAAGTTGCAGCAGTCAGAATTCAAAGAATCTTAACTGGTGGCTCTCAGTATTTCTTCCCTCCAGCTGCCTGGCCAGTAAACCTTAATAAACCACACTCTTTTTATTTTTTGTTTGTTTGGTTGGTTTTTTGTTTGTTTGGTTGTGGTTTTAGTTTTTTTTTGTTTTTTTTGTTAGAAACTTAAAGTTTACATTATTGCTGGAACTTGAGTGCTAAGAAATACAAATCTTCATCTTTAAATGAGAAATCATATGTATTTTTTTTAAGCTAGACATAATTTTGTGGTATTTTTCCATATATCTATGTATCCATTAGTAAAACTAGAATAGTTTTACAACTCAAATTGTATATATATATGCATATTATATGAAAAAGATTAGTGTTCCAGAATTTAATGAGTACAAGAAAATCTTTCGAAGTACTAGATACTGAACAGAATAAAGTTGTATGCTATTTAATTTTCTATGGACATAGAAATTGTTATTATATGATCGGTATCAATTGCAGAGTTAGGACCACTGACGTAACATAGATTCTTATTCTTAACTTTGTACTATTTTTGTTGATAAATGGAGAATTTACAAAGTAAACGGGCTAAATTATTTCTGACTTTACTATATAAAGAGTCATCTGGTCCAGAGTTTGTTTCTTTTTAAACCAGGCAGCTATTTGTTCTGATCAGTCTTCTCAATGATTTTTTTTCTGATGTCATTGAAGTATAGTGTCACCACCACATCTTGGTCTAAAAGCAGTAGTGATTTCACATAAACAGTGTCTATTTTTTCAAGTGAATACGAAAAATAAAATTACATTTTGATCAAAGTTTTCTTTTGAAGGATTTTTTTTTTCTCACCTTTGCAAATTCATAACAGATTCAAATGTGGTCTAAATCATGTAATTTGACTATTCTTTTATATAATTTTGTTAGCTAAAAAAAAAAATAAACTACTTTTGCTGAGAGTGATAAAACTATCCCCTTGGTTTGGTTATTCTTACTGTAAAAGTACAAGTAGTTTCCATGCAGTAATGTATTTTACCCAAATTAATAAACAGGTTCTCAGAACAAATTCACATTCTTAAAGTAAAATCTAATAAATACAAATTTAATTTATTTCTGCTTTCTATTGCAGTAATATCTTTTTAATTAAATACGAAGTTAGTATTAATATTTATATATTACAATTAAAGAAGCCTTGATTGTAACTGCAGTTAGATTGCTGCCAAATTTTCAAGACTGCACATCTTGGATAAAGATATTTTCTTATAATCTCCTAGGCTGAAATCCTGTAAGACTGATATCCTGTATCAAACATAAGAAATTTCCTCAAAGCACTCAATTGCAATGAAAAGGCAATGGGAAATAAAAAATGGAGAAGAAAACAAAAAAGACACAATTCATACCAAAGTTTGAACTGTTTAAGATTTATATCAGTTTTATAATTCTATGTCAGATATGCAATGATATAAAATTTTCAACTTCTATGCATTTTCTATTTGAGATGTCATTAAAAAAACCCAAATTGTCCAAACTTTATCTCTTATAAAAATAAATCTAGCAAAGTTTCATAAGAATTTTAAAAAGCCCATTAAAAGTTGAATACAAATTTCTTTTTACATGTGTCAATTTCTTTTAACCAGAAATTAAGTGCTTTGCTTTTCTCTACTTGCTGAACACAGCTTCAGCCCGGAAAATGTCAACATGCAATTCTTAAGGGTGAGATTTTGGTAGTGCAGAAATGTAAAGCACAGCCCTCAGACTTCATTGTGTCTCAGATTCCATGTGTGAACTTGGATGAAGAGGGATATGTCTGCAGCACTTTCAATGACAATTAAGATACATCCAAGAGGAGACAATAGGTCTTCATTATTTAGAATTAATATGTGGTGGTTTATGAAAAAGATAGGAAATGTAAATATAGGCAAATAAGATGCAATATTTTACTTCTTGTGATCATAGAGAAAAAGGAGGCAATTATCAAAGCTTTTTTGATGAACATATTATTAATAAGAATACATGGGTATTGAATCAATGTATATCAATTCTTAGCACTAACTGTAGTTCAATAGCTTGGCAAGCTAAAATTAGAGTATTAAAACTTCAACCTCTAGGCCATATTTTTGAGTTTGTGTTTGAACATTCTTTTAGCTTGACAGTTATTTGGCTCCCTGAAATGTGATGATGGAGTGAGTTCAAACGCTGAGAATAAAGAACCACATTAAAAAACAATTGCATGTTGTGACAATAGTTTACATCTTGCAATCACAACAGAAGGGTCAAAGCCCGGATGTCTATGCAAAGCCAACTGCATCTCATGTCAAAAAGAAGGTCTTGTGGCTTGAAACTGATGAGACACCCTGTGAAAAGGTGAACTTGTTAACCTTTAAAAAAAAAAAAAAAAAATCTGTTTCATTTAGCCACTTACTTTCAGCAGCACTAAATTCACTTTACTACTTAACCAAACTTAGAATTAAGGAGAAAAAGAACCTCCTTCTTTGATAAAATCTGTATTGCTCCTAAAAATATCGTTACTGAAAGTGAGAATAGCGTAAGTCAGGCAGTCATTCCCACTGAAGGCACAGTATTTACGAAAGCAACCCTAATTGAACTGCAGAAAACCTTGTTACAGCACTGAAACGTTACTAATGAAAATATTTCTGCCCCTCAAATTAGAGGTGCTTCAGGTACCTTTGTTATTCTCGAGTGCTGTCATTGTGCAGATAGAAACCTGAATCAAACAGATCTTCATAGAATAGTTCGACATTTTGAAAATGCATCTGTTGAGATTATCAGAGTTTTTCCTTCTTAATGATCTATTACAAATGATTTTCAGTAAAATAAAATGGAAAGCATTTTTAATCTGTTCAGGTTTTTTGTTGTTGTTTTGGTTTGCTTTTTTGTTTGTTTGTTTGTTTGTTTGTTTTAAAAATATTAGTATTGCTCCCAAATGTGCAACACACAGCAAACAGAAGTGGAAGGAAATATGTAATATAATTCAGTATTTCTCAGTAGCTGTGTGCTGACCATAGCAGATGGGTCACAAAAGGTGATCTGCAGAGTTACAAAACAGAGAAGCTTATAATATAGTGTGAAGAAAAGAAAATGTTGCTTCTCTTCAAGTATATTTTAACCTTTCACAACCAGGTAATTCTGAGCTCATACAACACAACTTCTGTGGGCTAATTGTGGCATATTAATAGGATTTTTTTTTTTTTTTATTGTAAATGAATGTATTGAGGACAAGAACTTATTAAAGAACATTTTTAGTGTGACCTGTTTATACATATATATATATATATATGTATATATGTATATATATATATATATATATATATATATAGGATGATTAAAGCAAAATCTCTTTCATACATATACTTTTTTTTTGTTTTGTTTTGTTTTTATTTGCAATAATTTATAAACAATAGTATAAATTAGGAGAAATTGCATATAAGAGATGTTAGCAAGGCCGATGAAAGTTCTAAAACTGGAATACATTAGCTTTTATTTTTTGTAAAAGATGAAATGTGTTTATCTAGTTTATTGAAAATCTTAAGCAAAATACAGGATTTGTAATTCAGGAACACTAGAAAACATAAATTATTTCAGTTGGACATTTCTGCTCTAAAATCTTTGTCATTCATTGTTTCTCACTTCATATAATTCAGTCATATAGACTAGTACAACCGTTAAACTGCTTCCTTGAAGATAGACAAATTGGTACTTAGATTTTTCTTTTTTTTTTTTTTTTTTTCAATTTCTCTGATAAATCCCACAGTGTTCAAACACAGTCAACGTTAGCTGTTCCCAATTGTATATAGTGCTTTTATGTCTCTATAACCAGATTTAACCTATTCATTAAGTTCCAATGTTAAGAGCTCCAGTAATGGCAATTGGAAAAAGGGTCATATCTGACAAATCAGAAGACCTGATCTTGAATTCATTTTGGTGTGAGTTGGAATTAGAAATAATTTCACATGCATTCCTCCCCTAGTTTAATAAGTTATATGCTTTCCTCAGAGATATTTTTTTTTTTTTTAAACAATGACATAGAACATATGAACCATTTCCTCTAGTTCTATAGTGAGAAATTAGGCACAATACCATTTTAAAAACCCAGAAACCTCCCAAAAAATTTTGTCGGATAGGGTTAAAGAAATGGTATGTTTGAAAGAAACTGCTGTTCATTCTCCAAATATTCTTTGGTTAAGACTAGAAGATGGTGACACATTTCATTATTCTTCTCTTTGCCATGTAATTTAATGACATTAAAATATTTTAAAAATGAATGAACAAACAAGCAAACAAATAAACCCCCCAAATTATCAATTTTTTACTATTAAGAGATGAGAACTGAATTATTTGGAAGTTAATTTCATTTTCTTATATAGTGTTTTTCTATGTAAAATCAGAATTCTGGTTGCTCAATTATGTTTAAATTAGAAAGTTTGAGTATCTCTTAAAACAAACCAAACCAAAACATAACTAAACACTGCTCCCCCCCCCCCCCCCCCCCCCCCGCCCTCTCCACTTTGTTACTCCTACAGTGCACTGCACAAAGAACAAGCCTGTGCACAAAGAACAAGTCTACATTTGTCTGGAGCTTTCTTGTGCTGCTGAGCAGCAGTCAGGATTTGAAGAATTTGAGCTAGAATTTTCAAGTAATTTACACTGAAAGTTCCACACAAACTTAAGGAAAATCTTTTTTACTGTGAGGGTGTCAGAGCATTGGATCAGGCTGCACAGAGAGGTTGTGGAGTCTCCATCTCTGGAGATGTTCAAAACTCTCCTGGATGCTTTCCTGTGTAACCTGGTGTAGGGAACCTGCTTTGGCAGGGGTGTTGGACTAGATGGTCTCCCGAGGTCACTTTGAACCCCTACCACTCTGTGATTCTGTTATTCTGATGATACTATGAAGCTCTGGCTAAGGAAATAACACAGTATTTAGTCATTATTTACCTACATCACCTAATGTATAACTTGTGATTTTTTTCACTAAATGACAAAAATATGTTGCAACTTCAGCTAATTCAGAAAAGCATTTTTTAAAAAATAGTATTACAAATTTTCCAAATTTTCCATTGAGATATTCACTTTGTGTTATTGTAGGTGACTTTTGTTCTACTCCCATTCTTTCTTTGCCTGCTTAAATATTTATCTAAGGCAATAACAATAATTATAAAATGTAAGTCAGCAGCTGTTATCACACATATTTTTGTTACTGACAAATTCAATTAAAGACATTGCTAGGTAAACCAATCAAATTACAGGTAGCTCAGAAAAGGTCAACTTTGAATTATTGTTTTCCATGGTAATTTCCCAAACCATTAAGTCTGTAAAATTCATTTGAAACTGAAGCTCATAAAAGTGAATTATGGAAAATGCCTTGATAATTTGTGAGTAGCACAGCATGTGTGTCTCCCTTGCATAATGATCTTTACTAACATTTTCCAGATTGCAGCACAACTACAGATAGGCTGTAGCAGTATTTTAATTATAAATGCCTATTTCCAGGAATGCTAACTAGTCAGAAAGCTGCCCCACCCTGCCTCTCCCCCCCCTCCCCCAACCCCACCCCCCATGAGTACAAACAAAACATTTTTCTTTTTATCTTTCTTTAAAAAAAAAAAAAAAAAAAAAAATTGGGGGGGATTTCTGAATGACAAGAGAGAAGGCTTGATACACCATAAGTAAATTTACTGTAATAACAGCAGTAGCTTTGAACTTCAGTAAATCAAAAGGTAGGTATATTTCCAAAATTCCAGTGTGAGTCTGAATATTGTAATAAATAAAAATGCAAATTATGATAAAAAAATAAAACCAAGAGATCTTAAGACTAAGGTAAGATGAAGCAGTAATTTATGCAGCTGCATTAAGCTTTTAGTTACTCTGTGATCAAGGCCTGTACAAAGTAATATTTGCTGACAGTTGCATACAACTGAGGTTTTCATAGTCCCTAATTTGGCTTTTCTAACAATTGTAACAGCTTATGGAACTCTAAAGAAGCCTGAACTAAACTGAGAGCTGCAGAATTAGGAAATTTTATGTTATCGAAGTTGGGTTGTTTTTTTTAAAAAAAATATTTTATCAGAGATCGCTGGCTTAAGAGAGAGTAATGCTTTTCAGAAGAATCAGAGAATCACAGAATGTTAGGGATTGGAAGGAAACTCCAAAGATCATTTAGTCCAACCCCTCTACCAGAGCAGGATCACCTACAGTAGGTCACACAGGAACGTGTCCAGGCAAATTTTGAATGACTCCAGAGAAGGAGACTCCACAAACTCTCTGGGTAGCCTGTTCCAGTATCTTGTCAATCTCACAGTGAAATTAGGTCACCCCTCACTCTCCTCTTCTCCAAGCTAAAGAGACCCAGCTCCCTCAGCCTTTCCTCATATGAGAGATGTTCCACTCCCTTAATCATCTTTGTGGCTCTGCTCTGGACTTTTTCAAGCAGTTCCCTGTCCTTCTTGAACTGTGGGGCCCAGAACTGGACACAATATTCCAGATGTGGCCTCACCAGGGCAGAGTAGAGGGGAAGGAGAACCTCTCTTGACCTACTCACCGCACCCCTTCTAATGCACCCCAGGATGCTATTTGCCTTCTTGGCCACCAGGGCACACTGCTTGCTCATGGTCATCCTGCTGTCCACCAGGACCCCCAGGTCCATTTCCCCTACACTGCTCTCCAACAGGTCTGTCCCCAACCTATACTGGTACGTGGGGTAACAACAAGAACAATAACAACTGCCATAAAAGTCAGTGAAAACTTATTAAAAAGAGGGAGAAACCAATACCCATCCAGGGATTACAAGGTAAAAATCTACTAAGCACCAGTAGTAGGCACCCTAAATAGTTGTAATGATCATTCATCTGCATCTAAAATGTCTTTCTTTATTTCACTGTATGGCACATGGAAAATTATACATGTGTTTGCTGAAATACCTCATGGAAAACTCATATATATATATATATATATATATATATATATAAAGAAAATAAATTACATCCGTTCTAATTCAACTCATGATTATTAGAAAAGAAAGGAAAAAATGGAATCAACAGGTGTTGCCAAAACAATTTTCACCTCCCTTGTTTCGAAAGAAATATGGAAATGTCTGATTTATAATTACTCCAGAACAGTAGCTCAGCTCATATTAGCCAAAACATTAAAGTGAAGAACAGTGTAATACCATGGTCTTTTTAAAGTAAGGCAGGTGTTCATCTTGTTTTAACAGATTTATCTGATACTATTTTGCTTAACCTTTGCCACAGCTTTCTTTAGAATAGCTTCCTTTTAGTAGAAGAAAATGCGTATTTAGATTTTCTTTTCTAAAATACATGATTTGTTTAATTAATAGGTATCTGAAAGGTAATAAAAGTTATTGGTACATTAAAGTCACCATGTTTTTAAATAATACAACACTGAGGTCAAAGGACTTGAATTTGAATATATGTATTATTTCATTATATAACGGGAAATTTAGTTTTAAATTTTATTTTGAGTAGTTGTAAGTTTTTTTTTTTTCCTTTTTAGACAGAAATTATTTCTTCACCAAACTTATGTCACTGTCAGATTCTTAAGTGTAAGTGAGCAGGTTGTTTTTTTCCTATCCTGTAAACGTTAGTCTTTCCCAAATTGTAGCTGCAAGTTAGATTTACTTAGAAAAAATATTGCTTACAGTTCATTTTCTTAATGGAAGATAGAAACATTTTGATTTGGGACTGAAAAAAGGTGGGTTTTTCCTTCTTGTTAATCTTTACTACTGGATAGTTCAAGGTTTCTCTGGAAAATATAAACGCCCAGTTGTGGGTTTCTAACATGAATTAATTTAGGGGAGAGAAGCACAATTCAGGCAGTTTTAATGTTGCACAAAGTTCAGAATCTACACTGTCATATTCAGAATATTTTATTGCCATGGGTACACTTGTGTTTTTTGTCTGGTTTTAAGTGAATTAAAATAAGCATGTGTTTTGAATAAAATTCAATATTCAAAGTTTAAGTAAACTGTGGTGTAAAACATTTGAGTTTATTTGATATATACAAGTTTGTAAATGGAAGTAGATCCTTTTGAAGAATGTTTTTAGTTAGATCAATTAAAGTTGTATAAAATAGATAACATTGTTTTTCTGAGACTGATTCCATACAAGCTGATGGGAAGCCTTTTGATTTCAGTAGGAATGGATGGTAACATCTACCGAGAGAGTCTTGAGAAGTTTTTTTCTGCAATTTTCAGTGTGAAAAATATTTGCACGTATTATTTACTACAAGAAAAAAATATAACAACTAATTAATAGTATTTATTATATACTTGGAAATTTTATGTAAAAGAAGCTTAAAAGCATTAATTTGCAAAGGAAATAAACTAAAGGTTTGGGATTTGTTATACGTAAATAAGTTGTGTTAATAACATTATCCTTTTATGTGTTAGTGCTCATAATTTAAATGTCCTTTCAGTTTTAAATAAAAGCATAAATAACTTGAAAGCAAGAAAACCAATGCCCAGTTACAATCTTTATACTTCACATCTTTGTACTGGCAAGGGTAATATAACATTCTGTTTCCGTTACTGTTACAGCTTCATAAAACAGAAATATTTAGAGTGATAGTGATTACAGCTATTGCTCTGCTGGCTTCTTTGGACTGAAAGATTTGCTGGTGTGAGGTTTGACCACTTGGCAGATTTGTACATGCCCCCCCAACATCTAGCAGTAAACCAGAAGCCTAGTCAGAACTATAGCTATTGTTCCAGGTAATCTGCATATATTAGGAAACAGTGAACAGATGTCAGCTGTGTATTTGCAGATCAGTCATCAGCTTCAAAGGAAATACAGCTATCTGGGAAAGGAAAAAGGGATCAAAATGGTGGCCTGAGTTCGATAAACTGAAACTTAGTTTGATAGTTGCATGTGGTTGTAGTTCAGGCAGATGTTATACCTGATACATGGAGCTGAGTGCTTAAAGATTCTAAAATAACTTAAGAGACTTCAGCATTGATAGAACTGTCTGTGATCAAAATACATGTTACAAAGAGATTAATGCTGAGGTATATGTTTTCTACTATAAACCACAGAGTTGTAGAATAATATGAAGAAAGGGGAAATGCATCTTCGAATACCTTTTAGTTTGATAACGAATAAGTTCATGAACCTAAGCATCCTTCAGATGCTTTGAATACCGAAAGCTCTTAACTGAATTGTGATGTCTTAGAGTTGGTTTAAGACAGGAATAATGCTAGAACAACCACAAAGATATTACTTATTCTCCCATGAGACAATTCATTGACACAAAAGAGATGCATGGAATTTTAAATCTATGTAGCTGAACCAAGACTGTCAGGATGTGAATAAATCATATCTTTCAAAACCAGTGATTTATTTTCCCTGCCAGAAGCATACTGGAAGGTATTAATTATATATCTTCCTCTTAAGTATATATCCAATTGCTATAGTGAAAATTATAATACATTTTACTCAGCTTCTTCATTCAGAACATTTATGTGGGTAGATCTCTCTCTACATATATCCATCTTTAACATACACAAGTAATCATTACTTGTGTTAGTGACTCTATTTTCTCCCTACTGGGAAAACACTTTGATACTGTTTTAAAAATACTTAGATAGTTCTATTGAAGACCTTCATGGCTAAGCTAGTGAAATCAATTGTCCTCACTACTTGGAGTTACCATGGTGTATTACTGGTAGTGTATTACTTTGATAGAGAAAAACCTGAGGGCGATCATTTCTGAGCTCCATGCCCACTCCCTGCCCCCGCCCCATAGTTTGCAGTTTGTTGTTTGTGGAGGAATGTGATCACCACAATCTCTGATTTTGTGGGCTCTTTTCCCTTCACTTCTCTGCTGTCTGCAGTGTCAGAATATCCTGTCTTTCCATCATTTTTAATTTCTAGGTAACTTCTTCTGCTTAGCAAACTCTGCTTGATCTTTCTACCTGATAATTTTGCCCAGTTTACAGTCTTATAATGAACATATCTAGCCCCAAATCTCTTTTGTCATTTCACTTTTTTCTATTTATTTTCTTACTGAAGAATGTAATGCTTGTGCATTGAGTACAATAATCACCCATTTCCTGCAATAGGTTGCTAGTGTCTCTAATTTGCTTGACGGAATTGAAGACTGTTAAAATATCACGTCTCTGAAATGTTAGAAATAAACCTGCTCCTTGCCACCACTTCTCTGTGAGTATATGATGAAATACTGTTTAAGTCTTCTTTATCAATTCTTATTTTCATATATTTTTTTACTCTTCTCCAGCTTCTCAGGATCTCTTTCCTGTTGCTCCTTGAGACATGTTTTATCAGCTCCACCGTGGTGATAAGTTGTGTCATTTTCTGCGCAATACCAATTCCGTGCCACATAATACTCAATGGGCAGCTCTCTACAAGATGACACAAGATTATACGCCGCAGCATGGAAAAACTTATTTCATTTAGAAAATCCTATCACCATTCCACACAAATCCCAGCCCAATCCTAATGTTACCTTAGTTTTTGATCATTTATTGGGGAGCAAAGGATCTATGGAGAAAAAAGCCTGGTTTATATCCAGCATTTGCACCAGATTTAATATGCTTGTACTTGGGCAGGGAAAAAAATCATAACATTGAATTAGGAAATTTTCTTTAAAATTGTGAGAATTCTGGTTTCTGATAAAGTTACATAAAGCAAATGTGCCACCTTGAGCCTATTTTGCACATGTTGTTCATGCTTTAATTTTCTATTTGATGCAAATTAGAATGTATGTTATAATAGACATTTATATGATGTTATAAAATAAGCCTCCTATCTCATGTCAAATAGTTCCAAAAGGGCAAATTGAGAACAGCAAAGTCTCTCACAGTTTTAGTACACAAAACAAGTGGCATGTATTATTTCTTTCACTCCCAAAAACAAGAAAATCGGAAATAAATTTAAAATACTAAAACAAGACCCTTTTTTTGCAACATGTGACTTTTAGTGAAGTTAGCTTCTTGCCTTCAGGATGTAAAATCAAAGCTAATAGTTTGAAATACTGCCACTGATCAGATTGTTGTCTACCAAAATAAAACAAAATGAAACCAAACAAAATAAAACCTAGTCTGTATTGTTTCTCCTATGTAGCATTATCTATATTTCAGATGAAGTTTTTATCTAATGTTTTTAATGGACTATTTTCAAGTTAATATGTCATTCAGGTTACTGTTTTTTTCATGAGAGCTGACATTTACCAAGGAAAACATTCTATACTTCACCATAAAATATTATTCTGTAATTTATATTTGACCATCCATCCACGTTGCATAAAAAATAAATTTTCTGAACTTTTAAGATATCAACATTTTGAACTGGAGCTTTTTAAACTGGAAGCAAGTTTATTGTATCTCTTACTATTTGCCTTCCTCTTACACGCTTTTCTTTCACCCACAGGACTCCGGTTAACAGCACCTGGGTCCCAGTACCCTGATTATTGTTCCCAGGGCCCTGTAGTTAAAACTGTTACCTTCTAGGTTGCCCCTGTAGTACAATTCCAATATGGAAGAACAGCAGGCAACTGAACAGAACCCTTCACAATATCCTGGATCTGAGCCCCTATCAAGCAGCTAACCTCCCTAGACTAGAAGTCAGGTCAGCACTTGAGTGCCTTCATCCCCCACAGCAAGGAATGTCCCGCTAATATCACTTGCTGTTTCCTTTTGGTGTTCCTGCATGGGTCGGGTTCAGTTGTCCTGGATACTTCACTTGAAAGTAAATTTTAATGTTTAAAAATTGATCAGGTTCAAGAATACCACAATCACAAAGAAATTTGGAAATATTTGAGGTGTTTGTTTTTTCTCAAATATATGGACCTGCACAGAAGAAAGCAGCAAGCTGTTGAAGCAGCAATCATATTTATAAAAACAAAGGAAAAAATAAAATAAAAAAGAAGCATTAGGTTAAGCTAGCTGCCTTGAAGGTTCATTGCTTTGAAAGACACATTGGACAATATAAGAGAATTATACTGATTATGAAAGCCACTGGTCTTCTCCAGTCCTGGTGTTAGGTCACATCTCCTTCTGAAGATTGGTGTTAATAAATAAGATTATATTATTTTTATGGGCTGATCTTACATGGGAGGGAGGTTTTTCTCAAGTGAGAGACACATACAAAGTTACCATATGAAATACTGTGAGAAGATTTTTAGGTCCTTCATACTAGTGATCAGATAATATTTGTTGAAAGGTTGATGAAAATCAGAACAGAATTTCCATCAGAATTTAGGGAGAGAGATTGAGACACTTTACAACATAAAGAAAAAAAAAAAAAAAACCTATTTAATCTAATAGGAAGATCACAAATGCTAAAATGTCATGAAAGAAGGGGCACTAATGTACAGGGTAAGCAGAAGAGAGAAATAGACATCATCATAACACTAGTGTTAAAAGAAATCGGAATGATACTTGTTGAGTTTTTCATGTGTAAAGTGCCAATCACCTTCCTTCCTGGTATTCTGCTTCTCATCAGGAAAAACAAAACAAGGTACAATACAGTCTTAGAATTTAGTATGAAGAAATAAATGAGAAATTTCTTATATTTACAGAACACTTAAATCCAACGTCCATGTACATAAACTTGCCAGGTAATGTACATGACACAGACAAAAAAGCCTAAGCACAGTACAACACACTGTACTGTGAGAAGAGAAGCAGATGAAATTGCCTAAAAAGATTCCTGTTTTCAAGTCAGTGAAAAGCTGCTGTCTTCAGGACCAGAAGCTCTTGGCCCTTAGATTGATTATAGTAGTTGGTAAATCCTGACTTGTGTAAAGATGGGGACTGCTAATTATCTATATTTGATTGTGATATTGTGATAGTTTCACTTGGCTAGCCCTTGGCTAGCAGCCAACACAGCCGTTCACCCACTTCCCCCCCACTCCCAGGGGACAGGGGAGAGTATTGGGGGGCAAGGATAAGGAGACTTGTAGGTTGAGATAAGAACAGTTTAATAATAGAGAGAAAACTTAAAATAATACTAATATTAAAATAGTAGTGATAATGATAACAGTAACAAAATATGCAAGTGAATGACACCCAATGTTACAGCTCACCCCTCTCCTGACCAAGCCCGGCCTGTTCCCAGATAATGATCCCGGAGGAGCGACAATCCCCAATAGAAACCGCGATCCCGGAAGAACGAGAGCCCAAGCGAAAGCCAGAGAGAGCAAGAGAGGAAGAGCCCCTCACTGATAGACTGGGCATGACGTGATATGATATGGAATACCCCATTGGCATATCTAACTGTCAATTAAGTTTATTAATTTAAGTATTCTTCTCCCCCCATTAAATCTTGTGCTTGTGGACTAACAGAACACAAAGTCCTTCACTTCCAGTGACAAAAATGTGAACATTGGTATGTTCTCAGTCTCTCTCTCACAGCGAGTCCCAGGCTGGAAGCAAAACGCAGCACAATTCTAGCTACTAAAAAAAAAAAAAATAAAGAAAAAGAAAAAAGAAACCCAGGACAATGGGTTATCCACTGGATAAGAGACTGGATGGATGTTTGCATCCAGAAGGTTGTGGTCAATGGCTCAATGTCCAGATGGAAGATGATGACAAGTGGTGTCCCTCAAGGGCTCGTACTGCGACCAGTGCTGTTTAATATCTTCATTAATGGTATTGACAGTGGGATTGAGTGCATCCTCAGCAAATTCGCTGATTATACCAAACTGGGTGGTGCAGTCAGTGTGCCAGAGAGACGGGATGCCAGTCAGAGGGACCTGGACAGGCTAGAAAAGTGGGCCCAGATGAACTTCATGAGGTTCAACAAGGCCAAGTGCAGGGTCCTGCACCTGGGACACGACAATCCTCTTTACCGATACAGGCTAGGAGACGATGTGCTGGAAAGCAGCCCTGAGGAAAAGGACTTAGGGGTAGTAGTGGATGAAAAGCTGGACATGAGCCATCAATGTGCATCTGCAGCCCAGAAGTGTGAGCTTGCATTGTCATCTCATGTTGAGCTTCTTGTCCACCAGTACCCCCAAGTCCTTCTCCTCAGGGCTACTTGCAATCCATTTTCCACCCAGCCTGTAGTTCTGCTTGGGGTTGCCCAGACCCAGATGCAGGACCTTGCATTTGGCTTTGTTGAACTTAATGATGTTTGCACAGGCCCACCTATTCCTCTATTAATCTATTTAGATTAGATATTAGGAAGAAATTCTTCACTGTGAGGGTGATGAGACACTTCCCAGAGAAGTTGTGGATGCCCCCTCCCTGGAAGTGTTCAAGGTCAGGTTGGATGAGGCTTTGAGCAACCTGGTCTAGTGGAAGGTGTCCCTGCTGATGGCAGTAGGGTTGGAACTAAATGATCTTTAATGTCCCTTCCAACCTAGACCATTCTATAATTCTGTGATTCTGTGAAGTTCAGTTAAAATGCAAGGTAAGTTTCCCCTTGTTTGGAAAAGTAGTGATTTTGAAAAGACTGCTTCCATGCCAGAGTTTCATTAAAAAAAAAAAAAAAAGTCAGAACTATGATGTAGTTTTACAAAGCAACTCTGTGTCAGTGATGTACTATTGATTACCAAGAAAACTATGTGTTTCAGTTCATACAATATCAGGAATATTGAGACAAATATTTAACAAACAATTAGCCAAGATTTTTAACACTGATTTTTTTTTTTTTTTAACTTCAAAGGCAACTATTTTATACAACTCATTTTCTTAATTACTTGTGATCTTTAAAAACTTCTAATGTAAGCCTAAAAAATGAGTTAATGTTTTGCAGAACATGTATCTCTGGAAGAACTTTATATCCCATGGGGCAACTGAGTTAAAAGATTAAAAGAATATGAAGTATATTTTATTTTATTGTATCCACAAATGATTTGATAAAGGACTTGCAGTTTCCCTGAAATTAAATTCTTTGAAATATTTACTGCCTAGTTTAAGAGGACAGGCAAAGAGTAACACAGGATGTGATACAACAGTGTCATTTTACTTTTTTACATATATAACTGTACTAAGACTAGTAATAGTTTGAAAGCTTCAATATTCTCTAGATGTTCTTCATTAAAAAAATCCACATACATCTAGTGAATCTGTAATAGATAGATTTTGTATGACTTCTCCCATGACAAGTATAGTGATTAAATTTATCATTACCCTGTTTTCCATAACCATTACTGTTGACGTAAGCCACTGTTTGTAGCAAGAAAAAACAAAACCAAAACCAAGAACAACACCCGCCTCCACCAAACAAACTGCAAAACTTTAAACATTAAGCTTTTAAATAAGTGGTCTGAGTTTTAGTGTTGCCAGCTTTCTACAATTCAAATTATATCGCCAAAATAGTAAAATAAATTTAAAAAACCCTACCAAAACACTACAAAGGCATTGGGTCCTTTTTATGTGCTTGTAAATAAGTTCTGTTCTTATAGATGCTTTTTATAGAAGCCTAGCAGGACAAACTACTAACAGAAGTTACTGGATTGAGTTAATGATTGAGTAAAAGTTTCTTATGAGGCAAGATGATAATTTATTCAGAGGGACAGTGGGTTGTGTGTGAATAAATTACTAGTGCAAATGAAATGTGATCTAAAAAGTTATATTGTCATGACAAAAACAACTATAAAATATGTTTTTGAAAATTATGTTCATAAATAATTTTTGCTAGTACCACCAAGCTCTGTTACCAGCTATACAGATCACTGTCTAAACACTAAAGTGAGTTAAATAGTTTGTGTAGTAAATAATTTAAAATTAATCTCATTGACATACATCATGCCAGGGAATGTGTTTAGGTAACTTCAATGTGGCTTAACAGTATGTGACAGAGTGTTTCTCACAAAAAAATTACTCAGTAGTTTTTGACCAAAACAGATGAACAGAGTCTGAAAATTACAGTCTTGAATTTCATAAGTGACTACCAAGTGGATATGATTTCTTTCTGCAGCACTGAAAAATAAGAGAAAAAAAAAAAAAAAAAAATTGTCCTATTTTTTTCAAGTGTAAGTTAAATTGCTTTAAATGAACATCTGCAATTGATGGAGGATGTTCTGAACCCAAAGTCTAAATCTGAACTCTGTTAATTACAAAAGTTTAGGTCTGAAATCTGCTTTTAATAATATATTATAATAATGCCTTTAATAATGTGTGTAAACATGCTCATATAACGTATGAATATGCCTTTAACTTTTATTTTAAAACTGTCATAGGAGGTGGTTTAAATTCTTAATATTATTTTATTTCTTTTTGCTAGAAAACCTTTTGTGACATTCACTTTTTAGATCCGACTTAGCTTTCTATCACTGGTCAGACTGGAAAGAGAGGAGTTTTCAAAAAAGAAACAGCCAGAAACATCCAATAGGAAAATGTCATTATAGTCTCTTCCCACTAGTTTTCTGGTTTGATTTTTGAAATATGGGAGTTCAGATGTATAAATGAATGTTTTCTCTCTTAATAAACTGTTGACATTGAGTTTATAAATCTTTAAATATTTTACCATCATAAGTTGTCTTCAAAGCTTTCAAAAGTTGCAGTACAATAAAATCAGTTAATGGTCCTTTTTGCGAACAGCTGTCTTCGGTGTGTACATATTTTTCATAATGACTAAGACCTGGAGGCATGCTTCTGAAACACAGGTAGAAGCTCACTTTTCTTCCCACATCCCTTATAAAATCTGGTTTATTTTCTCACAAAAATGTAGAATTATTATACAATGAAAACATGTCCTATTGCTTAGTTTGATTATCTTTAAATAAGTGTCTGATTTCTTAAGAAGTTAGGTTGCCTAAGATAACATCGCTAAACGCTCAGATTGACTGGAAAGAATGAACTCATCTAACATTTGGGTCCAATTTATTAAAAAAATAATTTAAATATTAAAGACAAGATTTAAAAATTATATAACTAAAGCACTTCCATGCAGTTGCTGGACCTAATCTTAGGGGAATAGTGGAACAGAAATGCTGACCTACTTTTTAACAAGATCTGAACTTTAGCTTCACAAGATGGAACTTCTGAATGCCTGACAGTTGCAGAAATGTCAGAGCTATGGATAAGGATGTATACTATTATAAAAAGAGTGGTTTAAGATTTCTGTGGCTTGTGGTAAGACCCACATTCCCCGAAAAGTTCTAAATATTTCTTTCTATTTTTCATGTCTTCTTTTTAGTTAAGAAACACACAGTATAAAATCAAAATATAGAAGTTAACATGTTTTGAAGTTAGCATTGAAGCTATCAGCCTGTGAAAGTTCTTTCCAATGGACAGAGAACATGATTGTAAGCTTCAGGCAACAACTTTATTATCTGTTTTCATACCAAATAAAATTCAAAATATTTCATAGTAAAATCATGGGAAAACAATGGATAGAACAAAACCTTCCTTTTTATCACTGAATGTCACCCACATCATTGTTTGCTGAGTACAACCTGTGAAATTTTGGTAGATGTTACAATTTTTTTGTGTTGGCCATTTTTTTTTTGGTGTGTGTTTTGGTTTGGTTTGGTTTTGGTTTTGTTAAAGTTCTTCAGGCTATCTGCTCTTTTTTTAATTTAGACGTTGTTGACACCAAAAGGTGCTTGCTCATAAGTTACATTGATATTTTACAATGTCTTTGGTTTTGTCTTTCTTCTGGTAGTGATTGATGGGTTGAAACTTGAACAAGAAAAAGGGCCTGGAAATTTGTGCTGTCTTAGGTGCCTAACAGTCATTGATCCTTACTTGGATTTTGGAGAATCAGTATCCTGACATCCTCTGGAATCTCAAATATTGGTAAATAAAGACTAGATTTCAAGAGCACAGTAGACAAGCATCAAGCTCTGGTGAGCATCAAGCTCTCATTCTGAATGCTAGTTTATTTATGCAAACTCCTTTTTATATTTTTGAAATGGAAGAAGATCTTATCTAATGAAAATCTATCCTGTAACATTCTGCCAAATTATTATCAGTACAATAGTATTGACATGCAACAGTATAAAAAAAACCATTTTGTATGGATCTCAAATATGTATTAATATCTCTTGTGAAAAGAAGGTTACTAATTTCTAAATTGTAAATGGCAAAAAAAACCCCAAACCACTTTATTTAAAGAACATATATTCATAACCTTAAATTATTCAATGCTGGGGGGTGGGGGTGGAGGGGGGGGGTGGACAGGACACTGCAAAAAAAACCAAACCTACCACCAAAACCCCACAGTTTTTAGATCTTCATCATAGGACTATCAGCACTATTTTTCCCACAGTGACAAAATCCATTTGCTTTGATTTTTCTTTCCTAAAAAAATTAAATATTTTTTCTTTATCTCTTTTTTACCTTTAGAAGACAATATATTTTCTGATTACCTAATATAATAAAATTTCCATAGAAGTTTTCTGAAATGTTGATTGGATAAGATGTAGTGCATAGTAAAGTAATGATTGAACTCAATAGTTCAAACTAATAATTGAACTCAATACAAAATCAAGAAATATGTTCTTCTTTGTGTTAAATTATTGGGAAAAGTGTGTAATTTAGAGATTAAGTCAGAATCAAATGAAGGACTAAATATTGTGATAACAGCTTTATTTCATCGCAACACAAAATCCTGGATGTATAAAGCAAACTTATTTAGATAAGTGGGTTATGTGATTTCTGTCTTTCTTATGTCACTGTATGTGAAAATACAATTTACTGCAAATATGTCATCTTGTGTAGACTGGCCTTCTCCAGACTGTGCATGTTAAAGTCTGAAACTCTGACAGAGAGTTCCATCATACAAAATATATTAGTTACTTTTAATTTCTGAACAATTTTTCCCTGGGAAATGTTATTTTACCTCAAAAAAACACCAAACAAACGCAAATTAATACAAAGCCAACCAAAAAAAAAAAAAAAATAGAGAGAGAAGAAAGAAAAAAGTGCCAGAAATTAATTAAGAGACAATTTATTAAAAGTTTTGTTTAAATCTCAACAAACCAATTATGTATTTTTGTCTATGAATTCTCACAGTATTTTCAATTATATAGAGTTTTTTTTATTTATTTCTGACCTGTTCTACTATGTAGTATTAAAGAAATTGGTATCCTTCAGCCTAGAGTTGGCTGCATTTTATTTCTAGATAAAGAAAATGCAAAAAATTATGATTTCTAAAGGAATTGTAGATAAATATAAAAGCTTCTCACAAAGTTATTCTCCATATCTACCTTTTATAGGCTTTTTTTTTCTGCTTGAGTTGCCAGAGGGCACAATGAAAGCATATGTACATTTGCTAATAACTTTGTGTCCTCTTATAGAAGAAAACATACAAGCCCCAAGGTCTGATTGGCAATTTTGGAAAAGCTAATATCTGCTTTTGCAAACTACTTTTCTGTGTGGTTATTTCTAGATTCTGATTGCTCATTGTTCAAATGAATATCAGTGTTCCTAGAAAAGAGATGAAAATTTTTAGGATATGGGCACAAACAATTTTACATTTTTTTCTGTCAGATTAAGAAATTAGCTTTACTAACTCTTAGAAATGTGCTTTTAGTGGCCCTATTAATGTATTAAAAAAAAAATGTAAACTCTTATCTCTGACATAATTGAATATTTTTACCAACTGCTCTCAGGAAAGCAACTTGGTATCTTTGCAGAATCAGTTCTGAAAGTAGTGATTCAATAAAGATTATAGAGTAGGAATGTGTAATAGCAGTACTCACCTAGGATTTACTTTCTGAAAGTATTAGTGGGAAAAAAAGATTAAACATATTTGCATTAAAAATATTTTTTGGGGAGACCAATGTGAAATAATTTCACAAACTGTTTCCTGATCTATTATTTATTCTCCAGTCTATATTTTCATGTTGTTTAAAACACATAAAGTGAAATTTCATTGTTTTTTTCTCCCTAGAGCATGCTATAGAAGTTATCTGTAACAGCCAAAATAACCAGTCAAGCTTTATTTGTAAAAATCACGAACACAGAATAGTAGGGATTGGAAGGGACCTCAGGAGATCACCTAGTCCAACCTCCCCACCAAAACAGGTTGCACAGGAAAGCGTCCAGGTGGGTTTTGAACATTTCCAGAGATGAAGACTCCACAACCCCATGGGTGGCTTATTCCAGTACTCTGTCACCCTCACAGTAAAGAATTTTTTCCTTAAGTTTGTGTGGAACTTCCGGTGTTCCAGTTTTTGCCCATTGCCCCTTGTCCTGTCACCAGCCATCATCGAAAAGAGCCCTGCCCCATCCATTTGGCCCCCAACATTTCAGATATTTATAGACATTGATAACGTCCTCTTTCAATCTTCTCTTCTCCAGGCTGAGTCATCCCAGTTCTCTCAGCCTCTCCTCGTAAGGCAGATGCTCCAGGCCCCTCATCATCTTTGTGGCCCTCCACTGGACTCTCTCCAGAAGATCCCTGTCTCTCTTGAACTGAGAAGCCCAGAACTGGACCCAGTACTCCAGATGTGGCCTTACCAGGGCAGAGTAGGGGGGGAGGAGAACCTCCCTTGACCTGCTAGCCACACTCTTTTTAATGTTTTTAAGAACCACAAATATAAACAAAGGTATTTTCAAAATTCCAAGAAGGGCTGGTAAAGGCAGATGATTGTTGTTTTTTGCTGTTGATGTCACTTGTAAAACATAGTCTTGTCACTTCTATAATGAAAACACTCTTACTGCGTATCTGTCAGTTTAATGGTACCCCAGAGTTGCATTGTTGGATTTCATTATACATTACAGTAAAAAACATTTACTGTGAAAAAGTGAAAAAATATTTTCAGTAGAGCAGTTATCCTCCACTTAGTAATCAGTATACTAAAAAAAAAAAAAAAAAGATTCCACAGGGAATATAAGTTTTATTCAATGTACTAGTATAACTAGTATAAAGCTAAATAATCAGTGCACAAAAAACCAAATGTAACCAAAAGTTAAAGATTTACTAAACTGCTTATAGCAGTGGTATGACTAAAGCAATTCAGTGTTTGATATGGGAAGTTAGAACTGTTGAGTAAAGTGTCAGGACTAATTTAAGACAGCAAGCTACAAAACTTATAATTCTTTTCTGCATATTCTAAATATACTTGAACTCAGTAGCTGCACAACACATGAATTACTTTTATACATGAAGATTTTAACAATGTTTAGCATCTTATACATTTAAAATAAATCCACTTTGTATGGATCACTCACAGCAGTCATATTTAAAATAGACACATAAATTAACATATACTGATAACCACCTCAACCGGACATTTTCAGCTGATAAACATTGCAAAAAACAGATGACCTTGAATGCACTACAGCACATCATGCTATATTGCTTCGGGAGGCAAGCTAAGGGACATGTTCAATTTAGTGACGACCCTTGTTTGACAGCCAGTAAATTCGTACAGGTACATTCCTCTGTTATCTTTGCTGATACAAATAAAAAGTGTCTACTTTGACTCCTGTAGTTAATTGGAAACTTTCAGGTTTATTCTCTTCCCTTCAAGATGTTTTTCAGTGATCTCAACATATCTTCATGTCAGTGATAAGTAAATGAACAAATCTTTCTCATTGTTGCTACTGTTGTTCTAAGAAAACTGTAATGAGGGGATGGTTGTCAAGACTGTTGGTGAAGATGTCACTAGGGAAACTTTTTACTATTGCTTCTGTTTTGGTTGGTGCTTTGCAGAGGAAGCAAATTGCCATTAGAACTTCTTCTAAAGATAACCTCAGATTCATGTAGCAAGGGTTTTCTATTGCTACTGCTAGATCATAGAATCATAGAATCATAGAATGGATAGGGTTGGAAGGGACCTTAAAGATCATCTAGTTCCAACCCCCCTGCCATGAGCAGAGACACCTTCCACTAGACCAGGTTGCTCAAAGCCTCATCCAACCTGGCCTTAAACACTTCCAGGGAGCAACTTCCTTGGGCAGCCCGTTCCAGTGTCTGACCACCCTCACAATCAAGAAGTTCTTCCTAATACCTACCCTCTTTCAGTTTAAAGCCATTTCCCTTTTTCTGTCATTAACTGCCCTTATAAAAACTCCCTCGCCAGCTTTCTTATAGACCCCCTTCAGGTACTGGAAGGCTGCTATAAGATCTCCCTGAAGCATTTTCTTTTCCAGGCTGAACAGCCCCAACTGTCTCAGCCTGTCCTCATAGGAGAGGTGCTCCAGCCCTCAGATCATCCTCGTGGCCCTTCTCTGGACTCATTCTAACTGGTCCATGTCTCTCTTGTGTTGGGGGCTCCAGAACTGGATGCAGTACTCCAGGTGGGGCCTTACGAGAGCAGAGTAGAGGGGGAGAATCACCTCCCTCGACCTTCTGGCCATGCTTCTCTTGATGCAGCCCAGGTTACAATTGGCCTTATGGGCTGCACATTGTTGTCTCATTTGAGCTTCTTGTCTACCACCACTCCCAAATCCTTCTCTTCAGAGCTGGCCTCAATCCACTCATTGCCCAGCCTGTATTTGTGCTTGGGGTTGTCCCAACCCATGTGCAGGACCTTGTATTTGGCCTTGTTGAACTTCATGAGGTTAGCACGGGCCCACCCCTCAAGCCTGTCAAGGTCCCTCTGGATGACATCCCATCCCTCCAGCCTGTCAACCACACCACTCAGCTTGGTGTCATCAGTAAACTTGCTGAGGGTGCACTCAATCCCACTGTCCATGTCTTCGACAAAGATGTTGAAGAGCACTGGTCCCAATACCGAACCTTGAGGGATGCCTCTCATTGCTGGTTTCTACTTAGATATCGAGCTGTTGACCACAGCTCTTTGAGCGTGACCATCCAGCCAGTTCCTTATCCACCAAGTGGTCCAGCCATCAAACCCACATGTCTCCAATTTGGAGACAAGGACGTCATGCAGGATGGTGTCAAAAGCCTTGCACAAGTCCAGGTAGATGACATCAGTTGCTTTACCCTTATCCACTAAGGTTGTAATTCCATCATAAAAGACCAACAGATTGGTCAGGCATGATTTGCCTTTGCTGAAGCCATGTTGGTTGTCACCAATCGCCTTGTCATTCTCCAAGTGCCTTAGCATAGTTTCTAGAAGTATTTGCTCCATGATCTTGCCTGGCACTGTGGTGAGACTGACCAGCCTGTAATTCCCCAGGTCTTCCTGGTTTCCCTTTTTAAAAACGGGGGTTATGTTTCCCTTTTCCCAGTCTGTGGGAACTTCACCAGATTGTCAAGGCTTCTCAAATATGATGGAGAATGGCTTCGTAACTTCATTTGCCATCTCCCTCAGGACCTGCAGATGCATCCCATCAGGTCCCATGGACTTGTGCACCTTCACATTCTTTAGGTGGCCCTGAACCTGATCTTCTCCTACAGTGGGTGGCTTTTTGTTCTCCCCCGACCCTTCCTTGGATTTCTAGGACTTGGGCAGTGTGGCATGAATTATTTCTGGTGAAAACTGAGGCAAGAAAGTCATTGAGCACCTCAGCCTTCTCAACGTCCTAGGTGACCAGGCCTCCTGTTGCCTTCCAGAGAGGGCCCACATTTTCCCTAGTTTCCTTTTCTCCCTGACATACCCCGACATACATGTATCTCTGACTGCTTGACAGAAGGCACTGCCTAAAAATGGACTTGAACTGTAATGTATGAAGGATTTGGGCCATCAGATGAAGCTCAAACAGCCTGATTTAGTACAAGCAGGATGAACACCTAGTGTCAGGTCTCATATGACTGTGTTCTCCTTACATTTCCTCCTTTACTGTTAGGAAGGATCAACTATTAATCAGTTCACCCTTAAAAATGTTTTAAAAATACATGATTTTTGACCCATTTATAGGAAGGTTGAGCTGGATCACCAGTTCTACAGCACTAATAATTATCAAAAAACAGAAATAAAGAGGGAAACAAAACCTAAAACATAGCTTTTGGTTCTTGGAGAAGCTATCTTCCACTTTCTTTTTTTAATTTTTTCTTTCTTCTTTTGATAAGGAAAACATCTGAGTCAGTTAAAGAGAAAAAAGGTGCCTTCCATTACTGCAACACCCCAAGCCAATGCGAAAATTCTTTCTTATGCCATGTGATCAGTCTGACTACTGACAAGACAGGGAACTGTAATTAGCAACTCTGATTGAGAAAAGATACTGATAGGGCTTTTGATAATCTACTTAATGCTGTGCTAATTAGTTATTGTTGTATTTTACAATAGTGGGTTTTTGCAGTATTACTCTGTCATGTATGGAATGCTTTTCTCTGTTTCTCCTGTCAGTAAATCTTACATCCTCTTTTGTTTCCTTCCAACTTCTGGAACACACAGAGAAAATGAGGGATATTACCTGCACTATTTCTATGGGTTCTCTCTATCTTTACTTCTCCTTCTTTTTCCCAAACATTGTAGAATTTAGTCTTGACATTATGATATACATAGGGTTGTATGATTAATTAATTTCATCTTTCACTGGATGAAATGAAAGTAGTAAACTTTTATTTTTACATTATTTAGAATAATTGAAAAATATTTTATGTACCACATTTGGTTTTAATACACTATTTTAATTTAAAATAGAATGTTTAGTTTAGTTTTCTGTGTTTGTAACAGAAGCAACAACAGTTTCTGAGATATTAAGCACTTTAACAGTAACAGGTTATAGAAGTGAATGGTGTAGAGCAACTAAAACACATTCAGTTTCCTCTGTATCAGAGGATATCCCTGAAGAGGCTGCTGGTGAAGCTGGACCTTCTGTAAAGGAAAATGTCTTCTGAAAGGGCATAGGTAAAGATGACACAGAGTGAAACCGACAAAAAATTTGGATAACTAGACTTAAGGGCAGCAATCTTACAGGAAAGACTAATATATTTTGTTTTCTTTTTTCTGCACAAAGTCAGTAGAATGATAGCCCTTGTTTTGACTGTTAAGAATATCATACATCTTCTGCTACTGATAAGAAAAATGTTTCATATCTTGATGTAAGAATTCCAGTTTTCACACTTTAATAATTTTGCTTTAGCATTCCCATAAACATTTAAAATTTATATTTTAGCCACTCTTGCTTATTATTTTAGGCTTCCTTCAATTGCCTCCTCTTTCTTGTGTAACAGTAAAACATATAAATCCTTGATGTGTTTTTCTTTGCTGTGAAATTCCAATCACAGTTCTGCTAGTACCTTTCTAATGTTAGTAGAGCTTTCTTCATAATACAATATATTATAGAAAAAAACACCAAAAAAGCTGAAAACAGATCTATTTGTGCTATCAAATAACTTTCCTCTTAATTCCCCATTTTCAAGTCAGTTATGGGACTAGTTTGATTGTAATAATAATATTTAAGTAAAGTTCAGAAGTTATATTTTACAGAATGTAAGAGTTTATGTTTTAGACAGTAGTGCCCTTACGGTTTAAAAAGGAACTTCTGCCTACATTAATTTCACTACAATATCTATGAAATTCAAAATTCTTTTTCAAAAAGACATGATCAACAAACCTTAACAGGAAGATGTCCTCACTCTGTATATTACATTTAAAATAGAAATGAGAGATTAATGCACATTTTCCATTAGATAAAACTTTCATAATAGTCCACGAGGGTCGCACAGATATAACTGCTTCATTCACCAGTCCTTACTATATCTCAGTAGTACAGTGAAAGCATTATTTTGCACACATTCAGTAGATTTTTTTCCTAAGAGGTCTTATGAAGATTTCCTTGGCTTAGTTCCCCAAAAACCTAACCACATATCAAATGCTAAGAATTTGTTGGCCCTGCTCCCAGTTATCAGTTTCAGACTTTTGACTAACCTTACTGACTAACACAGATCCTAGACACTGTGCTTTCCCATGTGTTCTCATCTGGAAGGCAGCCCACACAGATGATGACAGACTAAGCAACTAAGCATGTTTGTAGGAAACATTCAAATGTAGCATAACTGTCTTCCTTTCTCTGACAGGGAAGCATGCAGATGAGTATTTCTTCCTTTCTTTAATATATACTCTGCATCTTCCTTGCTTATCTAATTTTTGGGCATGATAGTAAATAATTTCATATAAATTTTTAACAGATTTTTGCCTTGAAAGTTTTAGATTTTGATTTTCCATCTTGTTCAAGAAATCATTCAAATCACAACCCAGTTAAATAAAGTTATTTCTTTAAGCAACTATCTATTTCTCAAGAGTAATTACAGCATCTAAAGTTATTCTGCATCAGGCGTGTGCACTACATAGAAGGAATGTTGAGTGAGGTCTCTTTACCAAAAAAGATGGCTTTGATGCTACATTATCTATAGGCTTTTTCAATGAATTATTCTGCATTAACAAATACCTTGTTGACAAAGCTGATACTTTCCAAGAATGTTTATTTCAATGTATTACTTTAAGAATATTTTTGGGGAAAAAGAGAAATAACAAGAAATTCCATTTAATTGTTTCACAAATGAAAAACTAATTCTAAATGTTTGGCTTCTAAAGACTACATTTCAAACTTAGGTTATTTATGCACCATTTTCAGAATTATGAAATTGTTTAAATAGAAATCTTTTTAATAACTTACTTTTAAATTATTCATTTAAGCCTTACTCAAAATGTGATTTTATTTGTTTGCAAACCATTATTGGGAATTAAGCTTTTCATCACAACCTGGGAAAAATAATGTCCTGCTTGGCATCATTCAGAGTACTGTGACAACATTGAATATAATCATACACATCTCCTCTTGATGAGAAAATACAATATGATTTTAATTTATAAATTGGTACTTCCTTTTTGTTGTTTCAACTCTATCTTCTTCACTCACAAGGTAAATACAATGTCTTCCAGGCCATTCAAGTCTAATTTGACATTTTAAGCACATACTTGTTTTCATTATCTCTTCCAAGTGTTGACAAACCAAGGGTAAAAAAACCTTTCAGGAATGATGTCCCAGGTCTCCATATTGTCGGCTGCTGGCCCCAACTGAGAGAGCTGGGGCTGTTCAGCGTGGAAAAGAAAAGGCTGTGGGTAGATCTTATAGAGGTCTTCCAATACCTGAAGGGAGCCTACAAGAAAGCTGGGGAGTGACTTTTTACAAGGGCAGGAAGTGATAGAACAAGGGATAATAGCTTTAAACTGGAACAGGGTAGGTTTAGATGAGACGTTAGGAATAAATTCTTGACTATGATGGTGGTGAGACACTGGAACAGATTGCCCAAGGAAGTTGTGGATGCCCCCTCCCTGGAAGCATTCAAGGCCGGTCTGGATGAGGCTTTGAGCCACCTGATCTAGTGGAAGGTGTCCCTGCTCATGGTTGGAACTAGATCTTTAAGATCCCTTCCAACCCTAACCATTCTCTGATTCTCTGATTCTATGATTTTCCCTCCCTATTTTTTCCTCAGTGAACCGAAGTTGTTACACTGCATTCAGAGATAGGCCTTCACTATTTTAAGACCACATATACTACCAAGGTAAACTCTTATTTCCACCTTCTTGAACCAGTTACCATTTTTTCTCTCCTTGTTAGTTACTCCTAGATTTGTCTGGTTTGATTTTCATTTAATTCATGCCCTAGACCATTCTTACACATTCTTACACTTCTTCTAACAGTACTACTTTTAGAGATGCATTACACTTGAGGGCTCTTCACTTTGTAGAGATTCATGTGTATCCAAGTTGTTTTAATTCCAAAATGCCCGGGTTATAGGTGATTTAATTTCACTGTATTATGCTGTTGTGCTGCTTCCATACTGTTTAGGAAAATAGTTTGGTGTTTTCTCTATTTATGAAACTAGGAAATAAGACTTCTGTTTTGTTGGGGTTTTTTGTTTTGTTCTTCTTTTTTTTTTAAAAAAAAAAAGAAGAAAGTCTGATCAGCTAGGAAATTTTACTATTTAGTTCACTTGCAGACCTTAGAAGAGGAGCATATTTATATATTAAACATTCATTTTAAAATGAACCAAAACTGATTTGAATCAGTAAAGCACATAATAATTCTAACCAAGAAAATGCTCTTAATATAAGTAGCAATACATTTCCATACGTTATAGTACCTCTTGGTGAAGATGAGCTATTCCAATACAAGTAATAAATAATCATGGTCTCAGTATGTAGGATTTTTTTTTTTTTTTCCTAGTCCTAGATAAGAACATGTCAATACATAATTAATTCAAGCAAAAAGGTAAGCCTAGTGGACTCTGACCTTTTATTTGCTACAGAATGTGATGGGCACCACTGATAAAAGTGAAATGAGATATCAGAAATGATCTATGAATGCAGGGAAATTGATATCAAGAGGAAAACTCTTTACTTAATTTTATAAATTTTATTATCCTGAGCCCAAAACCCAAATCACTAAGTCAATTTGGATCAAAATCTGTCCTTTATAGATCTAGAAAGCCCACTGATCTGATCCTACTTGTCATGGCAGTCCACGCTGGAAAAGGTCAATGTCATTCCTCAGATATCCATGAAGGCTGTGGAAAATCATAGAATCATAGAATGGTTTGAGTTGGAAGGGACCCTAAAGATCATCTAATTCCAAACCCCCTGCCATAAGCATGGACACCTTCCACTAGACCAGGTTGCTAAAAGCCTCATCCAGCCTGGCCTTAAACACTTCCAGGGAGGGGGCATCCACAACTTCTCTAGGCAATCTAAAAATACAAATGAAATAGGTGTGTCCTAAACTGATCCTGACTGAATGACTCTTTTCTTTCTGGACTGAAATTTCTCAGTTAGTAAGATACTTTTCATTCATAGCAATGTGAATTAGTGGCAAAGGTAAAGTTGTTTTCCTACAGAGATTGGCTGGCATACTACTTTGCTATAACTACTAAATATAATAGCTGTCTTCTGAATTTTCCCATCTGCTTCTAGCTTATTAATTTTTTACTTATTTGGGATAAAAATATTCATTCTCTAACCCAGAAGATTACCTGCTTTTTCCAGAAGTGAGTTTTTCTTATAAATCACAAGCTGATAGAATTTTCAAAAAATAGTATTCCCAAAATATCTAGAAATAAATTTCAGCTATGCCTCATAAGAGACGCATGGAACTTCTTGAGAATGAAAGCTTCAAAATCAGTGTGTGCTGTCAGTTTAGCTTTTTTTTTTTCCCTTGTTGATTTTATTGTTGGGAGAAAGTGTTGTATTGACAGCTCTTATTACTAAATTGCCTATTTGTTCCTGCATCAGCTTCGTATATCACGAGCAGTGATAAATTCTCCTTGCAGCCTTACCCATGTATCAGCCATTTCAGGCTCCTCAGACATTTTGTCTTTAACTGCCCTCTAATAATTTAACTAAAAATGCTGCTGATGGAAAAATACTAATCTCATGACGAATGTGATTCTGTGCTTGCACCCTGTGGTCATTTAGTTTTCTGGAGTTATCACAAAGCAATTACTCAGTTACTCGTTTATTTCAAGTCTATAGTACTTTAGACTTATGTCTGTCTGTGCACAATCTTTTCAAAGTCATAAGTTTAAGCCACACTTTCTAGAGTGCACAATGATGTTTGAATTCTGTTTCTTTACATCATCACACTGTTCCTTAGAGCACTCATCTAGCAGCACACTAGAGAACATAAACTAGTTTCTAGGATGGCATGGTGGAGCTACAGATGTCAACCACAACTCTCATTTGTTTATGTAAAATTCAGAAAAGTTATAAAATTTTACAAGAATATATTCAGATGAGTTTTGCAGGAAAAAAATCTCAGGAGATGCTAAGTAGCCTCTTCATGAATTTTAAGATCTTTTGTCTCATACCATAGAAGCACATAGTATAACTGTATACAGAATCTCAATATGAAATACAAACTTGTAATATAAGCAACACAGTGAAAATTAAATCCACTGTTCAAAATCAGCTGTGAGTTCTTAATATTTTGAAGACTTTGCCAAGAATCTTAAAATAAGCTTAAAACAATATTTCACAATGCTCTCAATTTTGATTTTTAGTATAAATAGAATTTGCAAACAGGGAAATAGACAAAAAAAGAGCAAAACATTTCTGAAATCATAAGTTAAGCTGACAATGGATACAGTAGAAAGTATTTAAAGGATAAGAAAACTAACAAACAAGTTTAGACTTCAAATGTACTCTTCCTATAAACTCCTATATTTATTTTTGTGTAGTTCTTTTTAGTTTTGTATCTTAAATTAACTTTTGTAGATGAAAATCAGGGATTCAACTTTCTGCACTGTGAAACTGAACATGTCAATTTTTTCTTGTAGAATTAGGATGCAGCTGAATGGAAAAGCATGGAAAAACTATACAATATTTATGAAGATGATAGAGGGATCTATTGGTTTAAAATAGCAGGAGTAAATATTAACAACACAATCACACAGATTGCATTTCTTGGTTTTTCTACATGTTCTTTAAGATCAACAGTCACAATCCCATAAGTAGACTCAGTCCTTATAATAATCTTAATCATAGAATAGTTTATTTTGGTTAGAAAAGACCACTACGATCACCTAGTCCAACTGTGAACCTAGCATTGCCAAGTTCACCACTAAAGCATGTCCCTGAGTACCTCATCTTTCCATCTTTTAAACACCTCCAGGGACGGTGACTCCACCACTTCCCTGGGCAGCCTCTTCCAATACTTGACAACCCTTTCAGTGAAGAATTTTTCCTAATATCCAACCTAAACCTCCCTGGGCACAACTTAAGTCCGTTGCCTCTTGTCCTGTCCCTTGTTATTTGATAGAAGAGACCAATACTCACCTCACTACAACCTCCTTTCAGGTAGTTGTAGAGAGCAATAAGGTCTCCCCTCAGCCTTCTCTTCTCCAGACTAAACAATTCCAGTTCCTTCAGCAGCTTCTCATAAGACTCGTTCTCCAAGCCCTTCACCAGCTTTGTTGCCCTTCTTTGGACATGCTCCATCAACTCAATGTCCTTGTTGTAGTGAGGGACCCAAAACTGAACACAGCACCTGAGGTGTGGCTTCACCAGTGCCAAGTACAGGGGCACAATCACTTCCCTACTCCTGCTGGCCACACTATTCCTGATACAGGCCAGGATGCTGTTGGCCTTCTTGGCCACCTGGGCACACTGCTGGCTCATGTTCAGCTGGCTGTCAACCAGTACCCACAGGTCCTTTTCTGCTGGGCAGCTTTCCAGTCACTCCTCCCCAGGCTTGCAGTGTTTCATGGGGTTGTTGTGACTGAAGTGCAGGACCCAGAACTCTTGAACTGTAACTCATTGAAATTACATTTAGTTGAGAATTCTCCTAAACTGGGAGAAATCAAAAGAGTTATGTTTTTTACTGTAAATGACTGACACATGACCTTTTCTTTTTCGCTCATTCTCTCAAGATCCTGACCACAGCCCCCTTCCTACAAGTTCAGTGGGCTGTGTTAAGGTGTCCAATGGGCTGGGTTAAGACAGTTGGTGGGATGAGTAAAGGCATTTAGTCAAATGTTGCCTTCATCACTGATCAGAAGCCAGAAGCTTGGCCTGCCCTCCCTCCCTGGGGAGCTGCGTTTCAGCAGAGCCTGCCCCTACTGCCCCTGCCTGAGCCTTGCTGCAGCTGCTCAGAAGCCCTGTCATCAATTTGCATGCTGAAAGGTGTAAGTAAGATTCTGAAAATATAACTAATATGAATAGGCTTAAAAAGTCCTGGCTAACTCTGCTTTCATTTAAATGGTACAATTCTGTATGTACTTTTTAGGGATCTGACAGTAGATTTGCAACATTGAGAAGAAGAAAATGGCATGAGAATCTTGATTTCGTATGAAAATTTGAGCAAATCCTTTATTTGTTGAGTATAAAGTGCTTTGAGACTAAGACCCTGAGGAATACTTGATTCTTTAGTTTTATGTAGTGAACCAGATTTGAACTGTACTTAACAAGCAGAATTGCATTTGAATTGCTTTAGGAAAAAAACTCAGTTTTGATCTCTTTATTACTTGTAATTTAACATGTTCAGAAGTGAAACTATTTAAGGACATAAAATTCAACACAGAAGACTGAGTTTTGCATTGTATAAGACATAAGATTTATAGGTTGTGGGAAAGCCTAGGGCAAGTATACTTTCTAAGATCTGATTTGCTGCAATGTAGTCCAGGCTTCTCTGTTGAAAATCTGAGTTTAGTTATGACACTGCACTTACTTTTTGGTTTATGATTATATAAGCAGAAAGAACCTGCAACATGTAAGCATAACCTTCAAATATATTACATACTCTCAGGGACTACTTTGAGAACCCTGGGTTCAAGCATGGTTTGACACAGGTTCTGGATTTCTGAGAGGGAAAAAAAAGGTTCACCCACACCAAGGAATCAGATATATGAAATAAAATTCTTTATCAAATAAGGAACAAGATTGTGTGTATTGTAACATTTAAGTAAGCAAGATGAAAATAAAAGAGGAAAGCTAGAAAGAGAGAAAATAGAAGAAAGTCTCACCACCATCGATTCTAGTGATGAGTGGTGAGCAACGCAGATTCTTCTCTTATTCTTTCTTTCCTGCCAGCAACGGAGTTGTCTTCTTTTCTTTTGCATCATGGATACAGGATAGTGGGGGGCCCCACTGACAGCCTAAGCTGTTGCTTTTTATTTGTTCCAGTTCTTAAGGGTCTTTCCAGTGGGCAGAGGTGATTAGCATATTCATGAAGGCTTAGTCAGCCCTTCCAGACAGTTCTGGAAATGGACCTAGTCCACAAGGGTCTGGAAATAGACTTGGGGGTCCCCAGTGACTGGCAGACCCTATAGAAATTCTGTTTTGTCATTTATTAGATGCACAATCATCTCCTTCAGGCCATCACCATCAGTGGTCATCAGGGAGAAGAGTGGAGTTTGGAGACAGGACAATACTCTACCCTCAGGTAGAACTTGTTCCTTATCAACAATTCCCTTTCTCCCTAGGTCTCCCTTTTCATTCTTCTTATCAGTCCCCTTGGTCATCAGGGTCGGGGGTCAGTACAGGAGCCTGCCTTTGTTTGCTTACATGCCTTTGGAGTTGTTTGAGGCATATTTCTGACAAAGTTCTGGTCTATTATTTTTTACTAATCTCTTACACATACATATTGGATTTACACCAAACTTCTACATTAAGAAAATCGAATAAAAAGATTATAAATTTATATATCTGCTACCTAGTTTACTGAGAATATGTTATTATAAGTGAGAAATGCCCGAATTCATTGAATTTACACTCAGCTTTTTTATGAATTGAATTACCATAGGCAAAATGAGTGAGGAGAAATATTGCATATCTTTAAACTGTTTCAGTTATAGTTTCTTCATTTAGTGGAGTTGTTTGACTTCTTATATTCTTTTTGCTGCAAGTTCAAATGGAAATATCTGTGATAACATAGCCATGATAACACTAACAATTGGATTATAGATTGAAAATACTCCTGGAGTATTACATTTGAAACAAAACTAGAACTAGTACAGAATCCCAGTAGCCAAAGGCCTTCAGCCTATAAAATATAACACTATATTCTTGGTTGACTAAAATGTATTATAGCTGACAACAGGTTTTATCTCCTTTTGTTTCCTCTTCTGTTATTAAAAAACAATAAAAAACCCCAACCCAACAACAAATCTTTCATTTTTTTTTCTTTAGATAATTTCTTGATTTAGTAAACTTTTATTAAGAATGTCAGTCTCAAACAAACAACAAACCAGATTATATGGAGTCTATATTGTGCAAGAAGCTAATCTCCCATCTTTCAGATCAAAGAAAATATCTCAAGACTTCTTGTTGTATGCTCATGAACAGGGAGCAGTACCTGAAAACAGTATGAAGCATCCAGTGTTCATGGTTATTCATCCAGTGCACTGACTATTCAGTCTACACCACAGCAAATTCTGCCCTTGCTACATAAATGGCTTCCATTACTTTTTAGCAGCTTATTCCCAATTGAAGCCACAAAGAAGATTTTGAAAACAGTCCATTACATCTAACATATCAGGAAAACTGTAATGTTGAAAACTAGCTCTTCCTTTAAGACAGTAGAAAGCAAAGCAATGAATGGGAGATATGGCATCCAAAATTGTTGCTGCATATTCAGGATTCAGCAGTCAGCCATACAGAAAGGTTGAAAGTTAAAAGGGACCTCTGGAAGTTATCGAGTCCAAAAGCACTTCTCAAGCAGGGTCACCAAGAGTAGGTTGTCAAGGCCCATGTCCAGATGACTTATGAAAATCTCCAAGAATGGAGATCCCATAACCTCTCTGGGCAAGCTTTTGCAGTGCTCGGTAGCCCTCACAATGAAAAAGGTTTTTCTGATGTTCAGAAGGACCCTCATGTGTTTCAGTTTGTGCCATTTGCCTCTAGTCTTGTCACTAGGCACTGCCAAAAAGAGCCTGACTCCATCTTCTTTGCACCCTTCCTTCAATATATATATTGTGGGATCTGCCAAGCCTTCTCTCTGCTAGATTAAACAACTCTGTTTTATCATCCACATAATTAATAAAAATGTTGAAAATTACCTATCTCATGTTCCTGTTACCTAACTTTTACATGATACATTTCAGAGTGCCATGTGGGATAGGTGTCCTTTGGGGCCATGAGTGGTCAGGACTCCCTAGGGTCTGATAGGGCAGTGCCTCAGCTAGATCCTATCTTGCTGTGCCCAGACAAAGAACATAGCAGGCTGAGGAGACAGTTAAGGGTAGCCCCAGTGTAGGACAGCAAGCACTTCTGTGGGGATGAGGACAGGCCTAGTCGAGGTTGCAATGCTAGCTTGTACATAGGTGTTGGGATTAGACCTAGTGAATGTATCCGGGGTCAACTACAGCCCCAGTATGACTGAAAAAATTTCAAAAAATTACCATTGACAAGGACAAAAGTGACACTTGAATAAATCTGCTCTTCTTGTAGTAATGCAAGATAACTTTTTGATTTAGAAGGAAATTACCTTTTCTAGTCCTTACCAGCATAATACTTATATTCCAGGTAAAATCTGGTATATTAATGTAATTATCAAGGGCTACATGCAAAGTATATTTTTCAGTTCCCTGATGAGAGAGTATATCAAATATATTTGAATATGTTTAACTGCAGATTGCAGCTTCAATGTAGCATGTGCGTGGGTAACACATTCACCATTCCCCAGTTCTTGAAAACAGCAGCTACTCCTGTACTGTAGATTTTGGCAGTCTTTATATGTCTTACCAATAATCACTTTAGATTTCAAATTCATTCACAAAACCAGAGACAGTAGGATATCTGATACCAAAGAGTGCTAGAAATCAACCTCAGATCATTATACCTAATTTTACTGAATAAATTAGAATTTTTCCAGCCATAATTATTGTTCAAATAATGTAAAGATAAGGAAGACAGCCTTAGTTTTTAAAATGCAGATCTTTTATCTGGCTTTGTGTATTGATGCTGGTGCTGTGATAAATAAATAAATAAATAAATAAATAAATCAGTAATGTATGAAGCTTAAAAATGAGATCCACCTTTATGATTTTTGGAAACTGATTTATGCCACTCTTTATGTAGGGATTAAAATAATTGCTTTAACAGTACAATCATTTTTAAGCAGGGACTATTTATGCACAGTTAAGAATTTCTGAAAGCGAATCAGAATGTACCAGTAATTACTTCCTTCCTGGAAACATTTCTTCCTTTTCTTCTAAACAAGCCTATCACAATATTTGTCCAAACAAATGGGAAGTTAGAACATACCTGATACATCTGGTCACATTTCACTGCCATATTTCAGGAGCACACTTTATGAACAGTAGAGACTGTAATGAGAAAACAGTAAACAGACTGTTATGAATTAGCTAGGTTAAATAGTGAGTAGATGATGAACAACACATGATTCATAAGTATGAGGAAAGTTTTTAATAAGTGTTATCCTTGGTCCCTTACATACAGTGAGGTTAGTCATTAGGATAATGTCAGCATATGTTTTCAGAAGCATGGTAGCTGAATTTTGCATAACATTTTAAGCACCACCCATATGAAAGCCCATAAAATCCAAACAATGAAAATGAATATATTAAGAGTTTAGAACTTCTAAAGCCTAAAGCATTTTTTCTTCAAATCCCAAAGCCTAGTAAATAAAATTTTTGCCACTTTTGGTTGACAGAAAGTTTTAAATCAACCTGACAACACAGACTTTCAGGACCTGGCTGAACTTGCTTTGACTCAAACTGATTTTATCACATTTTAACAAGTGTCTAGAGGCCAAGTGATGATTGCCAAACAGGTTGGAGCTCTGTGAGTTCTATCAGGTCAAGACCTCATACTTTATAGTACCATCATAACTTGAATTTCTGAAATTTTGCAGTATTCAAAGTGTTATATATTCATTTAGGTCATTATATATATATATATATATATATATATATATATATATATATATATATATATATACATAAAAATTGGTTATTAAAGCATTCAGCTTAAATTTATCTAATTAAATTTGAGATAACTATTTTTTACAGTATTTGGATATGTGCATCAACTACTGCTTTTTGAAACTAAACAGGATCATTGTTAAGTAGAAAAAAAAAAGATTTTACAAGGACTCAGCAGCAATATTTACTGAAATTATTTTTTTTTAATCATCTTAATTGGTTTACAATTACTACATGCTTCTCTGTCAATGCCTGGCTGCCTTCTTAAGCCAAGACTTTTAAATAACATTCTTATGTATTAATATATAACCTATTTATTTATGTTATTACTCCTTTATTGACATTCCTTCCTGCTTAGATTATACACATCTCTCAAAAGAGCCACAAACTCATATATCATATACTTCACATATATGAGGACACAGAAGAAAAAAGATAATACATATGTGTATATATATGTAAGATCCAGGGAACTACAGGCTGGTCATTTTCAACTCTGTACCCTTCCAGCCTAAATTATTTATGAGTCTATGGCTCTGTGATAGAAAAGCATTTACAGTGACAGTCAGTTTTGTATGAGAATTCCTTGCCTGCTATCCTTGCCTCATAGTGTGATAACATACAACAACACACCAGAAGACAATTTGTTCAGACAGTTCTTCCAAGTGCATTATTATTTCTTCTTTTTTTTTTTCTTCTTTTTCACCTCTCTAATGAACTTATATGTATTTTATTTATGTTTCATGAATATAACCTTAAAAAAGCACTCTCACTTTAGTAAGTATATATGGTCTAAGTAGGGTAAGTAGGGACTTGACAGGGTATTGAAACTGTATATGCAGTTATATTTCTTGGTTGTTTTTTTTTTTTTTAATTATTATTTTTCCTCTCCCTGCCCTTCCCTCATTTGAAAGGATTTATGATCTCTGTAGCTATCTTACCTATTGTAATCTTCACACACTTTGTTGCTTATAAGCTCTGAAACTAGCCCTAGGGTTACAAGTTAAGATTGCTAGTGAAGTTGCTGGGTTTACTTTTTCTTACCCTCAGAATTAATTATAAGCAATTTGGTCACCATTATGATTATAATAATAAGAGTCTGTAACACCAAAATAAAGTGAAATTGTATGTTATTTTAATAGCTACCCAACTAGTCTTCAATCTTTTCTGTGATTTTCCTGCCATGTGTATTAATTCCATATTTAATATTAGAACAATTTATTTAAGAAATTACTCTGTACCCAACTGCAGCATACATGAATGATGATTATTCACTCAGCCATGAGGTTTAAGAATTGAATTGTTTGCCAGGGATAGAAGACAGAGCTTTCATTCTGAAAATAGCATCAAGCCAGAAGTAAAGTAAAAGACCTTTAAAGATTAAGTTGTCTAGACTGAGGGATGAATTGTACATTAACATATATGTGTATGCACACAACTATCATAGAAAGGAGAATACAGCTGCTCAACTTTGAAGACAAAATGGTGACATAAATCCAGTTATTGTGAGTCACCTTTTAGACAAGTATAGTATTAGAATTAGAAATAAGTATCTAGTTGTGAGATATTTAAATATTGTCAGAGTAGTGCAACTTGCAATCATTTGTTAACGTAACTGTTTCAAAGGTATACTTTACTCTGGAAAATGTTATAACCTCTGTGCATGGCTTCAGTGGATATAAGATTGCTTTGGTTCATTTGGACCTTGAAAACTTTTAATCACTCATTCCTCATTTTCATCATCTTTCAAGACTACTGCAGAAAACAACATGTAATGCACTGACATTTTAATGTACCTCATACTTGCATCTATACATTAAACTGGTAACAAAATCAAATTTCATGCCTCAGAGCTTTAGCGAGCTATCAGCAAAGTGAAGGAGTACATTGTCTTGATGAGCAATTGGTTAGATATATTTTTTCTCCTTTTCTGAAGAATCATAGGTTAGCTGCAACTATAGCCTAGAAGACAAACGTAGATATAAAGAGACTTACAAAATATTTCTTGTGCATCCTGACATGTTCAAGGTCATGTTAATCACCAGATTTTTATTCAAGTAAGAATTCAAGTAGGATTTTTTCCAACAACTTAATTTTCTCTAGAGCAAAATGAGTAGATATAACTCCTGAAGTGTCACAACATAAAAATTATTTTTCAGCTTCTAAATTTTATGGTCAGAATAAATCACTACTTGACAAGAAGAATCAAAAGTTATCTCAGTTTGTTTGGATTATCTGAATATATTTCACATAATAAAATGCTGTCACTGTTAAAAACCTGGAGTAGAGGAGCATATGCAGTCTACTTACGATGCCATGACTTACTCAGGGAGAAATGCATACAATTGTTACACCTGTGAACTGTAAGAAAGGGAAGTTGCCAACACTTATAGAACCAGATCAAAAGTCGGGCAGCCATAGTGGTTGACTTTGGAGAGCTGCCATATTCCCACCCAGCTGCTCTCTCCTTTAGAGGACAGGGAAAGAAACTAAGATGGAAGAGCTTGACACCTGATAGTGTCTCTACACTGTTTATGGGGACAGAACTATATCACATTGGAAAAGTAACTGGTTAAAATTAGGCAAAAGAAATAATCTAGTTAAGTCCTAAATATTATCCAATTAGGATAAAAATAAAAAATGTGAAAAATCTATACCTTCTTAAAGAGCACTCTAAAAGTGAGGTCTAATTAATTAATTAATTAATTAATAGCTCTAGTTAAATGAGAACATGATGAAATGCAAGGAAATCTAAAAGTACTTCACTTTTTCTGACATCCCCCATTTATATCTTGTTCTTAAGGAACAAACTAACTGTCATATTTTCTTTTCCTAAAAATGAGATGTTTCTTTGATGACTTCCTTGGCTGACTTCAAAATGCCCACCAAGCAACTCTCTCACTCCCCTTTCTTAAAAAAAATAGGGGAAAAGTTAACATGGAAAAGCTGATGGGTTGAGACAACGACAGAGAGATCACCCACCAGATACTGTCAACATGTGCACAACAGACTCAACTTGGAGAAAATTAATTTAATTTATTGCTATGATCTGCAGAATCAAACCTTACAACTCATAGAGAGTTATAAAGCAGGTATGTTTTATTCACCGGCAGGCAACAGGGTGGATCGCTCCATAAAAGCCCTGCTCCCCCCACTCTTTTACAAAGGCATTATTTAAAGTACACACACATACATATTCATTAAATTTAGGATGGGTTAAGCTAATTAGTTCAAAAAAATTTTTAACATAAGTTCACTCCCATTCATGCTTGCCCACTGCCTCCTGTTGATGCTTGTTAGCACCCTTGTAGACCGCTGGACAAAACAAAGACAGCTTTCTTGCTTCAGAATGCAGGTCTTGCACACCAGTTCCTTCTTACCTTGCTCCAGACTCCTTGCATACCAGGCACCTCAAGGCCTTTGCTGATAGTGTGGAATATCTTGTTAGTTATTGTAAAAGTTTCCCACTCAACACAGACAAAACGATCTAAACTTGAAGTTTTCCACCTAACACAGAGGCAAAATGAAGCTAAGCTTATTTTCTAAAATCTAATTCTTAATACAGAAAATAAATGAATAAATCTAACTATATTTTATATGTTCGCATATCAGCTAAATAAAAATAGAGTAGGTTAGTAAGAAACAAATAGAAAACTGAACCCAAAACTTCATTTTTGACACTTTTAGTACCTTCCACCCCAACTGGTGCAAGGGGGATGGAAATGTGGGCTACTGTGATTTTATAGGATCATAGAATCATAGGAGGGTTTGGGTTGGAAGGATCTAAAAGGTAATCTAGTTCCAACGCCCCTGCCATGTCAGGGACACCTTCCACTATACCAGGTTTCATAACACTTAATCTCTACCTCTCCTTCTTTCTTACATTTTCCCTCTATTCCAGCATGGGGAACTTCCATGGTATGCAATCTTTCATGACCTATGCAGTCCTTCACAAACTGGCCCAGTGTGGTTCCTTGCCATGGCTGTAGTCCCAGAACTGCACCAGCATATGTCCTTTCCATGACATGCAGCCCTCAGCAACAGGCTGCTACCGAGTGAGTCCCCCATAGGCTTCTAGTCCTGCCAGAGAACCTGTTCCCACATGGGCTTCTCTCCACTGACTTCTATGTGGGATCTCCACAGTCTGTAGCTTCCCTCTACTCTGCCCTGGTGAGGCTGCATCTGGAATATTGTGTCCAGTTCTGGGCCCCACAGTTCAAGAAGGACAGGGAACTGCTTGAGAGAGTCCAGCACAGAGCTACAAAGATGATTAAGAGAGTGGAGCATCTCCCTTATGAGGAAAGGCTGAGGAAGCTGGGCCTCTTTAGCTTGGAGAAGAGGAGGCTGAGGGGTGACCTCATTAATGTTTATAAATATGTAAAGGGTGAGTGCAAGGAGGATGGAGCCAGGTCCTTCTCTGTGACAATCAATGATAGGACAAGAGGCAACAGGTGCAAGCTGGAACACAGGAGGTTCTGCTTAAACTTGAGAAAAAACTTCTTAACTGTGAGGGTGAGAGAGCACTGGAACAGGCTGTCCAGGGAGGCTGTGGAGTCTTCTTCTCTGGAGACATTCAAAATCCACCTAGACGCCTTCCTGGGTAATATCATGTAGGTGTTCCTGCTCCGGCAGGGGGATTGGACTAAATGATCTTTCGAGGTCCCTTCCAATCCCTAGCATTCTGTGAGTCTGTGAACCTGCTTCACCATGGTCTTCTCCATGGGCTGCAGAGGAACCTCTTCTCCAGCACCTGGTACACTTCCTCCTCCTTCTCCACTGACCCTAGTGTCTATACGGCTATTTCTCTCAAAATTTTCTCACTACTTTCTCTTATAGCTGCTACACAGTACATTTTTTCTCTTCTTTAAATATGTTATCACAGAAGTACCATCATCTTGGCTGATGGGCTCAGCTGTGTCCTGAAGTGGGTCTGATTTGGAGCTGTCTGGAACTGGCTCTCTCTCACGTGGTGGTAGCCCTTGTTCTGACAGACTCACCTTTGCAGCTTCCTTCTTCCTCTCAGTCTTGCCCCACATAACCCCTATACAGTTCCCCATACATAAAAAAATAAAATAAAAATAAAATACTAGCTTATGGAATGAACAGATTCTTCATTGCAAAAGATTTACCAGACTTCCATTATCAACTTTAATTCATCTTCCATCCACTTGAAAAAAAAAACAAACAAAATGAAGTAAAACAATCACACTGAGCCCAAATTTGAATTAGATGGATTATATCCAAAGTAAAGTTACTATATACAGTTTGAAAGTCATTAAATGGCTTATGCAAACAAGACTTTATAAAATATAACAAGCAGAAAAAATGTTTATAATTATGACTATTTTTACATTTCTATGACAAAAATGTTGAAAAACATTATCAACATCTTTCTCTATAAAATCCTAGTTGATTATGATTTAAAGTAAACCATTACAATCTGGGAACAGGCAGAGAAGTAAGAAGCTGTGCTCAGATATTAGCTCTTACAATTCCTCAAACTGCTTTAGAAGATGCCTTTGCTTTTATTTTTACATAAAAAAAGCCATTTATCTGGCATAAAATAGAATGTGGGAATCTCAGTCACTTTAAGTTCTGAAGACCAGATCAATATATTTATTAACATCTTGCAGTCTGTGAGGATGTGTGAGAGATTTGCTCTCTTTGCCTTGCCCTGCTGAAATCTCATCTTTTTGTCAAGTTTCTTCCAGTTTCAAGCATGGGAACTCTTGCAGGTTGAGGACCTGTGATTTTATCCAGAAGATATTGCAGTTAATGAGAACCTTCTTATTAGACAAAGAAAGCTTGGAAAAAAAAATTGATAGGTCAGTAAAATAGGCAGGTTACAGAGCTTATATATTTGGGGGCAGCAGGATTCTAATAATCTCATTCTCTCCTGAAGACAAGCTACAGTAAAAGACATCTCTTATGATTCTTTCCACAAAGAGAATAGAGATATGGTATATGACTTTCTGCTGATAAATATGAGTTTTTTTAAAAAGGGACAGTGGTTGTTAATATATAGTGGTAGAAGAAAAACCTGTCATGGATCACCATGTACAGTAATGCAAATATCTTATGCTGATGCTATCCATAAAAATTCTGAAATTCATGTTACATATAAAAATAAGTGAAGTTTATGTCTCTGAAGATCTTATTTTTAAAATTTTATTGTTGTTAGTTAGAAAGATATGTTATACACTTAGGAACAGGACCATGGTGTTCAGCTCCTGACAAAAATTAAGTGTATTTTAATATTTTTTTCTTATTTTTGTAATTGTTCCATACCATGTTTGTGATGTAGTTACATCATTATCCATAAAAACTTGTAAACTTAATCTACATAATTTTTTAAGAAATAAAAAGGCTTCATGTGAGGGTATGATTTTCTTTATATTTTAATCTTTTTCTTGGAGGGTGAGGGGGGTGTTTGTTTTACTTTACTTTGTTTTTAAATTGTGTTACTAAGTTTGTAGAAAATGATCCAATGGCAAATGTTTTTATACTTCTAACTAAAATATCAACACATCTGATCAACACATGGCTTAGAGGCTGGTGCCACAGGCACAGATTTAGTTTCTTTGACCATGGGGAAGTTTACACAGCACTGGGGCTACAGACAAAAGATGGGACCCACCTGTCTCAGAAGGGGAAAAGGAACCTGGGGCAAGAATTAGTGGGGCTCATTGACAGAGCTTTAAACTAGATTGGAAGGGGGAAGGGGATATAACTGGGACTGCTGGTAGTAACTCTGGGAGGTCCATGCCTGAAGAGCACTGCACTGGGACTCCAGCTGCTCCAGCCAGCAAGTCAAAGTCAACTTCACTGGGGGCCCAGTTTAAATGTCTCTACGCTAATGCACGTAGCGTGGGGAATAAGCAAGACGAGTTGGAAATGTATGCATGCCTGCAGCGATATGACCTGATGACACAGAGACATGGTGGGAAGGCTCCCATGACTGGAGTGTTGAAATGGAAGGATATAGGCTCTTCAGGATGGACAGGCAGGGGAGACGAGGAGAGGGTGTTGCCCTCTGTGTCAACAATCAGCTGGAATGTATGGAGTTCCACCTGGAGACAGATGAGGAGCTAACTGAGAGTCTATGGGTCAGGATTAAAGGGAAGGCAAGGAAAGGGGATGTTACAGTGGGGGTCTGCTACAGGCCACCAGACCTGGGAGACAAAGCAGATGAGGCCCTCTATAGGCAGATAAGAAGCAGCCTCATGTTCACAAGCCCTGGTCCTTATGGGGGACTTCAACCAATATCTGTTGGAAGGACAACACAGCAGGCCACAAACAATCCAGGCAGTTCCTGGAATGTGTGGAAGACAACTTCCTTCTCCAAGTGGTCGAGGAACTGATGAGGAGAGATGCTATGCTGGACCTTATTCTCACCAACAAGGAGGGGTTGGTGGGGAACATGAAGCTCTCAGGCAGTCTTGGCTGCAGTGACCATGAAATGGTGGAATTTGAGATCCTTAGGGCAGTGAGGCCCTGTAAGATCACCACTCTGGATTTCAGGAGAGCAGACTTTGAGCTCTTCAGGGATCGGCTTGGTCAGGTACCATGGGATGAATTCCTGGATGGAAGAGGGGTGCAGGACAGTTGGATCATACTCAAAGATCTCTTCCTCCAAGCCCAGAAGCAGTGCATCCCAACAAAGAAGGCAGGCAAAAACAGCAGGAGGCCTGCATGGATGGACCAGAAGATCCTGAACAAACTTAGGATCAAGCAAGAAGCCTACAGAGGGTGGAAGGAAGGACGGGTAACCTGGGAGGAATACAGAGAAATTGCCCTAGTGGCCAGGGATCAGGTTAGGAAAGCCAAGACCCTGACAGAATTAAATGTGTCCAGAGATGTCAAGGGCAACAAAAAAAGCTTTTCTAGGTATGTTGGGGAGAAAAGGAAAACTAGGGAAAATGTGGGCCCTCTCTGGAAGGCAATGGGAGAACTGGTCAGCCGGGACATTGAGAAGGCTGAGGTGCTCAATGACTTTCTTGCGTCAGTCTTCATTGGCAAGGGCTCGTGCCACACTGCCCAAGTCCTAGAAATCCAAGGAAGGGTCTGGGAGAATGAAAAGCCACCCACTGCAGGAGAAGATCAGGTTCCGGAGCACCTAAGGAACCTGAAGGTGCACAAGTCCATGGGACCTGATGGGATGCATCTGCAGGTCCTGAGGGAACTGGCAGATGAAGTTGCAAAGCCACTATGCATCATATTTCAGAAGTCTTGGTAGTCTGGTGAAGTTCCCACAGATGGGAAAATGGGGAACATCACCCCCATTTTTAAAAAGGGTAACAAAGAAGACCCGGGGAACTACAGGCCAGTCAGTCTCACCTCAGTGCCAGGCAAGATCATGGAGCAGATACTCCTAGAAACTGTGCTAAGGAACTTGGAGAATGAGAAGGTCATTGCTGACAACCAACATGGCTTCAGCAAAGGCAAATCATGCCTGACCAATCTGGTGGCCTTTTATGACAAGGTAACAACACTGATGGATAAGGGTAAAGCAATTGATGTCATCTACCTGGACTTGTGCAAGGTGTTTGACACTGTCCCACATGACATCCTTGTCTCTAAACTGGAGACGTGGGTTTGATGGATGGACCACTCAGTGGACAAGGAATTGGCTGGATGGTTGCACTCAAAGAGCTGTGGTCAACAGTTCTAAGTCTGAGAGGAAACTGGTGATGAGTGGTATCCCTCAAGGTTTGGTATTGGGACCAGTGCTCTTCAACATCTTTGTCAGTGACATGGACAGTGGGATTGAGTATACCTTCAGCAAGATTGCCAACAATATCAAGCTGAGTGGTGTAGTTGACATGCTGGAGCGATGGGATGCCACCCAGAGGGACCTCAACAGGCTTGAGAGGTGGGCCTGTGCTAACCTCATGAAGTTCAACAAGGCCAAATGCAAGGCCCTGCACATGGGTTGGGGCAACCCCAAGCACAAATACAAGCTGGGTAATGAGTGGCTTGAGGCCAGCTCTGAAGAGAAGGACTTGGGAGTGGTGGTGGAAGAGAAGTTCAACATGAGCCGGCAATTTGTGTTTTCAGCCCAGAAGGCCAACCGTATCCTGGGTTGCATCAAGAGAAGAGTGGCCAGCAGGTCGAGGGAGGTGATTCTTCCCCTCTACTCCACTCTCGTAAGTCCCCACCTGGAGTACTGCATCCAGTTCTGGAGCCCCCAACACAAGAGAGACATGAACCTGTTAGAACGAGTCCCGAGAAGGGCCATGAGGATGATCCGAGGGCTGGAGCACCTCTCCTATGAGGACAGGCTGAAAGAGTTGGGGCTGTTCAGCCTGGAGAAGAGAAGGCTCCAGAAAGATCTTATAGCAGCCTTCCAGTACCTGAAGGAGCCTACAAGAAAGCTGGGGAGGGACGTTTCATAAGGGCAGTTAATGACAGAAAAAGGGTAAAGGCTTTAAGCTGAAAGAGGGCAGGTTTACATGAGATATTAGGAAGAACTTCTTGACTGTGAGGGTGGTCAGATACTGGAACAGGTTGCCCAAGGAAGTTGTGGATGCCCCCTCTCTGGAAATGTTGAAGGCCAGGTTGGATGAGGCTTTGAGCAACCTGGTCTAGTGGAAGGTGTCCCTGCTCATGGCAGTGGGGTTGGAATTAGATGATCTTTAAACTCCCTTCCAACCCAAATCATTCTATGATTCTATTATTCTATGAACTAAAGAAAGAAATTAAGCTCTCAAATGCATAAAAACTGATAAACAATCCATCATGGGGGAAAATTAAAAAAAATAAAAAATTGCTCTTTAAGGGTGGCACTTTCAGGAATAGTAGCTAAAGGTAAGATGTGTGTTCATATTATCTATTTTATTAATTTGATGGTTTTTTTTCTATTAATCTGATGTTGTTTGCATATGCATAATAAAAGAGGATAGAAACATGAACTGTTTCCATGTAAACATGTCTGTAGATCACAAACATAAGTAAAAGATTCCAAGTAAATCAAGTCTTAAAGTTAGAAAGACTTACGTAACTGTAATTGTTGATGAGTTGTTAAGGCGGACAAACTATATAATATAGAGTCATATCCCTCATATGTGAATAAAATGAAATAGAAAATAGATTTTAATTTTTTTAAGAGAAGTAATTGAAATAGAAAATAGATTTACTTTTTTTCAAGGCCACGTCTTCTGTCCAAAGAAATCAGCAAAGACTTACTGAACTCTGTGTTATTGCCACTATTTATAGAAGTTGAAAGAATATAATGTTTACAAATATTTTACCTTTTAATTTCATTTATACTAAGAAGAATTTGGGAAGTATTTTCTTATCTTCAGAAATCATTAGTAACTTGTAAACATTCCTTAATTGGGAAGGATCACTGGTATATTGTTTCTGTGATGACTGAGGCAGGTTTTCAAATTCTCTCTTGTGATTTTAATGAGAAATTTTCAAACAAGCTATAATATCAATGTCTCATGTTACATCTAGCATACCTGAATTCTTCTTCCCTCTATGTTCTTTTGACCTGAACAAGGACTTCTGTGCCAGCACCTTATCATTTTTATCCTGTTCTATCAACAGATCTAATAAGATAAGGTACTTCTTACAAGCCTTCCTTTAATATCTAGCTTGTGTCTTTGTGCAGCAGCATCATAAGTCTGAATTTAGTTTGTTGGAATTCATTGTGGCCAGAAGCATATATGTAAATGTCAATGCTGAAGCTTAACCTTTTTCTAATATCGTCAGAGCATCTGGCTTTCTTGGTGTGTTTTCTGGGAAAATGTAAATGAAAAAAGTCTTCTGACAGTGAATATTTACTAATTATGTCAGTCTGCGACTGCAGAGTATTAATGATATAATGTAGACTTTGCATTCTATGGAATTGTATTAACTTCCTGTGTCTGAGGAATTTTATTTTTTATGTTAGAATTAGAATACAATAAAGGGAGCTTTCAGTCATATTAATTCTATAGGACTATTTTAGTTTTTTTGACCAGACAGAGGACAGAAGTATTACTGAATTTTTTAAGTGTTTAGATCACAGTTATTTTTCTGAAGAAATAAAGATGTGCCATTTATGTTCAATAAAATAACATTAATACATAAAATAGCATTAGCATATAACATAGTTTAGTTCTCCTAGATGGTTACACTGTAAATGAAAGGTCACAAATCCATTAGATGTGCAGTGCTTCTACAACCAACGTTTGTATACAGCATTAAGGAACTAACTATATACTATTAGTCGTTCTTCTTGTCTGGTTTTATTATAACCTCATGAGCTGTATACCTTCTACAACAAGGGATGTTGATGGATAAAGATCTGAAACTTTTATAAGCCAGCTGGGATTTCTGAACATTGCTGTCCTGTCCAAAATGCTAAAATAGCACACAACCTCACTCCACAATTGTTTTAAGGCAGTGAGTTTGAAAAGCTATGCTCACAGTAGAAATCCATTTGTTTTGTTGTAATACAGCTGAGAGCTCTAATATGATGACAATTTCTCTTCATGTTTGTTTGTTTCTTTTTGCTTGAACAAAGAAATACCATGTTGTCAAGAAGAGATAATAAAATTACTGAACATTTTAATGGTTTAGATATAATGAAAGACAACTTTTTCCTCCTGTGTTTTTCCACATATGAATCTCTTCATACATGTCTCTGTCATTTCTGATATACAGTGGCATGGAAGCTGTGAATTTCAGTGTATCTACTTGGAAGAGATATTTAAGAAATGCACAGCTTTGTATTTTACTGTTAGTGTTATTAGCTTTTATTGTGTAGCTTGAGGAAATACATGCATTTCACAGCTCTTATTTCATCCACCAAATGTATTATATTGGAAAGTAATCAGTTTGGTCAAGCAGTTTACTCTTGGTGAATCTCTGTTGGCTTTTTCTTGAATAGAACATACTACAATGTTTCAGTTGAATTGGACCTACGGTGATCACCTAGCCCAACTGTCTGACTAATTCAGGGCTGACCAAAAGTTAAAGCATGTTTTTAAGGGTATGTCCAAATATCCCTTAAACACTGACAGGCTGTGGTAGTTTGACCTTGCCTGAATGCCAGGTGCCCATCAAACCACTCTATCATCCCCCTACTCAGCAGGATGGGGAGGGGAGAAAATAAGATGGAACAAAAAACCCCAAAGTCATGGGTCGAGAAAAAAGGCAGTTTAATACTAACAAAACAAAGCTGTGTGCACAGAAGCAAAAGAACAAAATATTTATTCTCTACTTCCCATCAGCAGGCAAAGTCTGGCCACTTCCTGGGAAGCAGAGCTTCATATGCATTGCATTTCCCAGAGAACAAATGGAAATAATGAATGCCCCTGTTTCCCCTTTTGTTCTCCTTGCTTTTATTGCTGAACAGACATTGTATGTTATGGTATATCCCTTTGGTCAGTTTGGGTCAGCTGTCTTCGTTATGTCCCCCCTCAGGGTTTCCACCAACCTCAGCCTACTGCAGGGAGGGAAAGGGCTGGAGAGAGAGCTTTGATGCTGTGTGAGCACTGCTCAGCAGTAACCAAAACACTGGTGTGTTACCAACACCTTTCTAGCTACTAATACAAAGCATAGCATTCTGAGGACTACTATGGAGAAAATTAACTCCATCTCAGCCAGACCCAATACACAGGCACAGGGCATTGACCACCAGGAGAGGTTTCTTTTATGTCTCCATGCTGTAATTTTCTTCCACTCCTCCTAATCCATTTTATTACCACCTTGTTCCTGGGAAAAAAAACCCAAAAAACTCCACATCTTTGACCTGCCTCCACAGTGGCCGCACTGAGTCAGCATGGATGCATCAGAGGTGGCAGAATGTGGCTTCTTTGACCAATCTCCTTCTCAGACTCTCATAAAATCCTCAGTCTGCCTACCTTCTTCTGCAGCTTAGCCACAGCAGAGCAATTCATCAATCCGGTAAAAGCTCCCAAAGGCTTACCTGCAATCACTCTGCTCCTCCAGGAATACCCCTTCTCACATCCCACAGCCAGAAACCTGGATGGTTGCATGCTTGGACAGGAGCTCTGTCTGTGTGGCTGCATTGATTCTGCCAGGTACCAGAAGCTCAGGAGAAGCAGAGGACACTGCTTTTTGCCAGGTGGTCACTATGCTGGTACACACCTGCCTGTTGCCATGCTGTCACTTCTTGCCTTTCTTGTGCCTATAAATAGCTTTCATGAGGACCTGTTCTATAATTTTTCTCCCAGGAATTAAATTTAAATTGATTAGACTATGGTTTTCTGAAGCTTCATTTTGGTGGATTTTTTTGTTGTAGTTGCTTGTTTGTTTTGAGGGATGTAATGTTTCTCACTTTTTTAGTCAGTTGAGATTTCTTTTTATCTTCATGACTTTTCAAAGGTGATAGAGAGCAATTTAAAATTGAGAGACTTTTTCATTAACCTTCTGGTTTAAATATAGTTTATCATAATTTTGGAAAATATATTCCATAATAAGGTGAATAAATTTGAAAAAAAAATAACTGCTCTAAGATGAAAATAAATGTGAATCTTCAAAATTTGCATACCTATATTAAATTACTTGGCTCTGAAACACTTCTATTTTCTCCTGCTAGATGTTCTGATTTTACTTTCTTCAGTAACAACATTTAGAAATGAATACTTTATATGGATAAATATTTTCATTAAATTGAATAGTTATAAATTAATATAACAGCAAATGTAATAAGAACATTTTATATCAAAATAAAATATTGTTTAGATCATTTATTTATATACATGTTGTATCATACATTCAAGGGGAAATTCAGAGTGTAATAGTTTGTTTCCATTCTTTGTATGAGCCTTCTGATGAGCCCTTGATACGACAGGCAAAGATAATGTAACAAACATCCTATTGTACTTGAAAGACCATGAAGAAAAGTAACAGACTTTTTTTTTTTTTTTTTTTTTTTCTTTCTCCCCTAGGTGAGAGTAAAAAACAACTGTTTTCCTGGCCTTTTACAGCTAGTTAAGAATTTGACTGACAGAATGTTGGCACCAGCAGTGGAAGAGCTGATCAACCTTAACTCCAAGTAAGTGAAGACTTCTGCATTTGGAGGTTCATTTCAGAATAAATTTACAAAGCCTGCTGATTTCTAATAACAAACATAAGCTAAAAATACAGTTTCTAAGACATTGCTGTAGAGCATTTTGGTTTCACATATTGTGGAATTCAACTTCTTACTTAAACATATCTTTAAATCAGCATGTAACTTCATCTCTTCATAATTTTATTTTGCAAACTTAATGATATCACATTCTGATTCCTCTTCCTTTCTAGACAATTGAAAGTACTCACTTAAAGTAATGAAAGTAATGACAAATTATTATGAAATGTAAATATAAAACATTAACATATATGCATATATTCAATGATCAAAAAAGTATAGTTAAATAGTAATCTTTTTGATTTAGAAGACAAATTGAAGAAAAAAATGTAAGCAACACTACTTGGGCTCTAATTACATAGAACTTCCTTCCTATTGTATTTCTCATGAAAGAAAGCATGGGAGACAATTATGGATGAAGGACAGAGTTAGGAGACCTTTTTGTCCAAAGATGGTCTCTGAGAGAGTTCCAGAACTTATCCTGCATGTGCTAGGAGCTAAGGTGACAGCAGTGCTAAAGCCACAAAGTATAGGAATTATACACACATATAAAAAATCTGCGGAGAATTTCTTAATGGAAATATGTGGAAAGTATCAGCTGTATTAAAGAACACCTCTCATTCTTGTAGTATCAGTTTTTTATTATTCATGAACTTCAGTATCTCAGTTCAAGTTTGAACTGTATTTATTTTCCTTGGTATTCTTTCCTGGAAAACATAAAAAAATTCTACTTTTCTATAGCCAGTAGGAGCTCCCAGAGAAGACAAAGGAAGGATGGTTTTCCGTTTGTCAGATCTGCTTTTTACTCACAGTGTAACGCACTATAATATCTCAATTATATGTTTTCCTCCTTAATCAACTGCTAAGATAGATACTAACTGGTAAATACTAGCCTGGAAAAAGGAGAAAAGGGGGAGAGGGAGAAAGAGAAGAAAAAGAACGATGGTGAGGGTGGAATATCAATAAAATGTTAATGGATCAGAAAGACAGGCAAAATATGACATTATTAAAAAAATGAATCTCTGAATATAAGCTAGTGGCACTGCAAAATAAACTCTTAACTCACATTGTTATAATATTTGACAGTTTGGAAATTACTCAAAATATTTAATTTTAGAACTATTTTCATAGGGACAGTGTAACAGAGAAGCCAAATCCCTCTCAGTAGTTGTGTTAATCCTGGATCACCAATTGCTTTACTGATTACTCAAAATGCTTATAAAGTTGAATTGATGCTTTGTCTTCTTTGTCCACTGCTAACCATACCAAGCCAGACTACAATTCTTATATCATATTTGGTACATAAAATGAAAGAACTAAGACTCTTCACAGGTTCTCAAATGTATAAAATAAAATGTGTTAATCTTACTTTAAGAGTTCTTTTTAGATCATGCATAAAGGGGAAAGAAACTTCTTGTAGCTTATTTTTTTTAATTCAAACTGAGAATAATTTTTATGTGAGCAGTTATTAGTCTTTTAAAACATTAAATGCAATTTTAGTTTTTATGAGTGTTTGGTATGTGACTCAAAATTTTCTGGAAGAGTGACAGCACTGCTTCAGCAATTTGGTGATTGATAGCTGCATTTAGAAAACTCCTCTATTAATTATAGGCAGCTTATTTTCTACAAATATCTGTTACTCTTTGAAAGCAAAAATTCTGAAGCCTAAAGGGAGTTTATTAATGGTTACTGATAAAGGTGAAGTCTAGCGATTCTTTAAACAACAGCAACTAAAAAAAAACCCAACAACAACAACAACAACAACAACAACAACAATAAAATCCAAGACTTCAAGGAGTTCTTTGTTATTATCCAATTGCTGGTGAGAAGAAGTAACAAATAAGTAAGATCCCATCTGCTTTAGACAGACTGTGGCATTTTAGATAAAACATGAGTAACTATAAAGTTTGTGTGTAATAAAGAGAGTGTATCTTTAGCCTTAACAAATCTTAATTCTGTTAGGACTTTCTATGGCATCCTAGGAGAAAATAGAAAGGGAAAAGGTCTTTGAGTTATCTTTCAACTTTAGTGCTGCTTTTGTGGCATGACCTCTATGAAAAACTCCATTTGCTACCACTTCTTATATTTAATATAGGCCTTTTGAGATATGCAACCTGTTGCAGACAGAAGCAGCTGAAAAAATGGATAAAAGACGTCAGATTTCTTGGCATGACTGAAAGGAAGTAGCATCCTAAAATACAGATGACAATAAGGGCCATCCTATACTAAAAGATCATATTTATGTATAGTATCCAGCAGAGCTGCCTTGATTTCTGCATGGAGTCTAGAACAGCTCCAAAGTGTTAATAATTCTTGACAATTTTTAATATCTTCTCCAACAGCCAATCACAAATTAGATACATACCTAGAGAGCGGAAATCTCAGGCAGAAGATCTTGGGCTAGAAAATAATTACCTTGTTTTCCCTCTGAGTCTAAAGATGATGACTGTGACTATTGCCTAGGTAACCTTGGAGACTGGTAGAGTTGCTTAATATATGTAGATTTTGCAGTTGACAACTTAATGGGTTTTGTTAACCTTTTGCAATTGCTTATCAATAGAGCAAGGTTTTTAATGTTAAAAGATAACTATTAGAGACAATTATTTTTACTCTGTTTTATGACACAAATCAGCAGTCTTTAGATTTTTGAAAGACAACCCTAAATTACTAAACCTGGAAAGGTATGCTACTGACAACAGTTTGCAGAAGAACATTTCTTTTAAATTCATAGTCTTACAGTCTATTTAAAGCAGAATGCTTTTTACAGTTGTTTACCTGATATTTAAATATTATGAGGTTGGATAAAAAAATCAAGCATTTTTCTAATTCTCAAGCAGGAAAATAGTTCTACTTCATCGACTTTTGGATCTTAGGCAGAAGCAATGTGGGGATATATTGGGAATTGCCTGTTTCTTCAATCGGTTGCAAGATGAAATTAGCACCAGTACTTCTGTATCACTGAATTTTATGTATGTTTCATGCATTCTGTTTACAACATGATGTCAAAATTCTGTGTCTCACAAACTCATCTTAAGATCAAAGAAACTGTCTAAGCTAGAAGCATACAAGAAATTTCAAGCTTTTGCTCAACACTGCTGACCACTCTGCTGTTTTTTATGTAATGTGCTAAGCTAAATAAATATCCCAGTAATGTTTGAAGAAGGAATAATCTGTTGTCAACAAATTTCATATTAAAAGGGGAGAAACATAAGCAGTGGAAATGTTCAATATATTTAGCTGATTGACGCTTGTTTGTTACTTTACAAATTAAGAAATTATTTTTTATCCAAGAGGTGTATTTATGTGGCATATCAGATGATCAGTATTTCTGAAATGGGAAGAGATGCTATGAAATTATCAGAGCTAATAAGCATAGTAATGTTAAAAAATAGACCTCAACATTTTGATGTGGAAAGTGAGTGGTATGAATATCTCTTTGAAGTCATAGTCATAGTAGTTTTATTTTACTTATTTCAAAGTGAAATTATAAATTTAGAAATAGCACAATTGTATAAAATAGATAAGTAGCGTCTTATCTTTTTAACTGCAGCTAGGTAAACTGTAGCACAGAGTTTGCCCTAGATCGTAGACAATATTTAACAAGTTTAGGAAAATCCAGATCTGTGAAAATCATGCTTATCCTGTGTGATAGCCTTGATGAGAAGACTGTAGTCAGATTACTCTGACTTCAGAAAGTCTTTTGTTGCAGCTTTCGTAGTATCTCTGTTGCCAGGTTGTTGATATATGAACCAGACAAACATTCAACAGTGTGGGCTGAAAACAGCCTGGACTACTGGTCTTCCTGTTTTGTGATGCATAATAAAAAGCCTGCCTAGTGACCAGAAAGCAGTAGTTTCTCTCAGGTAGCAGTACCAGGACCAATACTGTTTAATGTTTTTCATTAATGGCCTGAATCATGGTACAGATTTCACTCTCCTCATACCTGCGGCTGACACAAAATATTCATGAAGTGACCAATCTGCTAAAGGGAAGGGCTGTTCCTCAGAGAAATTATCTGAAAGAAACCCCATGAAGGTGAACATAAAGTCCTGCATCTGGGAGGTAACAGAAGAGGTTGAGGATGACCAGCTGTCGAACAGCTCTGCAGTAATGGCCCTGGAAGCTCTGAAGGACATAAGATTGACCCCAAAGCATCAGAACATACAGCACAGCATTCTCACATCCTGGACTGCCTTAGAAAGGGTGCAGCCAGCAGGTCTGGGGAAGTGATCTTGCACTGCTCTTCAGTACCTGTGAGTTAGCATCTGGTATGTCATGCATAGCTTTGGGCAACCCACTATGAGATGGACATTGATGTAATGGAAATAGTCCTGGCCAATAAGGTCTGGGGATGTAGGACAGGGCATTCAAGGATAGGTTGCGCTTCTGGAGCCTGGGAAAGAGACAGTTTTAAAGGGGAGGAGAGGATTTACTGGTATGTACAGCTACTTGATTGCAGGATGTAGAGGAGGTAGAGCTAGTTTCTTCACACAGGAAGGACAAAAGGCAACAAGTGCAAGCTGGAACACAGAAAATTTTGACTAAAAATAATGAAAAAAAAAAAAAGAAAAAGAAAAAAGAGTACTGTGATTGCAGGAAGGTTGTCCAGAGAGACTTTGGAATCTCCACTCTTTTAAAAAACCTGACTGGATATTGTCCAGGGCAATATGCTTTAATTGGATGTGCTTTGCACAAAGGAGTTGGACTAGATGACATCCAGAGGTCTTATGTATAGATTAAATAATTCTCTAGTTTTGTGTTTGCAAACACTAAATAAAACACTAAAAGAATGTATATTCAGAAGGTTGACTTTTATTCAAGAAGTGCATGTCCACAAGAATCTGTCAACTAGTCTGTATTCCCTGTGCTTTTCAGATATTCAGCCCAGATTAGTGTTATGGAATTTACCTGATGAAAGAGGAATAGAGTTAATTTTTTTAGGGACACTTCCCTACTATAACATAGACATCTTGTTCTTCTCAATGTCAGGATGAACTTCTTAGGGAAAAGTATTAAAAGTAAGAAATCATTAGAAATTTAGACTAGAATGTAGACCTGCTGCATATTGTTACAGACTGCAGCTAAGTGACCCCAGACTCATCTTTACATTCGTATATATTCAGTGCATACCTTTCCCAAATGCTCCCCTGTCATATGGTGATAAACTTTCACAAAAAAAAAAAAAAAAAAAATAGACTGGGTTGACTGAATTGTTTTAAGACTTAGAAACCGCTTTTAACCTCTGCAATACAAAAGAATCAGATGAACAGTAAGCAGTCAGTGAGGAACACAGCAGCAGCAACGTTCAGTTCCATGGCTGAGCATGTGCTGAGAAGGAAGGGGAGGTCCTGTAGCAAGGGGAGGCCGAGACGTAATGCAGAGTCCGCTCAGTAGTCGCTGATCTCGTGAGCAGGGCTGACGCAGTGGGGGCATTGACAGGGACAACCATGGGTGATTTAAATGGCCCCCACAGAGCGTGAGCAACCAGGAGTGTGGTGAACAGGACGGGCAAACAGGGTATGGGGCATCAGAAGGGCATGGGGTGGCAGTTTGAGCAGCAGTTTGCGCAGGCAGGGTGAGTAGGAGGGGCAAGCAGGAAGGGCACTGCTACCATCAGGCACTGTGAACAACTTCCAGAGCCAAAGCGTCCCTGTGGCAATTCGGCAGAGTGACAAGAATTCAGGTGTTGCAGAAGTTTGAGCTGTTAGTCACAAAGGCAAGAACAGTCATAGTTGTTACCTGGGCAAAAGCTGTAAGTAAAAAAAAAAAGTGGTACCCCAGACAGAGGTCCCATGTAAACTTGCAGCTGTCCAGGCCCCTGGCTGCAGGGAGTGCTGGAGCCTCTCACTTGAAATGGAGAAGTGCAGGGACAACATCTGTATTCCCTGAAAGAGGGTAAACAATCTGCTCAGCATGGTGGCTGAGCTGAAAGAGGAGGTTGAAAAGCTGAGGACTATAAGGGAGTCTGTGAGGAAAATATACTGGTGGATTCAGGCCCTCCCATCCCTGAGGCAAAGGCAACAGGTTTCACGTGAAGCACAGGATTCCCTATCCTTTTGCCACCTGATAAGAGAAGGGGACTCGAGAGAGTGGGGAATGGAAACAGGTCCCTCCTCAGGGAGGCCAGGGAGGCAGGCGAATATCTTGTTGGCCTCCCTTACCCCCCCAGTTACCACTGCACAACAGGTACGGGGCCTTGGAAATTAAGAAATGGGAAAGTGAGGATGGAAAGGCAGGTCCACCTGGGAAGACATCCAGGGTGAGTCAGTCACCCTCACACCTCAGGACTAATTCAACCAAGAAAAAAAGTAAGGTAATTGTGGTAGGTGATTCCCTTCTAAGGGGAATTGAGGGCCCCATGTCAACCAGATCCCTCCCACAGGGAAGTCTGCTGCCTCCCTGGGGCCCGGGTTCGGGATATCAGCAAGAACCTCCCTGGCCTGGTGCGGCCCTCAGACTACTGCCCGCTTTTTGTCATCCAAGCTGGTAGTGATGAGATTTCAGAGAAAAGTACAAAAGCAATTAAAAAGGGCTTCAGGTCATTAGGGAGACTGGTTGCAGGATCAGGTGCACAGGTAGTGTTTTCCTCAACCCCTTCAGTGGCAGGGAGGTTTTATGACAGGAACAGGAAGATTCACCTGATTAACATGTGGCTTAGAGGCTGGTGCCACAGGCAGAGATTTGGTTTCTATGACCATGGGGAAGTTTACCCAGCTCCGGGGCTACTGGCAAAGATAGAACCCACCTGTCTCAGAAGGAGAAAAGGATCCTGGAGCAAGAATTAGTGGGGGTCATTGAAAGAGCTTTAAACTAGATTGGAAGGGGGAAGGGGATGTAACTGGGCCTGATAGTAGTAACTCTGGGAGGTCCATGCCTGAAGAGCACCACACTGGGACTCCAGCTGCTCCAGCCAGCAAGTCAAAGTCAGCTTCACTGGGGCCTAACTTAAATGTCTCTATGCTAATGGACATAGCATGGGCAATAAACAGGAGAAGCTGGACATGTATGTGCCACAGGGATGATCCAAGGGCTGGAGCATCTCTCCTATGAGGACAGGCTGAGAGATTTGGGGCTGTTCAGCCTGTAACATAGAAGGCTTAGGGGAGATCTTATAGCAGCCTTCCAATACCTGAAGGGGGTCTATACCTGAAGAGGGTCTACAAGAAATCTGGGGAGGGACTTTTTACAAGGCCAGGTAGTGATAAGACAAGCAGTAATGGCTTTAAACTGGAAGAGGGTAGGTCTAGATTAGGCATTAGGAAGAATTTATTGACTGTGAGGGTGGTGAGACACTAGAACAGGTTGCCCAAGGAAGTTGTGGATGCCCGCTCCCTGGCAGTGCTTAAGGCCAGGCTGGATGATGCTTTGAGCAACCTGAACTAGTGGAAGGTGTCCCTGCTCATGGCAGGGGGGTTGGAACTGGATGATCCTTACGGTCTCTTCTGATCCTAACCATTCTATGATTCTATGATATGTTTCTATGTTAAATTATATATTTCACAAGTATTTCTAGTAAGCAAAGTGCAAGAATTAAAAGATTATTTTAGATTAAAAATAAAATCTGAGTATATTAATAAATTTAGCTTCATATTTGCAATGTCAATTACAACAAATAAATCCCAGTAAATGAAGGATATAAACCCAAGAGCTATTGCTCTTTGTGTTACAGCAGTTTAAAATACCCTGACACTAGAATGCTCTTGTGCCAATCTCTTTCTAGACCATCTTTTTCTTATTGCTAGCAAATGAAAGGCAAGGGAAGAAAACATCACTGTATTCATTTTACATTTGGGAACCAAGCCACAGCAAATTAAACATATGACACCAGGAATCTGGTGTTAAGCCAGAAATGGAGCCTGTTTATCTTGACACCTGCTCCAGGACTTCAGCATTCTCTAAGAATGGTTAAAGCTTTGTGTCTGGATAGCATCAGGATTAGATTTTCACAAGTTTTTAGTAGCTCCATTGGATGAGGTCTTGTATTCTTTCCCCAGAGAGCATTTTTCGGATAATCAACAGATTATCCCTGATTTTAATACATATTGAAGGTCAAGGTTAATATTTGTGCAGCTCTCTTGAAATATTGTGTGATGGAAAAATTTGACAAGGTAGAATTGGTTATAATTAGTCTCTTAATCTTATGATCTCTCATAATTGTTCCATTTATATTTGTGAAGAGACCAGACTTTAGAGACATACTGAACCAAGTGTTCCTTTAGACACACGAAAACAGAATCCATGCATGCTTCCCTCCAGACTGATTAAGGTTGTAAACAAAGGCAAAAAAGAAGCTTAACCCTCTGTTTCTCTATTTTTTAGCCCTTCGAATAGGCACATAGTGTGTATCCACAATAGCTTCTGTTGCCAGTTTTGATGCTTATGTTTACATGATATTGTATTTTCTGTTTGGTCATCAATAACTAGTGCTAAATTTATATATCGACAAAAGAGCAACAAATTCTCATGAAGTGTGACTAAAATCCTGTCTGCAGTTCATAAACTAAGGTCTGTTATTGTATTAAAACTGAGGCTTGACAGCATTTCACATAATTTTTAAAGAATGTTCTGAATAGTAGTGTGTTTATGTAAGTAACATTCTTGAAAGTGTTTGAAATCATAACATCGACAAAGATAGAATTATGAGCAGTTTTGCATATTTATAAGTGCAGAATTTGCTGATGGTTAATAGCAACTATACTGTAAGTGTGACAGACATACAAACTCCTACATAAACAAGGCAACCTAAAAGCAGATAAAATAACGTTGGTACATGAATACAATAACCTTTTCTAGCATATCAGTATCATTGCAAAACATGTAAGAGCCTGACAACTAATAATTTTAGAAGCCCTATGGAGTGGGACTACTCTCCTCTTTTATGCAAATGCAAAATTTTGGCTCAGAAAGAGCAATTAATTTCCTCAATGTTATAAAGGGAATATATGGAGCGCTGGGGAGCTGCTTTCCAAAATCCTAGCTCAGGGCCTTGAAGATATCTTTTGTGAAAGGCAGTCAGTAATCCAGAAAACAAGTAGTCCAAGTTAATTTTGAAATTGCCAATTCAGTTTATTAGGGTGAATAGTATAAACATGTATAATTTTAAATATAACATATACAATTTGAAATAACATGCAATACATAGAAAAGAGCTATATAATCAGCCTCACCTCCATCCCTGGGAAGATGATGGAACAGGTCGTTCTTGATAACATCTCTAAGCAGCTGGTAGAAAAGAAGGTTATCGGCAGTAGTTAGCATGGTTTCACTAGGGGGAAATCAAGCTTGACCAATCTGGTAGCCTTCTATGTCAGCTGAGTAGATGAGGGGAAAACAGTGGATGTTGTTTACCTTTATTCCAGCAAGGCTTTCAGTACTGTATCCTACAACATTCTTGTAGCAAAGCTTAGAAGGTATGGGATAGATGAGTAAATGGTGAGGTGGATTGAGAACTGGCTGACTGGTAGAGCTCAGAAAGTTGTGAATAGTGGTGCAGAATCTAGTTGGAGGCCTGTAACTAGTGGTGTTCCCCCAAGATCTTGACTTCTTTACTCTGAGGGTGTCAGAGCACTGGGACAGGCTGCCCAGAGGGGTTGTGAAGTCTCCATCCCTGGAGATGTACAAAAACCACCTGGATGCTTTCCTGTGCAACCTGTTGTAGGGAACCTGCTTTGGCAGGCGGGGTGGACTAGATGATCTGCTGAGGTCCCTTCCAACCCCTACCATTCTGTGATTCTGTGATTTTGTGATAATTTAATATGTAAGTATAGCCATATGTACTGTAACCTCTTACACAGAACATGGAAGATATGTCAGCTAAAACTAACATTAAAGTAATCATATTTTTTTTTTAGAATTGCAGCCTAGAATGTATTTTCTACATGAAATTCAATACATATTTCCCTACATAAGGGTTGCTCCAGTTTTCATCTTATAAAACCCTGATTTCAGCCACTTTTCATTTGCCAAACTTAAGCATTCAAGCTGATAGTTTTCATGCAAAATTATTCGCCTTGAGTCAACTATTAAAGTTCCAGCTAGAAATATTTAGTCATTTACTATGTGAAGCTTGAACAAAATATACGGATTTGTCCATGATTTTTAATAAATATACAGATTTTTCTCAAGATAAGCTATTGCTTCTGTCACAGGAAAATGGTGATACTTGACAAGGATGCGGTTTAGTGCTGCTTCAGTTCCTAGCAAAGGCTGACACATTTTGCAAAGTGACTTGCCTCTGAAAACCTCTGTGTATATGCCATCTGTAAAAACTTCTTATAGTTGTTATCTGCATGGAGGATACACCAATATCCAACTTCTGCTCCATGTGCCTATGCATGCTTTATGTCTGTGTGCTAAGACAACAATGATCATACAGTCAAACCTTGTTAAGGGTGCTAAGGTAATACAATTTATTTGTAAAGCTAATAATTTATTGTTGGCATAATGTAATATTCACGGTCTAAAAGACATTGTTACTCCAGACCTAACTGTTACCATTGGTGTCCAATGATAGGACAAGGGGTAATGGGTGTAAGCTGGAACACAGAAGGTTCCACTTGGGTTTGAAGAGGAACTTCTTTACTGTGAGGGTCACAGAGCACTGGAACAGGCTGCCCAGGGAGGTTGTGGAGTCTCCTCTGGAGACATTCAAGACCCGCCTGGACGCCTTCCTGTGTGATCTCATGTAGGTGTTCCTGCTCCAGCAGGGGGATTGGACTAGATGATCTTTCGAGGTCCCTTCCAATCCCTGACATTCTGTGATTCTGTGTTACACAGTAGGAAAAAAAAACAAGTCTGCTGGTAATGCCAAACTGGTACATGCTGCTGACTCTCTTGAGGGACAAGAGGCCTTGCAGAGGGATCTAGATAGACTGGAGCATTGACCTAATTTTAATGGCATGAAATTTAACAAGTCAAAATGCCAGATTGTGCACCTAGAACAGAGTAACTCCAGGCACAAATCTAAACTGGGAGAGGAATCGCTGGAGAGTAGCCTTGCAGAAAGGGATCTAGGGCTGCTGGTTGACAGCAGCTCAAATGAGTCAGCAGTATGTCCTGACAGCCAAGAGGGCAAACCACATCCTGGGGTGCAGCAAACAGCATAACCAGCTGGTCAAAAGAGGTCATTATCCTGACGCATCCAGTGTTGATGCAGCCTCACTTTGAGTACTATGTGCAGTTCTGGGTGCCACAATTTAAGAATGATGGAAAAGTCCTTGAATGCATTGAGAGGAAGTGAACAAACCTGGTGTAAAGGGCTGGAAGGCATGTCCTATGAGGAGGAGTTAAGGACTATTGAGTTTGCCCAGTTTGGAGAAAACCAAGCGGAGGAGCTGTCCTGGGTTTACTAGCCTAGAGTTAATTTTCTTAGTAACTAGAATAGCTGTGTTTTAGTTTCATTATGGGATTTGTTATGAGAAGAATGTTGATAAAGTACTAAGGTCACTAGGTGCTGCTGGAGCTTGAGGTCATCGTGTTTGGCTGGTTCACAGCTGCATTAGGACTGAGAGGGAGAAATGTAATGAATAGCAAAACCAAAAACTGGCACTTGGATGTGCCAATGAAAAATTCCATATCATATCATATCATATCATATCATATCATATCATATCATATCATATCATATCATATCATATCATATCATATCTCATATCATATCATATCATATCATATCATATCATATCATATCATATCGTGTTCAGTATATTAACCAAGGTTATTATTGACTGGAAACTGGAGGTGTTCTCTTGGAGATTGCTTAGTCTTGCTCTTCCACAGGGGTGACCTCATTTGTCTCTGCAGCTTCCTGAGGAGGAAAAGTGGAAAGGAAGATACTAATCTCTTCTCCCGTTATCCAGTGGCAGGATGCATAGTAATGGTTCAAAGCTGCAACAGAGATGGTTTAGACTGGGCAATAGAAAACATTTATTTACCAAAAGGGTGGTAAAACATTGGAACAGGCTTTCTAGAGAGGTGGTTGATGCCTCATACCTGTAAGTGTTTAAGAGGTATTTGAACAATGCACTTAATAACAGGCTTTAACTTTTGATCAGCCCTGAATTGATCAGACAGTTGAACTAGATGATCATTATGGATCCCTTTCAACTTAAATAGGTCTATTCTATTCTATTCTATTCTATTCTATTCTATTCTATTCTATTCTATTCTATTCTATTCCATGCTATGCTATTCCGTTCCATTCCATTCCATTCCATTCCATTCCATTCCATTCCATTCCATTCCATTCCATTCCATTCCATTCCATTCCATATATCTCAATAATACTAATTCAGTTAAAACTCCTGTGTGCACACTCCTAGTACCTACCTCTTTTCTTTTTCACTGCTCCTCTAGGTTCTAAGATTGGTGATTTCAGTCAGGAACTTGGGGGATGGTGCAACAAGCAGTCAGCATCCCAACTCCCTTGGTGGGATAAGTGTGATGCTGAGGTAGAAGGTTTCTTCCTACTCAATCTAGGATTTACTTGGCATAATTTTTGCATTTCCTAAAACTCTTTACACCTTTCTATTTCTTCATTGGCCTGCTAGTCCATATTACATCTGAATTGACTGTACAGAGTGTGCTAACCATATGTTGATCATATGTTCCTTATGCTCTTTGCAACTTGCAGTTGGTACAGGTCTCCACTTCTTTAATTGAACATTGGTGAGTTGTTAAGAATTTTGAGGTGTCTGGTACCAGACTGGACATCTTTTCTTGTTATTTACTGACTGTGCTCCTTTACACTCCTTCAGGTACCCAATTTCCAAGTCCTCTGCTTTTGTACCATAAAGCCTTCTTAACCAAATAATTATCTTACAAGGTCCCTTCCAATCCCTTACATTCTGTGATTCTGTGATATTAAAGCCATAGGCGTTTCTATACAGCATACATATTTTTCACTACTACCCATTTAAAGTTATGGTTATACACTACAAAAACGAAATGGGATGCATGCACTAGTGCTGAAGAAGATGGTGGAATTGATTGCTAAATCACTCTCTATCATCTTTGAAAGGTCTTGGAGAACGGGAGAGGTGCCTGAAGACTGGAGGATAGCCAATGTCACTCCAGTCTTCAAAAAAGGCAAGAAGGAGGATCCGGGCAATTACAGGACCGTCAGCCTCACTTCTGTGCCTGGGAAGCTGGTGGAGCAACTTATTCTTGACACCATGTCTAAGCAATTGGAAAAAAGAAGATTATCAGCAGTAGTCAACATGGTTTCACTAAGGGGAAATTATGCCTGACCAATCTGGAAGCCTTCTATGATGTCATCACCAGCTAGGTAGATGAGGGGAGAACAGTGAATGTTGTCTACCTTGATTCCAGCAAAGCTTTCAATACTGTTTCCTACTGCATTCCCAGAACAAAGCTTAGAAGGTATGGGATAGATAAGTGGATGGTGAGGTGGATTGAGAACTGGCTGATTGGCAGAGCTCAGGAGATTGTGATCAGTGGCGCAGAATCTAGTTGGAGGCCTGTGGTTAGTCGTGTTCCCCAGGGCTCAGTACTGGGTCCGGTCTTGTTTGACATCTTCGTCAATGACCTAGATGTAGGGATAGCATCCACCCTCAGCAGGTTTGCTGATGGCATGAAGTTGGGAGGAGTGGCTGATATACCAGAAGGCTGTGTTGCCATTCAATGAGACCTGGACACATTGGAGAGTTGGATAGCACAGAATCCAAGATGAGGTTCAACAAGAACAAGTTTAGATTTCTCTACCTGGGGAGGAATAACTGAATGCACGAGTACAGTTTAGGTCCTGACCTTCTGGAGAGGAGCTCTGTAGAGAAGGAGCTGGGTGTCCTGATGGACAGCAGGCTGGCCATGAGACAGCAGTGGCCCTTGTGGCCAGGAAGGCCAACAGTATCCTGGGGTGCATTAAAAAGAGCGTTGCCAGCAGGTCGAGGAAGGTTCCTCTCCCCTCTACTCTGCCCTGGTGAGGCCACATCTGGAATAATGTTTCCAGTTCTGGCCTCCTCAGTTGAAGAGGGACAGGGACCTTCTGGAAAGAGTCCAGTGGAGGGGCACAAAGATGATTAACGGCCTGGAGCATCTCCCATATAAGGAAAGGATGAGAGAGCTCAGACTCTTCAGCCTGGATAAGGATGAGCAGGGATCTTATCAATACCTATAAATACCTAAAGTGTGTGGGCCAAATATATGGGGCTGGGCTCTTTTCGGTGGTGCCCAGTGACAGGAGAAGGGGCAATGGGCAAAAACTGGAACACCGGAAGTTCCATACAAACTTAAGGAAAAATTTCTTTACTATGAGGGTGTCAGAGCACTGGAATAGACTGCCCAGATAGGTTGTGGAGTCTCCATCTCTGGAGATGTTTAAAATCCTCTTGGACATTTTCCTGTGTAACCTGGTGTAGGGAACCTGTTTTGGCACAAGGGTTGAACTAGGTGATCTCCTGAGGTCCCTTCCAACACCTACCACTCTGTGATTCTGTGAAAAACAAATTACTCAAAAAATAAAACCTCAAAGTGAAACAAGCCAGGCATAGTCCGATGGTCATAAGAAAAAGTTATACCTAAATAGTAAAAATACAGCTTCAGGCGTGTCAAGGCAGTTTCAGATAAAGTAAGACTGACAAACTTCAGCTCTTAAAGTTTGTAAAATGAGCATAAAGCCTGTGATCTACTACTATTGTGACCAGTGCTTGATCTGTAAGTGCTTGTCCTAGTTATAAAGACTTGTACAGCATTAGTGTTGAAACTGAGAGAGAGAGAGAGAGAGATGCTTTTATCTATGCTGTCAGTATTCTCTATCTTGTTTTTAGATAATGTAGAGGAGGAGTTATTAACAAAATTCTATCATAAAATGTTAGCTATTCATTAAATTAGTATTGTCCCTTCAATGAAGTTCTTACATGTGAGGCTTAAAAATGTCAGAACTAATAGCAAATAGCAAAAATGAACTTATTTGATGTATTTTTTAAAGTTTTACTTTGTCAACTTATACACGTTTACTGTGGAAGGAAGTGACACTTTATCTCTGAAGAACTCAGTTTATCTGTAATTAGGTTTTATATTTTGCATATACTCTACTGTAACTTTTCTGTTGTGTGTTTTATCCGAATTAAGAGGCAAATGTTTAATCAGAGACATTTGTTAATTTGTTTACTCTAAACGTAACATCAGTCACAAAAATTATGTTGGTTTCATCTAAATACAATGGAATAAAATACATGTCACTTGTATCAAAATATCTTGATTTTTTTGGAAGAGAAAATAAGAAGAAACATTCTTATCTCTGTTCCTTATCTTTCTACAGCTTCTTTTATTTCATTAAATAATTAACCAAATCTAAAATTGACATTCTCTTAAAGCTTTTAAGTTTCTTCTTTCTTTCCTTTCTGGTATTGGTTCTTATTTTTGTATAGAAATATATAAAAATAAATAAATATATTATCCATAGAAGTATGACTAAAGGTTTAGCTACCTTCCTTTGCTGATTAATGTTTGCAGTTATTTGTAGGAAAGAACTTCTAAGTTCATTGTTAACATTACAATCAAATATGCAAGCTAACATTGTACAAGAATGACTCCCCCTATGTTCTAAATCAGATCAGTTTTAAAAACTCACAAACCATTGTTGTTTGATGCTATATTTCTTTTTTTTAAAGCAATTTAAATCTAACTTACTGTTCTCTAATTAATGATTAGCATTCAAATAGTGTCAGTCAGATTGGCAATCAACCTACATGCACACAAACACGTCATTGCTTACTACAGCAAAAATCACATTTAAACATTCACTGCTTTAAAGCACATTAGCAGTAAACATAACACCTGATCCCTCTCTAGTCTCAACACATTTAGTGAGGTTGTTAAAAGCTCAGCAGTACTCTAAGAGGGCAGTTAATGCATTTGTTTTGTTTGATCTATCTTTGGAGGTCCTTTCTGAAGTTCGTATGAAATTTGATCTGGATCTGATGGCTTTCAGCTTTCCCCATGAAAACTCAAACCATTTCATACAGATGAGTTCAGTGTTGACCCATTCCATCATAACTGAAAGGTCTCATGCAAATTGAACTTCTTTTAGTTTGTGGTGAACCACAGTACAGTTCTTAGACAGATATGAAGCGAGGTATTTACTTCAAATTACAAATGTGGGAACTCATGTTGTCCAGCAAAGAAGAGACTGAGGGGTGACGACTGCCAAACAGATTCACAGGTTTCATCTTCATTCATAGATTTTGGTTCCAATGTCTGTAACCAACCCTCCAAACTAAAACTACATTTTTTCTCTGTTCACTATACTGCTACCTTCTGGTCCTTAGGGCTGCAAATGACAAATGGCCTGGAACCACCATGCATGGATGTTCAGCTTAGACTCTCTGTGCTAAGTCTAATCAAACTGTTAAAAAAAAAAAGGCAGTAGCGTATGTTCATCTCCTGTTTGAGTTTGTGCATTGTTAGCTTTAAAGATAGTAGCTGTTCACACAAAATAATTAATGAAATAATTAAGATTTGACGATTCTTTGAAAACTTTGCAACAGTTACTTCAAAGTTCCCTTTTTAGTAGGGAATAGCTATAAAAGAATATTCTTTCTCTAAATCTTGGATGAACTTAGAAGGTAAGCAGTCCTAGCCCTCTGTATCTAATGTGTAGGAAATTCCTCCGTTGATTTATATTTTCTTTCCAATGTAGTTCTTGTAGAAGGTGGGAGAATCAATGGAAACAGAAAACTGTTGTTCATCCTATGGTAATGGACAAGTGGATCATGATGGAGAGACTTTGCAATAGTGTGACATTTCTAGAGGATTTGTATGAGACAGATGGGATACTACCTGTTGAGAAACTGAAGGGGCTGTACTAATATTATTGAAAATATGAAACTGTGAAATATTAGTATACTAAGGGTGTTACATCTTTTGCCTCTGTAACATGTCAGGGGATATCAAGATTTAAAAAAAAATGAAAGAAGAGAGCACAATTGATTCATTTGAAGCTTATTCCATAGTCCTGAATATGTAGAAAGTAAAGGACATTGGAAGTGTGTGTGGATTATTAAGATGGACAAAGGTCTTCAAGGCCATATTTACCATAGCTATCACTATTAAATCCAATATGATTTAATCAGTCCATATACCTGACTGTTAGATTCATAGAAGAGTAGTTTCCTTGCTGAACTTGAAGTGGGTAGCTGTATTACTAGCTTTTTCAATTGTCATGCAGGAGAACCTCCATGCTTTCTATTTTCAGCTGTCATGTGACCACCCCCAGTGTAGACTTCAAGCAACAATCTAAATTAATCTTAGCCAAACTTTGGCCATTTGATTTCTGAATGTCTGTAGAGGAATCAGGTGCATTTTAAATTTACATTTTTTGGAGAATTTAAAGTTATTTTTGTGTTTATATAGAAAGACTCCATCTGAAGGATTGTAGAAGACAAAAGACTATACACACATACTTTGATCATTAAAAGCGTAGATCTAACTAATAAAAAATTCCACATTTCAGGTACAATTACTATTTTGTTTTATTGAAGTTATAGAAAATAAAATGTTCTTTTAAATGAGTAATAAATTTAGATGAGAAACTTGTAGCAACAAGTAATTCCTAAAACTGGAGTCAGTATAAATATAAGCAGAGCAGCCTATATGGAAGGAAAAAAAAAAGAAAAAGAACTTCTACTTGCTTTGCATAAACTTTGTATCTTGCAGTCCTGTGCAGTGCAAAAGTAATTAAGAAAATAGGCTGTTTGCCAAAGAGCTAGCCAGTTTACAATTTAAAATTACTGTTTTCTAGAACAGAATTTTCTAAAATGTTATTTTATTCTCTTTTTTCTATATTCATGAGGCAAAATTTGCTCATTATTGAGTAGTGTGGTGCCATATTCTGCCTGTATTACTCATACTGAATGCATCCCTACTCTGCGAATTTTTTCTGAAGCTAGTGTGACTCGTTGCAGAACAAAGCACTTGTCAACATGAGGAAGGATGTGCAAATTCTCTTTAATGTTTAGAGGAATATTATATACCTTTAAGGCTCCTTGCCCATGGGAGATGGGGCAAGCAGCTGACCAACGAAACAGCAAAAAGAAGACTTTTGTTTTAAGAATTAAGACCTGCTTATTGAAAGATTTTAGGGTTCTTAAATTCTTCACAGGACTTAACTATAAGCAATCTCTTGCTTCACATTAGTCAAAGTGTTAATAATTGAAAAACTCTTTCCTTTCCTTTGCTCTACTTTTTTTTTTCCTAGTAAGTTTGTATTAAAAAGGAAAAATTGTTTCAGAAGGCATTTGGGTTAATGCAAGTAATATCACAGGTAGTGCAAAGATCAAAAGTGCTCTGATTTTACTTATTTGTCTATTTCTCTGAGTAATTAAGAAGTGTGAAAACAGTCACATAAGCAATAGTTCACTGACTGATTTGTCAGTACTGACTAATTCACTGATTACTGCTGTTTTGAAATATGACTACAGTTTGTGCTGACACTTACAAGCAACATGATTTAGGGACAACACTTTCCCAATTAACATTATTATATATAACTTTATTTAAAAATCATATTACTATGTAAAACCTATTAAATAGTCAATACAATTCCTATCACTAGTGCTCAGATATTTATGTTATAGAAATTCACAGTTATTTAAATATTCATAAAATGAGAGTTGAGAGAAGCACTTTTGAAAAGCAGTTAATAATGAACAGACATCAAGGGAGCCATCATTATAACAGCAAAGTGCTTTTCAACTCCAATAACTTCACCAGTGCAGAAGCAGGCCATCAAATTTAATTAAAAGCAGTCAAAAATAAACTGAATAATTGAACTGCAAAAGCCTATCCTTTGCCAGCAGCTGAAGGCAAAGAGAAACAGAGAAGGGAGAACCTCGAAAGTAGTAATGAATTGATAAGCCTTCCTGACTGCGACTTGTAATTCATTCTGTCAGATTTTACTATCAGTTAAACTAGATTAATAGAACAATCACTGATTCTTGATCTTAAATCTTTATGCACAGTCCCTCTATTATGGGTTTCCATGATAAGTGAAAGTCTGAGAGGGTCAGAATTTAAATTAATTTCCTTGCTTACTCACTTCTTTTAAATAGTTTTGACACATACATTTGCTGAACACAGGCATTTAAAGACGGAAATAAACATTTTTATTGTTTGAGTTTTTTTGTCTTTTTGTTGTTGTTGTTTCAGCAGGGAGGTTTAATATCTTTTTTACCTAGCAAAGATGGATATCACCTGGAACATGAAGTATTGGCATCTCCATTTGCCACTAGAGGTTCCCATGGTGAAATGAAAGATAAGGAGCCTCATTTGTAATGTAATAGCTCTAGCAAATTTATTGGTGCTTTATATGCTTAGATTAATGTGGATATATGCAAACTGTACCACAAGGACAAAACCAATTTACCCTAGATCATTTTATTTTTTATAATAATGTGCTTTAATGACGCTAAAGCTTCCCTGCTGTGACCTTATTATGTTTTCTAACATTAGTGGGAAATAGATTATGTTGAATTGTAACAGAGCTCATGAAACAGCAGGAATTTTGAGGCAGAACATCAATTATATTTTAGTGGTCAATACAGAAATAAGAAAGGCAAAAGCCAAGTAGATTCTGGGAAATAAATCAGTTGAAAAAAAGGTAAATAATTTTCATGGTCGCTACTATGGTGCAGTCAGATGGTAGGATAATAAAAATCTTGGGAATAAATACAGGAAACATATTATGATAACTTCACTCAGTCTGAATAGCATTTATCAGTTGAGGTACTCAGACTGAAGAGCTATACAATGTTAGAACTGAATCTGAAGCAAATATGTGCCAAGGTCTGTAATTTTCTATGCATTCCCACTGGCCCCACCAGTGAATGGGCCCCACCACTATGAAATGGGCCTTGGAGGTTATGAATGTCCCCATATGTCAGCCACTTAAGTTAAGAGACTTGAGTTTTGAAGCACTAAGTTAACTGGATAATCAGTGTTTTCACAGTCAGGAGAATCTGGGCCTCTTCTCCCAGCAGCATGAATTTTTTGACTGCACCTTTAAAGAGATCATCTTGCTTTTCTTCACTTACACCAGTGAAGTAGGAGTAGGTGGAGAAATTGTCTTATGCCAGGGCTAAATGAAGGAGCATCAGCCACATCAGTATCTATTTTTAGAAAGTTATCAAGGAATAGTTTGAGAGAAGTGACTGGCACATGTACTTTTCAGACTATTGCAAGGTCCCTGCTCTTATCATGAGCCCTTTATTTTCAGGAATGTAGAGTCAGGCTGTGACACAGAGATATAGTCCCTTTCAACCTGGAAAACAGAATGACAGAAAGAGACCTTAAAGGTCCCTTACCTCTTCACAGAGTCGAATCCTGAATATTAACTTGGTATCCTTTGGCGAGGAGTGATCACGCAAATGCCTTTTCAGATGGTGCAAGCAAGGATATGAAAGGATAAAACAGGATTACATCTGCCATTCTGCTCTAAACTGAAGCTTTTATTTTTTTTCCAGCCCTGTTAGTAGGTCTAAAAAAACCTCTGTTCCTCCTTACAGGTGCCTTAAAATAGTTTTGAAATGAAATCTGAAAGCACCAGAGAAATATGGTGCTTGTATTTGAAAATCAGTTCACTATAGAAAGTTGTAACAGTCAATGCCTGGTGTACATATTTTGTCTTGTTAAATGAATTTCAGTACTAGGTGAGTGTCTTGGTTTTTAGCCGAAACAGAGTTGAGTTTATTTTTCAGTAGTTAGAATAGTGCTGTGTTTTGCTTTTCAGCCTGGACTTGTTACGAGAGAGAGACACACCAGTGTTTGCATTTTTGTCGCTGGAAGTGAAGGACTTTGTGTTCTGTTAGTCTACAATCACAAGATCTAAGTGAGTGAGGAATATTTAAATTAATAAGCTAAATTGACATTTAGATATACCAATGGGATATTCCATATCATATCACACCATGTCCAGTATATTAGTGAGGATCTCTTCCTCTTTTAGCTCTCTCTGGTTTTGCTCAGGCTCTCGTTCTTCCGGGACTGATGGTCCCTCATCCACATCCTCTATTCCCATTCCTTGGGACCACTATCTGGGAACAGGAGGGTCTTGGTCGGTGGGTTGTGAGCAGCTGGACTGTGTATGACTCATTTGCATATTTTGTTATAATTATCATTATTACTACTATTTTTAAATTAGTGTTATTTTAAGTTTTCTTTTATTTCTGTTATTGAACAGTTTTTATCTCAACCTACAAGCCTCCTAATACTTGCTCCCAGTCCTCTCCCCTATGCCCTGGGGGTGGGGAGGAAGTGGGTGAACAGCTGTGTTGGCTGCTAGCCAAGGGCTAACCTGCTAGCCCAGTGAAACTATCAAAGTGGGTACCTTGTTTTTGTTTCAAAGAAAATGGTCAACAATCAAATAACCTCGGGAATGGAACCAAGTTAAAAATAATGAAAGTCTGCTTTCTAATAATGGGAAATATTTATAATTTTAAAATCTATTGTTTTTAGTTGTTTTTCCTGTTCTTCTTTCCTTTTCTTCTTTAAATAAAAGCTTCTTTTTATGTATAAATTTACAATTAAGGCTAGTTTTTCCTTCAAGTCTCTGTAGTGCAAATCTGTGTCCAGAACTGCATAAAATCAATTAAATGTAGATGTAACTTACAGAGGACATGCTAACTATATCTCCAAGCTCTATTATCAGTGGGGTGCTGCCTCTAACACAATTAAATTGAATATTAGCTAACGTTCTTTAATCAAAACTGCTTTTAAGTAACTTACCAGCCAGTGTGGTATCCTTCATTCTTTGATCTTCTGCTTAATCAAGTGAACTTCTGCGTTACCCCAAAGTTAACTAAGTTCAGATCAGCTTTTTCAATGTGATTTAATTAAAAGATATGACCGTGTCTAGGATTTATCATATTAATGGGATTTTTATTTTACATTTTCCCATTGTAATGTTGGGTTTTTTACACTAATATACTGAAGTATCACCCCCCAAAAAATATATTACAGCATTTGCAAATAAATTTTAAAGTTTCTGGGGAGGAAACAGTCCTTTAAAAATAACTTATATACAGATTTTAGGACTTTAAAACCTAATTTCAGTAGTGTAGTAATAAGAATGTAGAATGGTAGCATTTTTTCCCCTAAAATATCAAATACTAAAAATATTCATAATTTACAGAGGAAGAAAGAAAAAAATAAATATAATGTTAACAAAATTACAAGGATAGTGGTACCTGACAGTTCTGAATGGTGACTCAGTTGATTCTAGGCAGTTCTGATTTTACAAAGTCTAGCTAATCCTTACTCCTCCCCCGATAAGAAATGCTTGACTCATTTTTTTTATGCTTAAGAATTATCTATGCTCTCCCAAATAATAATGATAATTTACTATGTGTGCAGGCTTCCTACTCTGTGTTCCCAAACACTTTTTTTGTTCCCAGTCCAAAATAGGCCAAGGCACTAAACTAGGGATCCTCAAACTGCGGGCCGGATACGGCCCCCCAGGGTCCTCAATCTGGCTCGCTGGTATTTACGGAACTCCCCGCCCCACCCCCCAGGGGTTGGGGTGGGAAACCAAACAGCCCTGGATGACTTCCTGCTACTTAATCCACGCACTGGCCTCTGCAGTCCCCAAGCACCCTCTGGGACTGGGCTGGAACCAGCACCTCGACCTGCTCCATTGCAGGGGGTGAGAGGCATGGGCATCTCCTCTGCTGGGCAAGCTCAGTCGGCAGCCTCTGGACTGCGAGGTCCAGCCAACTCGGGCAAATCACCAGAGCCCCGACATGGCAAAGTTCCTTCGGTCCCTTCTGGTCACCCTTTCTGGACTGCGCGGTCAGGCTGAAGAGGGGGGTGGCGGCATCAGCGAGGTGGGCGACTCCCCCGTCTCTCCCTCCCTCCCTCCAGCTCCTAGGCAGGACGAGCAAGCCAGCACCAGTGGGAAGAGAGTGCACCATCATGTCAAAAAAAAAGAAAAATTGTCCAACTTCAAGGAAAGGGGAAGCTCATCTGTGATATGTACTCACATGTGAAAGCATTTCAAGTCAAATTAGACCTGCTCATTAACCAAGTAAAGGAGGAAAACTTCTGCTACCTCCCCACAACTCAAAACCTGTCTGCAGAAAAACCAGCAGCTGCATTCCCAAACAAAACATGTATGGATATACTAGAACTGTTGCAAAAGGAGTTTGAAATTAGATTTAAAGAGCTTCGTCTCCATGAACAGGACATACAGCTTTTCCAGAACCCATTTTCTGTTGACATTGAAACTGTTGATCCGATTTACCAAATGGAATTGGCCGAACTACAGACTTGTGACTCGCTGAAAGGTGCATTCAAATCAAGCAGCCTTATTAATTTCTATGCATCTCTCCCCTCAGAGACATATCATAATCCCAGGAACCATGGGCTCAAAATTGCAACCATCTTTGGCAGCACCTATGTCTGTGAGCAGATTTTTTCCTGAATGAAACATCTGAAATCTCCAATCACATCCAGACTAACCGATGAACACTTGCATCACTTGCTACGACTAGCAGTGACAAATATAGAACCCAACACTGACCATCTCATTAGCCACAAGCAGGCCCATAGTTCACATTGAAATATTATTTGGTTTTGTTGATTACAATTGTTCTTCCTTTTAAATATTGCATTCTTTTTCCTGTTTTTTGTGCGCTACTACAAATAAAACATGTGCAGTGTGCACAGGAATTCGTTCATTTTTTTCCAAACCATAGTCCGGCCCCCAACAGTGTCTGAGGGACAGTGAACCGGCCCCCTGTTTAAAAATTGTGAGGATCCCTGCACTAAACTGTTCACAGCAATGAGAAGAGATGATTTCCAGTTTAGGAACAGTGGTCAAGGAGAAAGTAAATTCTTGAAAGACCATTCCACTATGGTCTTTCAGCAGGCTTATTTTCAGTGCCTGATGCAGAGTTCCTGGAAATTAAAAAAAAAAAAAAAAAAAAAAAAAAAAGCTCAGCTTCTTTTTCCCCAGCTTAATTACAACCAGAGGCTCAGCTGGGTTCCCCTCTGGTCCCCTTCAGTTATCTAACATCATGACTCTGGCCATTTCTTGTTGAACATTCCCAGTTTTAGGACAGTCTCTTTTCCAGTGTCCTTCCTCTCTACACAAAGCACATTGATTTATTCCTAAAGGTGTGTTAAAATTCTGATTGCCACGGTTCATAAATCCTCCCCTTCCACTGAATCCTTCCTTCCACTGAATCCTTCCTTCCACTGAAGTCCTCTTCCTCTACCTCTCCCTCTGTTTACTGTCCCCATCATTACAGCCGGTAATCTATTTTCCCTGTTTTTTCTCTCCTCATTTTCTCTGTTATTATATACCTTCCAGCATCTTATTCAAATTTCTTGAATCCTCTCCCTCAAGCTTCTGGAGTTTCTTTCTCATATCTGATGCTGACTGTCCCATAAAAATCAAAGCCAATTGTATTTGAGCTGCCTCCGTCTCCACTTTTAAATCAGTAAATTTCCTGGCAGCTTCCTTTAATCTCTTCAGAAATGCTGAGGGAGATTAATTTTTATCCTGTCTTACTTCATATAATTTAGACCAATTCAAAGATTTAGGCATAGCATGTTTAACTCCATATAAAATCCACTTCTGATACTGACTCAGTCTTTCTCTATGCTCCACATTATTTGGATCCCACTGCATATTCCCAGATAGAAAATTCTGTTCTAATGTTCCACGTGTTGTCCCATTCAGTACTGCCGCTTCTGCCTGTGCTTTGCCAGCTTTTAATACCATCTGCTTTTCTGTATCATCCAACAAATTATCCAAGACCACCTGCAAGTCACTCCAGTCCGGGTTCTGCTTTCTAATTATAGTATCCACCACTCTCCCTACCCATTGTTACCAACTCCCTGCCGCAGGGGAGCTATTGTGTGTGTCTGCTGCCGGGTTCTCAGAGAAATAGGGGTATGAACTACAACTTCAGATGGTCCCTCATCCACATCCTCTATTTCACTACTTTCTGGTTCCTCCACCTGTTCCCTATATTCTCAACCTTGATTTCTTTCTCTCCTGGGAGGGGATATATCTAATTCTGATCCTTCATCAGTTTCAGAGACAATTCTCTTCTTTAAACAATCCTTCCCAATTTCACATGTTGAACAACACTTCTTTACTTTCTTATTATCAGAAGTTATTGCCATTACTAAATTATCTCTACTAATCAACTTACATTCTTTTTGCCAATCCTTTCTCTGCCTCAGATAAAAAAAAACAAATCTACATATGGTACTTCATCCCACTTTCCTTCTCTCCTGCAAAACAGCATCAACTGTAGAATGGTATTATAATTCAATGTCCCGTTCATGGGCCATTTTTTCTGATCCTCTAATGTATACAGAGGCCACCAATGATTACAATATTCAATCATCTGATTCTTTTGCAAATCATCATGTAAATCTCCCCAATGTGCTAATAAACAACCTAAAGGAGAAGTTTTGGGGATTTTGTCATTTGCAGCCAAATTACTCATACTTTTATTTTTAAACAAATAAGTTAATTTAGATGCCATGATATAATTGGTTTACAGTTCAATACACAATCACTCAAATCTGTCACTTCGTTCTTCTCCGGCTGCACCCCTCGCGGGATAACAGAACCGCGGATCCGAACTCCGCACTCACTTCGTGCTCAATTGCACGTCTCACTCTCACAGTCACACTCGCACGGTTCTGCTATTGCAAAATTATGTAACACAATAAACACAGTTCTTAATTACAGCTCAGCACTTCAGTACCTAGTCAAAATAAACAATTCCACAATATAACACATGAAAATCTTCTAACTTCTTGTTAGAGGCAGTACCTTGAGAACTCTATAGCATATCAGTTCTCTTGTCTCCACTATTGTCCAACCCTGCAATAGCTTTCGCTTATGACTTATGGGCAGACACCTAGGCTTCCACTTCCACAAGGATCCTTTAGTCCAACCCTGCCCAGCTTTCACCGTGACTGACAAGCAGACATACAGTGGGACTCTAACCCACTCACAGAGGGACTCTAACCCACTTACACAATTCCCAAAAGAAAATAAGTGTCTTACCAAAAATCCAGGGAATGTAGCGAAGAACCTTATGGATCGGGGATTGATGGGTATCCCCGAGAAATCCTTGGTGCCAGCTGGAACCAATCAGGTCCCCTACTCCTCCAGTCTCCTTCAGCAACGTCCCATCTGGGTCACCAAAACTGTTACTGAAAATCTGGAATAAGAAACTTATCAACACCAATGTGATGCAGATAAGCAGACACTTCTTTATTAACGGCCGGGTGCGCAAGTGAGCTCTCTCACGATCAATGCACACCATGCCCCAAAATCATACATCTTATATAGAACTTACTCATACATATTCATTAAGCAGTCATACATAACCATGTTATTTCCAGGAAATCATGAGCATAGTCTCCTCCTATTTCTGATTCTGCACAATAACTGTTAGAATCATCTGGAAATGAATCTGGGGTGTCGAATGGGTGGGCGATCCGTGAATCAGTGGTCGCAATCTCCCCCTGCCAGAATTACCTGTTGCTTAAAGACATGGTTTCTTGGCAAGCACCTATAAACCGTTACAGTAGGCTTCCCTGTCTTGGCAGCACCTACAAACCGTTACAGTAGGCTTCTCTCCCCATTCTCTCTCCATTCTCATTAATCCAGATCTTGACAGCTACATGTATTCTTCTAGTTTTCTATGTAAGTATCATAAATCAGTTTACAGATCAACTTGTACTTGTTACCTAAGTTACGGTTCCTACCAAATGATTTTGACCAATCCCTTAGGCCTTGGTATGGGGCTCTACAGGGATTTCATAGTAGCATTCGGTTGCTGTGCAAGCATAATTTTCATTAAAATATTTCTTATAATCTTACACTATTATAATTAAAATTAATCATAAACCATAGACTATTGATTAATTCTAACATATCAGTATCAACATTGTCTCTTCCATCTTGAAATATCCTCTTATTAAGCTGTGTTTTTTTATTAGAATGGTTTTCTGTCAGTACAGTTATTCAAAGTTTTCAGTCTCTTCATTTGTAGGATTAGTTAAATCAAAACTAGATGTCAGATTAATCAGGATTAAATTTCTATTAATAATTTAAGAGTAATTAAATAAGCAGTAAATGCATTTGTAGCAGGAAAAGTAGTGAGAAAAATGTTAATTATATCTCAGTGGAAGTACAAAACTTAATACACAATGATGAGAGAGCAGAATCACTTACTACCTTTGTCTTCCTAAAATGCAACTGTAGAGATAGCTGCATGAGATAAGCATGTATAAAGCTCAGAGTGCAATGGGAAAGGAACAGTTCAAGACTGCTTGATAAAAATAGGCATTTTCAAATATCTGACACATTCATGCATTCATTAACACTTATATTTGAAAACATGTAGAGAGCAGATGAGGTTCCAGAAGATTGAGAAATAATGAATATATTTTCAGGTTTTTACAAGGATGTGAAAACTCTACTTGCACACCTGGAGGAAAACAAGTAGAAGAAAAGCAGCCAACTTAAATTTATTCTGAGCATATCATGTCAAATCAACTTAATTTCCTTCTAGAGAAGGCTAAAAAAACTTCCAGGAAAAAAAAAAAAAAGTGTGTCAGTATCATCACTATACTAAGGCTTTTGTCATTGACCTGCATAATATTTTCATAAACTAAATTGGGAAGTGTGGTGGTCTAAGCAAAAGTTTCATTAAAAAGATAAAAAATTGTTTGGGTAACCCAACTGAAAGAACAGCTATTAGTGGCTTACTGTCAAAACATAAACTGTGAAGTTGCGATAGATCAATCAATCCTCTACAATTAACCAATAATTAGGAAGATAAAGTTTTTACATATTTCACCATGTTTGGAGGGGTTTCAGTAATGTTGAATGCAGGTTTAAAATCCTGCAGCAAATGTTGGACTTAGACTATATAATGTTGTGTTTTACCATAAATACATTTTTTTTTAAGTTACATTTAGGAATAAAAATTCCAGAAATACATAGTAAGGAATAGCTATCTTGGTAGATGAAGTACTGGCATAACTTCTGCAGACTGATGTCTAGGGAAAAGGTGAGAAGTTTGTAAAACCTAGACAAACACAAGAAGGAATTTTAAAATTCCAGGAAACTTAATCAATGAGAACAGATTGAAACACCTGCAGTTATGTTAACTAAGAGTTAGATAGGAACCAATAACACTCTCCAAAAAACTGGTAGCCTGCTCCAAAAGAACGATTTGATTTCTCCTGTCCATGGCGGCTCAAAGACGTAATGAGATCACATGTGCGATATCAATTAGACAATAAATTCAACTTCAATGTTGAGTATATATTATACAGTTTGTAGAAACTCCAAGACCTGTAACAAAATGATGTTAAAAGCATGGATTAGATAATTATTACTGCTCTAGACTAGGGAGTGTCTTTAAGAGTCTCTTCCAGAGTTTTTTTCTGTTATTGGTCCTATAGCTTGCACTAAAATATCCTAATTATCCTTTTGTTCATAATTTCTGATGGACAGTCAAGCAGCCTTTGTTCTTTCTTTTTCTTTAAAGAAGAGCCTTTTAAGTGCTAAACCAATTATATAATACTATAATATTATCAGACAGTATTTTTTTTATAAATAATTCAAAGTTATTTTAACTCATCAGACAAACAGTTTTTCATTTTTACATAGGACTTTAAGAGTGTCATTTACATAGTGTCATTATATTTGCATATATAATACATTAAAAGGATGAATTTTGAGTGAGCAGGTCATGAAAAGTATTTAATTTAACGCTAGACTACTTTCTGTAGCAGTTGTCATTTATTAATGTGGCAACTCTAAATAAGTGTGCATACATTTACAAGGGGAAAAAAACTTTACAATTTTTTGGTTGCTAAACTGGAAAGTGCAGTTATCCTTCAAAACTGCAAACTCGTCCTTAAAATCCATTAATCAGCATGTTAGCCATCCATAGCAGAATTTTATGAAAAACACCATGCTAACCACACATTTGACAGACGTGCTTCTTCAGGTAGAAATCTGTCTCCCTTGTTTAATTTATAATGAGCAAAGTATGTGCATCAGCAATCAAAAACTATCAAAATCTGTAAAAGCAGAAACTGAACTTTGCATTTGGGTCTGCAGTTTATTCCTGAAAGAAGACTAAAGAGGAAAATTATTGTTCCCAGGATGTAGGTGTTAAAAAATGCTGTCAGAACAGGCCTTTCTACTTTAATAGTTCAGTACTGAGCTGACGGTGCAGTTTACAGGATAGCAACTTACCTGAAACAGGTTTTAACTAATTTTTTGGAGACTGGACCACCTATTGACTTAGCCAAGGTTTTTTTCCATCTCTTTGGAAGAATTTTGCCACCTGTTAAATTTAGATAATATTTTTCCTTTGCATTTCTTTACAGTTGCAAAGCATTCATGCTGTCATTTTGACATATACCAGTCTAGATGTAAACATAATTCTAATCACTGGGTTAATACCTTCTTAATTTGAGGGACAGCCAGTTAGACAAGATATGCAGTAAGTTCTGAAATGGTATGATTCTTATAAATCATTGTATTTTGATGTCAGCTGAACAACAAGTTGCAGTAATTTCTAGATTATTTTTATTTACTATTAGCCCACTTTTTAATGTATTTATAAATATTAACACTCAAAGAAATTTGGTATCTTCTATTTCCACTCTTATCCATCTCAAAGCTGAACCTAGAACAAATCCTATTAAGTGTTTGAATTGGAAGACAGATGTATTTTGAAAACTGACTTGCATGTAAATCATCTGTTTCAGCAGGCAACCTGATGCTTAGATCATTTGAAAAACAATTTGATAGATATTATCCCCAATTTTAAAAAAGAGTTAGGTACATGCAAAAGTGTCAAAGTAACTACAAGGGGTAAAAAAAATCAGTAAAGCATTTGTCATATTTCAAAGTACCTTATAGTGCTTGTACAGCTGTGAAACCCTCATATAATTTGTACATATTGTAAGGCAAAAACACAGGAATCAGGTCCAGGAAACAAATGTCTTGACTTGTCCACAAAAATAAATAAATAAATGATAGATAAATAAATAAATAAAACGTCAAGGACAATATATACTTCAACAGGCTTTGAATTTAGTTACTCTTGCAAACACTGAATACTTTAAACTGTAACTTACACTTTAAAGATCTGGAGGGCACAAACCTAAACTGAATTATTTTCTATGGGAGTAAAATTGTGTAGAAACCCAGAATATTGATTTTAAGCTGGCATAGTTTTCCTGTGCACATCCATTTTAGTTTCATTGTTTTTAACTTGTGGAAGAATATTCTTTCACCAAGATCTACTAAACATATTCTATTTTTGAATTATCTGCCGTGCCTAGTACTTCCTAAAACAATAATTGCAAAAAGGTTGATATATTGGATACAAGATATTAGATTCCGAAGTTATTGATTCCATATCCTTGTTTGGATGTTTACAATCAAACACTTCACTGAGTCTGTACTTAGCTAAATAATATGGCCTGAGTTTTTGAAGTTCAGAGCACTGAAGATCTTATAATGAATTCAATGTGTCTGTCTTTGGGGGATGGGGGGGTGGGTGGGGTGAGGGAAGCGCGGGATTGGTGGGAAAGGGTAAAGTGTAAAGTTAACAATAAGCCATATGGCTTAAGGCTAAAACATGGCCAGAACATAGCTCTTTCTCTCTTCATTTCTTTCCTTCTTTTCCCCTGCTGTAGCATGAGGAACAGCAAAATTTATCATATTCTGAAGGGGGACGCTCAATTCTATAACTGCAGGGAGAAAAGTACTGTCTTCTGAAAGCACAAAAAAATATAGATAATTAAACAGAATTCAGTGCTAATTTTTCTAATTTATTTGGGCACTAAATATCTTCAAAGTTTCTAAGTGTTTAAAGAAAGAAAAAAGGAAGATATTTGAATATGGTATGGTGTTGGCAATATTGAATTATAATTCCATTGTATAAAGCCAGAACACATATGCAGGCTCAAGGTTCATTTAACCTTTCCCCACATTGGTACTGTTTTTTCCATGCACACTACTGGGATATACCACAATTAGAGAAAAATTTTTGCTTTAATAATTTCTGCAGTTCAGACCACATTACTGCCTTAGTATTTCTTTTCTATCTATGTTGCAACAATTAGGCTTTTTAATATAGAGGCAAATATATTGTGCTGACAGAAAGATTTTTTTTAATACAGTTTAGGGGAAATAAAAAAGAAGAAGCTGAACTGCGCTGAAATACAGCTACTAAATCCTTTAGATTGGATATACAGAATACAATGATTTATGTATTTACATATAAAATTTATACATTTTGTTCTCTATTTTTTAAAGACAGCTCAGAAAACTTTATTTTGAAAAGTTATTTGTAGCATAGTATTGTAATTTGTAATAAATAAATATTTTTAATTAATTATAAAATTGGTAAAGGAATCATCCTATGACTAGCCTGGCAGTCGTTTCTGCCTGTAAATCAGTCAGTAGATGTTTTAACTGATTCCATTGACTTAATTACTTAATTACTCAATATTTATGTTCAGATTTCATTTTCATTTTAAAATTACATTAATTTAGTGTCCAAATTCATAAGCAATTTTGCTTTAGTGTAGCTGTGTTAATTTGCTTCTTGCATTGAAATGTGACTTACTGTGCTAAATGAGACATTGCTTTATCTGCATTTGCAAATGAAATTAAAAATTAATTTTAGAAGGAATAAGAATGAAAGAGAAAAGGATGTAGTAATTTTAAAATTTGTTTCTGTTCACTTACATGGGTGTATTTTTCATGTGTGCCTAGGGTTTTGTGATAGTTTCACTGGGCTAGCCCTTGGCTAGCAGCCAACACAGCCATTCACCCACTTCCCCCCCCAACCCCAGGAGTTGAGGATTGGAGGCAAGAATTAGGAGGCTTGTAGTTTGAGATAAAAAACAATTTAATAATAGAAATAAAATAAAACTTAAGAAAACCCCCAAACAACTAAACAACTAATATTAAAATAACAAGAATAATGATAACAGCAATATGATATGCAAATGCGTGATAGCCCAGTGCAACTGCTTACCACCCACTGATAAGCCCGGCCCGTTTCCGGGTAATGATCCCAGAGGAGCAACAATCCTGAACCGAAACTGTGATCCCGGAAGAGCAAGAGCCCAAGTGAGAAAACCGTGCAAATCCAGCCCCCCTTTCCAGTCAGCCCTGGAGAATATACTAAACATGATGGGGTATGATATGGAATATTTCATTGGCACATCCAAAAGCCATTTCTGGGCTTTGCTGTTCACTGTGCTTTTCCCTCCCAGTTCTAATGCAACTGTGAACAGCCAAACACGGTGGCCTTGGGCTCCAACAGCAACTAATAACACCAGTACTTTTATGAATGATGTTCTCAAAGCAAGTCTGAACTGAAACCAAAACATGGCTCTTCCAACTACTGAGAAGAAAATTAACTCTATCTTAGAGAAACCAGGACAGGTTTAGACTTCCTCCAGATCATAATGGCAAAAACAGATAACACAATGATTTAAAAGTCTCTATGACCATGGGAAACTAATGAGAGTCAGGTATCAAGACAAAATTACTATTTTTCAGAATGCATAGTGACCACATAAAAGTCACTAAATAAACAGAAGAAATAAAGAAAAGACACTTCTCTCCCTCTGTCCTTGAGAGAATCAAAATTAAACCTGACTCAAGCTGATGTTAATTCCTTATTTTAGTATTGTTAGAAATGAATGTAATTTCAGTAAAAACATAACCATAGTGGTTTTTTCTGTTAAAACATGTGAATCTTGAATTTCATTGCTTTTTTTTCTTCATGCTGCATGTGAACCTACTTTTTTTTGAGATGTTTTTACTGATAGTTCATTGAAGGCTTTAGCCTTCTAGAGAAGTGAATGCAGCAACACATAAAGGTAAATTATAGGATTCCATAATATTGCCAGGTTTCTGAAAATAAGGTGGTTCTATTTAAATTAAGCCAGTATTTAACATAGTATATTTCCCCTTAGAAAGTGAAAATCAAAACATTTCAGAATACAGCTGAGAAGTTTGGTAGATAAGGAAGGTCCCTATTACATACACAGCCACCTGAACCTGGCAGATGCTAAATTAAAGGTATTCAGCAGCTCACAGAAGAAAAGCTCTTCAAAGAGCGTATTTTGACAGTGTGATAGCTGTGGGATATGTAGCTGAAAAGACCTGACTGAATGACATCAAGTTAGTCTAAGAAAGCTTTCAGTAGGCATTTGCAAAGATATTAAGAAAAATAAGAACATCCAACACTCCGCATTGACAATATTGAGATTATTTATAGTCTGGTAATTTTGTGAAGAAATAAAGAAATGTTTGAAATGAACACATTGTATATTCAGTTCTGCTGAAAACAGATTTTAATCCAATTAAATATTCAAATGTATCTACAGTTTAGATTTAGTTGCTAGATAAGACCACGAGGGTTAGCAACTGGTCAAATTGTTTACTAAGTTTATGACTATTAAGAAGACAACCAGCTATAGCCATGTACAGGAGAGCACTTGGAACCAGCTTTATCAGTTCCATTGACTCCAATCATAAGCAAATATGCACAGGCAAATCAAATATTATCCTTTATTTGAAAGAAAATAAAGATAGAATGAAAATACAGTTTTGTAATTTATATACCTAGTGGTATATCTTGTCATTATCATATTACATTCCCTCCCTATACATAAAAAAATCTAGAAAAAGGAGAGCGAATTATTAAAGACTTTTCTATAAGAACTGAGATAATAAATACATTATGCCATACGAGGTAAAAAAAAAACCCAAACAAACAAAAAACAAAAAAAAAAACCCAAAACTGAAGGAATTATGATAGAAATCATAACTGACAGGCTGAGAGAGTTGGGGGTGCTCAGCCTGGAAAAGAGAAGGCTTCAGGGAGATCTTATAGTGGCCTTCCAGTACCTGAAGTGGCTACAGCAAAGCTGGGGAGGGACTTTTTACAAAGGCAGTTAACGACAGGACAAGGGGAAATAGCTTTAAGCTGAAAGAGGGGAGGTTTAGATGAGATATTAGGAAGAAATTCTTCACTGTGAGGGTGGTCAGACACTGGAACAGGTTGCCCAAGAACGTTGTGGCTGCCCTCTCCCTGGATGTTCACAGCCAGGTTGGATGAAGCTTTGAGCAACCTGGTCTAGTGGAAAGGTGTCCCTGCTCATGGCAGGGGGGTTGGAACTAGATGATCTTTATGGTCCCTTCCAACCCAAACCGTTCTATGATTCTATGAAATTTATATAATTGCATGTGGCATGGGAAAGTTGAGTAAGGTACTATTAGTCACTACTTTTGTTCATATAAGAGACATTTTTTTTTTTTATTTTAAAGGAAGGGGTTTTTTTTAAATAATATGCCATTAAATTGTGGAACTCATTGCCACATGATATTATGGAAGCCAAAATTATAAAGGCATCCAAGCAACTCTAGGCAGTCCAAAATGAGGGACTGCAGTCCTTTATAATTTTAAAAAGAGAATAAGAATAGTACAATGAACACTTCAAATTGCCAGGCAGGGTTAAGAATCTTGCAGAAGTAGGAGTGTTGCTCTCAACAGATACTCTGGATGTGTCCAGCGTCTTCTGGAAGACAAGAAATTTCTGAGGTCTAGACACAGGCTTTTACATGACAGTACAGTAAGTGTTAGAGCCAGTTCTTGTTCCTGAACTCGTTTTCTATACTGTTATGTAGCAAATAGGTTTTATTTTTATGCTATTGATATTTGAAGCAAATTAGACAGATTTCAGAAGGAGCCCAGCAATCCCAAAAGGGGGAAGGACAAACCAATCTCAGAGGGGGGACCCAAGCATCCCCCAAAGGAGAACACACTAAACCAGTAAGAGGCAGTCTCACTTAAAAAAAACCTGTCTGTGAAATCAAATCTGGAGTGAGTCCAAGGTCTCATGGAAGGTTCATGTGGAATTCAACCAGGAAGTTCTCAGAGAGGGAGGCTTCATTTTGTATAAAAATTAAGCTACTTTTTATGACATAGAGATACTAGAGGGTGTAAAACATTGTACTTTGAGCAACCAATAGACACTGTTAATTTCTATTTTTCACCTGTAATATCCAATAGATGTTGTTTATTGTTCTTGAGAGTAATTCTATTTTTACAAATAGTTTTCCACCTTCTTAGATAATACATTTCCATTACAGTCCCTTGTTTTTGTACTTACTGGTGATATCTCAAGATGTCTCCAGTTTCCAGGTACCCCAGCTACACTTCAAAGAGGCCAGCTGCACTTTTCAAGGATATGTCTGTTTTACAGGCCTAGTCCCCAAGCTTGCAGTTTCAGGCTGGCTGTCTTTTCTTTGTCAGTATTTTTCAGCAGAAAATTTATTCTTTCGGCAATTTTCCCCTTCTAACCAGACCATCTTTATGGTTGTTCACATCAACATATAAACATATTTTTATCTGTAAGCTAGTTGTAGGAAGATGTTAGATTCTGCTCAGCCCACTCTGGAAGTTGAGATCAGAGAGCCTTTGCTGTTTTGGGCAGGGTAGTGAAAGACTCAAAGTGATAAGCATGTGATGTAGGTTCTACTTAAACAATAGTCCTCCAAAGTAAAAATATTTCCAGTTTTCTTCCAGTCTGCCTACTGCAGATTAAATTATTAAGGAAATAATAGATATGTCAGGCAGACTGGAAGAACATATCTGAGAGGGTTAAAAGTGATATGTGGTGGTTTCCACCCTTTTGGTTTGCAGCCAAACACAGCCTGCTCTCTGACTCACCGCGCTCCCCGAGAGTAGGGGAGAGAATTTGAAAGAAAAGGGCAAGGAGACTCACAGGTTGAGATAAAAACTGTTTACTAATTAAAAGAAAATGAAAATTATAACAACGGTAATAAAAGAATATACAATTGAGTGATACACAGTGCAATTTCACCACCCGCCGACTGATGCCCAGCCTGTGCCAGCCAGTGATCCCATAGCAGAGACAGTCCTGGAACTGAAAACCAGAAAAGCGGGCGCAAGCAATCCCCAAGAGAATACTCTCGTCTTCCAGTCAACCGTGGTTAATATACTGACATGATATGATATGATCTGGAATATTTCATTGGCACATCCAAATACCAGTTTTGGCTTTTACTAATTACTACACTTCTTCCCTCCCAATCCTTTGCACTTGAAAACTATCCAAACATGGTGGCCTTGGGCTTCAGCAGCGACTAATAACTTTAGTACTTTATCAACATTCTTCTCATAACAAATCTTACACTGAAACTAAAGCACTGTTATTCTAACTGCTAAGAAGAAAATTAACTCTATCCTAGAAAAAACAGGACTATGGAAACCTAGAGTTATAAATACATGAAATGGTAGTGTGGATTCTGCTTCAATGACTGCTAGGAGCTCACAGCAGTAGCACCATAAGAACCATAACCTGTCTAAATTTGTAGTTAGTGTCTCTCCCTCTTCCTTCCTATAGTAATCTGCCACACCCAGCTACACAAAAAGTATATATTTAACAGTGGAGAGGAAAATCTCTTCTGGCTGAGACGGGAGTTGGGATAGGGCATCTGATATTCCCATTTTCTTGCCTGCCACATCCCCAGAAAGAAATATAACTTCTCACAAATTGCTGACACCCTCTGTCATGACTTTTTGTGTCCCTTGCACTTGCCACCTTTTGAACAGCCCTTGACATTGTCTTGCATTCTCCATGTGCTGTGCTGCAGGTTCCCTTTTCCTCACTTTGAGTGGGAAGATTTCTAACATTTGGAGAAAAGAAAGTTCTGCAATGTTTTGTGAGAAGCCAAGAAGGTATTCTGAAATTGTTTCAGCTGAGCTAGATGCATGTTAAGTTAATGGTCAATTCTAGTGCTAACTTTGGAAAGAATAGTTGAAATGACAATAAATAATTTAAATTTTTCCTTAGAAAATATTGCACTGTATATTTTAAAATATTTTCACACAGATCATCTATCCTTCCATGATCAAAAATCACAAGTTGATGTATGAGAAGCCTAGTTAAGTTGTGGGGGAGTTAACAGACTTATAATTTTCTTAACTGTTTTCTTAGTGTGGCTGTGACATATTATTCCTGTAACATTGAAACTGTAGATCCACAGATGTAATGAGGTACAATAAGACATAGAAACCTCCAAAATAAAAACAGATTTGGTAGGCTTTGGCAGTCGACTGTTGTGGCTGGATTGGTGAGAGAAATTACCAGCTAGTGACCTTTAAAGAAAATGGTATAATGCTCAAAACTGTGCAGGAACTGATGCTAAACTTCTCTCTAAACAATTTCTAGTGCTATACGTGGAGGGGAAAAAGTGAATATCTGGTCTTTAAAATATAAAGCAACTCCCTTCAAGGAAAACAGTCTTCTAGAATAGGAAAGTCAAAATATTTTGTAAGGTAAAAGGGTAAGTGGTGGGTTTTTTCTTTGGAATGTGTCTGTACATAAGGAAAATGCATTTACAGACATGCTTCTTCCACTTAGAACAACCTGTTACAGCCCTTCTCTTAAAAAAAAAAAAAATAGTGAAAAAACCTATTTGACATTCAAAGACTTTGGGCAAACTTGAATGCTGCAAAGAAACTCTTCTCAAAATTGTTGGATTTTCATCACCTTGAAGTTGTGATCTAGTGACTTTTGAAGATCTTAATCATGATAGATATAAAACTAATGGAAAACTTCAGATAGGTTTTGTTATTTTTAGTTTTTCTATCACCACTGGTACAGGAGCTAGAAATAATCAACTGTATTATCGGCATGTGCTTATAGTACTTTGTATCCTACAATACTAAAAAAGATTATCTTTGTCTTACCACAATTTATTTTTTCTGTGTTCTAGTATATTTCTATCATTAAATCTTATTGAGGGAGATTAATATATATTGTTAGTTAATAATATTTCACAGTATTTAATTCCAGAGAGACAATACAAATCTGTATCTTCATTGTTTTTGCTATAACTTGTTTTATTATAATTAGAAAAATATAATAAATATCAGTGTATAATGCAGCTTCATGCTAAATGCAGTACATCTGTCACTTTCTGTAACAGAAATCAGAGAAACACACAAGGTTAAATAACACGGTTGGGTTTGGATAATGGCATTCTTTTACTGATTACATAAAATATCATAAAGCTTCACGGTCCTATGAAGTTTGATACACACAATTAAGGTACGCAATTTTTATTTTTGTCTCAGTGAAAATCAAGAGATAATATTAATTCCATTTTTAACAATCCAAAACTGTGATTACTTTTGAATACAGCCTCACCATTAAGCTTTGGAGATTAAATACTAGATAGATTAAAAAAAAAAACAAAACCAAACCAAAAACCCACCAAAAAACTAGTGAAGATTAAATTTAGATACTGTTCTGTTTAGAACACAGAAATAAATCACATAATAATAGCTGTAATAATATTTAGTAAGTATATTTTCAACTATTAAATAATCATGTTTCTTTTAAGGTTTTTAAAACTATTTTTAATAAATTTCATTCCTATTGTAATAGAAAGGACAAGAAAATAATTTTTCAAACAAAAATATTTTTATTCTTTTACTAATGAATGTTTTCAGAAATCAAAAATCTAGAACCAAATATATATTGGGGTTTTTTTGCATTTGTGAATTTCAGAGTTTTTCTTTTGACTTTAGGTCCAGAAATACTGGAACAAGACCGTAGCAGAAAGGGACAATGAAGCCTCTGGATAACCTTAGATCCTGGCACTTACATTGTTTTTTTTCCCCTGATAACACTGTCTGTCATGTACATGCATGTGTTATGTAATTCCTAAGGCTTAAACCACACTGTCTTATTGATCCGTTGTCAGCTGTCCTTGAATGGTCTTCAGTGAAGATGTCCACCCCAGAACAAATCTACAGAAATATAATACAAGCTAGAGATGCAGTCTGTGCATTAGTACCTTTATCCATGTTCTTCTCATAACAAGTCTCACACTGAAACCAAAACATAGCTATTCTAACTACTAAGAAGAAAATTAACTCTATCCTAGCTAAACCAGGACAATAGGTTAAAATACCGTTAGGCTAAAACAAAACACAAGGCTGGACATCCTATTGATTAACTGTAGGAAACAAATATTTACAGGACTGTAGATATTTTGAAAAAGTCCCTAAAATATGAAGTCCTAGGATGAAAGTCCTTTGATGCCTCCTATGACTGGAGTGTTGGAATGCAAGAACACAAGCTCTTCTGGAAGGACAGGCTGGGGAGATGAGGAGGGGGTGTTGCCCTCTATGTCAACAGTCAGCTGGATTGTATGAAGCTCCACCTGGAGACAGATGAGAAGCTAACTGAGAGTCTATTGGTCAAGATTAAAGGGAAGGCAGGGAAAGGGGATATTACAGTGGGGGTCTACTACAGGCTGCCAGACAAGGGAGACCAAGCAGATGAGGTGCTCTATAGGCAGATAAGAAGCAGCCTCATGTTCACAAGCCCTGGTCCTTATCAGGGACTTCAACCAACCTGCTATCTGTTGGAAGGACAACACAGCAGGCCACAAACAATCCAGGCAGTTCCTGGAATGTGTGGAAGACAACTTCCTTCTCCAAGTGGTCGAGGAACTGATGAGGAGAGATGCTATGCTGGACCTTATTCTCACCAACAAGGAGGGGTTGGTGGGGAACATGAAGCTCTCAGGCAGTCTTGGCTGCAGTGACCATGAAATGGTGGAATTTGAGATCCTTAGGGCAGTGAGGCCCTGTAAGATCACCACTCTGGATTTCAGGAGAGCAGACTTTGAGCTCTTCAGGGATCTGCTTGGTCAGGTACCATGGGATGAATTCCTGGATGGAAGAGGGGTGCAGGACAGTTGGATCATACTCAAAGATCTCTTCCTCCAAGCCCAGAAGCAGTGCATCTCAACAAAGAAGAAGGCAGGCAAAAACAGCAGGAGGCCTGCATGGATGGACCAGAAGATCCTGAACAAACTTAGGATCAAGCAAGAAGCCTACAGAGGGTGGAAGGAAGGACGGGTAACCTGGGAGGAATACAGAGAAATTGCCCAAGTGGCCAGGGATCAGGTTAGGAAAGCCAAGACCCTGACAGAATTAAATGTGTCCAGAGATGTCAAGAGCAACAAAAAAAGCTTTTCTAGGCATGTTGGGGAGAAAAGGGAAACTAGGGGAAATGTGGGCCCTCTCTGGAAGACAATGGGAGACCTGGTCAGTTGGGACATTGAGAAGGCTGAGGTGCTCAATGACTTTCTTGCCTCAGTCTTCATTGGCAAGGGCTCGTGCCACACTGCCCAAGTCCTAGAAAGCAAAGGAAGGGTCTGGGAGAATGAAAGGAAGGGTCTGGGAGAATGAAAAGCCACCCACTGTAGGAGAAGATCAGAGTCGAGAGCATGTAAGTAACCTGAAGGTGCACAGGTCCATGGGACCTGATGGGGTGCATCTGCGGGTCCTGAGGGAACTGGCAGATGAAGTTGCAAAGCCATCATCCATCATATTTGAGAAGTTCTGGCAGTATGGTGAAGTTCTTGCAGACTGGAAAAAGGGGAACATAACTTCCATTTTTAAAAAGGGTAACAAAGAAGACCCGGGGAACTACAGGCCAGTCAGTCTCACCTCAGTGCCAGGCAAGATCATGCAGCTGCATGACGTCCTTGTCTCTAAATTGGAAACATATGAGTTTGATGGATGGACCACTCAGTGGACAAGGAACTGGCTGGATGGTCATACTGAAAGATTGTGGTCAACAGCTTGATGTTAGAGTAGATACTGTTGATGAGTGGATTCCCTCAGAGGTTGGTTCTTGAGTCTCTGCTGTTCAATATCTTTATCAGAGACAAGGACAGTGGGATTAAGTGTACCTTCAGCAAGTTTGCCAACAATATGGGATGCCATCCACAGGGACCCTGACAGGCTTGAGAGGTGGGCCTGTGCAAACCTCATGAAGTCCAACAAGGCCAAATGCAAGGTCCTGCACCTGGGTCGGGACAACCCCAAGCACAAATACAGGCTGGGTGATGAGTGGATTGAGGCCAGGGCTGAAGAAAGAGACTTCAGAGTAGTGATGGATGAGAAGCTGAACATGAGCTGGCAATTTGCGTTTTCAGCCCAGAAGGCCAACCATAGCCTGGGCTTCATCAAGAGAAGCATGGCCAGCAGGTCGAGGGAGGTGATTCTCCCCCTCTACTCTGCTTTTGTAAAGCTCTGCCTGGAGAACTGTGTCCAGTTTTGGAGCTCCCAACACAAGAAAGACATGGACCTGCTAGAACGAGTCTAGAGGAGGACTACGAGGATGATCCAAGGGCTGGAGCACCTTTCCTATGAGGACAGGCTGAGAGAGTTGGGGCTGTTCAGCCTGAAAAAGAGAAGGCTCGGGGGAGATCCTATAGCAGCCTTCCAGTACCTGAAGGGGCCTACAAGAACGGTGGGGAAGGACATTTTAGAAAGGTAGGTAGTAAATGAACAAGAGGTAATGGCTTTAAGCTGAAAGAGGGTAGGCTTAGTTTACATATTAGGAAGAACTTCTTGACTGTGAGGGTGGTGAGACACTGGAACAAATTGTCCAAGGAAGTTGTGGATGCCCCCTCCCTGGAAGTGTTCAAGGCCAGGTTGGATGAGGCTTTGAGCAACCTGATCTAGTGGAAGGTGTCCATGCTCATGGCAGTGGGGTTGGAACTGGATGATGTTTAAGATTGCTTCCAAGCCAAAAACATTGTATGATTCTATGAAGGCTTTTATTCTTCTTACTGAAAGGAGCATATGATTATTTTACATGTATAACATTTTTCTTAGAAAAAATATTCTCTAACTCACAACATTCCTTTCATAGCTGAGTTTTAGAGTGTCTGAATGCTGTCACGCTATTAATAAAAGTTTATCCACATCCTTGTCCTCATTATTTTTTCTCATTGGATATTTTGATGCTGAAATCTAGGAAGGAGGGTGGAAAGCTGAAAATATATGGCTTCACCTGTGTCCTCAGAACAATTTCAGAGGTAGTAAAATATTAAAAAAATGAGAAGATATTAGTTTTGATTCCATATATATGTGTATAGCATAACTCGGTTGTAAAGAGTCATCCTGGTTTTTGCTAGGATAGGGTTGATTATCTTCTTAGTAGCTATAAAGCAATGTGCTTTGGTCTCAGTGAAGACTGTTAGAGAAGAAATGTTGACATCTACAACGACATAGAGGTCCTGCTTGGGCATTTTCCAAGAACAGAGGATTGGAAGGGGGGTGGGTGGGGTGGAGAAGAAAAGTGTAGTAGTTAGTGGAACACCCCAGAATTGACAGTTGGATATGCCAATAAGACAGTTGGATATGCCAACAATATGATATTCCAGATCATATTACATCATGTTTAGTATATTAACTGGGATTGACCCGAAAGCGGTGGAAGGGGGCACAGGTGGCCGGGCTGCTAGTTGTTGTGTCTTGTTTGGCTGCCAGCTAAGTTAAACTATCACAAGACTTAATTTGATTCATTATTTGAATTATTAAAAACCAAATCATGTTTTGTTTTGTTTTGTTTTGTTATTTCTCTTGGAAGACACTGGAAAAATATAAAATATAATAATAAAAATATTTCTTTAATGTTATGAATGTAGACCCACACACTTTAATATTATTTAACTTTTTTTTTTTCATTTTTAGTAAGAAAAAAGAAAATTCAACTACTAGTGACCTATAGAGGGATGAAATTGCTAGTTTTTTGGTTTGGTTTGGTTTGGTTTTTTTCCCCCTGTGTAAGGGAAATAATAAAGAGATGAGTAGTATTCAAAACTCAGGATCTCACCATTTGTTCCCAGAAGAGAGCTTACAGCTGCTGAACTTTCATATGCCCCCTTGATTTAAAAAAGAAAAATAAACCTGTGCTTTAAGCTTCATTCTTTGAAAATATAAAATTGAAGATATAGTTATATAGCACCTCCATGCTAAATGACTTTGAATCTAATATGCAGTTTTAAAATTCTGCTTCATGCATAAAAACTGAGCAATTTCTCTGATCTTGAGGACAATGAAATTAAAACAAATATTCAAGACAGTGATCATGTAATTGCATTTTTTCCATCTAACATATTACTCTGTTTTCTTGTCTTGATTTTTTTTTATTTTTTGTTTTATTTTATCATAAATATGTAAATGACTTTTCTATTTCATGCACAGCATTATGTGACATACTTTGTGTTAGTTTGGAACCATCAAGTTAAAGAAAGAAACAAACCAAAAAAAGCCAAACCAACCCACAACCAAACTTCAAAATGTTGAAGTGTTGCCTTAATGCCTTAATTGCAAGATGTATCATCTGTGGAATAACTTCAAGTTAAGACATAGTTTGATATAGTGTACTCTTACTCTGTTTCAGTCTTTCTTGCTGCTCTAAACACACACAAAGAAGTGGAAAATAAAGTAGTTCTTGCTTTTGCCAATAGCACCATCTAGATGTAATTCCTCCCTGTTCTTTAAAGAGGAAACTAGCAGCTGTAGATTTTTTTTTTTTTTGGTAGTACATATATTCTGATGGAAATATGAATCTATATGCAAAAGACTGAGCCACAAGCCTCTTACCTATCTTTTTGTAGCAAAGTGTGACAAATGGACCCTTTAGTTTCCCATCAGTCATTTTAGGAGCAAGGTACTACTTATACTCACTTGCCACACAGACAGATGACAAATGATCATTCCATTACAGAGAAAACTACCACATCCGTCAGCTAGTTTGTAATATTATATTTCTTTCATTTTCTTCCATATTAGTAAAAAAAGCAAGTACGTGGAAGCCACTCTTATTTAAAGGTGCATCTTCCATTGGTGTGAAAGGGAGTTTAAAGGTGAAACAATAGCACTTGTTTTTTAGTTTTCATTTACTAATGATAACGGTGCTAGGAAGGTGAAGGATAAAAACCCATGAACAATTCAATAAAAACCTACAAAATATGTAAAATATGCTAAACTTATGGAGTGGAAAACTTCCATTCTTTTCATTCCTACCCCTCCCTGCTCTTCTCCATTAACCACTTGGGTTGTTGATTCTCAAGGTCCCAAATCAGATGCAGTACATAAATCTCATCAAAGTACAGTAATAGAAATTTTGAGGTTCTTCAGCCTCCAGTATAACCTAATTTCAGGGACTGAGTCCTACAATATAAAAGTTACTACATCTGAAATCCATTTAATACTTTTTTTTTTTTTCTCCTTTGGTGATCACGTGTTCATGTAAAATTGTATCTGCTTGTGTTGTAACAATATTATGAAATACTTACTGGTTTTATTTGTGCAGTCTTAGGAAACTTACACTCCACTTCAAGGCAAGTTAATATATTTTATCCTGACTATTACATTTATACTACATAGGTGTCACAGGCCTCTGTAACAGCCACTGCACAAAGATACTACATAGTACCGTGAGGAAAAAAAAAAAAAAATTGTGAAAAAAGTGAAAAAAATTAACTATTTAGAATTTTCTTCTCCTAGATTTCATCATACATCAATAAGTGGCAAAAGTTTCTGTTCAGTGAAAAGAAGAAAAATATTGATTTCTTTATATATGATTATTTTTCTGATGATTTAATATTACATGCATGAGCATTTTCTATGTATATTGTAGTTTTCAGAGAATGTCAGTACTGTGAAATTCATAGTAACCCTTATTCATAATTATTCTTATATCTTGAAAATTTATAAATTTCTGACACTACACTTTGCATTAAGCTATTCTGTAAAATGATTTATACTGCTACCAAAAGATTTTTTAAAAGTAGCAAAAATATTAACTCTGAATAGGTAATGGAAAGTAGCTTCCAAATTTGACCAATTGGCCTTTGTTTCTACTAGAAAGTGGAGGTGATGCTGTCACTCTGCTTTCATTCAGACTGTAAGTCTTCCTCCTCTTTTATTTACTAGAGTTATTGCTATAGTATGAAATATTTTTTCCACAATGCCATGGATTGAAAATTAATAAAAAATACAATGTGATATGCAGAAACATAGTAGATTCAATTCTATTTATTTTATGTAGGATTCCACTTACAATCTGCATCCTTAAAAATTCTATGAGTGCTGAATGCTAACTGAAGGCTAAAGGGATTCAAAGGACTGTCTGAGGCAGAAAACATATTTTCTGATGAGATTTCAAAAGAGGTGATATGGCATTTTGCAGGCAGGCAGTTCCAAATTACAGAAATTGACAGACTTCCACAACAATGTCAGTGAAATTATACTAAAACAGACTGGTTAAAGTGAAGGATTAAAAAATAGCCAGTGTGAAGAGGTTTGAAAGAAATAAACTTGTAGATTCTACTTGATCCTTAGATGATTAAAGGGCTTATTGCAGGTTTTTAGGTTACTGGAGTGTTTTAGAAGGCAGATGGTAGAGTTTGAGAAAGTAAAGCTTGGCAAAGACAAATGCAGTTTTTTTTCTTGCTAGATCAAATGACGACTGTCAGTCAAAATCTACATGTAGTATCAGGACAATAAGCAGTATTATTTACATTAGAATCAAAATAAATGTGTGGTAAAGGAAAATATAGAGTTAAATCTTACTTAATATAATTAAATGTAATCTCAAATTTAAGGACAGTGATCCCAGCTGAGTGATGCTATATAGATATGTGATAGCACACATTTAAGCTTTCTGGTGTTCTACACAGAAACACTGACAGGACTAACTGTGAATTAAAACATATCAGTGGGGAGGAAAAAAAAGTTCTTAAAGAAAGCAAAAACTGTAAATATATATTTGAGGTGATTTGTTTTCATTTGAAAATGACACATTTTGCATGTTGTCTACTTGACAAAATGTGTTAATTCCATTTTATTTTAGAAGCAGGATAATAGTTGCATAGTAAATACTGTTTTAATTAAAAAAAAAAAAAAGAACAGATATCAGAGTTAAAAGAATTAAAAAGATCTCACAGAGTATTTAAAATATAATGAATTTCAACACGGCTTCCCCATTACTATCTGAATTATTCCACTTGTCCCAGCAACAACATTATTCAGAGATAAACTTCAACTTGTTAACTAAAATGAATTCTGGTGAAGTCAAGCAAAAAACTTACACAGGAAAAAAACACTTTGTGGATGAGGACACCCACTATGCAGCTACCCTGAAACTTAACTTGAACTACAAAACTACCCGTTTAAAGTTCAGTGCTTCTTTGAAACAGATATTTGTAAACTGCATCACTTTCACTTTCTCAAGCAGAGCAATTTTCACATTCATGGCCTTCCCTCCAGAAGCCCAGAAACCTGCAGTTCACTCTTGCAGGCCCCTCCGCTTTCACCGGCTTTCAGTGCGCTGCACTCACCTGGAAGAAGCTGCAGTGGGTGTCTGTCCAAGCTGCAGGGCTAGCACAGCCAGTCAGAGGATCTGTGTGGGCAGGTGCTGGGCACTGCGGTGCAGCTGCAAGAATTCAAACGCAGTCATCAGGCTCGCAGAAGCTGCGTTTGGTGCGCAGAGTTCTAGTGCTGCTTTTGATTAAATGTCTCCATTGTCACACAGTGAACTAAATTCTGCAAGGTTTTCTTCACGATAAATTTAGTCACTTTCTACTTCACAGCACTTTGTACTAGAAGATGTAAAATATTAGAAAAATAAGCCTTTTTAATGTTATTTCATGTTATTTTATACGTTATGTTTTCTTGTGTTTAGTGAGGACTGATATAGAAGTCATGTAGGGTAACAGTTCCAGCTTCTTGTAACTAGGAGGGAGAAAACAATAGGACCTAATTCTGTATTCCTCAAATATCAACTCTGATTCTGTTGGGAACTGTGTACATGCAAAGGAAAAGGCCTTCTTTAAGTTCTTATCATACGAACCAGTCCAGGAACAAGATTCTTTATCACAGGAAATTTGGTAGACAAAGTCAGTACGCAAAATCAGAGCTTAAATTATACATTTTTCTCAATATATAAATGATGCATCTCTTATTCTTCTTTTTATTTGGAAAATAACAGCTTTTCAACATGCAGGATATTTTGTGTTATTAGACTTCCCTTTTTTTATTAAAAGGAAAAATAAAAGCAAAAGTCAATATGACAAGGGGATCAAGTGTGCCATCAGTAAATTTGCAGACAATGACAAGTTGGGTGAGAGTGCTGATCTGCTTGAGGATAGGAAGGCTATGGAGAGGGATCTGGACAGGCTGGATTGATGGGTTGAGGCAAATTGTATGAGGTTCAACAAGGCTTGGGGAACAGTGGCTGGAAAGCTGCCCAACAGAAAAGGACCTGGGAATATTGATCAATAACCAGCTGAATATGACCCAGTAGTGTGCCCAGGTGGCCAAGAAGGCTAACAGTCCTGGCTTGTGTCAGAAACACTGTGGCCAGCAGGAGTAGGGAAGTGATTGTGCCCCTGTACTTGGCACTGGTGAGGTTTCACCTCGAGTACTGTATTCAGTTTTTTGCCCCTCACTACAACAAAGACATTGAGGTGCTGAAGTGTGTCCAAAGAAGGACAACAAAGTTGGTGAAAGGTCTAGAGCATGAGTCTTATGAGGAGTGTCTGAGGGAGCTGGGATTGTTTAGTCTGGAGGAAAGGAAGCAGGGGGGTGACCTTATTGCTCTCTACCTGAAAGGCTATTGTGGTGAGGGGGGTCTTAGTCTCTTCTGCCAAATAACAAGTGAAAGAACATGAGGAAATAGCCTCAAGTTGTATCAGAGGAGGTTTAGATTGGATATTAGGAAATATTTCTTCACCAAATGAATTGCCAAGCATTGGAACAGGCTGCCCAGGAAAGTGGTTGAGTGACAATCCCTGGAGGGATTTAGAGGTTGTGTAGATGGTGTTCAGGGACATGGTCTAGTGATGTACTTGGTGATCTTAAAGGTTTTTTCCAACGAAAATAATTCTAAAACTCTATGATTCTATATGTGTTTTCTGGAACCATTAAAAACACTTAATTATTTTTATTGTTATGTTTACTCAATTTATATAGGAAAAGGTTCTGTAATACTGTTCTGACGATGATAAAATGGTGTTGTGCCACTCCTAGAATCAAACAGCTCTGCACTGAAGCTATGTCACTTTAAATAATATACAGTTAGGTATTATGGGTAAAGTTTGCAAACTTATAGGAAATCAGACATGATAATTAGCAACTCTCTAATCTGTTCCAAAAAAGTATTTGTACAGAGAGTTTTCATCTCCTTTCTGTGTATAAATTGCAGTAGATTGAGATGATTTTTTTTTTTTTTACTGCTATCTGTAGGCACCAGTAAAACAGCAGCAGAAGGATGAGGTACCAGAGACCAAGTTCAGCTAATCAGTGAATTCTTGGATCCCTCAGCATAGTCAAGAAATTATCTCAAACACTAGTTTGACAGGCAAAAGAGAAAAAAGTTCACTGTAAAGGTCATAGCATCATCAGCAGAGTGAGCAGTTTTTGTTAATCGATTCACAGAAACACTTACATGCATGGCTGCTTTTAATAGCTGTTTCAGCACTAAACAGCATCTGCTTGAAATGATACCCAACCACAGAAATGGACTGCAATAATAACCATCGTTCTTGTGTGTATGAAATAATGTTTGTTATAAAAACAGACCCAGAAGTCATGTAAATAATACTTTTCATTTATGAATTTGAAAGGAGCCTATACCTACAAACATTTGGTAATGTTATTTTAGTGATTACACTATCTTATAACATATAAAAGAAGCACAGCAGGGCCAAAGAGAAGGGATTGGCACTAGCAATGTGACTGTGTCAGTGTTTCTCCTTGTGGTATACTGATCTTTCTCTACCTGATCTTTACCTTTTTTGTTGTTTTTTTCTTTTACTTTGGCATCTTGGACATGGGTAAAGTCAGGAGGACACCAAAATGTACAGTCTACAATGAACAAAAAAGCTTGCTGTATTTAAGTTATAACATGCTTTTTACATATTGGTGCAAACCAGTGAGCTTGACAGTAGAGTTTTCAGTCATCTTTTCATTTGGAAAAGACTGCAGAAGAGAGGAAGGTGTGAAGTTTATTTTTCACTTTTGTAGTATAACTTACTATTGTGATAAGCCAACTTGTCACTGCTTCCATCAATACTTGTGCCTAAAGTTGTTTGCTGTTTGTCAAGGTGAACAGCATTTCCACTGTGTCTTCACAACATTTCCACTGTGTCTTGTTCTTTGTGTAATGCTGGAGTTTATTGTGCAGTTGATGGTGAAAGGAAGGAGAAAAAAACCCTCTTATTTCAGCTAATAAGTAAGTCTTTGCTTGGAGTTTCAATTTATTTCATATTTAACAAAATACAGTTTCTGGGGGGGTTGTTTTTGGTTTTTTCCTTTTTTTTTAATATATATATATATTACCCTTCCAGCAAATATTCCTGGAAAACACTAACTTTACATTAGTTTCTCAGTGATTTTTTTTTTTAAAAGAAATCTGTGAATAGTAGCAATTGAGAATCTTGTTTTGATTGATTTCTGTAGTAGCCTTATCTTTTTTTTGTACATCTTATTTTCATATCACATTTGTAAATACATATCACTTATGTAAGGAATATTAGACATGACTATAAATATGACATTTATAAAGAGATCTAAGGAAGTTTGGTTGGTTGGTTGTTTTTTCCCCTAAACTAAAATTTATGCTTAGAAGGTACAACATCTATTGTAATAAGTTATATGAAATGCAGTGATCTCATATTTATCCTACTGCTGAAGATGTGTGGGTGGTTTAACAAATATTTTCACTTCAGGTGTGCTTTCTTTTACGACCACATTTACATCAATAATTGCTGAAAGCTTAAAATAGAGGTCTAGTGTTCTTTTGGAGAAAATGAGGCTGAAGAGAGCCATTATTGCTCTCCACAATGACCTGAAAAGAGGTTGTAGTGAGGTGAGTGTTGGTCTCTTCTTCCAGGTAACTAACAACAGGACAGGAGGAAATAGTCTCAAGTTGCACCAGGGAAGGTGTAGTATGGATATTAGGAAAAATACCTTGATACATCCTTTTTTTTTTTTTTTTTTTTTTTTTTTTTTTAATGTTCTTAATATGATACTAAATTGATTTCTCATCGAAGCTGGAAGATATTTGTGTCATGCCAGCAGACAGGGATGGGAGCTGAGTGGGGTACATGGAATTCAAGTTCCTGCTCAGGCATCAGGCATGTTTATTCTTTGACATCGTTGTGGTAGCAGAAACATTTGCCTTCAAATAAATCTTTTCAGGAAGTTTTGATTTTAATAAATAAACAAATTGAGTAAAACTTTAAATGCTAACTTACTGAATTTTCAGACCTATTTGGTATAACGTAAGCAGAAATAAATTTTTGTTTTATAAAAGCAGTTTATCATCTGTCTCTGTCTATAATATTAATTTATAGATGCTACTTTTATCAGAACACTTACATCCTGTGAGATCGCAGTTTGGAAATCCTCTGTGCATTCAAAGCTTCAGAGTTCATCCATTGCTGCAGGCAGGGGAAAAAAGCCATCTGAGATAAACTGGAAAGCATTTACCTGATTCTTGAAAAGAATATACAATTCTGACAAATCCCTGCGTGCCTGCAGGGATATGACCTGATTAGTCTGCCAACAATACCAAGCTGAGTGGTGCAGTTGACACGCTGGAGGGATAGGATGCCATCCACAGGGACCCTGACAGGCTTGAGAGGTGGCCCTGTGCTAACGTCATGAAGTTCAACAAGGCCAAATGCAAGGTCCTGCATCTGGGTTGGGGAAACCCCAAGCACAAATACAGGCTGGGTGATGAGTGGATTGAGGCCAGGGCTAAAGAAAGAGACTTCGGAGTAGTGATGGATGAGAAGCTGAACATGAGCTGAAAATTTGCGTTTTCCGCCCAGAAGACCAACTGTACCCTGGATTGCATCAAGAGAAGCGTGGCCAGCAGGTCGAGGGAGGTGATTCTCCCTCTCTACTCCACTCTCTAAAGGCCCCACCTGGAGTACTGTGTCCAGTTCTGGAGCCCCCAACGGAAGACATGCACCTGTTAGAACGAGTCTAGAGGAGTGCCACGAGGATGATCCAAGGGCTGGAGCACCTCTCCTATGAGGACAGGCTGAAAGAGTTGGGGCTGTTCAGCCTGGAAAAGAGAAGGCTCCAGTGAGACCTTATAGCGGCCTTCCAATACCCGAAGGCGCCTACAAGAAAGCTGGGGAGGGACTTTTTACAAAGGCAGTTAGTGATAGAACAAGGGGTAAAGGCTTTAAACTGAAAGAGGGCAGGTTTAGATTAGATACTAGGAAGAACTTCTTTGCTGTAAGGGTGGTCAGACACTGGAACAGGCTGCCCAAGGAAGCTGTGGATGACCCCTCCCTGGAAGTGTTCAAGGCCAGGTTGGATGAGGCTTTGAGCAACCTGGTCTAATGGAAAGGTGTCTCTGCTCATGGCAGGGGGGTTGGAACTGGATGATCTTTAAGGTCCTTTCCAACCATAGCCATTCTATGATTCTATGATTCTATAAGTTGATTTGATCACTGCTTAGGTTAATGTAGAATTTTATATCGAGGACTTTCAGAAAATTTAAATTATATATTATTATTATCTAAGGTCTTGATAGATTGTACGGTGAATTTCGTAATTGTGGAATCTGAAAACTTCTGTGGAAAAATATAACTTTTAGAGGTACATGCTAGGTAAGAACTGTCTTTCTGGAACAGGTTATCTTATGGAGAAAGAGGGATATGTACATCTCTCAGTATAAGATGTTTACTGAACTGAAGAAGATGAAGTTAGAAGTCTCTGTTATGTAAAAAGCATTAAAAAATTGCTTGCTAATTAAGTGTAAACTTATGTTCATGATGCAGGGCTTTAGCATAACCATCAAAGGGCTGTTTTTTGGTACAAGATCACCCTTGCTTGCCTTCGACAGATGCATCATGCTAATAGCTCAGTTTTGCCACAGGAGCTTGTTTGTAATTAATTATTATTGCTGTTCACTGTTTAACACAGAAGAGTTTAATCCCTTCCATTTAAAGATGGTACACATTTATCTCTGTTTCCATCATATTTTAATACAGGACATGGTCTGTTTAAGATGTAACCTCATGGCCTGCTATGATAGTGCAGAGATATTGTCAGAACCTCAGGTTAACTTGTTTAAAAAATACAGGAATATTTTCTTGAGAGCTGGCAAATCTCAAGAGGTAAGAAATTAATGATATTGGTAGATGAAGAAATTCCCCTAGTAGCATGTAGCACATCAGTGTCTGTCAGCTAATTCCCAGGAATACTCCAAATAACGTTGTCCTCTAGAAAATGCAAGATAATTCACCAAAGCTAAGCATGTCGATTGCAGAAAATTCAGTGAGACAGTTGATTTTACGATAGTTAGTCTGATAACTCTGCTGCAGAAGGACATTTCTGCATGGGAAGTTAATGCAGAATAACTTACATCCAATAAATTAATATCCTAGTTTATTGTGCTGTCGCTCACACAGGTAGACAAGCTCTCAGTACAGACTGATTTACTTGATATTAAAGGGGTTTTTTTGTTAGACTTATTAGTCCAAATGTGGTGAGTTTTTTTTTTTTATTTTGGGGTGCTTTTTTGTTTTTTGTTTAAGTTAGGGTTTTTTTCCTTCTATTTACCCCAAAGTACAGTAAGAGTAGAGTTGCTTTTTTTTTACTGTGTTTGATGCTAGTCTTATGAGATAGTAAGAGTTAATTTGATCAAACTTGTAATATCAAACCATTTGTACTACTCTCAGTGAAACTCAACACAAATTATGTAAGTCCCTCAACGGCGCTAAACAGCATTTTACACGGTCGAAATACTGCAGATGGTCCTCAAGAAGGGGGGAAAAAAAAACTCCTACCTAAATAAACTGTATAATTTTGCAAATTAAGAAGAATGCATGTTGATGATGTTTGGTTGGTTGGTTGATCTTTTATTTTTGTATGTTTGAACCAACAGCAACAAAGCTGTATTAAGTGACCCTTTCCTGTAAAATCTTAACAGATGTGATTTACAGGGTCGGTATGGAAAAGAAAAGTAAATTTATGCACCAACTTCACAGAAAAAGAATATTTAAAACAACATTTTTGTATACTTTTCAATATATGCTTATAATGTATTTAGATTTTTTAAATATGACGATTCAGAAGCATAAAGGAGACTGGAGTGCATAGCTTGCAAAGATAAAATTGTCAAGTATTTGAAAAGCTAAATCTTGAAGAATGAGTTTTGGAGAATGGATGCTGTAATTATTGGTGGGCTCACGCTCTTTCTGAATTCCATCATGCACTTTACTAAAATTATTTTATTTTTCTTAGTTTTATTATGCTATGATCTTTGCTATTTTCACACATCACAGCACTGTCATGCCATCAATTTTGCCTTCTGACTATATCTGCAGAATTCCCTCTTTCCCTCAGCAGGCAAAATGTACCATCTACTCTACTACAAGGACACTAATAATGCCACTCCTGTTAATCAACTACTGGGGAACTCCTATGAGAATGCATTCAGCATTCAGCCCAAAAACCTGTAACTAAAAGTCACCTCCAGGACACCTGACCACCCTTGAAGTGTTTGTTCCAATATGTTAACCTCCTGCTTCTGCAGGAGACGCTGAATCTCAGCTAGGGCATTTAGATTTAGTGGCTTTTTTAACTTAAGAGGTATAAATTGCTCTGATTGGTATGGCTTGCGTTGTCCCCTGCCTGCTCTACATATTATTTTTCTAGCTATATGAATAAACGTATATAAACATAACATTAATATAATAAATAAAATAAAATAAAATAAAATAAAATAAAATAAAATAAAATAAAATAAAATAAAATAAAATAAAATAAAATATAATAAAATAAAATAAAATAAAATAAAATAAAATAAAATAAAATATAATATAATATAATATAATATAATATAATATAATATAATATAATATAATATAATATAATATAATATAATATAATATAATATAATATAATATAATATAATATAATATAATATAATATAATATAATATAATATAATAATATAATATAATATAATATAATATAATATAATATAATATAATATAATATAATATAATATAATATAATATAATATAATATAATATAATATAATATAATATAATATAATATAATATAATATAATATAATATAATATAATATAATATAATATAATATAATATAATATAATATAATATAATATAATATAATATAATATAATATAATATAATATAATATAATACTTTATAACATTGCAGACCCAAACCTCTGAACTTTTTAGACTCTGACTGAAAATGCTAGATTTCTCCTTATTTCATTAGTGAACTAAGTTGCCTTCTCTGACAGTTTTTCTACAAACAGAAGTTTCTATTACATTTCTTAAGCAACCAGTGTAGAATGATTAATTTATATTAGCATTACAAAGTTTCACCCAACAATGGCTATTCAAGGAAGAAAACAAAATTGTCCTCATAAAATGGTTGTTACTATATTACACTGGAATTTCTGAAGCAATACTATTTCTGCAGCAATGAAACGCATGGAATAACCTGGTATTTATCCACAGAAACTTGCTAATTAACACAATCAATGTATAAATCTACTGATCAGTACAAACAATGGGTGTCTTTTTTCTTGCCTTTGATGTAATTTGCTTTTGCTGTTGCCACCACTTGAAATTAGAGTAGAAGAGCTGGTCTGATCTGTGCCTCTAGAATCACTGATGAGATCCTCATCACTCAGTCATGGCATTGTTTTTGCTGATTCAGGTTGCAGTGAAAGACAGATTTCTTAGATGGGTAATGCTGGGTTTACTGTTGCAGTGTCACATTTGAATAGCACTCTTGTTCCTGTGAACGTTCACCAATTTTTATCTTTAAAATCTTTTCCCTGTGTTTAAATTATGCATGACTTAATTGTTTGAAGTTAACTTTCTGCATATTCTTCTTGGCCTCATCCTGCCAATGCCTGTTAATCATTACTAAAGCAATTGATAAAAATCCAGCTCCATAAATGCTTATAATACATCTCCACAAGACACTAAAAAAAATCTTCAAACACATATAGGCTTTGTGATACACTTAGACATTGTTCTTCAAAAGATCTCTTTCCTTATGTGTATTATCTCTTTCTCATATAACAAAAATCTGTTACTTTTTTTCCTTCTTATATGAGCTTTGCTTTGCTGATAGGAATCAGAATATTCAAAGGCTTTTGCAGAAGGAACAAAAATATTGCATATTTTTTTTTCCTGAAGACATTATTTCTAGATGATTTGTGAAGAAGATTGTTGTTTTCCTGTCTTTTCTTTGCATTTAAACATCTTTCTGGAAGGGAAGCAAAAAGAAAGCAAAACAATTCAAAAGATTTTTCTGTTTAAACTGTAATTGTAGATACCAGTGAGAAAATTCTCACCCATAATCTTTATTTCTATTTTCCCAACACACCTAACTAGGTTAAAGAATGAGCAATTTTTTTTTTTTTTTTTTTTAAGCTATTATATGCTAGTGGTGACAGAAATCTATTGGAATCTATATATGACAATTGGTTAATATAGTTTGATTATGTTACTTCCCTCTAATTATTTATGTCAATGTAGTGATCTTGAAGGGTTGCATTTGAAACCTATCTAGTAGAAAGGATTTTCTGAATTTCTTTTTAAAAAATATTGCCATTAAAAATAAAAATTAAATAGCATAGCAAAACATGCTGTAAAATAATTTATAGAAGTAATATTCAAATGTTCATCAAAATACAGGAAATAAATTCAGAGATTTTACATTTCCCAGGTACGTATACAGGAACTGCTACTCTGAAAGCTCATTAGCCTTTATGAATCTCAAATAACTAATGGAGTAAGGGTTAAATAATTCTGTGTAATAACAACATAAAACTATGTGTTTTTAAGGTATGGTTTACAACCAAGCTTTGAGTTTACCTTTTGAAATTGTCACATGACTCTTCATTAAACACAGTGGAGGAAACTGCATTTCACAGCAGTCCCAGAAAAGCCTGTGGCTTGGTAAATCTTTCACATAGTTTATTATAAATGCTTAATAGCCTCTGGATAAGCTCTGACTTAACTTATTTGACTGCATATTTTTGTTTACCACAGTTTTATATGCAGAGATCTGTAAAACTTTTTCTTTTTGTACTGTACATAAACATTATAATCAGGTAAAATCACCAGAAACAGAATGTTACTAGTGTTTGTTTTATTGAGAGATATGGTGCAGAAATGAGTTTGCCTAAATCTCTTTTTCATAATTCTGTTTAAGTTGCTCTGTTGTCTGTTCCCTTAGTAGAAAATATGAATTTATACCTTTTTTTAAAAACACTCCAGCAATGTATTTATTTTTTAAAACATCTCCAGGGGGCTAGAATATTTCCAAATACTTTTCAAAGAAGAACTGGTGTGAAAATTACTAAAAAGGACAGATAAACATTGGTGATTGTATACTCTTTTATTAAATAGTAAAATAAATATGATATTTGTCAAAATATGACGCTGTACTACAGCCATCCTATAGCAGAGAAACAAGAATTCTGATTTCATGCACTAACCTTTATATACAGGGGATTATTTTTTTTTTTTTTTTCCTTGGTGGGAAATCACAATTACAGCACTTTATATTGAACTGCAAACCATTTGCTGACAGCTGACTTCAAAGTAGGATTGAAGTACAAATTTGGAGTACAAATTAGTGTTTGCCCCTTAGCAGTACTATTTTCCCAAAAGAACAAGAATATACAGTGCTAGCCCAGTGACCAGTATCAGCATGTACCCCCAGAAAATAACAATTCGAGTGAAGCTATGTGTCATGAAGTTTGGTTGAAGAGAAGCACAAAAGTGGAGATTGCTTCAAGCTTTGTAAAACTTTCTCTGTCTTTCTGCATCCCTTCCAACTTGCTTTCCAATTAAGCTGTGATCTTTAAATTAATTATTCATTCTCAGACCTCTGATTTTCAGGTTATATACATGTCAGCCAAGCAGCCTTCCCACACCTATAAGTAGCTGGGCTTTTGGTAAAGAAGGCTCAGTATTTTACTGGCTACCTGGAAGCTGAACAATAACTGTGGATTCTGGAGATATCTAGTAAGTGTCCTGAATGAGTCTGCAGTCTTGAAGCATCTGATGCATCCTCATCAGCACAGTAATCATTATATTGCTAACACTTGACCAGTACTGGAATATCAAAGTCTATACAAGGAAGCAAAAGAGATAAATTACACGGGGTTTTTTTTTTTTTTCTGGAACAAGTCAATGTCAACTGTCATGCAAATCAAGTATATGAAGACTGTTAGGTTAAAAAACCCCACAATATGAATATAAAGTTAAAGGTCTGCTGTGGAATTAAGAGAAACTTGTTCCTTTGTACTACCTTAAGTCTTTCTTATGTGTATTCTCCAGTTATCTTTTAAAGTATGGCAGTGACTCATTCATTAGAATTATACATCATCAACATAATAAGCTTATGGCATTCCTGTTCAAACAAAGTATATTATTTTAAATATATTTTCTCTTATTATTATTTTTCCCAAATAGGTCATGAGATGATGTAAGTAAGGTAAAAACAACTTGTGCATCATGTGAAAATACAAGGCTTTTTTTCTCCTGGAAGTTATCTGAATTGTAGACAAAATATGACCTTACAGTGGTAATTGACAGTGTACAAACTCCTGCTTTTTATGATGTGCCTTAGGTCTCTATGCAGTGCAGTATTTCTGTACACAGACATAGGAGCTTAATAGGTGCTAACAGCTATGTCTTCCCTCTGCTCTCCTTTACACACTGTAGACATGCTTAGAAAGGCATAAAGTAAGCAGGTACATTTGCAACATGTTTTTTTTCCTGTACAGTGTTAGGTAAAACATATTTAGCAGAACCTTTTATGAGTTACAGAAGATAAATTGTGGTTTCAGCCACTAAGGGCATCTCTGAGAAAGTTTTGTTTGAGGAACTGACCAAGGTTACTTCTCATAGTTGACATCTTGTACAGTATACAAGCATAAATCACAGACTAGCTTTTGTCTGCCTCACATTCATGACAAAAAGGTTTACAGTTCGACCTTCACAAGGCACATGCTATAACTATGTTTTACAATGTAAAAGTCACCTTTAAAGAAAGAGAAGGGATAAACAGAGTAATAAGAATCTTTTTAATCATGTATCATACAGGGAGGTTACTCCTTATATTTTTTATTCTTATAAAAACAGTGCTTTGGCTATAAACATTTATGTTCATATTAGTACAAACATAGAAAAATGAACTTTGAAAGGAATTCACTGCTTATTTATGCATTTTTCCATTGTAGAACTAGTCTGCAGGCTAGTGGACAAACTTGCTGAGGGTGCATTCAATCCCACTGTCCATGTCTCCGACAAAGATGTTGAAGAGCACCTGCCCCAATACTGACCCTTGAGGGACACCACTCATCACTGGTTTCCGCTCAGACATTGAGCTGTTTGAGTATGACTATCCAGCCAGTTCCTTATTCAGTGCGTGGTCCATTCATCAAACCCACACGTTCTCAAGTTAGAGACAAGGACCTCATATGGGCCAGTGTCAAATGCCTTGCACAATTCCATGTAGATGACACCAGTTGCTTTAGCCTTATCCACCAAGGTTATAACCCTGTCATAAAAGGCGACCGGATTGGTCAGGCATGATTTGCCTTTGGTGAAGCCATGCTGGTTGTAAGCAACCATCTTCTCATTCTCCAAGTACCTTAGCATAGTTTCTAGGAGTATCTGCTCCATGATCTTGCCTGGCACTGAGGTGAGACTGAGTGGCCTTCCAGGTCTTCTTTGTTTCCCTTTTTAAAAATGGAAGTTATGTTCCCCTTTATCCTGAATTCTCAAATATGATGCATAGTGGCTTTACAACTTCATCTGCCATTTCTCTCAGGACCCGCGGATGCATCCCATCAGGTCCCATGGACTTGTGCACCTTCATGTTCCTTAGGTGCTCCGGAACCTGATCTTCTCCTGCAGTGGGCAGCTTTTCATTCTCCCAGACCCTTCCTTGGATTTCTAGGACTTGGGCAGTGTGGCACGAGCCCTTGCCAATGAAGACTAAGGCAAGAAAGTCATTGAGCACCTCAGCCTTCTCAATGTCCCAACTGACCAGGTCTCCCATTGTCTTCCAGAGAGGGCCCACATTTCCCCTAGTTTTCCTTTTCTCCCCAACATATCTAGAAAAGCTTTTTTTGCTGCCCTTGACATCTCTGGACAAATTTAATTCTGTCAGGGTCTTGGCTTTCCTAACCTGATCCCTGGCCACTCGGGCAATTTCTCTGTATTCCTTCCAGGTTACCCGTCCTTCCTTCCACCCTCTGTAGGCTTCTTGCTTGATCCTAAGTTTGTTCAGGATCTTCTGGTCCATCCATGCAGGCCTCCTGCTGTTTTTGCCTGCCTTCTTCTTTGTTGAGATGCACTGCTTCTGGGCTTGGAGGAAGAGATCTTTGAGTATGATCCAATATGATCCAACTGTCCTGTACCCCTCTTCCATCCAGGAATTCATCCCATGGTACCTGACCAAGCCGATCCCTGAAGAGCTCAAAGTCTGCTCTCCTGAAATCCAGAGTGGTGATCTTACAGGGCCTCACTGCCCTAAGGATCTCAAATTCCACCATTTCATGGTCACTGCAGCCAAGACTGCCTGAGAGCTTCATGTTCCCCACCAACCCCTCCTTGTTGGTGAGAATAAGGTCCAGCATAGCATCTCTCCTCATCAGTTCCTCGACCACTTGGAGAAGGAAGTTGTCTTCCACACATTCCAGGAACTGCCTGGATTGTTTGTGGCCTGCTGTGTTGTCCTTCCAACAGATAGCAGGTTGGTTGAAGTCCCTGATAAGGACCAGGGCTTGTGAACATGAGGCTGCTTCTTATCTGCCTATAGAGCACCTCATCTGCTTGGTCTCCCTTGTCTGGCAGCCTGTAGTAGACCCCCACTGTAATATCCCCTTTCCCTGCCTTCCCTTTAATCTTGACCAATAGACTCTCAGTTAGCTTCTCATCTGTCTCCAGGTGGAGCTTCATACAATCCAGCTGACTGTTGACACAGAGGGCAACACCCCCTCCTCATCTCCCCAGCCTGTCCTTCCAGAAGAGCTTGTGTTCTTGCATTCCAACACTCCAGTCATAGGAGGCATCAAAGGACTTTCATCCTAGGACTTCATATTTTAGGGACTTTTTCAAAATATCTACAGTCCTGTAAATATTTGTTTCCTACAGTTAATCAATAGGATGTCCAGCCTTGTGTTTTGTTTTAGCCTAACGGTATTTTAACCTATTGTGTGGTGCTCTTCAGGCATGTACTTCCCAGCGTTACTACTAGCAGTCCCAGTTACATCCCCTTCCCCCTTCCAATCTAGTTTAAAGCTCTGTTAATTAACCCCCAGTACTTCTTGCCCCAGGATCCTTTTCCCCTTCTGAGACACGTGTATTGCATGTTTGCCAGTAGCCCTGGAGCTGGGTAAACCTCCCCATGGTCATAGAAACCAAATCTCTTCCTGTGGCACCAGCCTCTAAGCCATGCGTTGATCAGGTGAATCTTCCTGTTCCTGTCAGTAAACCTCCCTGCCACTGAAGGAGTTGAGGAAAACACTACCTGTGCATCCAACCCTGCAACCTGTCTCCCTAATGACCTGAAACCCTTTTTAATTGCTTTTGTACTTTTCTCTGAAATCTCATCACTACCAGCTTGGATGACAAAAAGCGGGCAGTAGTCTGAGGGCCGCACCAGGCCAGGGAGGTTCTTACTGATATCCCTAACCCGGGCCCCAGGGAGGCAGCAGACTTCCCTGTGGGAGGGATCTGGTTGACATGGGTCCCTCAATTCCCCTTAGAAGGGAATCACCTACCACGATTCCCTTCCTTTTTCTTGGTTGAACTAGTCCTGAGCTGCGGGGATGACTGATTCACCCTGGATGTCTTCCTGAGTGGTTCTTCCTTTTTATCCTCACTCTCCTAGCTCTCAATTTCCAAGGCCCCATACCTGTTGTGCAGTGGTAACTGGGGAGGCAAGGGAGGCCAGCAGGAAATTCACACGAGATACAAATTAATAATCTTCAGCTGAAGGCCCTTTGTTCCCTTTTGATTGTTTAGGTTGGAAAGAAATGAAACTTCCTTTTGCTTTTTCTGTTTCTAATTAGCATGTTGTGACAACCCATCTTATTTTCTATCTTTCACGAGAGTTTTGATATATTGCTGTAAAGTGGATGTAATTAGCTGAGGCCAGTTGTATAACTCTCAGTTAGTTCTGTCATCAAAACTTTTATACACTGGATTCCCCTTTTCTTTTTTCAAGACTGATCTCCCTCACAGAATCATAAAATTGTACAGGTTGTAAGGGACCCATGGAGCTCATTTAATCCAACGCCCCTGAGAAAGCAGGTTCACTCAAAGCAAGTTGCACAGGACTGCATCCAGATGGGTTTTGAATGTCTCCAGAGAGGAGACTCCACAACTTCTCTGGGCAGCCTGTTCCAGTGCTCTGGCACCCTCACAGTAAAGAAGATTTTCCTCTTGTTTAAGTGGAAACTCTTGTGTTCCAGCTTTTGCCCGTTGCCTCTTGTCCTATTTTTGGACACCAGTGAAAAGAGTCTGGCCCCATCCTCTTGACAACCGCCACCCTTTAGGTATTTAGAAACATTAACAAGGTCCCCTCTCAGTCTTCTCCAGGATAAACACACCCAGCTCTCTCAGTGTTTCCTCGTAAGAAAGATGTTCCAGCCCCTTAACTATGTTTGTAGCCCCCTGCTGGACTCTCTCCAGCAGTTCCCTAACTCTCTTGAACTGGGGAGCCACGAACTGGACACAATACTCCAGATGCAGCCTCACCATTGCAGAGTAGAGGGGGAGAATCACCTCTCTCAACTTCCTTGTCACACTCTTCTTAATGCACCCCAGGATACCACTAGCCACAAGGGCACATTATTGCCTCATGGTCAACTGGTCATCCACCAGCACTCCCAGGTCCTTCTCTGCAGGGCTGCTTTCCAGCAGGTCAACCCGCAACCTGTGGACCTGGAGTAACCCCAGGTGCCTGGGGTTACTCCTCCCCCGGTGCAGGACCCTACACTTGCCCTTATTGAACTTCATCAGGTTCCTCTCCGCCCAGCTCTCCAGCCTATCCAGATCTCACTGAGTGGCAGCACAGACTTCTGGTGCATCTGCCATTCCTGCCAGTGTAGTGTCATCTGAAAACTTACTGAGGGTACACTCAGTCCCTTCATCCAAGTCACTGATGAATATGTTGAATAGGACTGCACCTAGTACTGACCCTTGGGGAACACCTCTAACCACAGGCCTCCAACTAGATTCTGAACTGCTGATTGAAACCCTCTGAGCTCTTCCATCGAGCCAGTTCTTCACCCACCTCACTGCCCCCTCATCTCACCCTCACTTCCTAAGCTTACCTATGAGGATGCTATGGGAGACAGTGTCAAAAACCTTGCTGAAGTCAAGGTAGACAACATCCACTGCTCTCCCCTCATCCACTCAGCCAGTCATGCCATCACAGAAGACTATCAGATTGGTCAATCATGATTTACCCTTAGTAAATTCATGTTGACTCTTCCCGATAACCCTATTTTCCTCTATATGTTTAGGGATGGTCTCCAGAATGAACTGTTCCAGTGATGGAGATGAGGTTGACTGGCCTGTAGTTTCTCAGGTCCTCTTTCTTGCCATTTTTGAAGACTGCAGTGACATTTATTTTCTTTGGTCCTCAAGCACCTCTCCTCCATGACCTTTCAAGATGATGGAGAGTGGGTCTAGGATAACATCCACCATCTCTCTCAGCACTCGAGGGTGTGTCCTATCAGGGCAAATAGATTTGTGCGTGTTGAGTTTGGTTAAATGATCCCTAACCCAGTCCTCCTTGACAAAGGGAACATCTTCCTCTTTCCAGACTTTCTATTTTAACTCCATGGCCTGGGGTTCCTGAGGGGCAGCAGTAAAGACTGAAGCAAAGCAGGCATTCGGTAACTCTGCCTTCTCTGCATCCTGTCACCAGGGCACCCACCTCATTGAGACCTTGCCTGGAATACTGCATCCAGCTTTGGAGCCCTCAACACAGGGAGGATGTGTACCTGTTGGTGCATGTCCAGAGGAGGGCTACAAAAATGATCAAAGGGCTGGAGCACCTCTCCTACGAAGACAGGCTGAGAGAGTTGGGGTTGATCAGACTGGAGAAGAGAAGGCTCCAGGGGGACCTTCAATCCATCCTGTGGGGATGTAACTAGGAAGGCTGAGGCCCATTTGCAACTAAATCTGGCAAAAAAAGATTAAAGACAACAAAAAAGGCTTTTTTATTTACATCAATAACAAAAGAAAGACTAGGGAAAATGTGGGTCTGCTGTTGAATGAGGCAGGTACCCTAGTTTCAGGAGATGCTGAGAAGGCAGAGATACTGAATTCCTTCTTAGCTTCAGTCTTTACTGCTAAAAGTGTCTCTCAGGAATCCCAGATGCCAGAGGGAAGAGAGAGTCTGGAGATAGGAAGACTTCCCACTTGGTCGAGGAGGAACTGGTCAGAGATAGCCTAAACAAAATCAATATACACAAATTCATGGGCCCCAGTGGGATGCACCCACAAGTGCTGAAGAAGCTGGCAGACTTGATTGCTAAACTGTTCTTTATCATCTTTGAAAGGTCCTGGACAGTGGGAGAGGTGCCTGAAGACTGGAGGATAGCCAATGTCACTCCAGTCTACAGAAAAGGCAAGAATGAGGATCCAGGAAACTACAGGCCAGTCAGCCTCACTTCCATACCTGGGAAGGTGATGGAACAGCTCATTCCTGATAAAATCTTTAAGCAATTGGAAGAAAAGAAGATTATTGGCAGTAGTCAACATGGTTTCACTAAGGGGAAATCATGCTTGAACAATCTGGTAGCCTTCTATGATGTCATCACCAGCAGGGTAGATGAGAGGAGAGCAGTGGATGTTGTCTTCCTTGATTTCAGCAAGGCTTTCAATAGTGTCTCCCACAATATCCTTGTAGCAAAGCATAGAAAGTATGGGATAGATGAGTGGATGGTCAGGTAGATTGAGAACTGGCTGACTGGCAGAGCTCAGAAGATTGTGATCAGTGGTGCAGAATCTAGTTGGAGGCCTGTACCTAGTGGTGTTTTTCAGGGGTTGGTACTGGGTCTGGTCTTGTTTCACATCTTCGTCAGTGACCTGGATGTAGGGATAGCATCCACCTTCAGCAGGTTTGCTTATGATACGAAGCTGGGAGGACTGGATGACACACCAGAAAGCTGTGCTGCCTTTCAACAAGGCCTGGACACACTGGAGAGTTGGGCAGAAAGGAACCTGATGAGGTTCAACAAAAGCAAGTGTAGAGTTCTTCACCTGGGGAGGAATACCCACATGAATCAGTACAGGTTAGGGGCTGACCTGCTGGAGAGGAGCTCTGTGGAAAAGGACCTGGGTGTCCTGGTAGTAGACAGCAGGCTGGCCATGAGCCAGCAGTGTGCCCTTGTGGCCAGGAAGGCCAACAGTATCCTGGGGTGCATTAAAAAGAGCATAGCCAGCAGGTCAAAGAAGGTTCTTCTCCCCCTCTACTCTGGCCTATTGAGCCCACATCTGGAACACTTTGTCTAGTTCTGGACTCCTCAGTTCAGGAGGAACAGGAATCTTCTAGACAGAGTCGAAAGGAGGGGCCACAGAGATGATGAGGGACCTGGAGCATCTCCTGTATGAGGAAAGGCTGAGAGAGCTGGGACTCTTCAGCCTGGAGAAGAGAAGACTGAGAGGGGGACCTTATCAATCCGTATAAACATCTGAAGTGTGGGGGCCAAATGGATGGGGCCTGGCTCTTTTTGGTGATGCCCGGTGACAGGTCAAGGAGCAATGGGCAAAAACTGGAACACCAAAAGTTCCACACAAACTTAAGGAAAAACTCATTTACTATGAGGATGACAGAGCACTGGAATAAGATGCCCAGACAGGTTGTGGAGTCTCCATCTCTGGAGATGTTCAAAATCAGCCTGGATGCAGTTCTGTGCAACCTGCTCTAGATGTACCTGCTTTCTCAGGGAGGTGTCCTGATCTGATGTCAGGATCATTTAAATGTCCCGATACAATGTCAGTGAACGTTTCAATACGATCCCAAGAGTGAGATTAAGACACAAATGAGGTCAAATGCTGTACACCCAGAACATCTTCTATTATGGAAAGAAGAAGTAATAAAGAGAATAGCAATATGATAGGATGGAATGAAAGATGGAAATGAAGCAAGAAGTTGGGATAGGGCTGCAAGAATAGTCACCACCATGGATCCTGCGGTGAGGCGGCGGTGATAGGGGGTGAAGGGGTCTCAGTTCCTTGGAGATGCAGGGACAAGCAGTCATGCATGTGGCTTGGTCTGGTGGTGAGGTGAGGTGTGGTCAGGCAGTCATCATCTACCCCCCAAAAACTTGTCCATGTAGTACCTGCTTAAATACCCCTTTGAGGACTGTGGTTTCCATGACAACGGCACATCCCTCTGTGCTCCCCAGCAACTGCTACATGCTTGGGGCAGGGGCATGTCTGGGCAGAATGTTTTCACAAGTAGGGGTTTTCAGGACCCTGTGATCTTGTGACTGTCCTTGCAAGCAATCTTTGAGACAAGTCCATATTGCAGTTCCTCACAGGGGGGTTGGACTAGATGATCTGAGATCCCTTCCAACCCCTGCCATTCTGTGATTCTGTGACCTTATAGCAGCCTTCCAGTACCTGAAAGGTGCTATAAGAAAGCTGAGGAAGAACTGTTCACAAGGGCGTGTAGCAATAGGAGGAGGGGTAATGGTTTTAAACTAGAAAAGGGTAGATTTAGGTTGGAAATTAGGAAAAAAGTTCTTCAGTATGACGGCGGTAGATCATTGGAACATTTTGCTCAGAGAGGTAGGGGAGGCCCCATTCCTGGAGATGTTCAAAATCAGGCTTAATGGGGCTCTGAGCAACCTGCTCTAGTAAAGATGTCCCTGCTTACTGCAGGGGAGTTGGACTAGATGATCTTTGAGGGTCCCTTCCAAAGCAATGCATTATATGATTCTATGACTCAGCAGTAGCCCCACATTTTCTCTAGTCTTCCCTTTGCTGCTGAGGTACTTAAAGAAGCTCTTCTTATTGTCCTTGACATCTCTTTCTAGATTTAATTCCAAGCAGTCCTTGGCCTTCCTCATTGCAACCCTTAAGCAACTTTAATTTCATACTACAGGCATAAAGCAAAAATAAGATAATTAGATTATTGCAAACACTTAAAAATACATGCAGAGATAAAAAACAGTTAAGAAGTCTTGTTATTAAGAAAGCCATTTTTTTTTATGTTATTTAGGGTTTTTTTCCTTTTTAATGTTATGTTTCGTTTTGTTTTTGTTATCCGTGCTTTTTATCATTTTCTAAATTGGATTAGTACATTCCTTATACCTGGGGTACTTTTTCAAGAAACTGCCTGCCCACATACTGACCTTTCTCAGGGGAAACATAGAACCAGTGTTCTTACAGTCTTCACTGACTCCCTTTGAAATTCATTTTGGAGTGCAACTAATGTATTAAAACCCTACCCCCTAACAAGTTAAAAACAAACACCTGAAATAATTTCATTGTCTATAAACAAAAGATAGTAAAAGTGTACGGTTGTAACATATGCACAGTAAGCTGAATAACAGATGTAGGAGTCCTAACAGTGGAATATTAACAAGATGTGCTAGAAGCCTGAGGATTCGAGGAAGGAATTGCTGCATTTAGTGACACTTCCTTTTCACCGCTATTTTTACTTGTACTGCTGAGATTAGGCTTACAAAAATATATTCATCTGTGCAAATGCCATGATGTTCTCTAAAATGCAGAGGTACTTTTAGTGAAACTCCACTAACTCTTAAACCAGCCACTGATTAGATATTTGAATATATTGATCATGTTTGTGTACTGGACAGCTAATCTGTTCATCTAGAAGTAATTTAGAGAAATAGAATTACTGAATCTTTTTTCCAGGGCAGAAGGAGTACTTTAGTCCAAACCCATTAAAACTGACACTTGATGAAATAATTATTTAGTGGTTTTTTTATTATTGTTGTAAGTATTTATATAATAGAGACATTTATTAAATCATCTTTTAAAAAATAGTAAAACAAAAGGAACCTAAAAGAGTTAAATAAAAGGTGGATTAGTGGGTTTGGTGAAGGTAATGGAGTAAATGAAATAACAATGGTGAACATAACCTGACTGAAAAGAGCAGGATTCTGAGAAACAAGCAAAAGTGATGTTTGGCATTTATTTTGCTACAAAATATTTTGAGATTGTGTGTATGTGTGTTTGTTTTATATTTTTTTGGTTTTTTCTCTCATAATGCTGATCTTGACTGTTTAGATATTGGGAAAGGTATCCCCGTAAGTATTGAGAAAATGTGATCTATTAATAATTGACAGTAGAAATATTGAGCCATTTGATCGCATTTTTCTAGGTTACTTCTCAGAATACAGTTCCACCTTAAAAGTATGTATTTATTAGGTCAAAATCAAATAACGGGGTTATGGAACACTTTAGTAGGAAGCTTCCCCCCCACCCCCATATTCCAACATGCAGTAGAGAAACTACACCAAAATTTTCTCAGGTTCTGTCCATGTCAACTGCACACAAGAGTAATTACTTCACTGTTGGTTTGAATTTTCCTATTAGTTACACCGTTGTACATGCTTCTTTCCTCTTGAATCTGTGTTTGTAAGGAGAAAGCCAACTACATTATTTGTAAACTGTGTAGGCAGTTTATACACCATAACAGTGAAACTATACTCTGTTTTGCTGTGTTAGTGATTAACTATAGTACATTTCTTTTGTGTTCTGGGTACCTAGCCTGAAACTCCTGGTGTGTAATTTGAAGAACTTCTGGATCTTCATATGGCAAATAGTAAAGTCCTACTCCTTTTCATTTTTTATTTTGTCTTAACATTTGTATTGATATACTAAAGACCTATAGGTGTTTTACTACAAGGGAAGTTAGGTATGCATTTCTACGTACACTTAAAAAGTCACTATCTCCACCTTTTATGTTGAATTTCTCCAAATAGTAAATATTCTTGCATCACGATATCTTGGTATTTGTTCTCCATTTGCAAAGTGGGAAGGGTAGTATTAGTTAACCATATTGCAGTTTGAGAATCGTTTTTGGTTTGTTTTTTTGTTTTGGTTTGGTTTTTTTTTTTTTGTGAGAAGCTAATATAATGTGAGATCATCAGAGTACATTAACAAAATCATGAGGTAAATTAGTAATTTTCAACTACTCCAAGAACTGAATGAGACACACAGAACATTACAGACATCTGCATATTGAACACTATGGTCAAAAGAAATAGTTAATACATTTTTGTGCATAGCACACAATTGTTTGGGCTCTTGAAATAAGCTGGTTTTCTACAAAACAACAAACCACACTGTATAAACACAGAGCAGAATGCATCTTGGGTCTTGGAGATCAAATACAAATAGTAGTTATAGTCTTCAGAGGTAAGGTTGCATAGTCTGTCAAAAAGGAGCTGAGTTTGCTTGGAGCACAAATATAGCATGTTTGGTTTTGTCACTGAATGCTTTCCACCAATTATTCTTTAGAGGTTTAGTTTATTAATGGAGTTTTCATGCATTATACAAATGTATTCTGGTGTCTCATGAATACGTGAAAATCAAAATAAATACTCAAAATATCACTTCAATAAAACTCAGCACAAAAAGAGGCAATTTGATTAATTTCATTGCCTTCTCTTTAGAATGAAATAGTTGTGTTACATATTGTTTCTAATATTGTACAAACAAAGCAATAGTAGTCCTCATCTTCAGAATAAACATAATAGATTATTCGGAGCTACTAAAGGATTATGTTTTATGTGCAGTTTAGAAAGCCCTATGGTAGTAATTACATAGGATCATAGAATCCCAGAATGGTTTGAGTTGGAAGGCACCTTTAAAGGTCATCTAATTCCACTGCCCTGCAGTGAGTAGGGACATCTTCAACTACATTAGGTTGCTCAGAGCCCCATCCAACTTGATGTTGAATGTCTGTAGGGATGAGCCATCTGCCACCTCACTGAGCAACCTGTTCCACCATTTCACCACCCTCATTGTAAAAAAAAAAATTCTTCCTTATACCTAGGGAATCTAAATCTACCAATTTTTAGATGAAAACCATTACCTTTTCTCCTATTGCTACAGGCCCTGCTAAAAAGTCTGACTCATTTTTCTTATAGACCCCCTTTAAGTACTGAAATACCACAGTAAGGTCACCCTGGAGCCTTCTCTTCTCTAGGCGGAACAATCCCAACTCTCACAGCTTTTCTTCATAGGAGAGGTATTCCATCCCTCTGATCATTTTTATGGCCCTCCTCTGGACCCACTACAACAGGGCCATCTCTTTCTTGTGCTGACTCCAGAGCTGAACACAGTACTGTAGGTGGGGTATCACCAGAATAGAGCAGAGGGGCAGAAAGGCTTCCCTCAAAATGCTGGCCACACTTCTTTCTATGCAGCCCAGGATATGGTTGGCTTTCTGGGCTGTGAGTGCACATTGCTGGCTCATGTCCAGCTTTTCATCCACCAGTACCCCCAAAACTTTCCCCTCAGGGATGCTCACAATCCATTCTCCACTCAGCCTGTATTTGTGCCTGGGATTGCCCCGATGCAGGTATAAAACCTTGCACTTCACAGAATCACAGAATGGTTGAGGTTGGAAGGGACCTCTGAAGGTCATCTAGTCCAACCACCCTGCTCAAGCAGGGACTCGTAGAACACGTGAACTAGGATTTTGCCCAGGCAGTTTTTAATATCTCCAGGGAGGGAGATTCCACAACCTCTCTGGGCAGCCTGTTCCAGTGCTCAGTCACCCTCAGAGTAAAGAAGTTCTTCCTCATGTGCAGGTGGAACTTCCTATGCTGCAATTTATGTCCATTGCCTCTTGTCCTATTGTTGGGTGACAATGAGAAGAGTCTGTCCCCATCCTCTAGACACTCTCACTTTAGATATTTATAAACATTCATCACATGCCCTCTGAGTTTTTTTTTTTGTCCAGACTGAACAGGCCCATCTCAGCCTTTCCTCATATGAAAGATTCTCCAGTCTTTTAATCATCTTACTCAGCCTTTGCTGGACACACTCCAGGAGTTCCATGTCCTTCCTGTACTGGGGAGCTCAGAACTGGACACACTGCTCCAGGTGGGGCCTCACCAAGGCTGAGTAGAAGGGGAGGATTATCTCTCTCAACCTGCTGACAACAGTCTTCCTAATACTACCCAGGATACCGTTAGCCTTCCTTGTCACAATAGTACACTGCTGGCTCGTATTTAACTTGTCCACCAAGACTCCCAGGTCCTTCCCTGCTTGGTTGCTTTCCAGGAGGTCAGCCCCCAACCTGTACTGGTCACTTGGCCTTGTTGAACTTAAAGAGGTTTGCTTGGGCCCACCTCTCAAGCTTGTCCAGGTCCCTCTGGATGACATCTCATCCCTTAGGCATCTCAGCCACACCACTCAGCTTGGTGTCATCCACAGACTTGTTAAGATTGCAGTCGACCCCACTGTCTACAATGTTGATAAAGATATTGAACAGTATGGGTCCCAATACCTGGGATCCTGAGGGACCAATTTTCAGCAGTGTCTATCTGGACATTGAATGATTGACCACCATTCTCTGGAGGAGACCATCTAACCAATTCCTCACACACTCAACAGTCGAATCACCAAATCCATATATCTCCAATTTAGAGAGAAGGATGTTGTGGAGGATTGTGTCAAAAGCCTTGCAGAAATTCAGATAGATGACAAGAGTACATCTTCCCTTGTCCAGAGATGTCGTCACTTCATCATAGAAGTCCACTAGGCTAGTCAGGCAGGATTTGCCCTTGGTGAAGCCATGCTGTCTGGAATCACCTCCCTGTCCTCCATGTACCTTAGGTTGTTCCTATAGTTTTCCTTTCTACCCTTTTTAAAAATGGGTAAAATTATTCCCTTTTTCAGTCACCAGGGACTTCACCTGACTGCCATGACTTTTCAAATATCATGGAGAGTGGATTGGCAACTACATCATCCAGTTGCCCCTGGATTCTGGGATGCATCTCATGAGGTACCATAGACTTAAGTATACTCAGGTCCCTCAGTGGTCATGAACCTGATGTTCTCTGACAGTAGGAGGGACTTTGCTCCCTCAGTCACTGCCCTGTGGTCCATCCACTCAGGAGAGATTGCCAGGGAAGACTGAGGCAAAAAAGTAATTGAGTATGTCAGCCTTCTCCTTACCTGCTGTTACCAGTTTCTCGGTCTTGCTTATCAGGAAGGGTACACTTTCTTTGTCCTTCTTTTCCTGGCTGACATTCCCATAGTGGTCCTTCTTATTAGTCTTTGTTTCCCTTGCCAAGTTCAGCTCCAGTCATGTCCTGGCCTTCCTGAACTCTTCCTTACACCAGTAGGTAGTGTCCCTATATTCATAACTCCTTCTTATTAAAAACCCCATTTGTTTTAATCGTTCCAGACATAATCCATGTGGGTGAACTTTCTAGCTGTACACAACCAGTTTAAAGTAAGTCTTCCCAGATAGGTTCCATTTATTGCATCAATCAGATTTGGGGGGCATAAATGTCATCCTGTTGCCAGGGAAATTTTATCTTACAGAGCTTTATTCATACTATTTTCTCTAGTACAGATTTGCTAGAAAACATCTAATATGGATATTTTATCTTTGTTTTCTCCCTTAGTAGTATTTAGAACTTACTTTCTTCATAAAGAATCCCATGTTTTATTTTTGTATTATGCTCAGAAGCTGGTTTTATATATATATATATATATATATATATATATATATATATATATATATATATATATAAACGGTATTATTTTCTTTAATAACCACCATGGAAAAAGGCTGTTGTGCTACTGGAGCTTTTCTGCATGCTTATTCACTTTTGACTACATCTACATGAATACTGAAGGAAAAAGGAAAAAGGAAAAAGGAAAAAGGGAAAAAAAAAAAAAGAAAAAAAAGAAAAAAAATCACCACATTATCTCAAGTGTATTAAAAAATCCTTTTGAATTTTCTTCCACAGGATTTCAGCAAATGCACTTGCTGACACAGATGCTTCCAAAAGAATACAAGTTAAGCGAATGTTGGAGAGTATTGACTCACAGTGAATTTCACATGAGTAATTGTGAAAAATCACATATGGTGCCTAATACAAAGGTTTTCAGTCATATAAAGCGTAGGATGAAGTTATTCAGTTCTGTTATACTGATTTAATGACCAAATAGGCTTTGACGCGCTTTTGATGTTTCACTGTTATGGTGTATAAACTGCCTACACAGTTTACAAATAATGTAGTCAGCTTTTCCCTTACAAACATAGATCCAAGAGGAAAGAAGGATTTTTTTAAATTTTTTTTTTTAGATGTAATACGCTTACATATTCTTGGATTCTGTTTGCACAGGCTCTTAAGAACAAAATTTTTCCACATAATAATAACACATAAAAATAAGTTAAATAATAGACAATATTTATATGCTTTTTATTAAACATTTTATTTGTTGCAAAATATTTCTTATTAATACCTTGTTCAATACCTGTTTCCGCCACTTATAAATCCTTGCTCTTTCTGAAGGGATCTTTTATTCCCAAGAACTTATTAGCAAGAATTTTATTTGGAAGAGTTAAAGAACAAAAGATTGGATAATTAGGGTGAGTTTATTATTATTTTACTTAGGGATGATCTGGTACAATTCTTAATACTTTTGATTAAGGTAAATTGCTTGGTTCCAGTTTTGACTTTGTCAGGCATTGTGTCATTTTTAATTGTTTAACTAAGAAAAACTATGCATACTTTGAGATATTTTGCACACATTTAAGAAATTTGTATGTATTTGGAACCATACATTCTACTACAGAGTACATTGGATCACCTTTATCTTTGTGTTTAATTTAATCAGAAGAATTTTCTGTTTTGCACGTGCAGTTGTTAAGTGTGTGCCACAATTTCATTTCTCACTGCTAAATAGATACACTGGGAAGAAAAAATGTCCTATTCAATGAATTTGCATTCCATTTAGTTTTTTTTCATCATGTACATAATGTATAGTGTGTAGACTTAAAGTACATAAGGAAAGCAGTTTGTGATCAAAGACTTTCCTACAGTTTCACATATTTGTTAAAATGAGATTAGATGTTGCCTGCTTAATGTTGACCGTCCTGTGTGCGCTGCCTTGCACTGTGTTCTTAAAATTTGAGAAACAAAGTCAGTCAGGTAACGATGTGTTAAGTTGCTTCCCAGGAGACGTTAAAGTTCAATTCTTTACTTACATGGTAGAAACCGCATGAAATGTCAAAAGTATTAAAGCACAACCTTGGTGGAGACGTTTTTACTTTTAAAATCTGTATTGCCATAAGGTGGCAGTGTGGCAACTAGTTTTAACTGAAGTGGAAAAAGGGACTGTTGCTCTTAGACTGATTTCCAAGGTACAAGAAAAGTAACACAGCAACAGTTTTTGATGTTTAGTGGATTTTTATTTTTTTTTTCTTTAAGTGTATGAACCGATTTTTTTGTTGTTCCTTTAAGTGTATATGCCTAAAACAACTTAGGTTACTGAAAGACAGAAATTCATAGGAGTGAAATCTCTTTTGCTAATATCTGACTTAGAATAAATATGTAAAAATAGTTTAAATATGCAATGTACAATGTAATAATCAGAAGCAAGATGAGATGCTTAGTTATGAATATGTTACATGATTTATACACATTCTTTAAAGGAAGTCCATTCTTTCCTTAGAGAAATAACATTTATTTAAAACATTAGGAGAGCGATTGTATGCCTGTGCATATATACACATAGGTATGCCCACACATGAAAATAATTCCACTTTCAAACAAATGGAAGTTGCAAATTCACAAACAACCTCCCTCTCCTCTCCTTCTCCTATATCCCCTTAACATCTTTCTTTGTTAAACACTAAAAATTAGACAAAACAGATGTGAGAATGTTCAGTGGATTCTTCACCAGCTTCAGGTGTGCATCATCCCAAATGCTTCTAAAAAAAATCCTCAAAAGATATGAAGTGTATCACCAAAATGCAGATAGAGCAGAGCTCACTGTCTGTTCTTCTCAGATGTTTTCAACACTTTTGATCTCATTTCTGCGCTAAAAGTAAGTATACAGAAGGCAGTTGGCCATTCCTACTCAACTCTGAATGTGTAGATAGTTAAAATATTTGGATCAATATCAAATGTGCAATTTTGATACAGACCACATATTCTTGTGAATCCTTTTCAGAGGTAATTATCCTTCTACAAAATATTTACTAAAAAGGCACATCTTGCAAAGTGCTGAGAATTTCAACACAAAGAAATCTGTTGAAGTTGGCACTAAAGGACCTTTGCATCCTAGATAATTAAAATAACTGGAAGGAAAAAAAAAAAAAAGAATACATGACAAGTTAATGTTCAGAACTGAATGCTATGTTTTCCACTCTCTGTAACACATTGCTGATAATCACTGGCTTTGCTATTTTAAGTCAAATTGCCGTGTTTAAAACCTAGTTCCAGTTCCAGATTTACAGTGATTTTTTTGCTTTTAATCCTTCGGATTAGCAGTTTTCTCGCACAACAGATTTATACAAATCATAAAGCAATAAAAAGCAAAAAAAAAGCAGCCTACATTCCTGATGACATTTGTCTGTATTTGAGCACATTTCTATGCATTTATAAAGGCTTGCAGAATAACTTTTCTGTTCCATAAAAGTGCTAAAATAAGTATGTATCTTCTTCAGATTTCTTTTCATTTATGTTTCTTTTCTAATTGGTAATATAAAGCTATGGATATTCGCAAACATAGTAACTTTGCAGTTCTCTAAATAAACAAGAAAGCAAGCAAGCAAACAAACAAATAAAAAATTGCATGTGCTGTCAGAGGAAAAATTGTGAAAAAATTCATTTTCCCAAGGCTGTATAAATGTTGTCTTAAACTCTTAGAGGTATCAGTGATACATTTTCATATTTCTGATAAGTATTAGAAGAAAAATAGTTATAAATACTTAATCACATGCTTCACCTATAGAATACTGGTGTTTCTTAATAAATAATAATTATTTGTTTCACCCATTAAGTTGTAAGCACAATATTTCAGGAAGTATTTTGGTATCAGTAAAAGAGTCAGCAACCAAAAAAAAAAAAAAAAAAAAAAATCTGCCAAAATCAGATTTAAAACCCAACTAAACAACTAAAACCAAAAAACCTGCCCTTTTGTTCTCTTAGGATTAGAACTGATGAAAAATAAATTAAATAGGAAAAAGAAGAGGACTATAATTCACCAGCAATGTAGTGATGCATAAGCTACACAGTGCTTTAAGTGTCTGAATTAAATGTTTAAAAGCAGGCCACACTGCTGTGAGGCTTGTGCTAGGGTTTTATCCCTTCTCAAGGACAGTTCCCTCTTGAACCCTACAAATTACAACTGGAAGCAGGTAGTGGCTTACTGAAGAAATGTGTCCCTGAAGAAATAGGTTCTGGAAGTATTGGTCCCCACACCTTAAATAGTCTACAGCTCTGAATCTTGCCATCCCACAACTGGAATGGATCTGCCTCCTACAACCCTTAACTGTTCCTCTTTCTGCAAGCCTACTTGCAACCTCTGTATTGCTCAGTAGTGAACAGCAGTACACCCCAAGGAAGTGCCCAGGTGCTGGCTGTGGGTGCTGCAGGGGTGGCCTCTGTCAAAAGAGGCTGAGGTCTACCATGCACTGGACACAGGTGGTTCCAGCCACCTCCAACAGACCCACCAAAGGACACAGCTGAGCCCCTCTGAATAGACGGTGATACCTCAGGGAAAACATGTTTAAGAAAGGGCAAAGATTCTGGACAGTGAGAGAAGGGAAAAGTGGTGGTAAACATGAGAGTGAATACCAAGGGCAGAGAAGGAGAGGGAGGAGGTGTTTCAGGTACCAGAGCAGAGATTTCCTTGTGACCCATGGAGAGAAACACACACTGGAGCAAGGGAAGAGTAAGGAGGAAGCTGCAGCAGAGAAAAATCACTGTGTCCTGATCACACATTCCCCACCCTGATATGCTGCCTGAGGCAACTAGAGAAGCCAGGAGTCATAAGTAAAGATAAACCTGAGAGATGGGGGAGGAAAAGTGTTGTATTTGTGTTTGTCTTTGTTTCTCACTACATGGATCTATTTTAATGGGCTTGTTGTGGTTTTAACCTGCAAGACCAGCAGCCAAACACCACACAGCTGCTTGCTTATCCTCCCGTGGCCCAGGGACAGGGAGAGAGAATTGGAGGGGTAAAAGTAAGGAGACTCCTGGGTTGAGATAATGCCAATATAATAGTTGAAATAAAAACCATTTAATATAATAATTATAATAATGAAAATAGTAATGAGAATTTATTATTATTATTATTATTATTATTATTATTATTATTATTATTATTATTATTATTATTATTATTATTACTATTACTATTACTATTACTATTACTATTGCTATACAAACAAGTGATGCACAGTGAAATTGCTCACCACTTGCCAACCAATGCCCAGCCTTTTCCTGGCCAGCTATCTTGGAGGAAACAAAATCCATAAACCCCAATCCTGGAAGAGAAAGAGAACAAGCTTCCTGGCCAGCCTTCATCTATAAATTGAGCATGACATTGCATGATATGGAATATCCCACTGGCCAGTTTGCCCATTGTTCTGGCTATGCTCCTTCCTACCTGTACACTAGCAAAACATAGGAAGTTGAAAAGTCCTTGATTTCTTAGCAGCAACTGAAAACATCGGTACATTAGCAACATTCTTCTCATACCAAATCCCATACTAAATCTGAAACACAATGCTGTTCTAGCTATTAAGAAGAAGATTAGCTCCGTGTCAGATAAAACCAGGACAGGACAATAAATTAAATTAATGTTCCCCAAATCAAGTCTGTTTTGTCCATAACAGTAACTGATAAGTGATCTCTCTGCCTTTACCTTGACTCATGAGCTTTTTTCATACTATTTTCTTCTCCTATCCTGCAGAGGAGGCAGAGCAAGTGAATAGCTAGATGGACATTTGGCTGTTTTCCAAAGCTTAACACTAGAATAGGCTTCCCCATTTAAAGCCTAAGACTGTCACTCCTACTGCTACTGATCTGTTTGCTTTCACATTTTTTCATCTGTTATATCCTCTTCTTTGCCTCTCTTTCCACTCTGTTAAGGGAGTGTCCCAGCTCCTTGTGCAACTTGACATAATTAAACAGAATTGTGTCACCCTCTAGATTTATATAGGAACATAGATATGTCTCAGTCATTTTTTGTTTCAAGTTTCTTTAGATTTTTCTCAGACCCATGTCTCTTGCTACCTTCTATGTTCTTTTTTCTGTGTTACATCTTTCCTCATTTATCTCCCCCATTTATCTTTCCTTTTTTTCTGTTTGAATATTTATAACGCCTTATTACTACTCTCTGGCTGAATGTGAGGACTAAAATGACAAGGGGCAAAGGGAGCAAGTTCCTGCCTTGTGCAACAGGCACGTCTCCCCTGTAGCTACGCCACCTTCACAGGTGCCTTTGAAGAACAGGTATGGGGCTTTGCAAGTGGAAACAGAAAATTACAAGAGTAATGGTACACCTAGACTGGAGGTGTAATTTAAAGTAAATCAGCCTACACCCTGCATCAAAACTTCAGCCACCAAGAAAAAGAGACAGGTTATTTTCATAGCAGCCTCCACAGTCGGAGTAACTTTGAGTTCTTTATTAACATTCCTGAGAGTAAAGTCCAAAGATCAGGAGTGGCACAAATTTCTTCCAGCAACAACAATAGGGAAAAATAATTATTATTGCTTAGTTGCAAGGAAAAAGGAAGGAGAGATGCTTTATAGTAACTACTACCAGATCTGGAGGCTGTTGTGCAGTGAAAAATCCTTAGTGTATCTGAATTATGTTAGTCCAAAATATGTGAACCATCACTCACTGTCCAAAATTTTAAGATCCTATGAATCTTGCTAGCAATGCATTAATTTAGCTCTGCAAACTACTAATGTGTCAGAGTGAGAGCTCTCAGCCTCAATAAATGAATTACAAGAGGTATTTCAAAACTTTAGAAAAAGATTTCTATTACTTTAGTATTTAAAAAATTTCTTTACTGTGTGTTGAAAGGGTGTAAAATGTAAAAAACAATTAAAACCATCTTATCTTGAATTTAAACTACAAGCAGTTTATTTTTTTTGATCAGGACACCATATTATGCTTGACTGGACTAACAGCCATGAGCACGTTATCGTCATCCGAGGTAATCACACTGAATTTCAATTTTGTTGTGGAATGTTAATTTGGGATATTATGACCACCAAGCACATGTTTTGCCTCAGAAGACTTAATCAGATGATACTATTATTTAGCATATTATTTCCCATGGGCAAATTAAGCTCAAGTGTTTAGCTCCGTGGATCCTTGAGAATCTAATTAACTACCCTGATATCACACTCAAGATAGCAGCGCATACACAGTGATACATAGCAAATCATATTTCAGTTTCTTCAAACAAATAAAGAAATTCTGATATTTTAGGGAAAAATATTAGATTTGCTTTCAATATTAAGTTTTATACTGAAGCAGTTAATGTTTATGTAAGTATACTTATAAAGGGCTTAACACCGCATTAATTTGAACTAAAAAGCAAATGGAATATATCATTATATCTCTTTTTGAGATATAACGGCATTTGTGCTGCCTTTAGCTCTATTCTTCTGACAATTAAAAGTAATTTGGGATGTCAGATGAAACAATATTTTAAAAAATTAAAATGTTATCTTTATCTACTTCAGCAAAAATTATCTGTTTCAAGCAAGTTCATAAAAGATATACTTTTGTGATTTTATGGAAACTTTATTTGTAAAAGGAATAGAATTGCCTCCTGAAGCCATTAGGTTTGAGATGTATGTATGAAGACATGAAAATCTTTTGAAGGATTAAAAAAATCCCCTAAACAATAAAAACAGTCACACGGTATAATTTTTACCTGCTAATGGGTAATTGATCTTTGTATTTAAGTTCACTTACCAAAGCAAGAAATGAGCTTTTCCAAGACTGATTCCTAATGGTATTTATTACCAAGACTGTCTCTTACTGGGATGAAGACACTGATCACTCATCATCTGTCATTAGTCTTGCGTTGGCAAGGACAAGGTCATTTTCTGCAACTTCTTTATTTTTCCTCCTAAGATACAGAATGTAGAAATCAAATCATAACTTATCAAACGACCCAGAAAGTATAACAGCATATAAAATAAATTAATTAATTTGGAAAAAAATCAAGATCTGTCACAATTTTAGATTTATTATTTAAAAATACTCAGTGTTTATTCCTTTAAACGATTACATGTATGCTACATTATGAAAAATTTCTGTTTGAAATTCACATTTAATAAAAAAGTCTAAGAATCATCACCTTATTTACCACAAGTTTTACAAGTTCCCTTTCCTACTTCCCATATATCAAAACAATCAAAAATATTAACAGAAGAAAAAAAAATTGGCTTCCATTTGTAATTTGAAATATAATTTTTTTCTGCTGTTTTACCAATTTGGCTGGATATCATTCAGTTTAAACATTTTCAGGTTCTAAATTAAGGAAGGTTATTATTGCCTGATCCATTTTCTGTTTCACTTTTTCACTGTTAGAAAAAGTATGTTTTAACAACTGTTGCTAGGGTATTTATTAAAAATAGATTTAGAACAGTACTAACATGAGAATTGTGTGGCAAAAATACTTGAGTTAAAATAGAATCATAGAAACATAGAATCATAGAATCATAGAATGGTTTGGGTTGGAAGGACCCTTTAAAGGTCATCTAGTCCAAGCCCACTGCAGTGAGCAGGGACACCTTCAAGTAGATCAGGTTGCTTAGAGACCTGCCCAGCCTGTAGGGAAGGGTCATCTACCACCTTTCTGAGCAACCTGTTCCAATGTTTCACCACCATCATTGTAAAAAATTTATTCCTTCTATTTAGCCTAAATCTACTCTCTTGTAGTTTAAAACCATTATGTACTGCTCTATCACTAAAGGCCCTGCTAAAAAGTTTGTCCCCATCTTTCTTATAGGCCCACTTTAAGTATTGAAAGCCCACAATAAGGTCACCCCAGAGCCTTTTGTTCACCAGGCTGAACAGCCCAAATCTCTCAGCCTTTCTTCAGAGGAGAGATGTTCCATTCCTCTGGTAATTTTGTGGCCTTCCTCTGGACCTGTTCCACCAGGTCCATGTCTTTTGTGTCAAGTAAAACCCAAGATTAGTTTTGATGATTATATGGCAACTGTGTAAACTCTGTAACTGATCATTTTTTAGTACATTTTTAATAAATCACATAGCAATAGGAAGATTATCAGCAATAAAAAATAATTTTAGAGGTAAATCCTTTTTCCTTCTTACATCTTACATGAGAACTAATAAAAAAAAAGACCCAAACATAATCTTACACCCAGTTTCTTTGAGATCTGACATTTCTGTGAGTAGAATTGTATCTGTACTTGTGAATCTCTGCAATGAACTTTGTCAGGAATGAGGAAAGAAATCTATTTCCTAATGGTTAAGAATGCTTTATTATATTAGAGGCCTTACTTCATATAATTTGCTTACTGTAAGATAACTCTAATGAAGAGAAAATGGACCAAACCTGACAACCACATTTATCCATAAATAGGTCTAGTTGCATATCAAATCCCACCTTCAGCTCTGTACTGTGATGGAAAAAATTCAAACAACAAGAGAGAAATCTCCAAAATCTAGGGTGGTTTTTTTTGTTTGTTTTGGGGGGGGGTTTTGTTTGTTTTTTTAGATATCCAGCTAACAGGTAAAGCTGTGTACCATTTTTCAGTTGCACAGCCACAAGTCTAATGAAGCAGCAGGATCACTGGAACCAAGGAATGTTGTTTGGGTTTTTTTGTTTGTTTGTTTTTTTATTTTTCTAAACACATAGGCAGAGTCAATAGGAACATGGTACCATTTTAACCACCAGTCCAAAATAATCTGTAAATGAATATATATCTGAGTAAATATAGTACTTACAATGATCTCAAAAGGTTGTTGACCTGAATCAAATCAGCTAGTCCATCTTGTGTATTTTGTCTTTGGCAAGTGCTAAGTGCAAGTTATTGATAAAAGTACAAAAAAATAAAAAATAATTAAAAAAAAAATCCTTGCCCAAACTTCAAACCTCCACACCAATAGTCTTTTGGTCTGCATACTGAAGGATAGTTTCCTCTTGGCTGGAGGTTGCTTACACCCATTGTTGAGTGGGTTTGTATGCTTCCCAGGATATTTTAAAAATTTGTCATCATCTGAGTTGCTTTGGGTTTGCCAGGAGCCAGTCACAGCAAGGAACACTCCATCCCCAATAAAGCAGGCTTTCTAGAGCTACCACTGACTTGTGGAGGGTGTTGTAGCTGTTTTCTGTCAATGAAAATCTGCCTACAAGGGGTATCTAACCAAGTTAATCTACTGTTCGGACTCAGCCCTTGCTCTGTATGCCTGGGTTTCTGCTGGAGTTTGGTAACACTACCTCTTAACCAGAAAAAGAAGAAAAAGCCAATAACTGGACAGAGGACTTTTCTAAATACCATTATTTTTTGTGGTTTTCTGGTCTTCCTGAAAAAAAAAATGCTTTTTGATGTATTTTTTTTAATCAGAATAAGCAAAAGGTAAAAGAATCTGAAAAAAAAAAAAAAAGGTAAAAGAATCTGAGGAAGAGCATTTCAGGGGCTTTCTATTTTTTTTTTCTTTTTTAATTTCCATAGAAACATTTTTTACTTCCTTCGCACTCCACTTCCAGAATGTATTAGCTGTGTTCTAGGAGCTGATGATGAGAGTTTTATCTCTCTGGGAGAAAAAAAGAAAATATATATGTGAGAATGAGATTATGAAAATATTGGTGAATGACTCAAAAAAGCTGAATTTGTAAATTTCCTTATATCCAGGTATATTCAATTTCCATGGTAATTAGTGAAGGTACAACAGTTCTGGTTTTCCAGGAAGAGAGATGAATGTCCAGACATTAATGAGTTAATTTTAAACCATTCCTCAGTTATGTAAATGCACAAAATGTGGTGCTACTTTCTATTCTTATTACAATCATGAGACTGTCACTATAATTGATTAATTTTGTGCCATTATTTGCTAGCGATCTCGTTGTCACAAGAATGAACTATCAGAATTATAATGCTTAGTACATTTTTGTTTTCATAATGTATTCTGATTCTCATTCTAGTGACAAAGGTTGGCACAAAATCAGACCATAGTCATAACAAAGGTTGCAAAAATAAAACAGGAAACTGTATGGAATCCATCTTCATGACAATCTCAGAACAATGAGAACAGAAATATCACAAAACAAAACTCTTTGTTCTTGTGTCAGTCTTGGTATTGTAATACTCCAATCCTGCAAAATGCATTTCTGAGCCTCTTGGATTGAATGTATTAAACTATTTTTGCAGTATGGATATCTTTCACAATATTTTAAAAATGTAAAGGGGGAAAAAAAAATAGTGTCAAAATGTGATTTTTTAGAAATAGTTTTAGTTTAATGGAAAATATAATTTGGGTGCTCACTAATTCCTAAAACTGCAACTGAGTTACTGTAGAGAGTGGACACAAACAAGGAGGAAGGAAAAATCAATTGTTGCTCTTCATAGAACTTTTATACCACAAACTAGTTACTTCTTTATGGTCTTAATTTTAGTACAATTATTTTATAAACTGCTAACATGGCAAAACTGAGTGTCAAACACAAGAAACACAAGACAGAAATAATTGCCATTTATTGTAATTTTGGGTTGTGATGTTATGAACTATGTGTGTTCTCCATGTTCTGCTCCTAAAAGGAGTATGAGCCAAGAACCATTCACAGAACTGCAGAATGGTAAGGCTTGGAAGGATCTCTGGAGATCGTCCAGTCTAACCTTCCTGAAAAAGCGGGTTCACCTGGAGCAGGCTGCACAGAATCACATCCAGATGGGTTTTTAATATCTCCAGATAAGGAGACTCCACAACCTTTCTGGGCAGCCTCTTCCAGTGCTATGGCACCCTCACAGTAAAGAAGTTTTTCTTAATCTTCATCTGGAACTTCCTGTGTTCCAGTTTATGCCCATTGCCCTTTGTCCTGCCACTGAGCACCACTGAAAAAAGTCTGGCCCCATCCTCTTGACACCCACCCTTTAGATATTTATAAGCATTGACAAGATTGCCTCTCAGTCTTGTCTTCTGCAGGCTAAACAGACCCTGGTGTCTCAGCCTTTTGTCATAGTCCCCTAATCATGGTGAATTCATTTTTGATTCTCTAGGGTAAACTAACCTAGTTCTTTAACACTAAACTGATCATTTGCACACAGTCTCTAAATTTGTCTGTCCTTCTGTCTAATGTTAGTTTTTCTTTTAGCATCCAAATTTTTTAAACTCTCTGTTGGAATGAAGACCATTATTAATATGCAAACAGATAGGTAAACAAGCCTGGCTAAATTCTGTTGTATTGTAAACACAAAGAAAAACAACCTGTTCCACAGCTTGGTGGACACATAATTGGACTGTGAAAATATTTCCTGAACAACGAAACAACAATAATAAATGTTTTAATTCAAAGGTCAGTCCATATTTCTAACTTGAATATTTTATATATTTGGCTGTGAGCTCACACTTGACATACAACTCAAAGTTTTATCTTATATTATTTTATATATATACATATACATATATATATATATATTTCTACTATTCAAGAGGAATAGGAGAGAATATGATGTACTTACAGTAATATTTTTTAATTTTTAGTGTACTACAATGCAACTTCAGTAAGAATACTATAATGTTTATGCATGTATGGGACATTTCCTGTCACTTGTACTGCATTACTGCACATAAAGGCTTGACACATATTTAAATATTGCAGACTGGAAGCTATAAAGTTATACTAGGGAAATACTCCATGCTTAGCTTTTATATTCTAAACTTTGCCTCTGCTGTTGTGATATCAAGAAAGCTGGTCAGAAGAAACTCTCTAAAACTCCTTTTGGAGTTTAGAAAGCAGGTATTCTTTACTGCAATGCTGACACAGAGGGAGATGGCTTCCTCAAGGTGTGTGTGTGTGTTTTTGTTTCAGCACACTTTATATTAACCTAATACATGCATATTCATTGAACTTCTGAGAAATTATGTACATCCTCAAAACATTTCCTGTAACTATTTAGCATATGTAAATGTCCTTCACACCTGCACAGTAAAATGAGTCAGTGGTCTTTTTTATAGTGTTCATCATTGTGTCAGCTGATTGAACTCCTCTTTGATTCTGTGCAGTGGCGTCTCTTTTACACACCTGGGACAGTATTCCTTGGAGAATGTTTAGTCATTAATCTTTATCTATATGTTCTTCCTTGAGCCTAGGCACATCTGACAGTTTTACATGAAAACATCCACAATGGTAAATTCTCAGGGGGCTGAGGAGAACAGTTGTGAGTTCTTCTCATCAGAACAACTGAATAATCTAAGCAAGCAGACACACGCAAAACCAATAGGTGATAAACTTTAACTTCAAGGTTATTAGCAATCTAAGAGGAATGATGTAATGTAACAACTGGGTGATTTCTAAATCTTCTACTACCTAAGGATCTTAAGTTTTACTACTAAGTAATTAACAGATGGAAGTGAAACCACCAAGTGATTTATAAATCTAACTTCTAAGGGTTTATTTTTTCAGTTGCCCACTGTTGAAATCAGAGTATATCACTAGATGTGCATTTGTTTTGAGATGATAGGGCTTCTCTAATATGGAAGGAGCAGGAAACAAGTATTTATGGCCCTTCACAGTATTCAATAAGCAAGATGTGCCCCTAGATTCAGGAACTATGAAGTAGCTTCTAACTGGAGGTGTGTCCCTTACTGCCTCCGAATATGGTGTCTTCCAGGCAGAGAGGTTGTAACAAAAACACTGTGGCGACCCAGACAGAGGGCCTGCCCCAAACGGTGGCTGTTCAGGTCTCTGGCTGCAGGGAGTGCCAGAGCCTGCTGCTGCCAGGGGAGGGAGGGAGGCATTCCACCTGTGTGAGGTGTGAGCAGGTGGACAATCTCCTCAGTATGGTGGTGAAACTTAAGGAGGAGGTCAAGAGACTGAGGACCATCAGGGAGTGTGAGAAGGAGATTGACTGGTGGAGTAACTCCCTGGTGTGCCAGTCAGAAATGCCCCAGGAGGATAACCCCCAGAAGGTGATGGAACCCCCACCCTGTCAGGCAGAGAGGGGGGATCTGAGACAGCCTCTGCCCTGTTGCTGTCAGGCAGAGGCAAGGGACCAGGGAGATGAGGAGGGTTGGAAGAAAGTCCCAGTTCGATATCATGGGCGACCTCCTTCCTGACCTTCTTTGCCCCCTCAGGTGCCCCTCTCTAAAAGGTTTGAGGCCCTGCCTCTTGAAAGAGAGGTTGGTGAAGAGGTTGGTGAGGACGTGGTGCAAGGCCCACCTACAAGGCCACAGAGGAAGAGGCCGGTGACTCAGCCCCTGAAGATGGCCTCTGACAGGAAAGAAAGAAAGAAGAGTAACTGTAGTAGGCGATTCCCTTCCGAGAGGGACAGAGGGCCCGATATGCAGAGTTGACCCTCATCATAGGGAAGTATGCAGTCTTCCTGGAGCCTGGATCAGGGATATCCCCAGGGCACTTCCCAACCTAGTGCACCCAACAGACTACTGCCCACTGCTGATCTTCCAGACAGGTGGGGAGGAAGCTGCATCCCGTAGTCTGAGGGGGATGAAGAAAGATTTCAAGGCCTTGGGACAACTGCTGAAAGGGTCTGGGGCTCAAGTGATTTTCTCTTCCCTCCTTCCACTTTCAGGTGCTGATGTGCAATGGAATGGCAGAATTCAGGCCATAAATGACTGGCTACAGCACTGGTGCTACAGGCAGGGCTTTGGGTTCTTTGGTAATGGCTGGTATCATAGGACACCAGTCCAGACAGTGATTTGTGGGGAAGGCCTGTCTCACAGGGGCAAAAGGAGGCTGGGGCAGGAACTGGCAGGGCTCATTTGGAGAGCTTTAAACTAGATTGGAAAGGGGAAGAGGTCACAGCTGGGCTCGTGCCAGTGGGGCAGCAGTCTAGAACTGATGAAGGCCAGGAGGCCTCCCACCCCCCTAGGCTGACATCGGTGTACTCGGCTCGCTCCCTGCAATGCCTGTACACCAATGCACGCAGCGTGGGGAATAAGCAGGAGGAGTTAGAAACCCGTGTTCGGTCAGGGGATTATGATCTGGTGGCAATTACAGAGACATGGTGGGAGAGCTCACATGACTGGAATGTGGCCATGGATGGCTATGTCCTTCTCAGGAAAGACAGGCCAGCAAGGCAAGGTGGTGGAGTTGCTCTTTACGTGAGAGAGCAACTGCAGTGTATTGAGATCTGTCCAGGGGCGGATGAGGAGCGAGTTGAGAGTCTGTGGGTGAAAATCAAGGGGCAGGCTGGTAGGGTTGATACTGTTGTGGGTGTCTATTACAGGCCACCAGATCAGGGTGAGAAAGTTGATGAGGCCTTCTACAGGCAGCTGAGAGCAGCCTCACAATCACAGGCCCTGGTTGTTGTGGGGGATTTTAACTACCCTGATATTTGCTGGAGGGACTACTCAGCCAGCCACCCACAGTCCAGGAGGTTCCTCCAGTGCATCAATGACAACTTCCTGATGCAAAAGGTGGATGAACCAACTAGGAAGAGAGTGATGCTGGATCTCATCCTCACTAACAAGGAGGGTCTGGCTGAGGCTGTAAAGGTTGAGGACTGCCTGGGCTGCAGCGACCATGAGATGGTGAAGTTCAGGATCTCATGTGGCAGGAACAGAATTCCAAGCAGAATCGCAACCCTGGACTTCAGGAGGGCCAACTTTGGCCTTTTCAAGCAATTGCTAGGGGAAATCCCATAGGAAAGGGTACTTGAAGGTAAAGGGGCCCAAGATAGCTGGTTAGCATTCAGGGACTGCTTCTTCCAAGCTCAAGATCAAAGCATCCCGATATGTAGGAAGTCTAGAAAGGGAGCCAGAAGACCTGCTTGGTTAAACAGGGAACTGCTGGGCAAACTCAAGTGGAAGAGGAGAGTTCACAGATCATGGAAGGAGGGGCTGGCCACTTCGGAAGAATATAAGGATGTTGTCAGAGGATGCAGGGAAGCAACCAGGAAAGCTAAGGCCTCCTTAGAATTAGACCTTCCCAGAGGGGTCAAGGACAACAGGAAGAGCTTCTTCAAATACATAGCAGATAAAGGTAACACTAGAGGCAATGTAGGCCCACTGATGAATGAGGTGGGTTCCCTGGTGACAGAAGATACAGAGAAGGCAGAGTTACTGAATGCCCTCTTTGTCTCTGTCTACTCTGCCGGAAGCTGTCCTGAGGAACCCTGTACCCCTGAGGCCCCTGAGGGAGTCAGGACAATGGAGGAGTTTGCCTTGGTTGATGAGGACTGGGTCAGGGACCAATGAAGCAATCTGGACATCCATAAATCTATGGGTCCAGATGGGATGCACCCACGGGTGTTGAGGGAGCTGGCTGAAGTCATTGCTACACCACTCTCCATCATCTTTGCTAAGTCGTGGGGAACGGGAGAGGTGCCTGAGGACTGGAGGAAGGCAAATGTCACTCCAATCTTCAAAAAGGGCAAGAAGGAGGACGCGGGTAACTACAGACCGGTCAGCCTCACCTCCATCCCTGGGAAGGTGATGGAACGACTTATCCTTGGTGCCATCCCAAGGCATAACAAGGACAAGAGGGTCATTAGGGGCAGTCAGCATGGCTTCACCAAGGGGAAGTCGTGCTTGACCAACCTACTAGACTTTTATGAAAACATAACGAGGTGGCTTGATGATGGCAAAGCAGTGGATGAGGTCTGTCTTGGTTTCAGCAAGGCATTTGACACGGTCTCCCACAGCATCCTCGCTGATAAATTGAGGAGTTCTGGGTTAGATGGTCAGATAGTGAGATGGACTGTGAATTGGCCGGTGGGAAGAAACCAGAGAGTGGTGGTCAATGGGGCAGAGTCTAGTTGGAGGCTGGTATTTAGTGGAGTCCCTCAAGGGTCAGTACTGGGACCAGTATTATTCAATATATTCATCAATGACCTGGATGAGGGAACAGAGGGCACTGTCAGCAAGTTTGCTGATGATACCAAGCTGAGAGGAGTGGCTGACACACCAGAGGGCTGTGCTGCCATCCAGAGAGACCTGGACAGACTGGAGAGCTGGGCAGGGAAAAATTTAATGAAATCTAATAAGGGCAAGTGTAGGGTGTTGCACCTGGGCAGGAACAACCCCAGGTTCCAGTATAGGCTGGGTAGTGATCTGTTAGAAAGCAGTGTAGGGGAAAGGGATCTGGGAATCCTGGTGGACAGCAGGATGACCATGAGTCAGCATTGTGCCCTTGTGGCCAGGAAGGCCAATGGCATCCTGGGGTGCATTAGAAGGGGTGTGGTTAGTAGGTCGAGAGAGGTTCTTCTTCCCCTTTACTCTGCCCTGGTGAGGCCACATCTGGAATATTGTGTCCAGTTCTCGGCCCCACAGTTCAAGGAGGACAGGGAACTGCCTGAGAGAGTCCAGCACAGAGCCACCAAGATGATTAAGGGAGTGGAGCGTCTCCCTTATGAGGAAAGGCTGCGGGAGCTCGGCCTCTTTAGTTTGGGGAAGAGGAGGCTGAGGGGTGACCTTATTAATGTTTATAAATATATGAAGGGTGAGTGTCAGGAGGATGGAGCCAGGCTCTTCACAGTGATGTCCAATGACAGGACAAGGGGCAATAGGTGTAAGCTGGAACACAAGAGGTTCCGCTTGGATTTGAGGAGGAACTTCTTTACTGTGAGGGTAACGGAGCACTGGAACAGGCTGCCCAGGGAGGTTGTGGAGTCTCCTTCTCTGGAGACATTCAAGACCTTCCTGGATGCTTTCCTGTGTGATCTCATCTAGGTGTTCCTGCTCTGGCAGGAGGGTTGGACTAGATGATCTTTTGAGGTCCCTTCCAATCCCTAACATCCTGTGATTCTGTGATTCTGTGATCCTACAGATTAGATTTATACACTGGGTATACATTAGCACTGCTAATGAAATGAATACTTCCATATTCTGATCAAGTCAGAGACTGTCTTATGAAACTGAATGTCTAAAAGTCCATGGGGATGGATGACATGCATCCCAGGGTCCTGAAGGAACTGGCTGACGTAGTTGCCAAGCCACATTCCATCATATGTGAAAAGTCATGGTTGTCAGGTGAAGTCCCTGGAGACTGGGAAAAGGGAAACATCACTCCCATTTTCAAGAAAGGGAGAAATAAAGGCTGGTGAGCCTCATCTCTGTGCCTGGGAAGATCATGGAGCAGATCTTCCTAGAAAATATGACAAGGCACATGTGAGAAGAAGACGTGATCTGAGACAGCCAACACAGCTTCACCAGGCTCAGATCGCCCCTGACAAGTCTAGTGGCCTTCTGTGTTGGAGTGTTGGCATCGGTGGACAAGGGGAGGGCAACTGATGTCATCTACCTGGACTTGTGCAAGGCCTTCAACATGGTCCCACACCACATCCTTATATCTAAATTGGAGAGATAGGGATTTGAATACTGGACTGATTGATGGAAAAAGAATTGGTTGTATGGTCACAGCCAGAGGGTTGTGGTGAATAGATCTATGTCTAGGTGGTGACCAGTGACTAGTGGTGTCCCCCAGGGATCAGTCTTGGGACCAGTGCTCTTCAACATCTTTTTCAATGACAGGGATAATGGCACTGAATGAACCATCATCAAGTTTGCTAATGACACCATACTGAGTGGTGCAGTTGAAACAATAGATGGAAGGAATGCTATCCAAAAGGACCTGGACAGGCTTGAAAAGTGGGCCCACAAGAACCTAATGAGGTTGAACAAGGCCAAATGCAAGGTTGTGCACTTGGGTCACGGCAGTCCCAGGTATGTGTACAGACTGGGAGAAGAGCTTATTGAGAGCAGCCCTGCTGAGAAGGACTTTGGTGTCCTGTGGACAAGAAGCTTGACTTGAGCAAGTAGTGTGTGATCAAAGCCCAGAAGGCCAACTGTGTCCTGGGCTGCATCAAAAGAGGGGTGGACAGCAGGTCAAAGGAGGTGATTGTCCTCCTCTACTCTGCCCTTGTGAGGCCCCATCTGCAGTATTGAATCCAGACCTGGAGCCTCCAACACAAAAAAGATGTAGAGCTATTGGAGCAGGTCCAGAGGAGAGCTCCAAAGATTATCAAAGGGCTGGAGCACCTCTCCTATGAAGACAGACTTGTTTATCTTGGAGAAGAGAAGGCTCCAGGAAGACGTCATTGCAGCCTTACAGTACTTGAAAGGAGCTTAAAACAGGAGGGAGAGCAACTTTTTACATGGGCAGGTAGTGACAGGAAAAGGGGAAATGGATAGGAGATTTAGGTTACATATTAGGAGGACATTTTTTCACCCAGACAGTGGTGAGACACTGGAACAGGATGCCCAGAGAAGCTGTGGATGCTCCATCCTTGAAGACATTTAATATCAGGTTGGATGGGGCCCTGAGCAAGCTGACCTAGTGCTTGACAAGTGGTCCACAGCGGGGGATTGGAAGTAGGTGATTACTACTATCAGTGAGGTCCCTTTCAACCCAGGCCATCCTATGATACTTTGAAATAATTTTCGCCAGGCATGCTTTCATAACCTGCCTGTGATACATAATGCTGCAATCCAGGTGTCTATTTTGTGAGTTTTGAACTATCCCTGCTAAGTGTTAACATTTTTATTTTATTTTATTTTATTTTATTTTATTTTATTTTATTTTATTTTATTTTATTTTATTTTATTTTATTTTATTTTATTTTATTTTATTTTATTTTATTTTATTTTATTTTATTTTATTTTATTTTATTTTATTTTATTTTATTTTATTTTATTTTATTTTATTTTAATTTTTTTCCCCTGGTGAATCAAACCAACAGGATCTGTTGATAAATCTCTTTGGCAGTCTTAGTATCAATGGTGGTTCCTCTGGATGCTCTAGAATGGAAGTCCTGGGAGAAGATAATTGACTGGAAGATGCTGCTTGTGTGCCTTGAACATGCTTGGTTACAGTTTCTGTATGAGGGGTATGAGTACTGGTATGCATTATGAAAGGGCTCTGATCAACTGTCAGTCTCTCAAAGCTCAACTTCAGCATGTTTAATGTCACCATGTAACATCCTTCTTATGATAGTAAAATTGTAATTTCTGGCAGCTACTCCAGACTCTTTTCTGGTTCTCTAAATATCTTCACATTCTGTCATTCCCAGAGAAGAAGGTGAAGACTCATTTTCTATCTCATTTATCAGAGTTGTGCCTGTTCAAGTAATGCTGCTGTCAAATTCAATACTTTCTACCTCCTTGTCACTATCACTATTAACTGTAATCACAGCTTTAAAAGAAAGTACTGAGTTACTTGCGTGATTTTTCTGGTGTTTATTCTTATGATTTTTTTTTTTCCTTTTATTATGCCTCATTTTATCATTTTTTTTTCCTTCATAGATTGTCTCCACACCTGGACTCCTAGCCTCTTTTTTTTTTTTTTTTTTTTTTTTTTTTTTTTCCCCTTACACTTTGTCTCACTACTTGCTTGATTGTCTGAAAGGTTATCTTAATTTTTGTAGCAGTCACTGAATTTTAATAAAAATTTTCTTGTGGTCATTTCCTTTCTTTAGAATTGTGTTGTCTTTGTCTGCATTGTCCAAGTCATTATTTTTATGCTTCCTTTTTCCAACAGGCTTTTCACTTTTAATTCTGTCAGTACTTCCAGAGGGGGTACTTGAACTATTGCTTCATTGACTTCTTGACCTGCAGCTTTCATAATAACAATAGTGTCCCTCAGAGTCCCCTGCACCTATGCAGACCTATCATTTCAGTAAAAGACTGTATACTTTATTCTGGACTGGTAGTTTTCCTTCAACAGGAGCATTAAACTGAATACTCCGTCTCCATGAGGCTTCATAGACATCTTCAAAAATGTCTTGACTGTAAGGAACAGAACCCTCCTGGTACCTACTTTGGAAATTGTCTCTCATATAATAATTATGATTGTCTATGCTTCTTGATCTTCTTTTGCGAGGGCTTTGCTACAAGCTCGTGATCTACTTACTTCTCTGGATGTAGTGCTTTTATGACTCAGAACGCCTGTTTGGCTTTCTTAAAAGGTGCTGGTGTCATGAGTTCTCAACATTCTCTTCTTTCTTTTGCTCCTGTTTATATTACTATCTGTTTCTTGATCACATCCTTTTTATTTGACCTTTGCTACAATTCTCCTTCCTAGTCCTACAGTCATATTTGTCTCAACTGTTCTGTGAATAGGACTGTGGACTTTCCTTTTCCACACAATCTCTGAATATAAGGAAAGTACATTGTGTTCCTTAAAGAAGAGGAGCTGCAGATCAAGTCCTGTGGAGGTAGATCTTTTACTTTACATTTGTTCTTACTACCTTTCTTCTTGACTGTAGGGGCTTTTACACCTACCTACATTCCCTGAATACGTGGAGGAGTATGCCAAAGAACTCTTGTGTGGTTCACTGTCACTACAACTGTGAAACTGAGTTGTCTGCTGTTGCTCCATATCTTCTCTTTTCTCTTCCCTGACTGATTCCTCGGTGTCCAAAGACAGCTCAATTGGTTCTGGTGTTCTCCCAGCTAATGGCTTAATGTACCCAACAATAACGCAGTTGTCCAAAGAATAGTCACTGTCATTTCAGTCAGCAAAACCCTGTAACTGAGTTTACTGTTCAGTTCTCTTCACAGCAAAGTACACATCAGAACTTTCTGAAACCTCTGTGGAAGAACTTGCTCTATAAATTTAACTCTCCTGAAATGGAACATGATGGCCCCAGACTTTCAACAGCCAAGGGGGATCGATCAATACTAGTCACCAATTAACTACAATTTAATGTTTGAGACTCTGCCTTATATGGAGATATTGTAGCAGCTGATGAGTCTGAACAGCTCTCTTCATCATACAGTGGAGCAGGAGAGTCACATTTGGCATACAGATCACACACTTCTAAGTTAAAAGGAGATAGGACAAGACTAACAAAGTCAGCTGAAGTATGGTGTTGCCATGTTAGGGTGTTATGATAAGGAAATCTCCAGACATCAGGGCTGGCAAAAGAGTAATTTTCTGAAAGTCTAAGTAAATCATAGAATGATAGAGTCATAGAATGGTTAGGGTTGGAAGGGACCTTAAAGATCATCTAGTCCCACCCTTGCTGACATGAGCAGGGACACCTTTCCACAAGACCAGGTTGCTCAAAGCCTCATCCAACCTGGACTTAAACACTTCCAGGGAGTCGGTAGCCACAACTTCCTTAGGCAACCTGTTCCAGCACCTGACCACCCTCACAGTGAAGAATTTCTTCCTAATATCTCATCTAAACCTCCCCTCTTCCAGTTTAAAGCCTTTACCCTTTGTTCTGTCACTACCTGCCTTTGTAAAAAGTCCCTCCCCAGCTTTCTTGTAGGCCCTTCAGGTATTGGAAGGCCGCTATAAGATCTCCCTGGAGCCTTCTCTTTGACAGGCTGAACAGCCCCAACTCTCTCAGCCTGTCCTCTTAGGAAAGGTGCTCCAGCCTTTGGATCATCCTCATGGCCTCCTCTGGACTCGTTCTAACAGGTTCATGTGTTTCTTCCGTTGGGGGCTCCAGAACTGGACACAGTACTGCAGGTGGGGTCTTCCACGAGAGCAGACTACAGGGCGAGAATCACCTCCCTTGTACTCCTTAAAGTAATCTTCATCAAGAATTCTATGGAAAGTATAATAGAAAGACAGAAACGGGACTTGGGCAAGCCGTGATTCCAGATAGCCAACATTGTCAAATCTGTCCAAGCAGATGGGACTTTAGAATCAGGAGATGCTAATTTAGCATCACAAGATGTACTGGTTTTGGCTGGAATAGACCTAAATTTCTTCACAGGAGCTCATATGACACTATGTTTTGGATTTGTGATTAAAACAGTGTTAATAATACCAAGATGTTGTAGTAATTGCTGAACAGTGTTTACACAGAGTCAAGATCTTTTCTTCATTTCAGACTGCCCTGCCAGCAAGTGGGTTAGGGGTTCACAAGAAGGTGGGAGGGGTAACAGCTGGGACAGCTGACCTCAACTAATCAAACTGACATCCTATGAAAGAGAGAGACAGAAAGAGCATTTCACCACTCAAGGAAAAAAATAAAAAAAAGAAAAAGAAAAAAATTAAAGTCTAAACAAAGAAACCATAACCAGTGTATTCAAGGATAAAAAAGCCAGCATTAGCCAGCATTGGTAGAATATAAAACAAAGAGACAACTCAACACCAACTACTTTAGTTTCTCTGCACAACACTTGAGAAGGGTAGGTGTTATGGGTAAATTTCATCTCAAGGTGGAAAGGAGAACTCTGAAAAATACCCAGGTTTAAGAACTGTGTTTCTAGCAAACCTGTGCTCCCCAATGAAGTAATCGCTGTTTTCTCTGTTTCCAAGTGGAGGTCCTCATTTGCAGCACCACATCTTTCAGGGGAATGTAGGAATCTGTAGGATAAGTAGGATGAAAGTCCTAAACCAGCTGTTTCCTTACAAATGCAGACTTGCTAGATATATAGTAACTGACATTTTCTGCCCTCCAAAACACAGACATTCTTTCTACCTGTATTGATTTAACTCCTGCAGACAACTAAGCACCACACAGCCACTTGCTTACTGAGAAGAAAGAGAGAATCAGAAGAGTAAAAGTGAGGTGACTCCTGGCTTGAGATAAAGACAGTTTAAGGGGTAAAACAAAAGCCACAAGTGTAAGCAAAGCAAAACAAAGAACTCATTCACTCCTTCCCAGTGGCAGGCAGGTGTTCAGCCACCTTCAGCAAAGCAGGGGTCCATTGGAGCTAACAGTTACTTGGGAAGACAAATGCCATCACTTGAACGTTCCCCTGTTCCTCTGTCTTCCCCCAGCTTTATAGGTACAGTATGATGTCAAATGGTATGGAATATCCCTTTGTCCAGTTGGCGTCAGCTGTCCCAGCTGTGTCCCCTCGCAGCTTCTTGTGCACCTCCAGACTCCTCACCGGTCGGGTGGTGTGAAAAGCAGAAAAGGCCTTGACTCTGTGTAAACACTGCTCAGCAATAATGAAAACATTTCTGTACTATCAACATTGTTTTCAGTACAAATCCAAAGCGTAGCTTCATACTAGCTCCTATGAAGAAAGTTAACTCTACCCCAGCCAAGATCAGCATACCACCCTTAGAAGCCCAGCCCTGACACTGGTGTTTGTTGTTTCTGACTTCTAAAGGCTCTCTTTTTTTTTTTTGTTGGTTTCTGTGTTCAGTTCTACATTCTTATTTTCCTACTGAAGCTGTTTCTCCACTATCTCCTTTTTCTCTATCAAGGTTCATCAGGTATTGCCTTGCTGCAGCTTCTCTGCAAAGCTCTTCAGGGATAAGGCACACAAGAAACTAGTTGGAAGTCCATCTCCTGGGCAGTTCTGCCAGTCAGCATGCTATAGGTTCTGCTCAGTGATGCTTCTTTACTGCTTGAACTGCATCAGAGAGTAATGGGATTGGCTCTGTTTTCCCTATTCTTAAATGACTGTTTTGAAATGGCTTGGTAAGATTCAGATTAACATCTCCTAAGACAAGCTTCCAAGAAACCAACCTTTACATATCAAAAATACAAGGACAGTTAGTTCCACTCTTTAAGAATAAAACCAAAATAAGTATTTAACTTAAAGTACCAGTCTCAAAGTTCTGCTGGGCCTGTTCGTATACCTTCTGCTTCTGCTTTACCAGGTCAACAATGTTGGCTACTATTGGTGGACCACACATAGACTGTTGGCCTAAGTGACCTCCAGAGATAGTTTCCAGCCTAAATTAGTCAACAGTTTTATAACTATAGCAGGAACAGCCAGGTGTCATTCTTACACCTGTCCTCATGTTTGCAGTGCCTTTGCATTTAGTCAGATTGTCAAATGTCCTTAGCCATAGACGTGTATCTATCTATTTTAAAGTTATTGTAGGTATCGAGATTATGCTCAGGCATCATGGGTCAGTGCACATGACTGACCAAGTTACTAACACAAGTAAACAACAAAGGTCATTAAGCCATCTTTTTCAGCAATCCCAGGAGCAGGTTGCAACCACGTTGCTGAATGCTGAGCAAAAAATGTGCCATACAGACACACAACATACACACAGGCACACAGACACAGGCACAAACATGATCAGACAGAAAAGTCATTTGGGTTTTGTGTTCAGCAATGGGTGCATCTAAAGGAATGTATTCCATTCTGTGTGTAGTCTCTCTTGAAATAGCCCTCCATGCAAAGAACATTGCAATGGCAGAGGGTTTGAAAGATTCATATAAGAAGCAGTTTTCTCACAAAAAGTCAGTGTGGTGCAGGTGACTCTCTGGGGTTGTATTTTTAACGTGCTTAAACCAGGCAGGAATACAATTACATGGTAGCAGAAAGTTTCATTTAAAAATAGAACAAAATCCACCTGAACTTTAAAATATGTAAAACAAAATCCACCTGAACTTTAAAATACATATTTGGAAATGTTTGGGAGAGGTAAAGACATTTAGAAGATAACCATAAAAAAAAAAAAACTAAATAAATATTCAAATTGAAATTGTGCACATGCAAGTCTTTGACATCTAAATGTTGCTGTTCCTGACACTTCTTTTTTCTAAATAGTCATAGAAACCCAACTCTCTCATCCCTTAAAGCAAAAAGAAGATGATACTATGGTATAGAAACGTACAAGTTTCTCTAATCTCTGTTCTATTCAAAAATACTTGATTTTTTTTTTTTTGATGGAGACAATAGTCACTATTACTGAACCCTATAATTTTATTTGTTTTCATAATTGTTTTTAAGAAGGGATTTAATATCTTCCTTTTTTTTTTTTTAATTTAGTTTATAAAACTTTCTAATGCACATTTGTAAACATCATTCTACAGTTTGGACAGCTGGATTTCAGGTGTATTGAATTTGATGTGCTTCATAAATGATGAATTTATAATAAAAACTTGTGCATTCAACCTCTATTTGACTGTATTTCATAGTGAGTAGCTTAAATTGTGAGTATGCATAAGTTAATAGCAACAATTTTGTGAAATCCAGCATTTACCTAGGTTGCTTTAATATAAACAAGGGTTTTCCATCTTGCAGGAATTTATAGTTAATCCTTTAATTAAGTTAATAAAATATTGAATGTGTCAGTCTCAGCTATACCTCTTTTTTACCTTTTTTAAATTTTTCTGATAAAATTAAGACTTGATAAAATACACATGAAATATAGCTGCTTAAGGACAAAAATATATGTAATAGCTTCTTGTAGTTTTAAAGTTATTGCACTGAATTCCTCAAAACTGCCTTTCATTCAGCATTATCAGTGTGATAATGTTTTAATTAAAGGGCAAGTCTTGGTCTAATTATGAATTCTTTCCCCACATCAAAAGGACTGTCCCTAATTCTCAGTATAATTTTTCCATGTTACATTTTAATTTGTTAGTTCATCAGTGTGAACTGAATATCCTAATATGTAAAGAATCATTTGTCATGATTCAATGATCTAACAAAGCTTGTTGAAAGGTGAAGTGATTAGTAAAAAGAAAGATTTCAACCTTATATAACATATTATGAAATATTTTTTTTTTTTTGTGAGAGTATTTGTATCACATAGCAATGCAGGAAAGACTGGTCTGATATGCATGTTGCTGTATCACATTCCGTTTTGTCTGTTTCTTGGTCTGAAAAGAGAAAAAAAAAAAAAAAGAAACAAAATATTTAATTTAATAGAGATATTTTAATTCAGCTATAGTGGTTCTTACTGTACAAGTAAAGATTCTGTGATTCTATTACACACTGATTATGAAGATCCAAGGTAGATAAATAGATAAACTCAGAGATTATGTATATCTCAAACTGCTCCAAGTAACGGGTATGTGCATATCTGCATGTTTACATAGTTTCTCTCATTAGTGTCCCATAATTCCATTATCTAGTACTAAAGAGTAAAAAGAAAGGAATCAACTAAACAGGAGAAACATATTGATATGTAGCTGATTAAAACTAATACAAGATTTGAAAATAGACAGTCATGCTTCTTTTAACATAACTTGATTTTTAAAAAAATTACCCTTACAGATATGGTTGGACTCCATGATCTCAAAGGTCTTTTCCAACCAAGTGATTCTGTAATTCTATGATTCTTGCTACAAAACTCATGGCTTGCTTCATCTGCAGATGTTTTCAGAGTGTATACAACTGAGCATCTGAGAAACAGTAACATTCTAGAAATATTATTTCCAGAGCTATTCAAGCAACAAGATCTTAGAATAAGTATCTTGTCCAATTGTCTTTCATTTTTATTTGCATTATCTGCAAATGTAAAGTTGGCTTTATTTACTTTAAGCTTTACAGGTAAACTGGGTTATACTAACATTTTACAAACACAGTGTTAACATTATCATTAAAGTTTGGACCAGGCTTTTGAAGTTAATCTTCTAACTGCCTCCACTGGCCAGGCTTTGGTTCACTTTGTGTTTACAGTCTGCAAACTGGATATATTCCAGATGAAACTGGCATGGAAAATCTGCTTCATGAGTGCACACAGTATGACCCAACTTTTAGTGGGTATTCATTGGTGAGCAACAGACAGGAGCTGATCTCTGTTAAAAGCCTTGAATCACTTGTAGTTTGGAGACTGGATCCCAGTGTAGACTGGAGAATACCTCAGTCTTTTATCACATGGCCTTTAATATGTCTGTGTTGTACCAGTTTTCAGTGATTGAATTTGAATCTTGAATGGTGAAATATGACTTTTGAATCACTGAATGCTTGATTTATGTCCCCAGTACATTTGTGTGGAGAATTAAACAATGAATTTCACAAACACTACACTGGACTAGAAGTAATGATAGTGACAAACATATTTTTTACACCAGATTTTCTCCAGTGTTACAACATCTTTCCAATGGATGTGGATAAATATCTTCTTCAACTTTTTGCTTAGAGCTCTCTTCCAAAAATTCCTGAGACCTTTCTCCTAGTTAGGGTCATTCCTTTATAACAACACATAGCAATGAAAATCACACCTCCCTCCAACTATGGCTGCAGCTAGGTTGAAAATATTCACTCATGTTATGATAAAGCCATCCTAATTCTCTGTTTCTTCTGATGGAACTCAAAAGCACATCTGATGCATTTTCAGTGACAGGAGAAAAGTAGGAGACTTTGACAACTGTGGATTGAGGCTACGCTTAGCCTTCCTTACACAAACTGTTCCATTTGGCACAGAATTAAACAAATGAAAAATAAATTTTAAAAACTCCAACAGCTTTATATGCTTAAAGAAGAAAAGTGGGTTGATTCTGATTCTAGAGCTTATTGCTTATTTCAGTGGGCAGAAACCCTGATTTTCAGGGTCTGTCTGCATCTTTGTGTTACACAGGACATCTGACTCTTTCCTAAGCTTTCTGAACTTTTTCCGATAAATACTACCTTCACCCAGTATCTATTTTTTCTGGTACAGATTGCAGTTTAAAGGTCACAATGCAGCTAAGCAGCTAATTGAAAGCCCTGTTATAAGGATTATCTCATTAAATACTGAAATGCAAGCATCTCCAGAGTGAAATGCAGCAGCTGTTAAACACTGAACAGCAATACTGCACAAGAGCTCAGGACAGTGAAAAAGGACATTGTATCTAATTGAAACTGTAGGAGAATTGTTAGTAGACAGAATGCAATTATCCAAACTGGAACATGTCCAAAATGCTAGGGTTAACATAGATGTTGTTTCCCCATTTTTTAATGCTGAAGAAGAGGGAAAATGAAACTTATTGTGCTACATTAATGTGTAAATCATTAGCATTTGCAACACTGATGTGTAAATCATTAGAGTTCCAGTTATTTGTTTCAAATCAAAATAAAATCCTCTTTGGAAAAAAATCCACTGAATTATAGGATCAGGATGAAGCTAAGTCAGCAGGAAGTGTCATCAGTTTACATCCTTCAGCACAGTTGTCCTTTTTGGGTTTGTAAGTTGTGTTCTTTTGTCCCCTTGCCATTTGCTCATATCACCACTTACATACTTGCTGAAGCAAGCTTTTTGATTGGTTCTTGACTGTATGCTCCTTCAAGTAAAATAATTTCTTAACAGACTTTATTTTTTTAATTAATTAACATGAATAATTATCTTTACTTCATCTGCAGGAGGTTCTTCTCTGTCCTTCGTACATACTGCATCAAACAATACAAAATTCCTGTCCCACTGATATTAATGTATGTCAAGATTCATTCAGATTGAGAAAACAAAACAAAACAAAACAAAACAAAACAAACATCTACCGAAAGTTATCACCTTAAATCTACAATTCTGCGGGAATTGTAGCCAAGAGATGGTGTAGAAAATTCCATTTCCTTTACAGGACTGAGACTGAAGCATCTGAAATACTTTCTTAGAAGGAAATAACACTAAAACTAGAAACAGCAAAGAATGTAGCAGGAGAAGCTTTTTAGTGTGTTGTATATTGCCAAAAGAGTTACAAATAAGGAGTCTAAACTGGTTGATAAGGTAATTTCTGCCAAGCTATTTGGGGTTAATGGAAAAACAATAGATGTAAAAAAGCCATCTTACAAGAAACCACATTTACAAAAAAGGGTTATGCTTTTAGTGATTAAAATATTACATAATTTCATTTTATTTTGGTAAGTTCTAGTATTAATATCAATCTTCCCTTAGGTGGAGTTGACTAGTTACTGGGTACAGCTTCCAGAAAAATTAAAAGTGTGATAGACAAGCTGAGATGGTAACAGATGGTACTTGGAGATATTGATGCAAAAAACTAGTGCGTTGTGTAGCTCTTACTGGAGACACATGGTGACCAGAGATACAGATCTGAAAACAGAGGTGCTTAGAGGCCTAGAGTGATGCTGTAAAGGTGGTTGAGTCACTGTAGCAGAAGTTAGCAATGTGTTTACCACTGAAAAACAGAGGACAAATCACACAGTTTGAATGTGTTTAGTGGATGAACAGTGCTGTCTGGGAAAAAGCAATCACAGAATCACAGAATTTCCTAGATTGTAAAAAATTATTGAGTCCAATCATGAACAACCTGACACTGACAAGTCCTTGACTAAACCACGTCCCTAAGCACTGTGTCTACATGACTCTTAAATACCTCCAGGCATGGGAACTCTACCACTGCCCTGGGAAAACAGTTCCAAAGCTTGATAACCCTTGCGGTAAAAAAATTCTTCCTAGTATCCAATCTAAACTTCTCTTGGAGTAACTTGAGGCCATTTCCCATTACATGTTACTTGGTTGAACAGACTGACCCCCCACCTCACTACACCCTCCTCTCAGGTAGTTGTAGAGAGCAGTAAGGTCTTCCCTGAGCCTCCTTTTCCTCAGTCTAAACAACCCCAGTTCTCTCAGCTGCTCTTCATAAGACTTGTGCTCTAGACACTTCACCAGCTTTTTGACCATTCTTTGGACATGTAATAATACATGCGTAATAGGGCAGATGCGCAGATACTGGTATCTTATCTGTAGAAATATTTCTCCTTTAGTATTTATGTTACATGTCTTGGACAGAAAATATTTTCTTTGATAAAAAATTAAAAAGAAATCAAAGACAAATACTACCTTTCCACCCACATAATGGTTTAGTGGTGTGACACATTAACGTTATTGTTGCAGGCTGATAATATGATACAATTTTATAATTCACAGGTGCAATTCAAATGCCAGAACTAATAAAGTCCACTTACACAGATTCTGACCTGCTACCCCTATCAGAGGTTCTGATGCTCTTTTACAAACTAATATGAATCAGTCGGGGCATAATTCTGACACTGCACATTAATATAACTACTCTCTTGGAAGTAGCGGGGTTCTGCAGTGATTTTGAAAGAATAATGATAAGATATGCTTTTGAGAATATGATTTAACATGTGTATGATGAAGGGTTATTGCATTTACTAGGTAATCATCAGTAAAATTATTAAGAATATCTCTGTATTATATGTGTAAGAACAGAATGGGAGTCAAGTATAGCATGATCATGCAGGAAATATTACATTTTCTTTAAGAGTAATGTTTGGAGTTGAAACATTCGCTGTTGCTTAAATTTTCTTCCTCTTTATGGTTAAGAAATACTTCAGGAACTGTGAGAAAATAAATTATCTTAATGATTTTGGCTCAATCTGCATGCTTCAGTGGGCTTACTCACCCAAGTCAAATCTGAGGCCTATGCATTCAAGTTTATGCTGAAATAGCAAAACAGGATTAAATTTCTGGAAAATCCTACTAATGAAGCTAGTGAATAAAAATACCTGTAACTTTCTTATGGACCTGACAATAATGAAAAGTGATGGAATTAGACAATGAAAAATTGTTCAGTGTGGCTGAGGTAGAAGAGAAGGAATTAAAGCACTCCTTTGAGTTAAAGTCAAGACTATCAGAAAACAAAGATACTGAATACAACTTATCTTCCTTTTTTGTTTTCTACAACAAAACAGTCATACAAATCTTGTCTCAATGGGTCTCATGGTTATTTTTTTGTGCTTGTAAATTTAAGCTAGGGTATTGCCAAGACTTCCTAGTGGTTTCCTCATTTTAAAAAAGTGAAAATGAAGAACAGTGTTTTATTGAGCTTTCTTTTTCTGATAAAAAACTGAAGATTTAATACCTTTAACTTAACATTAAGTATTTGTGTTAGATAATACATAGTTAAGTAGGAAAAGAAAGAATATATATCTTCTGTGTTTCCAAAAATCTATTAATATTTAAAAATTATCATTTAGTGATAACATATGAAGATAATTTTGGAGATTAACATTCTGTGACTAGATGTGACTCATTTCAGTCCTAATTTTACATCTGACTAGACAGAATTTAAGAAGTCAAATTCTGCTTTCCCATGTACTGTGTTATATAAGGAAAGTCATATACACAGATATGACATTAACTGTGATACAATGGAGATTTCTGGATGGTATCCCTAGACAGCATTTTGATTTTTTTTTTTTTCTTCTCCCCTCTGTTTTGAATTAATAGTTTATAGAGCTTGCATTTTATCCATTGACACCGCTTCATTCTCCTCTCGCAGAAAGATTTTGGTACCCAAAATCACACTTTAGTTTACTGCTCCTATTCTAAACCCTTTTGCTTTTACAATATGTGTATTTGCCTATAAATGACAAGTCATTGCAAGGAATTAGGTATTCCCTAGCTAGCTGGCCTTTGAAATGAAGACCCTTGAAGGCAAGCAACAAACAAATACTACACATTTTCTTAGCTTGAAATTTCTATTAAATCAATACCAGAAAAATAATCATACATTAAAGGTTAAATACTTTTTTTTTTGACAGTAATTGAGTGTATTTTCAAGAGAGGTTTAATTTTAACAGATTTTTTTTTTTTCTTTCCATTTCATCACTGTTCGCCTCTGATAGTAAATATTTCATACTACTGATTGACACTTCACAATTGGCACAAGTATACAAAAGTCAGATCTAGTTTTAAGGCCTCCAGCTGCAACTTTATTAAGAAAGGCCATTCCATAAATAAAGCTAATGTTTTCTCAGTGGCTTTATATCCATGGAAGCAATTCAGACACACATCATAGGAATTGCAATAGCTAAGACTGTAAGTCTCCCATCAGTCATAGTCCCAATGGAAGGATCAGATGGTTTTGATTAACCCACAATAAATCTCAGAATAGCTGTTGATGTTATTAACATCTGTCTAGACATGGCAACACCTCTTTAATTTTGAACTCTGAGGTAAGGCTTGCAGACCATATTTTCAAAGGAATCAGCATGCTTGGAAAGGCATCTGAACACTTAACCCACACAGGCACACTGATGAGAGTTAGATCATTCAGTGTTTTGGAAAATCTACATCTGTCTTTGACGTACTGAAATACTTTTAAAAAATCTTAGGGCTTAGGTGTCTTTAATAACATAATCAAGAAAAACCATAAGACAAACCCAGACAAAACTATGCCTGGGAACAGCAATATACTGTCCAGAATAGCTTTTTTTTTTTTTTTTTTTTTTCTCTTCTATATAATATACATCACAGAAATACAGTAAGAAACAGGCCTTGGAGTTAGGAGCTTGGCAAGTCTTCTGTTCAAAGAAAATATGAAAGCAGCAGAAGTATGAAGTAGCTCAATCATAGTTCAAAGCTTAATCAGATGAAGTGGGTGGGAAGATTGATTTTCTGTTAGATCTGAAGTGGGTGGACAGTTCCCCTTAGCATTCATTTACAAAGCTCCCCAGAAGTCAAGCAAGTGAGGTTGAAGTTCATCGATCAGAAGTTACCATAAACCATTTGAAAGCATTGTAAAAGCTTAAGCTATTTTTGCTTATGCGTAGAGGCTATATTCATCCAAATTTTTATTTCTTTGCTCATATATGTATTGTCTTAAAGCATTCTTTGGACTTTTATGAGTGAACCAAGTCATTTTACCATTTCAGTGTGAAATCTTGTAATTTCTGTGCTTACTTTCATCATCATAACACAGCAACTTTAGTGACCTTATTTTCAGTTGATACTAATATAAATAAGACAAGAAAGAATTAATTCACACTGGCCAATTATTGCCCACGTCACACAGTTGCTGCTGGAAACCTCTTTGTTTCCTTAAATGATCAAGAAAACCTGAAAATACATCTTTGATCTCTGTTTAGGTTCAGTGCATAGCTCTTTTTTTTTTTTTTTTTTTTTCTTCCTGTCATCTTCTTGACCCCAGCTCTTTATTTCTGGAATTGTTGCAAATAGTACTTCAAGTAAAACATAATTCAGCTTCAGGTCTAGGAAAGATGAAATAGGAGAGAGGAGAGGAGGTTAGCCTATTATTGTAAGCCACTTACTAAGTTATTTGGAAGGACTATTTTCCAATACCTCAGATTTTAAACAACAAAGGAACACAGTAGAAAAGTTGGTATTTTGAGGAATTGGTTGGGATGGGTGGAAGAAGGCAGAACTGCTTTATGAGGAAACATGTCACTTAGCTGCCAAACAGACATTGGCTTGGTGAGGTGTCACCCCAAGATGTGACTGGTTTGCCTATATTCAAAAATAAGTGCTTGGTGCACTGTTGTGTGTTTATTGCCCTGAGAATGACATCCTAAAATTAGGCATTTCCCATGTGAAAGGGACTCTTGACTTCTGATTTAATGTGGGGTTTGGGGGGGGGGGGGGGGGGGGGGTGTTTTTGGTTTTTTTTGTTGGTTTTTTGTTGTTAGTTGTTTTTTGTTTTTTTAAAGATGCTATGAATTAGACACTTTGAAATAGTCGTATGTGCTCTCAGTGATGGTTAATACATTCTTAACTTATAAGAAGTGCATGGGTTATTGAATCTAAAGCATTCAGTAGCCTTCCCTTTAACTTCAAAGATATGCCCCACACTTCTAAACTCAGTTAAAGAATTATTGCAGAATATGATGTACTCTTTCTCATGCCCTCCATATAGATGTTGATCAGCAAACCCCACCTGAAACATTTCAACAAATCTGGCAAGTGACAAGATCAGTCACTGCTCTTAAAGGTGAGCTTTAGAAGCTTTTTAGATTATCTAGATTATTCCATTGTGTTCAAAAGGAGGAAAGTAATAATTTACATTAATGTCACTGTCAATTACAACTTTAACCTGGTGAAGTTTAAAAGTGTGAATAGCTCACAGGAATATAATTCAGTTCATGAAATAAATGAATTCAAAGTCCTTGGTTAGATCTGTAGTTTGTTTGTTTGTTTTTGTTACCTTGCTTGTTTGCTTTTGTTAGGTTTTTGGTGCACTTTCTTTGGCAAATAAACTGGAATTCTCAATAACTCTTTCAGCCAATACCTGCATGTATACAGCAGTAATAAGCCATGTAGTCAGTCATGTAATGAACTGATCATATATTATTTCTGATGGAAATCCTGATTGTAATTTTTACTTTTGTCTGCTTTCTGCCCACTTGTCCATATTCCCAATAATATCTTTGAAAAATTTTGATCCCATATCAGTTTCAAGTATTCATTATTTATACAGTGAGATTACTTAAGAAAAGTGTCTTCTTCTGTCCTCATACAGTGAAAGTTCCTTCCTGGAAGCAATCAATCTTCTCCTGTTTGAATACTTGAGATTCAGCATTTCTAATTATTGCAGGGCTAAATCCAAGATCTTTATGCACTGGTATGGTAGATTTCAGCCTTCTCATGATATCTGGTTTTATTATTTATTTTTTATTCAAGGTCCTTGAAGTCCTTAAAATTTCACACTTATAACAACCTTAAGTTTTTCTGAATAGAAGCATTTTAAACATTTATGTGAACATTGCATATGTACGTTTTATGCTAGGGGTGCATATATACCCATACTGACAGAAAAAAAGGTGAGGAAAATGGATGAATATAGTTTTTGAATATTTCCTTTTTCAATGCATAAAGCTCTTAAGATGTGTACATTGGAAATGTTAGGATAGATACGACATATGGTCAAATCACCTGTGAATAAAGTGCCAATTCTCAAATCAATTTATCAGATTAAGCTTTCATTCTTTATTATGAAATATTGCAGAGTTCTGCAATGGCATGTCGAAATTCTACACATGAATAGCTTTGTTGCATCAATATCAAGGACTCAGATGTAGGAACATATAAGTTAATGTTGATAGTCTACCCTCGTTGTTATCTAATTATTATTACTTGAGTTCTACTTAAAAAAAACCCAACAAAACAAAACAAAACAAAAAACCAACCAAACAACAACAACAACAAAAAACTCTCGGAGACTAATTATGGTACTTAATAGATCTTTTATGCAGCCTTGAAAACAGTGATTTAAGTGTTTTGCTTTCAGAGGGGTTTTTTTCAGTTTACAGATTTTAAACATCATTAAAATCTGTAAACTGAATCATGACTGAAAACGTAATTAAAGTATTACAGAGGTATGTATTTGGAAATGGTAAGCCATAGTACAAATATTGAAATCTACATCATTTTAGACTTATAACATAATTTAAACTTTCAATTACAATAATCGCATTTAAAAATGTTATCTGATATGATTTGAAATTAAGAATAAGACTTGTAAGAAAATTCAGAAACTTCAGATATATTTAAAAAGAGGAAAGAAAGAACTGCAAAAGTGCCTTTTTGCTTTCATTTCTAATTGTTCTTTTCAGGTATTTATCAGATATTGCAATGTTTATAAGCCATAATTCTTTCTCACTATTCCTGTCAACAAACATAAGTCTATGTACACATAAGACCATGGCATTTGACAATGACTGTTACTACCAGTAATATCAAATGCTTTTTTTATTTCTCTTAGATCTCTGTCCTGAGACATAACAACAGGATGTGCCTCGGAGAAGAGTAAGTTAAAAAATTCTTTGTCTTTGACATTTTTTAAATTATAATAATAGCTAGATGCTATATCTTGAGTTTCAATGAAATTATTGTGTTATCCATGAATTTTAAAAATAATAAGCTACTCCCACCGCATCCTGTTTACCAAGTCATACACTCTGTGTTCAGACTTGACCTTGATTTCAGCAGGAGCTTTTCCTAAGTAACATTGTTTTGAGTACATTGAATTTAAACATTAACACTTTCAGTATGTTAGTATCAAATATTTAAGCAGTTATACTTCTCATTATCTCCTAAAGTCTTATGAATAGAGAAACATCCTAGGTGATTTTGTTGCTTCAGGTAACTTTCCTCTAGAAAAGAAATTTGAAGAAAGATGACCTATTCTTACAAAACAAATAAAGAAATAAAGACAGTGATAAAGTAAAGTACACTGATCAGTGTTTTTTCATTGAAGTACATTTTCAATATGTAAAGATCATATGGAAAATTATCTTTATGTGTTTAACTACTTTTTAATCACTGTACTTTCTTCTTTCTTTCTTTGTGCCTGAAATATCCGTTGTCTCTGTAGTGCTTGCAAAGTTGCTTTTTATTGGAAAAAAAATATGTAAATCTAATATACAATTTATATCTCCTTATCACATAGCATAATTGATAAGCTTTAAAACTGAATCATTTTTCATATCCACATTTTGTATTTCTTTGCTTTATCCCAATAACAGCAGGTTCAAATGCCAGTGACTCAATGACGTAGCTTGAGCAGAAATTAACAGTATCAAGAAATTAACACCTTGGTTATGCTTGGTAACAGTACCTGTTAACTGCTTGGTTAACTAAGGGAAAAACTATCAGCAAAGTCTTTGCTATGTCAAGTCTCTGCTGAGTTAAAAAGTTGTCATGCTTCTTTTCAACAGTAAAATTAGTATAATTTAAGTAATACTGTTTTCCAACTGGTATGATGTTACATTACAATGGTGGTTGCTAATCCTTATTCCTACTTGTTAAAGACACTGAAAAGTGTGTTTGAGTGTAAAAAAGTAAAGTTACTAGGATCCTGCAGTTATAAAAAAGAACATCAGCACACTTGGAATTCTGCCTTTGGTTTGATGAGTTTAGGACTTGGATTTTAGACCAAAGATTAACCCCAGTCCTTAAAGAAAGAGAAGTTCTCTAGCCAGGAAAATAAATCTTGTTTCACTGCACACACACAAAAAGATGCAATAAATTTAAGGTAGGAGCAATACTGGGAGTAGATCCAGTTTCTACAAGAATCTTTCACTTTTTCTTTCCCCAAATATAAAAGCAGTCTCCCACAGCCACTGAAATCACTTAAAGTGTATCTTCAGTTGTCACTGTTCCATTCCATGCAGGAGAGTGGTATTAATTTTCATCACCTCACTGCTTGAACATAAATCTTTATTACCTCAATTAATGAGTCTCATTTTTCTCTTCCTTTGATGTGTTTTGTGAGGAAATGCTATACTTTCAGTCATATTTTCAGGGCAATCTAAGAGACATTTGGCATAAAACCCTTCAGTCTTGGATCTATGCTGCTTTCAGAACCACTGAAAAGAATGGTATCATACTCAATTCATGGATGTCTTTTTTGTTCTGAAGCTTACAGTTGCATCCTGATAATGCCTCAAGATATTTTCACTAGAGGGACAGAGATAAAGTTCTAATGGGAGGAAGTAGCCAAAAAGGGAAAATGCAGTTTTCTTTCCTTAAAGTTACTATGTTGCAAACATGAGATCATTCATAAGCAAAGAGTGAATCACATGTTTAGATGTTACAAGGATAATTGTCTTTTCCTAAATGAAGATATTTTCAGATAGAAGACTGTATGGATGCAGTTGACTACATATGATTGCAAGTAACACTAGTAAGACATTTCTGGCAACGTAGAAGGAAAAATGGATAGTGAATAGGAAAATGTGAATGTTATGTCCTAAGACCTGTATTTTGATTCAAAATACAGGACAATACTTATGCTTTACTACCTTTTACCCATTCCAGATAAGTACTACAGATACACTAATAGAATCATAGAATGGAATCATAGAATCGTTTGGGTTACAAAAGATTCTTAAGATCATAAAGTCTAAACAATAACTTAACATTGACAAGTTTAGCAGTAAATCATGTCCCTAAGCATCACATCTACTGCTATTGGCAGGTAAAAGTAGGTTCACTTATTTGCAGATTACGATTTCACACCATCATATGTGTCATTTGAAAAAACATGTTTTTACACAAAATTCAGATTACAAAGGTAATCTAACATTATGTCATCAGAAGTCATATGATAATCTTTGCAAAATTGTAGCTCATCAGGTTAATCCTGGACTGCACTTAAATGCAAAGTGCTTTATTAAAATAAAAATATTTTAAATTAAAGTCTTTAAAAAATCCTTAAATTTATCAAAGAATATGGGAGAACAGGATGCTTTCAAAACCCAAACCATGTATTTTTCCTTGAAAAATAAAAATAAGGGATCTGAAATTTAGTTTTTAAATGATCCTACTCTGTCCTGTCAAATGACAAATGTTTAATATCTACTCTGACTATCTGCTTTACCAGCCAGACTAATATGAAACTCCATTAAGATTTGATTAACAGGTAAAGTATATCTTTGAAAAATTTCTAAGCAATAGTGTCTGGAACCAAGTAAGTTTTGTTTTGGTTTTTGGTTGTTTGTTTTGTTTGTTTGTTTGTTTGTTTGTTTTTTGCTTAAGTGTTTAGATGGCTTCAAGTTTTAAAGTTTGTAGACACTGAAAATTTTCTAATTGTTGGTTTATTAAAAAGCTTATTCACTTTACTACAATGATAAAATACATTCTTTCTTATAATAATACCAATTTAGATCTGTAAAAATATTAAGACTAAAAGATTCCTAGAAATGTAGTGTATGCAAAAGGAAATAAAATTCTACCTTTCAGCTTTATTATTCTTTTTATTTAATAATACTATTGTCCTAAGTCAACTAAACATTTGAAAAATATTGGATTACAAAGCATCTTCATCTTTTTTTGTTTTGTTTTGTTTTGATTTTTTTGTTTGTTTCTGAATAGCCAGCAAGAGTGTTTGACTGCAAGGGACAATCATTATACTCTTTATTTGCAAGCAAAGGTTGAAGTTATTATTACAGCTATTATGTTATAATGTAGCTAATATAAAATAACTGTAAACAAATATATATAATAAAATGGTATAATCATAGAATCATAGAATAGTTTGGTTGGAAAAGACCGTTACGATCACCTAGTTGAACCGTAAACCCAGCATTGCCAAGTTCACCACTAAAGCATGTCCCCAAGCACCACATCTACACGTCCTTTAAATACCTCCAGGGAAGGTGAGTCAATCACTTCCCTGGGCAGCCTGTTCCAATACTTGACAACCCTTTCAGTGAAGACTTTTTTTCCTAATATCCAGCCTAAACCTCCCCTGGTGCAATTTAAGGTCATTCCCTCCTGTCTTATCACTTGTTATTTGGGAGAAGAAATCAACACCCACATCACTGCAACCTCCCTTCAGGTAGCTGTAGAGAGCAGGTAATGTAGATAATAATTTGCAGATGATTGATTGTGTTTATGACACACTGCCTGTTCCCAAGAAACAGAATAAAAATAGTGTTATGATGTAGCTCAATTTCAGATTGGTAGTTTTGAACAAATCCTGCATGTTAAAATAAACTTGAAGGAAATGAATGAAAGAAAGGAATGAAGGAAATAAACTAGAAATAAATCTATTACACACACACACATAAATGTTCATATGAAAATGAACTTAGAAGTGCTTAAGTGTTCACAGTTTTGACACCGTCATGTGAAAGGATGATTTTTTGAAAATGAACTATTGTAACCAAAGTTGCATTGCTCACCAAAAAATTGTTGATCTGATTCTATTATAATTATTATTAACTAAAGTATATGACAGGAGTACTTGTGCCATCATGCTTCAGCATCTCTTCCCTAACAAGCTACAAAATTGTGTTCTTTAGGTTTTGAAATGCTTTTATTTATAAATATATATATAAATCTGCTTTTAATTGTCAACATTAATTGAGACCATTATGTTAATACGATTTCCAGCAAAATTATTTCAAACTTCTACTTCAAATGATCAGTTCTGAATTGAGGTCCAGTGTATGTACTTTTTGAGCAATGAAATGGAGCAAATTTCAGTGATCTTTGGGGCTGTAGAGATAAATATTTTTCAATTTTGTGTCTGTCTCTCTGCATAGAGCAGAAAGTTTTCTAATATTCTGTTAATAAATTTCTGGATTCTTTTATTATTTTATATATTATTTGTTTCTTAATTAAATAGAATTTTTTAGTGTTTCTAATCCTTTTTATTTATTATAGCCAAATTAGTAGAAAGATGCTAGTGTTGTTTCTAAGTGAAAATAAAAGAGATAAAAGAATAGTCCAGCCTTAAATGTGCTAAAACCCATGAGCTATTTACTAAAATGCATCTACATCCCACCTAACTATCACAGGAAAAAAAAAAAAAATAACGTAAGTATAAACTGAGGACAATTTTATGGTCTCATAAAACTGTTTTGCAGCACATGGCTCAAATTGGAGTAGCCAAAAATATTCAGACAAAAAAGCTGTCTACATCTGTGTTATTGCCTATGAATCACTTGTTTTTCTGCTTGAGTAATCAATAGTGACTATAAAACCCAAAACACTAGCACATAATTTCTACTATGTCTGGGAAGGTCCTGAAAAACTAGCAATGTTTTCCTTTTACTTATTCCAATGCAAACATCTTAGCTTTACTATAATGGCAAAAGTAAGGTTTGTTAGTCTTTCAAAGACAAATTCCAAAGGTAGTATGCTCTCCATGACCACATCAGATAACCTCACTTTCTTTTTACATCAAATAGCAGAAACAAACTAAAACAAAAATAATCAGGCCTCTTACTTTTTGTGAAAAGAAAAAGTAAACCTCCCATTGGTGAGATCTCAATGAACACATGCAATCCAGGTATCTAGTATGGAAATGAGTAAAATTTTCAGCTTCAAAGGGAACCTCCCTCTCTAGAAAGAACAAACAGGAGACTGCCAATGTGTTAATGAACTTGCACAAGTTCCCAAATACCTTGTTATGCGTGGCAGACAACTCAGCACAAGGTACTAGCATTGTGGTACTTCTGGGAACTCCACATAGGAGTTCCACATAGAACTCTATAGGTGGCTACCATTACCCCAGAATATGAGATTTTGTAACTGCAACAAGAACAATATATTTCTTACATAGCTTCCTTTTATATATAATCTGCTGTTGTCCATGTAAAAATACTAGTCAACTGTCCTTTCTGGAAATGATTAATTCAATTCATTTCATCAGGAAAGTTGTGTGTGAAAGGTAGCAATGAAGCTAGCTTAGGAATATCTTCTAAAACTTATATGTCAGGTGCTAAGTTCATTATACACACCAATATGTTTCTGCTGTACAAAATACATCTGTTTAAGAAACTTCTTATGGATCTTTCTCAAAGGGTTTCCATTTTGCAGTCTTTACAACACATTGACTTTGTGAAAATAATAAAAAACAGTATATTTGGGTTTGGATTTTTTCTGTGTTGGTACTTAAGTTGTTAAAAGCTTTGTGTAGGAGATTGATCTCTGTTTTTACAGTTACTATGGCTTCACAGAGATGCTGATAATTATTTCATTGTTTAATTTAACACAATAAAAAACAATGCAAAATAATGCAGAGATAAGACAGTGTGATGAAAATAATATGTAATTTTGTGTTGATTAATGTGGTCAATTCTGATAGTAAGTTTCTGAAGTAGTTTATCAAACTGAAATTATTACCGTTTAAGATAAATAACATTTTCATTTTTTCTGTGTGAAGACAAAGGTAAAAAAGAACAGTGACAGAATATTTTTCTCTTCTTGTATGTAATTCATCTCAGGTCAGTATATGCAAGTTGAAGGAACTACCCTTGAATGGCTGCTGTGCCATGTCTGGGAGAGGGAATTTGCTGTCTAGTCTGATGCTCAAGCAGTCACCTGCAGGTCTTGTCTGCAGCAAAGATTCCTAGATTTTTCCCCCTTTCTTTTTTAATATTGATAATGTTTCTAGTATAATATTTTCTGAGAGTCTTAATGACGTTAGCTAGGTCCAAAAATCCAAATGTGTAAATTTTATGCTGATGGAAAAGTCTCTCTGAAGTTTGGGTATGAGGAGGTCAAACAAAGGATTTAAATGCTTTCATCTGGATTAAAAATTTTCCCTGAGGAACCTGAAGGTCTGCAATGTGCTATTTCTTATGTTCAAACCAAAGTAAAAGGGAAACAATTAGAAACATAGAAAGAAGAAAAATAAGGCAATATAGTTTTTGTCATTGTCTAAACAGTATTGTTTAAATTTTCCCCTTTTCTGACTCTATTATTACAACAGCAGCAAACAGGCAAAATAATCTATGTGGAGTAATTTTTTATGATGTTTCTATAAAACACCATAGTATATATCTTAATATAATTCACTGTAAGTCTTTTAACTATGATTATTTTGGAGGCTGTGCTGTTTTGCTGTTTTTTATTTATTCTTTTTGGTGTTGTTGTTCTTTAAAAAGAAGAAAATACTATGAACAATACAGTTGAAACAATCATGAGATAAAATTAATTTGATGCAGTTATCAAGTAATTGTAGACAAACAAAATTTGGCATTTTGCATATGCCAAAGAGATAAACATTTTGCATTATGCAATATAAACAACAATATTATTTTCCTGCAGTGCAGAATTTTGCCTGCTCATTCTGATATTGTGGATCAGGCAGCCAGATTATTTTTTTCATTTTCCATCCTCAGTGGTTCTACATGTTTACTCATAAATTACTTTTAAATAGATAGTGCTGACAGCCTTGTATTGCTAAGGAAGACTTTTTTCAAACACTTAGCTCTGTGTGTGATTTGAAACTAGATCCAAAGGAAAAAGAGAGAGACCACTAATCAAATATTTAAAAAAAAAAATCTGAAATAATCTTCTCTACTTTATAGTCATAATGGCAGGAAGTTCAATATTTCTGCTCAAACAAAAAGGCTGGTAGATATATTTACCAAAGGCCTTATGATGTTTGCAGTTGACTTTGCAGAAGACAACATTTATAAAACCTTTACAGTGTCTGGCAGGTGCAATGCATTCTCCTGGGGATTAGTGTTATTCAGATACTGTCTTTCATTTGAACTTCACACCTTTTTTTTTTTTTTTTTTTTTTTTTAGAGACAGCTTTGTAATAGATTTTTGAAATTAAAACCTTTTTATTTGTGTCAGTAAAATGCCAGCTACAAATTTACTTTTGGAAGATAACATTTACTTTTGGGAGATAAATGCCAATAAAGAAGATGGTAGTTTTTAAGAGGAGAAAAAAAAAAAAAAAAGTATAAATGTATGAACCACTCAAAGAACTAAAAAACATGACCTGTACCATTATTTCTTATTTTTAATATTTTTTTTTAAACTGAGTAAAGCAAAGGCAGGTATTTTCCAGTATTTCCATCTTTCAATGTTCCACAAAGACCTTATTGTGCTATAAGTAGACAAACTATTGTGTTTAGTAAGAGTTAGCATAAAAATCAGTTAAGAATGCCATTTTTAAAGTGAAAAATAAAATCTGAAGAAGAGACATTTAACTGATTTTGCTTCTTTAAAGCCCCACAAATGAATGAAAAACAGATTACAGCTTTCTAGATTCTAGATGTCTAGTATATGTAAATTTGGGATAAGCATAGGGGATTTAGGAACTAAAATAATATGGTGCTCAGAAAAAGGGTCATTAGACATTTGTCTTTCTTTGTCTTTCAAATTGTCTTTCTTTTGATGTTTTTTGTATCTAGAGAATGTGTTTCTTTTGAGATTATACCTTAAAATAAGCTCAATGTAAAATTAAAACAGAAAAATAAATAAATCTTTAAAATGTCAATAACAAGATTCAGACTCCCAAAAGATACCTAGTGCTCTGGCAACCAGAATGAATTATTGTTTATTTTTAGAACTGATAAGCACTTTTTTCCTAGTTTCTAAAAGGAAAGGTTTCCAAGTATCTTCTTTCTATCTTCTCTGGTTTACCACAGTTTTCCTGGGGGCTGAATGAAAAGGATATCAGCAGAGTTCTACCTTAGTTTTCCTGGAACAGAGAAGAACCTCCTCAGATCTCAGATGGTCAGCTGAATTGAAGTGTGTCCACCTGTTTGCTTGTTTGCCTTTTATTCTAGAAGTGCTTGGTGAATAAAACCCCTGTCATTTCAGCAAGGCTTTTGGCTGATTTCTGATGAACAACAGATCTGCCGTTCAGTGCCTTAAATTTCCACACTGCTAAAGTTTCCAGCTATCTCCTTCTCACTCAGCAGCTCACTATGATTTTGTGCCTTGTGGATTCCTCTGTGCTAGTGCAGGATCTGACTGCTTCTGCTTTAGGGCCCTAAGAACACAGTTTTAACTAATTACAAGCATTGCTGCTAAAGAAACTCTGAGGTACAGCTCCAAGAGGAAAAAAAAACCAATTCAATAAAAGCTGGTTTTTGCAATAGCAGTTTTAGTCATTTTCAGGGTAGCACTGAGCTATAGGTTTTGTTTGTCATTAATGGGCGTAGCGGAAGGAAAGGATGGGAAAAGACTGTGAGAAGTTGCATTGACATTTCTGAAGAAATGGTAAAATGAACATGGGGCTTGCTGGCACATACAGACGTGTTACTAGAGAATAAGAAATAAAATAACGGGCAGACTCTAAAAAAGCTTAAAAGTGAAACAGGAAAGAACTAGAAATGTGAGAAGGACTATGAAAGTGTGCTGAAAAATCTACAGATTGGCAAAACACCACAAATACAGAATCACAGAATGCGAGAGATTGGAAGGGACCTCGAAAGTTCCTTCTCAAATTTAAGCGGAACCTCCTGTGTTCCAGCTTACACCCATTGCCCCTTGTCCTATCATTGGACACCACAGTGAAGAGCCTGGCTCCATCCTCCTGACACTCACTCTTCATATATTTATAAACATTAATGAGGTCCCCCCTCAGCCTCCTCTTCTCCAAGCTAAAGAGGCCCAGCTCCCTCAGCCTTTCCTCAAAAGGGAGATGCTTCACTCCCTTAATCATCTTGGTGGCTCTGTGCTGGACTCTCTCAAGCAGTTCCCTGTCCTTCTTGAACTGTGGGGCCCAGAACTGGACACAATAATCCAGATGTGGCCTCACCAGGGCAGAGCAGAGGAGGAGGAGAACTTCTCTTGACCTACTAACCACACCCCTTCTAATACACCCCAGGATGCCATTGGCCTTCCTGGCCACAAGGGCACAGTGCTGGCTCATGGTCATCCTGCTGTCCACCAGGACTCCCAGATCCCTTTCCCCGATGCTGTTCTCTAGTAGTTCATCTCCCAGCCTATACTGGAACCTGGGCTTGTTCCTACCCAGATGCAACAATCTACACTTTCCCTTATTATATTTCATCAAGTTTTTCCCTTCCCAGCTCTCCAGCCTGTCCAGGTCTCTCTGGATGGCAGCACAGCTTTCTGGCATGTCAGCCACTCCTCCCAGCTTTGTATCATCAGCAAACTTGCTGACAATACCTGTCATATTTACATATTTTTGTCACCTGGAAAGGTTTTCAAGGAAATTTCTGGAAAATTTATTTTTGAAGGTTTATTTCGGGGTTTTTTTGGTTGTTTGTTTTTTAATGTCAAGTTGGTCCCCACAGGTTTCCAGCTTACTCTTAGATCTTCCCTGATTCAGAGAAGTGTGTTTTTAGACTGAGTAAGAGAGGTTAAATCAACACTTATCTACTAGTGTTTCACATCTTATTGGTTGTGAAACATGCAACCTAGTAATATTTTGTTTATTGTTGTGTAAAAAATGTTATGTGACAAAGAATTCTAAACACACTGGGATGAACCGCAGGCAAAAAGTGGGCAGTTTCCTCATGTGTCAAACAAACAAACATGCAAACAAAACAAAACAAACAAAAACAAAAATGCAAAAAACCCCCAACTAAACAACAAAAACAAGCTTACAAAAAACCCCACATCAACCTCTTCTTTAAGAATTTTGTCAATAATCTAAAATTTTTTAGACCTTCATAAAGTCTGATATTTTAGGTGCATTCCTTTCAAACTGAGGTAGTGAGGTCTTTTCAACTTAGAATTTTTAACTTTTTGTAACAAAACCCAAATATTAACAAACCTGCTGCAGATGTGATTACTGTGTGATCATGCAAAACGACAACTTCTTACCAATGTAGATAATAATATTAAAACAAATTATTTTCTAGTTTAACAGTTTTTGTTTAACTTTATCCAAAAACAAGTAGGAAAGACTAGATAGAAGAAATGGAAGAAAAAACATATTTTTGTTTTATATTTCTCTGTTTAATCTTTTTTCCAAATGCAGACAGACACCAGATTTTCTAACCTGATGTATACTGCTTCATACACTTGTATGCAGACAGTATGGTTTTTTTCAGTTGCTTTACCTCAGTGTGCATTCAGAGATGTAACTGTGGATTATTAATCAGTGCTCTACAGCTGGAATTAGTTTGTCTGACAGTGAAAATTTAACAAGAAAAGCTCCCTGTCAGGCAGCTATGGTTGGGGAAAATAAAAACTCCAACTGAAAACAAAAACAAACAAACAAACAAAAAATCTTCACTAACTTACTAGTAGAACCTGATTTTAATAAAAAAAATAGATACATTTTAATATAAATGCATTTTTTGCCTCTCATAAAATGCTTTGGTTTTCCTTTTAAATTTCTATTCAACCTGTATGAAACATGGCTTATCATTCTGATGACATTAGCAAAATGATGCATCATTTAACGATAGCAATAATTTAGAAAATCTCCTTCTTTTCAGATGTTTATGTTAAAAATAATGGTGGAATTCAGGTGTACAAATGTGAGATAGGGCCAAATTCAGAGACAAATTAGGAAAGATTTTATAAAATATTTTGTCTGCTTATTTTAGCATGCAAGTTAAAAGGTTTGGGTTTTTTTCTGCAAATTTGTCTGTGACGGCAACCTATTAACATGAAATTTATACTTTCTTACGTGTTTTCTGATTTAACTCTTTGAGTTTGAGTGAAGGAGTGTGCAAAAAATTTATAACCAAAGAAATCCAGTTTTAGAGGTCCAAGCTAAAATTAAAAAAAAAGATGAAAAAAAAAAAGTGGACTTGGTTAAGTATATTATTCACTGAATTAACAGCTGCACACAGTGAACACTTCTAAACCACAGTATTTTTCTTCTCTTTAAGTTGAATGTATTTCCAAGTAAAATTTAAAGAAACCTAAAGTACAATAATTTACTTAATAAGTGGGCAAAAGTATAACTTAGAGCAGACTAGATTCACTTCTGAATTTTCTTAACAACTACACATAGTTGCATATAGAAAAGGCCTGATGCATAATGCTATTCAGTATTATTCAATGTAGGACTGGTTCCTGCAGTACTCTAAGAAATACCATCACTGAGCAGTAATAGATTTCATGGGTTTTTTTACGTATTTTTAATTCTAAATAATTCCTGAATCACTAGTGAATTTTCTTGAAAGCTGTGCATTCCTAAAAGCAAAATGGAAAAGTTAATTCTAAGGCCAGCTAACCTATGCTTAGTGTTGCCTTTTATCACTGAATTTTAATTTCCTGCTTTGACCAGACTTCAAGTTGTCTTGTATCCTTCTTCCCTTTGGTTGCCCATTTAGGAATACTTCTTTTCCTAGTAATCAGGCTAAAGTTTTCATTTAATCTCTCCCAGTAGAACCTAATGAGAAGTTTTACAGAACTTTTTTTCACTGGAACTAATCATGGAAAATACCTACATCCTAAGCTTCACGCTTGCCAAACTGATTACGGATGTAGAGGTTTTCCTACTTGGACGTTTCTGGAGAATGAATGTATTAGATGAACAGCAAGGAAATACATTAGTTGTAGAAAACTGGCAGATAACCTTAACTCTTCAGAACTTTCCAGATTTTAACAATTAGAGCCACAAAGATGGTTAGGGGCCTGGAGCATCTGCCTTATGAGGAGAGGCTGAGAGAGATAGGACTCTTCAGCCTGGAGAAGAGAAGATTGAGAGGGGACCCTATCAATGTCTATAAATATCTGAAATGTGGGGGCCAATGGATGGGGCCGGGCTCTTTTTGGCAGTGGCTGGTGACAGGACAAGGGGCAATGGGCAAAAACTGGAACACTGGAAGTTCCACACAAACCTAAGGAAAATCTTCCTTACTGTGAGGGTGACAGAACACTTGAATAGGCTGCCCAGAGAGGTTGTGGAGTCTCCATCTCTGGAGATGTTAAAAACTCACCTGGATGCTTTCCTGTGTAACCTGGTAGGGAACCTGCTTTGGCAGGGGGGTTGGACTAGATGATCTCCTGAGGTCTCTTCCAACCCCTACTATTCTGTGATTCTGTGAATCTGTCATTGTTTTGCAATAATCAGTTGTTGTCACTTTACCCTTTGCAATTAATTGAGGAAAAAGAATTAATTTAAAAATTAAAAAAAATCACCTGTGAAGAATGAATAGATAAGAAAAAACAAGTATTCCTGCATGGACCGCTTCCTAAAAGTGGTGTGAAGTTGTTCTGAATTATGAAAGGTTGAATCTGTTGCAGGGTACTGAATATGAAAATTCCCTTAATGACTCAAATTCCCAAGAGCTAAAATATTAGATTTCCTAGATAAATGAAAGAAGTATTTTACTTGATGTAAACCATTTAGAACTTCTGTTTCTCTTAGGTTGCATAGATTCTAAATAATTTACTATCTGTTAGGTGATCTATTTTACATTTTTTCTTTTAACATTTAACTCAGGTTTGGAAGTATAAATCACTCCTTTTTATTCTCTGGTGTTTGTTATTAGTTTACACGATAACAGGACAAGCTATTGTAATGGAGATATATCCAGTCTAAATCTAAATGTTTTAGTCAGGGTAACAGAACAAGATGGAAGATGAGGGAGGTATGAGCTTCCTATGGGCTCACTTTTCAGACATATTTCAGAGTTCACCTTAGTTTAGATAATTTCATTTTCATTGGTTTCTTTGATATGAGAAAAGCCTTACTGTTCCACTTGAAAAAAATATTAAGAAATACCTCTTGTAATTGTTTTGAAGTTGCAATTACAAATTGTAATATTTTTTTGCAGTTATAAGTTATTAGCCCAGTTTGAGTATACACATTTTGTTGGCCAGATTCTTCAGTAGTAGTAGTAATAGTCCAAATCTTTTAGTTCAATTTTCCTGTAGGAAGACTATTCAAAATTAATAGATAGACACTTTAGTGACTAAGAAATAATATTCCTGAAAAAGAAGCAGGCAGGAGCCTTGTTCCTCCACCAGTCGTAGTTTGAAGATCAACTTCAAAGACACTGTAATAGAAGAGCATTTTGTGCCAGTACACAGATGTAGCCACTCACAAGCTAAGAGGAAACATAGGTCCGATCAACCTTTGCTTTCCCTGTTGCAATTTTATAACAATCCTGGAAGAAAGTTGAGGAGGGTCAACTGCCCAAAGATCATTTCCATGTCAAAGCAACAACTTACTTCCTGCCTGGTATTAATTAAGAACAGTAAACTACAAAGATATGTTCCACCTAGATTTTTTCTGTCAGTTGCGCATGTAGACATACTCACTGACATAGAGGCAATGCTTCAGACTAAATGGTACACACTGGTTAACAAAGGAAGAAAGAAGTTTTCATTAAATAAATAAATTGTTGGTTAAGATATTAAGAACAATAAATTTTGAATGGTCAGACAAAATAATATTTCTGTCACTTATTCAGGCTGAAAGAGTACTAAGATTATCTCATCCATGAGTTAGAACTAACTACTCTTTGGAAACTGTCTGAAACCTCAGTTCTGCAGCTCTTCCTTCCAACTATCCTAAGCATAAAAGGGTTCATGCATACATGCACATGCACACACATGCACAGACAAGGATACATACCAGTATTAGATGACTAATTTGGGAGAAGTGTTTTGGGAGAGAAAAAGTTATTAGCTACCTTTATTTCACTGGTGTTAGCGTGAAGAGCACACTGACACACCACAAAGTAGTGAAGAGCACATTTTTGGATGCTGGAGGCTCCCAGAAGGGTTCTGGTCTTGCCCACACTGGTCCACTTTTAATTCTTCTGATGTTTATTTCTGCTTTTTGACATATCTGTTAATGCTAGTGACAGGGATGTTGTCATTAGTCCTGTCTGGTCAGAGTTTATATATCTGGTTAGTGCTTATGTATTGATCACTGGTGTTGGAAAAATAATATGCATAGTCTCAGAAACCATCCCATTAATCACTGCTATTGAAGTGTTGTGCTGTGCAGCACGTGATCAGTTTTGACATTTGCTCTCACTGCCTCAAAGGATGTTGTAGTGAGGTGGGTGTTGGTCTCTTCTCTCAAGTAACAAGTGATAGAACAAGAGCAAATGGCCTCAAGCTGCACCAAGGGAGGTACAGACTGGATATTAGGAAAAATTTCTTCACTGAAAGCATTATCAAGCATTGGAACAGACTGCCTAGGGAAGTGGTTGAGTCATTACCCCTGGAACTATTTAAGAGACATTTAGATGGGGTGCTTAGGGACATGGTTTGATAGTGGACTTGGAAATGTTAGGTTTTCGGTTGGACTTAATGATCTTATAGGTCTTTTGTAGTCAAATCAATTCTATGATTCTCTATTTTCATCTACTGTTACAAGAGACTGATGTCTATTTTATTTGTCCCCCAACCCAACTGATCTTATCACATATATTTGTCCTTGCCCTTGAGTATTGAGGCACTGCTGTGGTGTAATATCTCCCAACAGAGAGACAAGAGTATTCAGCTACTGAAAAGCAATCTTGATACCAAAATCACAGCAAAACCCTGTTATTTCTAATTTTTTATGATGTATTAAAATATGTATTTCCTAAATCACATGGAGAAATTTACATAAATAGGTTGTTCCTGTCCCAGGTAGCTATTATAATTGTGTTTTTTAACTGTTTTCTTAAAGTATCAAGCAGAAGCAGAATTTTAGTTGTTATTACAGGTGACCACAGTTATTTAGTAACTACAGTGTCTACATAGCCTGTATTCATCACACATAATAAATACTTAATCTAAAGGGAAAAGAAAAGTAGATGACAAATAACCACCTGCTGCAGTGAGGAAAAAAAAAAAAATGAGACTAGTAGCAGTAATTTTTTAAAAATACATAACCATTGTTCCACCTTCCACCAGCAACTTCTGTTGACTTAGCTATGAAGATTCAGTTGCTTGTATATCAGTCTGTAGTGATCTTTTGAGCACGAACAACACCCTCTCTTCCATTTCTTTTTTTTAATTTAGGCATTAAAAAATAAAAAAGTCATTTTATGATGTGCTGAAAAACAAAAACTCACCCCCCCCATCAAATAAAAAACACAAACCGAAAACATCACAAAAGCAACTGAGTTGACACAACTGAAGTGGAAGTAACATCCTGGAAGGGATCTGGAAAAAATATGCTAAAGATAAAACTGAGTCATTCACCTCTTAGACTGGATTTATGTCCGGTAGGCAAGGATGTACAAACATTGTCTTATACTACTTCAATTACAGAATTTCTTACAGAAGGTGTCCCTATTATCTAAGGAAGCTCTCTCAAGGAGACAAAACAAAACACACCACAAGACAATTATGTATCTAAAGTAATGGTCCATAGTCTTGATAAAACAGACAGCAGTGCTGTTAACTGTATCTGCTTCAGTTTCCTTTCTTGCTGAGTTCTTATACCCCAACCAATATTGTGACAACTAAAGGCTAGCTCTCACAAGACTGTTTCTTACCAGAAAAAAATAATCCGAAATATGTAGCTTTATATTTATGTGATTATAAGCAAGTAATAATCACACAAGCAAGTAGAACTTTAAAAGTCAATACTAAAAATAAAATAAATAAATAATGTAGATGAGCAACAAGTGCTTGTACCTTTCTGATCTCCTCTTCCTTATAGCCCATCTCATACAGAAATACAAACCCCATTTTACACATATCATTCAGTCACAGAAATTGCTACAGGATATTTCTGCTTCTAACCACTTGGAGCCTTGAGACATTTTTGCTTTCACGTTTTGGGGCTTTGAGGGTTAGGGTTTTTCGGAGATTGAAGAGTTTTTTTAGTCAGAAATTTGATAAGTGCAGTATTAAATATGAAGCATTGTAGTAAACTGATACAAAAAAAAAAAAAAAAAGGAAAAGAAAAAAAAAAATAAAACCACTGAGCCAAGCCTCAAGCAACAGAAAGTTGTTATTTTTTTTAACTTCCATCTCTCTGTTGTCTGTTTGTGATAGATGATGTGGAGATGAACATCAGAGTAAACCTTGAACTATGAATAATAAAGATGTTTAGAATGTCAGACAACATTTCTGCTCCTCTTTGGTTTTCTCCTCATTTTTGTGCTGAAATAAAAACTGTTGAAAGCTGCAGTGCCATCAGCTTTGTGAACAGTGGATAAACTGCCAGGCCTTTGGTTAAAATGTTACTGCATTTATGTATGTAAATTCCTAAATGTGTGACTGTAGTGTATTGGTTTCACTCCTTTGGCTTGCAGCCAAACACAGTCGCTCTCTCACTCTGCCCTTCCCTAGGGAGAAGGGGAGAGAATTGGAAAGGTAAAAGTAGGAAAACTCATAGGTTAGGTTAAAAACTGTTTACTAATTAACATAAAATATTAATAATAACAGTAATAACAGAATATGCAATTGAGTGAAACACAGTGCAATTACTCACCACCCACTGACTGATGCCCCCCACAGCCTGTGCCAGCCAGCGATCCTGGAGCTGAGACAGTCCCAAAACCAAAACCACGATCCCAGAAGAACAAGCCTGAGTGTTCCCCAAGAGAATATCCCCATTTTCCAGTCAACTCTGCTTAATATACTGAATATGATGTGATGATATAGTATATCCCACTGGCTAACCCAATCGCTAATTTTGGGTTTTGCTACTTACTACTCTTCTCCCTCGCAGTACTAATGTACCTGTAAACTAGGCGAACACTGTGACCTTGGGCTCCAGCAGCAACTAATAACATCAGTACATTATCAACATTCTTCTATAACAAATCCCATACTGAAACTAAAACACAGGTATTTTAGCTACTAAGAATAAAATTAACCCTATCCTAGCTAAACCAGGACAATGTAGTTAACCTGTTATATATGCTGAAGGAGCCTATGCAAACTGTCAAGGCCCATGAAGTCCTCAGCTCAAATGTGGCTTGCATAACACCTGAGCAGGTTTGGGTCAGTGTATGAATTTATAAATGATAAACAGATCTACAGTAGGTTACCAGTTACTCACTATTCCAGACATATTTCTGGTATAGCCTAGGTATCTATTTCCAGTCATGGGCTAGAAACTTAAGACTTTCAACAGATCAACAAAGCTAAAATGAAGGAAACTGCAAAGATGAGAGTTTTCAGTTTGCATGTTAACTTCTACTATGTGTCCTTTCTTTCTGTCGCATACCTCTATTTCTGCTTTTCCCTTAACACTTGTATCATCTTCCCCCCCTCCTTTCCTGAAGAAGCCATTCGGTTTTGAACCTCAAAACACTTATTGCTCAAATCTCAGAAAGTCTCCTGATTCTGCCAAGACTGTGGTGAGAATAACTCCCTTAGTTCATGTGTAATGCAGCCGTTCAGAGCAGGGGAAAATCTGACAGGAGAAAAGTGCCATTCTTCTGAATAGGATTTTTTTTGCAATCTTGTTTACTTTGTGGTTCAACAGCAGTTGGGTCAATACAGTAGATGAGGGGAATTTACCATGTCATAGAGGCAAGAATAATTACTTCTGGATATCGATAAAAAGAAATTCCTTAAATTAGTTTTGCTACCAAAGGAAGTGCTGGGGTAACTGTGCCCTAAAAGGACATATATTAATGCAGTAACTCAGTTAATCACAATCACACCTAAGCAGACCAGACATCAAATGTCTAACTCCACTCAAGCTAATGACTAAATATAGTATGATTCTTTCAAGAAATAATACAGTAGGATAGTAGTGAAGATGTCAAGTAATATATAGATTAAATGCAGGCAAAACCTATCACTGTGACTTAGTGTCATTTAAAGGTTGTGATAATTTTATTCTCCCATCATTCTCAAGATCCTAATCGGAGTCAGAGTTGAAGCCTATAGCCTCATGTACTCCCTCGGAGCTTCGGTGTCTGCCACCTGCTGCTTTTGTGCTTCAGAATCCTCTGAAATTTCACATCACAGAAATGTAGAATATCTTGACTATGTTCTATTTTGAAAAGAAGTGTAGATCTATAATACACTACTTAATTACCTACTGAGGATCACAATCCTGCCCTTTGAATAAAAACCACTTTCAGACCTTCAGTGAAGGGAAATATAATTTATGGTGTGTTTTGACCTCTGTTTCACACATCTGTATTTGCAGATCCAGCATGAGAGTGGATTTGAGACTCAGCTCTTCAATCACATCACGATTATAGTGCTGCTACTGTACTGCCAATTCTTAACTCATGGTGCATAAAGTTCAGAATATCAGCTAGTATTTTTGTGCTGTGAAGAAACAGACAACGTTTACTTCTGATTTTTTGCATTGGTGGTCTCTAAGCTGACAAATGGAGATAACGATACTGGTGTTCAGGAAAGCTCAGATATGAAGGTTAGATTCATCAAGTATGAATATAACACTCCAAGGAAGACATTCACACAGCATAAAGCAGCTTAACACCCTGAAGCATTAGCTAGGCTGCCATTTCTATTTATTAGCATGCTAAATTTCACTAGATGAATAATATTCTTAAATACAATAGTAACATTTCTTATATTTTATCCAGTTTGAATATATTTTGTATATTAATTCTTAGTACTATAAAATTTTCTGTATCTCTTTTGTGTATACTGTATTTTCTAGGTCAAACATGGGAAAATACCATAGATCACAGAAAGTAGGAAATTACCAAGTAAGAAGGTTCAGATTTTTAATAACTTTCACCAAATTCAACCTATGTGGAATGTGGATTATAATGTCTGGCTATCATTTTGTCTCAGAATGTTTTTTCAAAGTGTAGTTAATTAATTTTCATAGCTATCTTTTCCTTATTGCTATCTAACTTTCACAGACGGCTTAAAATTAGTATGTTTGTTGAAGATACTAATTTCATAGAAGTGCACAGACTGACAGAGTACTTGAATTCAGAATGCATGAGAGTTTTTTCCTTATGCTGTCCTCATAAAGCTGAAATTTGTCACTTTATCTGCAGCAGTAAAAAAAAACAAAACCAAAACCAATCACAACTTGATTTTTTATTTCAACCAATAAAAGCTCTTCTCATTAGCTTTTACTTTTTTTTTTTTTCTTTTGAGGTGTCCTGGAATATATTTCTGTGGACGTGTTACAGATGACAATATCAAGCAGCTGATATGTACTCATCTTTTATAAAAATAAATGGTTTATCATTGTGAGAGTAAATGCTTCCATGCACTGCAAGGTAAACAGACTTGGTCTGCCAATCATCCACTGGATTTTTTCTTCCTTGCAAAAAATTATTAAATAATTGTTCCTACTTTCTGTGCAACTAAAGGGAAACTTTGCTACTTTACCTGGTTGTTTGTCTGGGGCTGTACACTCCTATAGTGTCCCCCATTCCTCTTTCAACTAACAGCATTGGACAAATATATACATATACAAGCACATATAAATATATATGTACATACATATATAAAATACATTGTTATTCTGACAGTTGCTATATAAAAAGTAGAGTTATTTTGATTTTTATATAAATAAGTATATATAAAAATAGAAGAGAAAATATTTTTATATATATAATAACATAATCAGCAAGATAGCAATACATTTTTATGCAATAATCAGAAAAATAACTATAGAGATATATAGACATAACTACTTATATGGATACATACGTAATCAGCAAAATAACAAGCTTTTTGTTTTCCCAATATAGATTTTACTAGATATTCTAAAATAATATTGTGTTCTGTAAAAGTCTAACAAATAATATATTTGATTTTTTGTTTGTTTGTTTGTTTTAATATTGTATATGATACACTACTGGCACAGAACATCCACATTGATTCTTTTAGTTAACAGGTGGCAGTGGAGTGCAGCCTTCAGCAAATAAGATCTAGGAAATTTTTTTAGACATGTATTTTAAGTCTTAGCTCCCATATAGTATGAATCTCAGATGGAAAGTTTTATGGGTAAAACTGTTTACGTATATATTATTCTGAGAGGTTCTTTTTCTCTTTTCTAAGGAAGTATGTTGCACTGCTACCTTTTCAAATGCTGCAGAGTATCAAATTACTTTCTGCTAAGCATAACAATTTGCTGTAGCAAATGTGATACATTTTTCTTTGTTTTTCTTACATGGAAGCAGCTTGAGTCAGATTAATATAAAAGATACTGAAATCTCAAGTCAACAGAAATTCCCATGCAAAGAAGATCTCGAATTATACAAAGAACTGTCTGAACTGGCCCCATGCAGTTCCTTGTTGGACAATTCAGTACAGATGGCATGATAGGGGGCATGGGTATAGCCTGCTGCTACCTGGGACTTCTGGAAGGCAGACTTTGGCCTGTTTTGGGGGCCAGGTTGACAGAGTCCCTTGGGAGGCCGTCTTGAAGGGTGAAGGGGTCCAGGCAGTCTGGACATTCTTCAAGAATGTAATCTTAAAGGTGCAGGAGCAAGCCATCCCTACCTACCAAAAGACAAGCCAGTGGGGAAAAAGATCTGCCTGGCTGAACAGAGAGCTCTAGAATCATAGAATATTGTAAGTAGGAAGGGACCCAGAAGACCAACTGCATAGGTTGTCCTGCATAGGACAATCACAAGATTCAGACCATGTGTCTGAAAGCATTGTCCAAATGCTTCTTGAACATTGTCAGGCTTGGTGCCAAAACTACCTCCCTGGGGAGCCTGTTCCAGTGCTCCACCACCCTCTGGGTGAAGAAACTTTTCCTCATGGCCAACCCAAACTTTCCCTGGCACACCTTCCTGACATTTCCTCTGGTGTTATCATTGGTCACCAGGGAGAAGAGATCAGCACCTGCCCCTCCTCTTCCCCTTCTGAGAAAGTTATAGACTGCAATGAGGTCTCCTCTTCTCAAGCTGAACAATTCAAGCAACCTCAGCGTTTCCTCATGTGGCTTCCCCTTCAAACAAATCATTTTAGTGGCCCTCCTCTGGACACTCCCTAGTAGCTTTATATCCTTTTTATATTGTGGTGCCCAAAACTGCACCCAGTACAGAGTACTGGGTGAGGCTGCACCAGTGCAGAGTGGAGCGTGGCAATCACTTCCCTTGACCAGTTTGCAGTGCAGTGCTTGATGCACTCCAGAACATGATTGGCCCCCTTGGCAGCCAGGACACATGTTGACTCATGTTCAACTTCCCATCGACCAGAAGGCCAAGGACCCTCTCTGCAGGGCTGCTCTCCAGCTTCTCCTTCACCCGCCTGTGTGTGTGTCCAGGGTTGCCGTGTCCCAGGTGCAAACTCTGACACTTGGTCTTGTTAAAATTGATACAGTTGCCCTTGTTAAAATTGATACAGTTGGTGATTGCCCAGCTCTCTAATTTATCTAGATTTCTCTGTAGGGCCTCTCTGCCCTCAAAAGTGGGGCAGCTCCTGCTAATTTGATGTCATCAGGAAACTTTTCTAGCAGTCCTTCAAGCCCTGTATCCAAGTCATTGATGAAGACATTAAAGAGCACCAGCCCCAGGATGGATCCCTGCGGGACCTCGCTAGTGACCATTTGCCAGACCAATGTAAACCTACTGGCTAGAACCCTTTGAGCCTCACCTGTCAGCCAATTGGTCACCCATAGCAGTATGTGTTTATTCAGCTGCATGCTGGATATTTTGTCCAGAAGGTTACTGTGAGAGATAGTACTGAAGGCTTTACTGAAGTCCAAAATGATGACATCGACTGGCTTCCTTTGGTCAGCTAGGTGGGCAACCTTATCATAGAAAGTAGTTAGGTTTGTTAAGCAGGACATGTCTCTGCTTTGTCTGCATTAAATGTCTCTGCTTTGTCTGCATCCCTGTTTGTGAGGTGACCATGCTTATCAAGCAACAGGCCAATGTAATTTCTGGTCTGCCTTTTGCTATTAACATTTTTAAAAGCCCTTTTTATCATCTCTCACAGTTCTAGCCAGCTTTAACTCTAATTGAGATTTTGATGCACAAATTTCCCCCCTGCAGTGGTGAACAGTATATCCCTGTAGTCCTCCCATGTTTCCTGACCTTGCTTCCACTGCCCATACACTTTCTTTTTAGACCTTAGTTCTAGAAGATGATCCCTACTCAGCAAGCCCACCTTCCACTTGTGAAGGACAAGTGCCTGCTTGTCCTCCAGCATTTTGGGATTGCCTGCTCCTGTGCTCCTAGGAGACAGTATCTAAAAGTGACCAGCACTGATGGACCTCAGCAGCTTCTAAAGCTCTTTCCCAGAGGACTTTACTAAGTAGCCCCCTGAGCAACCTGAAGAGCCTGAAACCATCCATCATAGCACACCAGTCACAGAACTTGTTCCACCAGGTTTCAGTTATGCCAATGATGTCTCTGGGACTAGGCCAGGGCTTCTAGGTCCTCTTGCTTGTTTCTCACGCTGCATGCATTTGTGTAGAAACACTGCAGGTGTGGTTCATTATGCTATCACCTCATGCAGCTGTCTGAGGAATTTCACTAGCATGCAGCGCCTCAAACTTTGGCAAGCCATCAAGTTGCTCATCACAGACTAGCTTGTTACTGTCCCCTTCCCCCTTCCAATTTATTTTAAAGCTCTATCAACCAGCTCTGATAACTCTTTTCCTCTTCTGAGAAATGTATATCCCGTTGGATGTCAGTAGACCTGGCAATAAACAGAAAATCTCATGATCAAAAAACGCAAAGTTCTGACAATGACACTGACCTTGGAGCCACATGTTAATCAGCTGGATCTGCTGATTCCATTCAATATTATTCCCTGCTACTGAAAGGATCAACGAAAATACTACCTAAGCACCTGATCCTTTGATCAACCACCCTAAGGCTCTGAAATCCCTTTTGATTTCCCTTGGATTTCTCTTTGTTACGTCTTCGTGGCCAACATGAAAAACCAATAATAAGCAATAGTCTGGCAACCCTACCAGACTAGGGAGTTTTCTAGAAAAGTCCCTGACCCAGGCTCCAGGCAGGCAGCAGACTTCCCTGTGGGTTGGGTCCAGGCAGCATATCAGACCCTCTGTTCCCTTCAGAAGGGAGTCACCTATGACAACTACCCTTCTCTTTGTTTTGACATGGGTGGTTGTGATGTGGGAAGTAGGCTGCCTACATGACCACTCCATTCCAGAAAGGACCTATGTCCACATCATCCAATTCCAGGGCTTCATACCTGTTGCTTACAGGCACCTGGGAAGGTGGGGCAGGCTGAGAGTGGATTTGCCTGCTGCCTCAAGCAGTAACCTGCTTCCATTCTCCCCCATCTCCAGGGTATCCTCCTTCTGCCTGGTGGCAAGAGGGTGGAGGGGACCTTTGTCTCCTGCACTGTGGTTGGCTGGTGCATCTGCCTTGGTGATGGTAGAGTACGATTCCACTAGTCAATCTCCTCCTCTGACTTCCCGATCCTCCTCAGCATGGACAACTCCTCCCAAAGCTCTGTCACCAGGCTGAGCAGCTCCTTCACTTGGGCACATCTCACACTGGAGAGCTCATTACTCTCATTAAATACTGACCTGAAATTTGGTCACACCCTGCAGCCCAACGCTTGGGTGGCCACATGTTCCCTCAAAGGCTCTCTTTGTGTGGCTGCATTAGTTCTTGCAGGTTGAAGGGCCATAAGAGGTGCTGAGGGTGCAGCTTTTCACTGGGTGGATATCACAGCTCCTGTTGTTCTCAGCTCCTTACTAGTGGATTGCAGCCTCTGTTTAAACTGGCAGCACCCTTTCTGCTTGTCCTCCCTGTTCGCCCTGCCTGCGCGAAGTGCCAAGCACACAGCCGCACCACACCCTTCCTGACACACCACACCCTGTCTGCCTGTCTTGTTCACCATGTGCCTGGTCACTCATGCTCTCTAAGGTCTGTGTAAATATCTGGCTCCCAACGGATCTCTCTATCACATCCATAGGTGTCTCTGATGCCAGTAACACCCTCTTTCCTCTGCAGCATGTGCTCAGCAGCAGTATTTACCGTTGCCACCACTGCTCTCTTCACCAACTGAGCTCTATCTGGAACGCAGGAAAAAAAGAGATTTTGTGACCTTTGGAAGAAGGAGCAGGCAACTCAGGAGGACTAGAAAGATGTTATGAGGCTATGCAGGGGAAAAAAAATTACAAGATCCAAAGCTCACATAGAACTTACTCTGGCTACTGTCATAAAAGACAAAAAAACAGGTTTCTACAGATACATTCACAACAAAAGGAAGGCTAAGGAGATTCTCCTTCCTATATTGGATGTGGAGGAAGACATAGTCGCAAAGGAGGAGAAGACTAAAATAATTAATGCCTTCTTTGCCATAGTCTTTAAAAGCAAGATGAGCTGTTCTTCGGATACCCAGCCCCCTGAGCCAGAAGATAGGGACAGGAAGCAGAATGAAGCACCCATAATGCAAGGGAAAATGATTAATGACTTGCTACACCTTGTAGACACACACAAGTCTATGGGGCCAGATGGAATTTGCCCAAGGGTACTGAGGGAGCTGGCGGAAGTTGTCACTAAGCCAATTTCCATCATTTATCAGCAGTCCTGGCTAACCAAGCAGGTCTCAGTGGACTGGAGGTTAACAAATGTGACACTCATGTACAAGAAGTGCTGGAAGGAGGATCCAGTGAACTACAGGCCTGTCAGTCTGATCTCAGTGCTGAGGAAGGTTATGGAGCAGATCATCTTGAGTGTCATCAGACATCTTGGGGCCTACAAGAAAGCTGGGGAGGGACTTTTCACAAGGGCAGGTAGTGATAGACCAAGGGGTAATGGCTTTAAACTGGAAGAGGGTAGGTCTAGATGAGATATTAGGAATAAATTATTGACTGTGAGGGTTGTCAGACACTGGAACAGGTTGCCCAGACAAGTTGCACATGTCACCTCCCTGGAAGTGTTTAAGGCCAGGTTGGATGAGGCTTTGAGCAACCTGATCTAGTGGAAGGTGTCCCTGCTCAATGGCAGGGGAGTTGGAACTAGTTGATCTTTAAGGTCCCTTCCAACCGTAACCATTCTTTGATACTGTGATTCTATGAAAATGGCCTCAAGTTGTGCTAGGGGAAGTTTAAATTGGATATCAGGAAAAATTTATTCAATGAAAGGGCTACCAAGCGTTGAAACAGGCCTCCCACGGAAGTGAGTCACCATCCTTGGAGGTATTTGAGAGTTGTGTAGATGTGGCACTTAAGGGTTCATTGGTGGACTTGGCTGTGTCGGATTAATGTTTGGGCTTGGTGATCTTAAAGGTCTTTTCCAACTTAAATTATTCTATGATTCTATACTTATTAGCCACAGAGTAACTGTCTGGCCTATGACTTCATGGTCTGATTCTTGGCCCCCACATCACCGTATCATGCAGATCTTGATCAATAATTTCCAAATTTTCAATTTTGATTCTATCTTTTGTAGGTATTCCTTTGCACTAGTAAGTGCCATCCATGGTCAATTTTTTCCTGAAGGTCTTCGGCCTGAAACAGTATTTCTATTTAATATATTAATCCAACTTCTCCTAGGTTGATGACAATTGCTTCTCCAAATGAAGGTACAATGTGATAATGAAATTCCAGAGTAGTGCCATCTAGTACTTATTTGTACTTAAATATCATTTTAGCAAGAACTTCACAGGTTAAAAATTAAGTAAAACTTTCCCTTTTCTTGACATCCCTCTTTGCATCCCACTTCTATATCTTTTCTTCTCCTATGTTGTTCTGTCACATGAAATTTCTGTCCCCTGTCCTTGTTACTTCTGAGATCAGAGTAAAACCACAAATTAATTTTCTCATGCTTTTCTGCTAAATTTTCATAATGAAACTTAAAATAAAATTGATCATATTTAGGTTCAAAACATGGGCAAACAGGAACTCAAATTGAAGAAGATAATAGATTAAACAATACTTCTGGGAAAATATAGCATTCGTCATCAACAGAAGTTCCTGTGTTGGTTCACAGGAAATTATTTAAGGTGATATTCAAATGTATATCAGTCTTTGAGATCTGTGTGGCTTTTACCTCCCTTAGGCAAGAAAAGGACATATGCTGGGTGTCATCATGTTTCTTTGACTTTTCCTCAGTCTGAGCAACAACAACTAACCCTTAAGGAGGGAAAATTAACATAAGAGCAAGAACGATAACCCAAGTATAAAGCAATGTTGTGAGGTTGGGTTTTGGTTGTGGTGTTTTTTTTAGTCTACAAAACAAATAGTTGGTAAAGTTTGTATTAAAAGTTGTTGTTGTTAGTTTGTTTTTTTTTAAAAACAAAGAATTTAGGAAATTTTAAGATAAGTCTTGGGACATCTTTCCATATGAAGGTTTGATGTTACAATACCATATTGAGTTAACAGTCACAATTATTTTCCTATAGGTTATGCATCTGTATGAATAAGTTTTTCTCTACAATATACTTCATAAGAATTAAGAATCTGAGGAATTGTCCATTTCTACACATGGCATGCATCCACTGTTGAGCAGAAGTGAATGGCATTATAAGATTTTCCATTTTGATATATGTTGACTTTAGATTTTATTTGTCTCCAAATGCAAGGTTTCTAAAGGTGATTTGGTGAAAAGGCCAGCTTCCAGTACTATTTTAATTAAAGATCTATAAGAAGAATAAAGTTGATTCATTTCTTCAAATACTAATTCAGCTATTTTTGTTCAGGGGAAATGTCTAATAATCTGAAATAAGAAGGAAACTCAACAAGAATAACAACAATGGCCTCAACAACAACAACAACAACAACAACAACATAAGTGCTATATTTTTAAATTATTGCTGCAAACCCAAAACAACAATTGTTCTGTGAATTCTAGTTATATTTAACATAAAAAAAACCCCCATGAAAAAATGCAGTTTCATATGTTCAAAATAGAAATCTAGCTATGGATTTAGTCTTCTAGAGGTATTCTTGGGTACTTCAGTCTTAGCTGAAAAATTAATCATGTTTATGACAGCTGCTGAACAGCCATGCAGTGATTTATTCATTCCATTCTTCTAATATAATATCTCATTTGGTAAGATTACTTTTTATAGCTTATTAAAATATAATTTCCAGATGCTTAGAAACAATGCAACTACTGTTGAAATTCTGAACAAATATAATGCATAGTTCTTTTCAACTATGTTGTTCCACAGTCATTTTTCCAGTAGTTGTAAGACATTTTAAGGAGTCTAGTGACCTTGCTATTTAGATTTGTGCTAGTGGTATTTGTTAAGTGCATACATGAAACTTGAGTAGCTTACCTTTTGCGACAAGCTTGGATGGTAAGTACCTAGGCTCAAAGAATGCCATGTTTTGGCCTTCTGAAAGTTGGCAAAATTGTGAGTGCTGGGAGTGTTAGTAATAGACGCTATACTTATACCTTCTAGTGAAGTGTCTTTAAAACTTTTTTTTTTTTTTTTTTTTCCTACAGAAGTACAGAATGTGGAATTAGTCTAGAACATAAGAAAACACCACAAAACAAAAATATAGATTCTAAAGTACACTTTAACATGAGAAAATTGCCATTTTATGTCCCAAAAGGAAGAACACTGTGCTACTAATAATTTATCAGAACATTTTTCCGGTCTCTGTGAAGTAGTTACAATGAAATTCAAACATTTGTTCTGTTAACCAGAGAGGAGCCAAAATTTCACCCGTCATATTTTTTCTTAGAAAAGAGGTTCCTTGTGGTCTCTCTAAGTGTTGTCATAAGTGAAATTTCCTATATTTATTATTCTAATCTGGAAAAAAAAAAGGACTCATGAATTGATCTTATTTCCAGTTATGAATTAGGTTTGAAAGGTAAACAGGTAAAAAATTCGTATTTTACAATTATTTTACTCAAATTTATAGTTGATCATTTCAGCAATCAGTTAAATGTTAATTACGTGATTCTGTGTTACTACAAAGGAGTTATCCAAGGGAAGTGAACTTTTATAAATATTAATAAAAATTACTTTGCAGAAAGAAAAATTTCCTCAGTGGAAAACATTAAAATTCTTAATAACGATAAGATCTCAATTGAATGTAGACTCCTGACTGCTTAGCACTACCAGTGAAGTCAATAGGAATAACAGTTTCACACACACACAAAATCATTTATCAATAGGTAGATTTCAACATCTAATTCTGATTTTTTTTTTTTATAAACCATATTTTTTGTTTCAAAATATGCCTTAGTTTTTGTTTTAAAAGACAATAATTTTGTTTTAACAGACAGTATTTTATGCTTTTACGCATTTTTCAACTTAAAGGTTTTTCTTTTTACTGATTAGTTACAAGATTAAAAATACATCAATTAAAACACTTATCTATAAAAGAGATCTGTCAACAATTAGAAACTATGAATGAACTGAAAATTAAAAAACTACCCTCTCAACCATTGTCTGTTATTTTGCATAAATTATCTTCCCTTTCCATTACAAGATTTGCTATTTCTATACAGTTTGAAAAACTTTAAGTTTTTTAACTAGGCCAAAGCTGAGTGCCTTCCATTTCTGGAGTGTGATTACATTCTTACCATCTGGGAAGTCTGTTCAAGGCTAACTGATTTTATTTTCTTCACAAAACCATATCTGATCAAGAATACAACATCCACCAACTTCATAAAGACATACATAGCATTTACTAATGTACTACGGTAGAATCTGGAATTTAGTGATTCCACAGTCTTATTCACATACTCAAAATTTAATAGACTTTAAATAACTCATGTTTATACAACATTTGTCACAAGTGACATTTTGAGTTCAGTTATTGATTATATTTTGAAGGGAATCAGTGGCAGTGAGACTAATATCTTATGTGCTTCATGACTAAAAGTGTCCTTACTTTTTCATACAGCTTTATTTTTTTCTATTCCTTTTTACCCTAGGAAGAAAAATAGACTATAAAGCCACAAACTAATGTGTTGTACTACCCTGGCATGCTTGTATATGTGGTTGTGAGAGAGCAACTCAATTCTTCCCTTGTCTTCTCCAGGCTAATGTCTGGAGACATCCAGAGAGCCAGCATCTCTTACATTTACGGCAGTGATCTCCACTGCCTTGCTGTTTTCAGTGTATAGGCACGACAGTAGGCTGAATTTGACCCCTATATTAAAATTATTCAGCCAACTATCTTATTAAGAGATCAGCACTTTCTAGAATAAAAGTGACTTAATGTACCTCGATGGAAAAATAATTTTCTTTCTTACTAGAAAGAATATTTTATGCATGTAGCATACACTGCACAATCAAATAAAACTGAAGTCTTGACGTAAAAATTGAACTCTATGTACGATAATAACAGAGGCAAGACCTTAGCCAATGCAAAGTCACATTACTTTATTCTGATAGAATCTATTTGAAATTATTTTGCCTATGTGAAGGTCAGAAAGTAATAGCTGTATTAAAATATATTTATAATACTACCAGTTGTATCTGTCTGTTAGACTTTCAACATCAGAATTAACACTCAAACCAAAGTCAAACAGAGTGGAGATCCAATAGTAACATCTCTACCCCTTTGAAAGTTGCTTAAGTTTCACTTTCTGCTAATCTTAAACAAATTATCTGCTATATTTCCCAACTATTGTTATTTTTTCCTATTTTTAAAGGCATAAAATTTGAAATTTATTAGTTAATAATGGTTGGAGTAGATGATCTTAAGAGTCTTTTCCAACCTAAATGTTTCTATAATTCTATAATTCCAATAAAATAGAGGCAAAGCTTTGTATTACAAGTTCCTTGTTTTACAGTAATTTATCACTTTTATTTCTGGGTTGGGTTATTTTTTTTTCCTGTTTTTTTTTCACTGTTCTATATCTAGCTTTTTTTTTTTTTTACTTCATTTCATAATTTTTGGTATGTGTTGTTCAATTTTTTTACAAGTTAAAGTATTTCTAAATTAATGTATTTCCTTCTCTCCTCCATGACATCAGGCATAAATAGGCAAAGGCATTCCCTAGGTTACCTCTAGTGAGTGTGTTGTCACCAGAAAATTACTTAAATAGCTACTTAATTTTCTAGCTATTTTTAAATAGGTATAGAAACAAAAACAAACAAACAAACAAAACTGAAACAGGAGACTTCTAAAATTTCCTAGAAAAAGACAGGAGAAACTTGACAAACTCTTGGATATATATATATTTGCATACATGTATAGGCATGTATATTTGTATGTTTTAATTCTCCTTTGCTCTGTCTTTTAATTATTTTATAAATTTATGTAATGCACAGTTGGTCTTGTGTCGTATTTCCACACAGCAATGAGCTTCATTCATAAAGTAACAAAACCAACATATATTCTTAAGGGGAACTCATTTCTCTAGCAAAGACTTGGAATATGATTTCACCATGTTTTAGTCAGTCAGTCAGGCTTGATCTACATGCCACTATATTTTTATTTTATGCTGTTTCTCATGTTAATGTGTGTGAAGACCAGGTGTAAAAGTGTAATATTGAGCTATCTCCTTTTTCAAGCAAGTATTCTGGGGTGGCCTGGCTGTTGAATTTGTCCAAAGTGCTTGTTACAATTTAAATTACAAGGATACCCCTCTTACATATTTACTTTCTAATCCTATCCTATTAAAGTCTAATACTATTCTTCTTTTCTTTCTAATCCTATCCTTCTTGCTATAGAATTTTCATTTAAATTATCGATTTCTGTTAAAAAAAGAAAGGAAGAAAATTAACCTGTGTTGCCTCACATTATATCACCTAGTCAGCCAAAGTGGCCTAAACATTGCAACACAAAATGTGAGCTCCTATTCTAAATAACATAAGCTAACTGAGATGCTAAGGAACTCTAAATCTTATGATATTTTGTAAGAAAATTCTAGAAGAAAAAAATGTTAGGGAATAAATTTTACATTACAATCCTAACATTAATTAATTTAAAAATACATTTTCTAGTTTTGAATTTTCTGTATTTTTGGAGAGAGAGTGATTGCTCATAGAGTGCAGTATAGACAGTGACTATTGACATTCCTGTCTTTACAGTAATGACCTGCAAGTTTAGATTTATTCTTTGAATGTATCACTATGTGATTCTTAAATAAAACAGAGAGACCTTAGTCAGGAAATATTTCCAGAATATTTGTCTGAGGCATGTACTATAGTTTTGGATTACAATTTTCTCACTTATGCAAATAGGTTTTGGATTTTAAAAAAAAAACAATTAAAATTAATATTGTGTGTTATTTAAAAGTTAATCTAAAAAAAAAAAATATATATGTTCAACATTCCTAGTAAAAGCTAATCAGCAAATAAATTCTTCTATTATGAAATTTCTTTGAAAATCTTTCTCAAGGTCATCTATTTCTGCCTAACTATTCCTATACTTATATCTGTGATAGATGCATATTTTTGTCTAAAAAGTTTGAAAGTATGAAAAATAAGTCCTACATGGGAACTATGATCTAGTATTCATTTTATCCATTAATCAGGCAGTTCAAGATCATCCATAATAGTTTTCTGCTGGATTAGGAAATTGAACATGTTCACAGAGATTCAGAGATCCAGATCAGGGAAACAAAGAGAATGGTCAAAGAGTAAAACCTCTATTTTAGATTGTATTAAGCCATAAAATTTTGAAGCAAGTAAGAAAAAGTTTGGAGTTTTGTTTTGTCTGTTTGACAGATTATGTAAATTAGAACCTTTCCAAGTGAACAAACATTATGAAATCTGTCCTGTTCTGCAAGATTACAGAATTTACATTAATAGAATCAAGAGCTATGATATAAAAATAGCTGATGAACTGACAAATGAAAATGTTTGGGGGAAAAGGGAAAAAAAGATTTTTAACAAAGCTCCTGTTTAAAGTTCTCTTCTTATTTAGTGATTCCTACAGTGAAAAGTGATTTTTTTTTTTTTTTTTTCCTTCTGCTTCTCCCTCACATCCCCCAGGCAGTATATGTCCTCAGCTAGGAAGCTTCAGATGAGAATATAAAGAATTATGTAATTTTATCTGTATTCTGTTCATTGGATTATATATTAATTAACAAAGCTATTAGTTGTATTCTTTTTTAACCATGGAGTTTGTCCTCTGTATTTTGTATTCTTAGCCCAGAGTACACTGAAAACCTGTAAGTAAGAAAAATGATGATCCCATTTTGTTTGAGGCAGGTTAGAAAAGTGAGAACATTTATGAACAATAAAAATGCATGGGTTTCCACCAGTTTTCTGATTCATAAATTTATGTAATGAAGACCGGGACATCTCATGGTGAGCAAGATGGACTGTTACAATGCTGTTTTAGGGTCCCTCATACATCTCCTTTGTTTTGAAAATTTATTACATTACACATAGATTTTTATCCTTATATATCATAATTTTGTTACCAAAAATCCGGAATAAGAAACTTAACAACACCAATGTGATGCAGATAAGCAGACACTTCTTTATTAACGGCCGGGTGCGTGAGTGAGTTCTCTCACGATCAACGCACACCGTGCCCCACAATCATACATCTTATATAGAACTTACTCATACATATTCATTAAGTAGTCATACATAAACATGTTATTTCCAGGAAATCATTAGCATACTCTCCTATTTCCGATTCTGAGCAATAACTGTTAGAATCATCTGGAAATGAGTCTGGGCTGTCGAATGTGTGGGCGATCCGTGAATCTCCCCCTGCCAGAATTAGTTTTTGCTTAAGGACACGGTTTCTTGGCAAGCACCTACAAACCGTTACAGTAGGCTTCTCTCCCCATTTTCTCTCCATTCTCATTAATCCAGATCTTGACAGCTACATGTATTCTTCTAGTTTCTATGTAAGTATCATAGATCAGTTTACAGATCAACTTGTACTTGTTACCTAAGTTACGGTTCCTACCAAATGATTTTGACCAGTCCCTTAGGCCTTGGTATGGGCCTGTACAGGGATTTCATAGTAGCATTCGGTTGCTGTGCAAGCATAATTTTCATTAAAATATTTCTTATAATCTTATACTATTAAAATCAAAACTAACCATAACCTATCAATTAATTCTAACATATCGGTAACAGTTTTGCTCAGATGAGTGTCTCAAAGGACTAAGAGACTTTTTTCTGCAAGGAAAAAATAGAGATTCTAATTCAGAAGGGCTTTTACTTAACCTGCATTTTCCTGCTGACTCGAGTAGGAATATTTCAGTGATGCTGCAGCTGAGCAAAGAATAAATTTTAGTTAAAGAGTCAGTATAAATGTGGGTTTTTTTGTTGTTGGTGGTGGGGTTTTTTTCTGCTCCTGTTTATCAGTTTTTGTCTTCACATGTTTGCTTCTCCTTCAGTTGTTCTAACACAGCTTTATGTGGGACTGTGCTGTAAACCAGACAGCTGAAATTATTTTAATTGAAAACAGTAATACAGTTCCTTTTTTTTACCCTTCATACGTTTAGGTGATAGTGAGGTCTTAACCTGCAAAAAATAGTTTAGTTAAATTCAGCAGGCTAACTCCATTTCAGAGGAGCAATAAGGAGCTTCTTAAACTAGTTCCTTCCCTGAATAAAACCTATCCTGGAACTACACCCTGAGTAACTGTTAATCTCTGACAATACTGTCCTGCAAAGAAAAATAATAATGAACTTGATTATCTGCAATTGCATCTGATGTAGTCGTTTATCTTACAAAGTAGGTGTGAAAAGCTACATTTATGGTCTGATTGGATTTTATACCTCCGTTTTCTCAGGGATAAATGGCTATACAAGGTATAGTTGTAGTAGAGAATCAAGTGTATTGTGTTACTATGTGCTATTCAAGCCACAGCACACAGATTGCATTGTGCTCTCTCTTCCTGAAAAGTAAAATGTATTGTGAAATTCACTGTATCAAATTATGTAATTTTGTGCCTCGGATTGTTATGTGAGGAGAGCTATTATTTGTATGGCACAACAAGAAATCAGCTACTGAACAACATGATATGTATTGATAACACTATTTATCTCTATGATTATTAATACTAATACTGAAGTACATTCTAGTATTGGGGCGGGGCAGGGAATCAAACAGGAATATATCACTTGTTTTCTGAAGTAACCTTTAATATATTTTTGTTTTCAGTTAAAAGTCTGAACTTCCAAATCTTGGCTGCTTTGTTTAGTTCCTTATATAATTAAGTAAATTTTGGTATAAAAATTTGGTATAAAATAAAAATAGGTAATTATGCATTTCCAGATTCAGTTGAATATTAATTCAGTTATGGTAGTTCAGTGATAAAGAATGGGCTGCTTAGGACTGAAGGAGCCATTGTGAAATATTACCTGTCATATGCAATTCTATGAATGTTCACTGAGCAGTACTTGACCTACGATACAACTGAGTGTGTAAGATGGATTTCCAGCTGTTTACAAAGGGGCCTCTGTAGCATTTAAAAAATGATGTTTAGGCTGATTCCCAGAAGAAAGAAGCAATAGAAAATTGTTACTTAGAACTCTCTCTCTTTTTTCCACCACGATAGCTTTTCTGTATTTACAGATTTTCATTAGTGTGATTTTGAAGTACCTCCATTGAAAAGTTTTGCTTTTGACTAACGTACTTATAAAGCACATAATGTGAAATGATATAGTAAATGATATATTAATATAGAAAACCTGAAACAGTGCATATGTTGCTACAGTTTTACTCTGTCTGTATTGACTGTATTTATATTTGTGGTTTCTAGCTGAAGCAGAGTTAAGTATTTGCTGTCTTCTGACAATGATTGTCAAGTTTTGCCCACTTAGGATAAAAAACTAATCTAATTAATAGCAATAATTTGGTATTTTGCAATGTTTGAACAGAAGTTACTAAAATAAACAGTTGGTCTCATGAAACTAAAAAACAGGTTTTTTATGATTGTAGTTTTATATTTGAAGAATGGAACATGATTTTAGACAGGCACATTTTTAGCTGCCCTTATAGCTCACCTTTAAGGGAGGGCAAAGAAGATAAAGGTTATTAGATCACAGCTTTTCTCAGTTATATTTTTTACTGTTTATTTCCAAACTGTTGAAGTTTTCACATATTTACATCTTTGTTGTGATTAAATAATTTAAGTAGGGTACAGTTGGTAATTTCACTATCTAGAATTTATTTATTCATTTATTTATTTTACTCCTTTCAGGAACAGGTCATAGTAATTCTGGCTAATAATCTTTTAGGTTTTTGTTGGTTTATTTCAGAGCACTTCTAATGGGTAATGACTTGTAGTATCCTGCCAGTTTCTTACACATAGAGAAGTTTTTTGTCTTCTACTCTTTTGCAAAGGATCAGAGGAAAGAGAAAGCATTAATGAGAATGACTTGTAACAACAGTAGTCTGGGGGCTGGCATGACATCTGTCTCTGAACTACTGTGAAATCCACAGTTTTCAGCAAGATTGTAGAAAAAAAAAAAAGAAAAAATAGGCATGGCAATAACTAGCAAAGCCATTACCCAAATATGTCTGGTTTCTTTTTTGTCTTGAAAGAATAAATGTGCTTCCCAAAAACCCCCATGACCAAGTAATTTTCTTGTGAGAAATTCCTATTTGTCTCTGTATTTTTTTGCTGAAAAGTAGAGACATATTTAGATATTTATTTAAGATTTTGTATTATTTATGAAACCAACAAAAAATTAATTACTTTAAAATAGAAGCGAACTGAAATTTGATAAAATGTATGGGCTAATAGAATTTTAGTAACTCTACTAATTGTCCTTCCTTGATAAGTACAACACTTAAGGAAAAGAGACAAATGATATATATTGTCTCTCTAGTTTTATCCTTTCCTATTTATGTTTCTAACTGTTTCACTATAGGAATCTTGAATTTCTATATAGCATCTCCGTTTTGGGGTTTTTTTTTCTTTCTCTTTTGCACTAATGTGGTTGTACTTGTAGCTTTCACTTTTAATTCTTTCTAATTATTATATTACATTTCATTGTAGTATTGAATATTGATATCTATTTAAATTATTTTGGGAAGTGGACTATATCAACTTATTTCACTCAAATTTACAAAAGCCTACATAGGTCTTAATTTTATTCATGTTTCTTCTTAATGTTATTCATATTTCTTTGAAACTACTGGCAATTTTAAAGGTGATTTTATGCAAAAATATTAGCTGGAGTGGGAACTCAGCCTGTACTTTCTTGCAAGGAACAACCTTGAGGGATGCATATCTGTAAAATTTCAACATCATCCCATACATATTTGTCTCCTTGGAACAGGAAAACACTGTTTTAAGATTAAATAAGCAGCTGGTGGAGAGTTTCTGATTTGATCATGTTGCTTTTTTAGACAGACTAATTGTTATGATTTATGGTTATCACCTGTATTTCATGGGTGCTTGCTTCCAGCTCTAATTAAGGGATAATTTTTAACTGCTGCAATTTTACTTGTTCCTTGGATTTCAAAGAGTAGAGGAAACACAGCTGTTAGCAAACAGAGGCCTTGCTTCCATGACCTTTTTTTGTGTTAGAAGTTGAAATTATAGCTGTTTGGGTTTGGGTTTTTTTAAGATACTGAATTTTAAACCATCTATGAAATAAGAATATTATGCTATGCCTATAGTGATGGCTATGATTAAAAGTACACATAACTCATCTTCAATATAAAAAAAAATAAATTAAAACTTCCTAATATAAGGTTGTTTGACATTTTTTAGGGCACAACAGATCTTTTACATATTTTTTTCATTTACTTCTGTTAACTGTAAAAAACAACAGCATAGTTGTATTAATTCATCAGTAACCTTTTTTTGACTTATAAATTGTTTTGAGAGATACATATAATCTTGGTCTGAAGATATAAAGAGCTGGAGAATACATTACTTCCCTTTGATATGGCATTTCAGTGATTTTGTGAACAATAAGGTACAATTATGTTATTTTTAATAGAAGCTCTTCTAGTCATGGTATGAATAATGAAGAAAGAGTAGATAACACAACATGGATTATAAAAGTCAATACTATTACAAGAGTAACAGCAGTGCACAGACAAATATGAAGTAAAAAGAATATTTTTTTTTAAATTACAAAATTACTAAAGGATTTTATGTACATGAAATAGAATGTATAAGGTATAACAGGTCAAAGATTGGGCTGACATCATAGAGGGTTGTTGATGAATATTTAAATTTTTAATACAGTCATCCAAACTTCATATATGCTCACAAAAGGAAACAAAGAGAATAAAATCCAGTAAAAATAGCATTCTTGTAGGTGAAGACTTCTTGAAGCTCTTACTAGAACTACAACCAGAAAAGTTTCTAAGACTGAATGATTTGAATTTTTTAAAATATTTTGAATGTAAAGGATGACATCGGTGAATCAATTGTAAAAAAACAGAAAATCTTAGCTGATTCTGGAAGTGTTTTATGTTTTCTTTTGTTTTGTTTTTATAATCTGATAATGTTATAAACCTGTATTTTCCCCCCTCAAAATATTGTAAATTTCTGTAACATTTTACCTTTGACCATTCATGAGTCATTCCTGTCACAAACACTCCCACATCTGGGTAAATTTTTACAGCTTATGTTACTAGTACATTCTCTGTATCTTTCAGACTTTTCATAAATGTTTTCAGATTCATCCCTCAGATTTCTTTTCTAATTTGCTGGTTAAACTGGAATGAGAACACACACAAAATGGTCTAAATCTCAGAAAATAACTAAAAGGGTGAAAAATTATACTGGGACTGTACAGAAAATATATATGTGCTCATTTAGCATTTAAGCTTCCCCTTCAATAGTCTCCAAAAATATGCAAAATAAACTGGTTAGAAAAATTGTTTGAATAATTAAAAATATGTCTGGATACACTCTGTGAAGTAAACTAGGATACTCTGAGAAAGTTAAAGACTATTTCAGAAATGTTGTAAATAGTTCATGCAAGTATGCATACATAGGCATAGTGTTAATTAAAAAAAACCCAACCAAACAAACCAACAAAACCTTAGTCTTTTTATTTTGAAACTAAATATTTTGTGAAAAAGTTGTAGATACAACACCATATTGATATGAGAAATCTTTCACTATCTTTGGATTAGAGTGTATAAGAGCAGAAGCTCTCTCTAAAGCCTGGTCATAAACCCTTGCACTAGGACAAGATGTGAAAAACCTAACTTTAAGATGCTCTAATGCCTAGTTTCATTATATCACAATTCTTTTAAAATTTGGGATAAAAAAACCTAACAAACAAAAAAACCACCATCACCAAAAAAACCCCCAAAAAACAGCATCTTGATTTATATTTTACCAGAAAGGTTAAAGCATGTTATAGCCATGATTGTCCTTAAAATTGAATATTCTATCCAACAACAAAATTATAATCCATTTTTCAAAGGATGGTGCAAAAATGAGATTGAGAGATGTGGCTAACATATACAAATATCAAGCCAAAGTTAATATTAATGTAATAAGAGGATTAGCTCTTTTTATAGCCCACAGGTTTGTATCGATTTAATTTGTGAACTGCAGAAAGGTTTGACTTGTTTGTTATAATTTTTTTCTTTTCTTTTTTTTTTTTTTTTTCAAAAGAATAGTTCCATGGTATGCATTAATCAAGTATGATAGAGGATTTAGGTGCTTCTGTATTATAATAACTGAGTAAACACTAACCTGAATTTGAGTGCTCATTCACTCTTATTTCAAAATATCTTTGTTTTCTTCCAATCCAGAACAAAACTGAAATTTTAAACATCTCAGTAAAGAAACAGAATCTCTTTCCTTTCCTTTTCCTGTTTTCTTTCCCTTTTCCTTCCATAAAACCAAGTATCATTTTTCGGAGTAGCATATTCTTAGCTCTAGTAATACTATTTCATCTACTAGTTAAAATTGTTATCTAGTTTACAGATTAAATCCTCACTCCTAGCCTATCTACATTTTTATAGGGCTGTTCTTCTTTTCCCTGCAAGGCAAGTGAAGTGCAACAAATGATCTTCAGCCACTCTTACAACTATGTATACATGGCTCCCTTATCAGTGGAAGAATGATAATTAAATAATATTAGGATACAAAGAAAGGAACAGTTTTCTGAAAACTGTTTTTTTAAACTTTCACAAGCAGTGTCTCAGTTCAAAACTGCTGTAAGACTGTGCTGGCCCACCCTTTGCCATTGGCTAGTCATACACTTTTTGCACATACTGACATCAGTTTCTTTAGCTTGGCAGGCTAACTGTCATTCAATGATAGGCAGTTGTTAGCATTTTACATTGGCACAAAATACCCACATGTATATTCTGTGCTCTGGTGTTCAGAGACCTGTGGCCTAGGTGTGAGTCTTCAGTGTCAAACAGAGATGTTATTGCACCATCTCTATGCTTATTGTATTACCCTGGAATGGATAAAAGGAGCAGGAATATCACTGTGACAAAATAATTACTATATTCCAGCCATCAAAAGCAGAATAATCTCTCCAGCCATGCAAAGAAGGTTGTGGTTCTACATTATGCTACAGCTCATCTTACTCTGTAGTTCATCTGTCTTGATCAGGTAGATGGAGCTTGCATAAGAACAGCGGGAGCAGAATGCAGTCGTACCTTTCTTTTGCTAAATAGACATATTCTAAGGACTAGGGCTATAAAACTGCACAAAAAAAAATGTAGTAATTAATTTAGAAGAATTACTTGGTGAAATACAATTTAAAATAGTGTGCATTTTAGAGATACCAAAATAGATCATCTATCAATGGTTTGGTACTTGTAGATTTACCTACAAAGCAAGTTAAGCATTTCAGTGAAAAAAAAAAATAAAATCTTTAAACATTTTAAAATAGTAAATCTTCTAGCTGCGCCTTAGCACAACAGAGACAGCTTTAGCCTATCTGACCTTGGTCAAGTCAAGCTTCTACTAACTTGGTAAATACTCTATTCATGTGCTGCATTAGTGAGCTTGGCCTTTGTTGATGGGAGGGAGGGGAAAACAGGTTTATTGAGGTCTATTATGTTGCCATTAGCCTAAAAAGCAGAGACATTTTCTGTCATTTTAATTGTTCATATTCTGGATTCAACAGCATTACAGTCGACCAGCTCTGCCCTTACTAACATATGTCATTGTAATCATCTGTATCTTGCAGATCAGGCTTGGCTTGTATTCGTTGGAAACATGTCCTTATGGATATGAATATTAATGCTTTAAAATTGTAATCTTTTTTAATAGTTTTGCCCCTTTATCCCTTTGTTTCCTTTTTGAACTTCAACATTTGTTTGATATTTCATAATTGTATCCTTTCTGTCCCTAAACATACACAGACATGGCCCTCTGGTCAAGGCTGAGTTCAGGTTCTCCAACCTATAACTTTGGCAAGAAAAAAGTTGTGGCCTCAAATTAATCAGAGGGTGCTTTACAAAAACAAATCAAAAGCATACATAAAGAAGGTCACTGGAAAAACTTAATGATCCTGAAGGGTGTTTTTATTTATTTATATTTGTTTAGTTTCAATAGTTACTTTTATTACTTTTTAACCTCTGTTTTCCAAGTATATATGTGAACATACAAGGTCGGCTAGAAAATACACCATGAAGATAACAGAGTTTGTGTTTGCGAACAGGGCTGTTATAAGTAAATTTGATTCAAAGTCCAATAATAAATTTAAAAGTAATTTATTGAGTAGGAATAGGTGAGCAAAAGCAGCGCTGGGCGGCCGGGGAGTCTCCGCTCCACCAATGGCTCGCAAATTAGATAGGCAGAGCAGTCCCTTTTTATCTTGGCTCTTCTTGGGGGTTGCAGTCCCTTTTTATCTTGGCTCTTCTTGGGGGTTGCACCCTCTTTGCTCATAGCAAAAATGCTTCAGTTGTCGCCGACACCCTCCGGAGTCTCTGTCATCGTGGCAGTTTTCGGTTAGTATCTTTCACAATCTCTGGGATCTCTTCCTTAGTTGAGATACAAAGTTTCCTTTGTTTGCTACTTAGCCTATTATGCTGTGCTTGCAAGTCCCTTTACTACATGCCTTATAAGTACATTTTGGGCTTAATCCTTGGTCAAATAACAGGATGTTTGAGCACGATGACAACATTGCACAAGCTTCAAACCTTTAGCTAAATAACAGGATATACTGATGTTATGGTAACCTACCATCACGGTTTAACATTTCACAAATTATATTGCTTGATTAACAAATTCCCTTTATATGCCTATTACAAGGCTGTGTCTGAAACTTGGCTGTAGGAAACTACCTTAACTCTACTTCCAATAGTTTTCTTTTCCAGTTGCTTTTTGTGTTTTTTTTCATGGCCAGGTTTCTTGTACTGTCCGGTAGATAAGTTCCAGAGACAACTCCAGTATGTCAATCACATAACTGCAATTTCCTTAGGATGTTGGTTACTCTCCTTTTGGTGGTAAAGAATCAATTGCATATCACATTACACTGATCAAGTCAATGTGTTAACACTGGACCAAAGGTTTACCCATGTTTTCCTTCTTGGAAATCAAAAATCTTAGGATCATCATAAGATTAAAAGGTATATGGTAGATTATTTAATTAATGTATTAGAGAAAATAGTACAAGAAACTAATCCATCTTGGTTTTCTGTTTGGACTATGAGTGCTCTTTTCCTTAAATTCTGAACCTTCAAACATTGGTGCATCACAGAGGAGTATCATTTAGAAAATTCACAATGCGGATTTTATAGAGTTGCTGAAATTATTTATGGTATTTTCAAAGTGCTTTTTTTTTTTTTTTTTTTTTTTTTTGTCTGTCTACAACCTATAGAAAATGATAGCAAGAAAACTGAAAAAAGAAAAAAAAAAGGATCAGATTAAATGATGTATGAATTTCAATCTAAAGTGTTTATTGAAGCCACATACATGTAACATTAAATACCAAGTATGTACAGGTAAGGAGGCCAGGGGTAGCCTTTAGGATAGGGCTAAAGGGGTTTTTTAGCCTCTTTTGGATGGCAGAAATTAAAAACACACCTGTTAGCTAAATGGAGATAACAGTTTTAAAAGAGGGGAATCACAGCAAACGTACTTCCTGTGTCCTGTTACATTCTTTTCTCTGTGACTGGTAAAAAACACCTCAACTGCTGTGCAAGCAGTTGGCTGAAGATAAGAGATGCATTAAAATGCATGCTAGGTTCACATTATAGCACTTCTCTGCTATTATCCAGGTGCTGTTGAGGAAAGTCTTCTACAAATTACAAATCTGTCAATTTAACAAGTCTATCAAGCTTGTCAGTTGTCAAGGAGAGAAAATGGGTAATCATCAGAAAGAAAGTTCAAGGTGATGTCTTTGCCAAGATGCATAATGTTAATAGTAGCAAATAAACATGAATATGAGCAACTTCTACGTGAAAATTGTAAACCTTGTTGCAGTATCTCTTTGTGCTATATTACAGCTAACACCCTCGACGTGGCTCCCCTCTGTTAGTCATTGTGTGCCAATTATTTTTAGCATTAAAACCAATACAGCTAAAAGAAGCCAACCCTCTTCTGATCACCGTTTTAACTGTTAGCTGTTAAACTTGACACATAGCTTCTCATTATTAAGGTTGCTTTCTTTTTCAAAAAGATAACCCTGAAAAGATAAATTTTCTCAGGAGATTAAGGGTGCAAAGAAGGAAGTAGCAAACTCTCACTACTTTGTAAGGTGATCTCCTCTCAGATAAAGTGATTTAAAAAACTATCAAAAGAGACAGTCTCTTTCTTTCCTAGGTAGCCTTTGTTTCAGGATATGTGATAACCAACATTTTTATTACTGTAGTTCTTGCCTTGTAATTTGAACTCCTGGACACTATTCAAATTGTTATTTTTTTGTAATCTAGAGATATCTGCAATGTTTAAACACTGAAATAGAGTGAACAGAGAAAAAAAAAAAAGAGGGAAACCAAACCCTCTTATTTAAGTTTATCCATCATAGCAGCAGCTGACTTGTTGAACTCCTTTATTTTGCAAATATATAAAAAAAAAAATATTATGCAATCAGATATGCTATTTGGAAGCTTAGATACTCAACAAGGAGACCTGTTCAGCAGATTATTATTGAATTTATACAAAAATCAGTCAGAATTCAGCTGATCATCTTCTCTTTTCTTTTTTTCCACCTAAATTTTGATGTAGAGTAGATTTTTAACACTTTAACTAGATAATTGTACAACATTTAATGATCAATAACTGGTTTGGCTGATAAATTGTAAAAGCTCTTCTTGCTTTCAGATTTTCCATGGAAAATTGAAAATTTTTATTTGAATTCTGCCTTCTATCTGACTAAAAATTCAGAATTGAAACAAACGTCCTTAAAATAATGCTGCTTCTACCTGTTTTGATGAGGTTTAATTAATTTGGATGGTTCCTACCTGCTCACTCGATAGTTGTTTATATTGTACTAAGTAACTTTTGGCTGATATTGTGAGTACCTTGAGCACCAATACATCTAAGGAAGGGCTGTATACTTTAATACTGTGTATTAAAATTAAGACTGCAAGCTGTGCATTTTGTGAGGTGCATAATGGTGAAAATAATGGCAATTCAGACTGCCTTGTTTATGCATGTTGTACATATTTTCATGATGTATGAAAAGCAGCATATTAGACCACTTAACTTTTACTAGTCTTTGTATGATTATGCAATATTTAGCTATGAAAAGACCTTACTCTTTTTTCAAGCATTCTACTTTATCATCAGTAGAAAATGAAAACCTTAATATTCCTTCATATACTGCAAAAGAGAAGGTAAGTATAATTGTGTAGTTTATAAAGCCCTGAGATAGCCTGTGAAGTCAAAGACAATATAAACCAGTAAAATAGTCAGATCTGATTCTCTTTTGCTGCAAGATCATATTCTTCCCTTAAAGTCAAATTGCTTCTCATACTTTTGAAATAGCTAGTCTCCTCTTTACTCTCTTTATGCATCATGGCAGTTTAATTTAATCTTGTTTCTTCCTTGTCTTCCCATACCCACTGCATATGCTTTTTGAGGGAAACAAAACAAAACAAAACTACCAAACAAACAAAAAACATGGAAACAAAACAGTGTTATAAAAGAAAATATATATGTTACAAATTTAAGCCTTCTCATTGTACCAATTAAAACAGAAAAGTTAGCAATATTGTTACAACTGTAGAGGAAACAGTAGCTAATCTTTCTTACATTTCAGATACTAGTTTCATATAGTGTGATGAAGCTAATTTCTAGTGTCACAGCTATCTCCTTTTCATTCTCACGAGAAGTATGCACTATGATTTTAGCTTATTTTACTTAAACATGAGACTTTATAAGAGTCATTATTTTTGTCTACTTTCTAAGGAACTGCAAAGTTCACATACAAGTCAACAAGTTTTGTGGGAGCCCAGCATTAACAAGGATTCGGTCTTTGAGGTTTGTGTGTAAACATAGATGCATAGTACTTCCATATATATTTTTATATTTGTAAGTACATACATATGTTTGTATGTACAAGTGTATGCATACATTTGTTCTGCATGCACAATATAGATTGATCTACCTGACGAGGTCACTGATCTTTTAAGTGACTAGAAGCCATGGATGATTTCAGATACACTGTTCTGAAATGACAGGAAATTTTTAACCACAGCTAGTAAAGGCATCTGGTCTTTGAAGCTTTCCAAATGTACAAGGGAGAAATTACAGTTGCAGGTATCTCATAGTTCCTCATAGTCAGCTTGCTCCTTTTTTTTTTTTTTTTTAATTATTATAGTTTTTTCATTAAGAATTACATAGCATGACAATCTGTAGCTACCATAGCAATAAATAGGATTTACTCACACACTATGACTTCCTGAATAATTTACAACTTACTTGGTATTGAAATTAATTTCTACTGCTGCAGAGATAAGGAGATCTGATTCTTGATCCTAATGGTAGGAAACTTAGTGTTGCTTTGCAAAGAAAAAACAGGACTCCAGATTAATAAATATCTTTATCTGAGGATATGTTCTTTCCACTTGAAATTAGTAGTTTTACTATAACTCAACTTAAGTAAGCTCCTAGTCACCAAATAGCCATGGCAGTACAAGTCCTTCTAACTGTTAAGGAAATAAATCTCAAAACAATTGTGGAGCAACTGCATAAAATTCTCTAAATGTAAGCTGACTTACTTCTGAACTGCATTTTACAACTGTTATTTAAAGGATTATTAATATCAAGGAATGAAAATAGACTGAGTGAGATGTTCAACATCTGTAAAAAAAAGCTCACTGACAGAAACTCTTATGTAATGCAACAGAGATTAACACAAAGCACTTTTTTTCTTTTTTTTCCCCAGTAAAATATTCCATTAAAATAATTTATACTGCTATGATCAAGAGTTACTTCACATGCAAAACAACAAAAGCAAATTTTTAAACTGTACCACTTTAGGTTACATTTTCCACAAGAAACAAAAAGCTTATCAGATTTGAAAGCCACCGCACCATACATTTTTAAGTATAGCTCCTGGACATACAGTAAAATGCTTACAACAAAAGTCAGATTCATTGACTTTAAGATGTATATGTTACAGGTAGTAAAGCCTTAGGGAAATGAAGAACAGGTCTCATGGAGATCTATAACTTCTCCTAAATATTGCTTGATATTATATTATTTATGAACTGACAAACAAGACACTACAAAGAGCTAAAATTTACATACAGGATGCCATCCAGAGGGACCTTGACAAGCTTGAGAGGTTTGACACTGTCCCTCATGACATCCTTGTCTCTTAATTGGAAACATGTGGGTTTGATGGATGGACCACTCGGTGGATAAGGAAATGGCTGGGTGGTCGGACTCAAAGAGTTGGGGTCAACAGCTCAATGTCTGAGTGGAAATCAGTGATGTGTGCTGTCCCTCAAAGGTTGGTACTGGGGCCAGTACTGTTCAACATCTTTGTCAGAGACATGGACAGTGGGATTGAGTGCACCCTCAGCAGGTTTGCTGAAGACAACAAGCTGTGTGGTGTGGTTGACATGCTGGAGGGATGGGACACCATCCAGAGGGACCTTGACAGGCTTGAGAGGTGGGCCTGTGCAAAAAGACTATGCCTTTCTGCTTTAGCAGTTGTTATGCTGGAAGAAGTGTCAGTTCATAAAGTAGTTAGTATTTTCTGGCCCTTTTGACTGTGTTGCTCTACCATGATAGAGTAAATACTCTTGGAAATTACTTACTTATCTGTTCAGGAAGACTGATGGACTCTGTGTGTCTCAATGAATTATGGGGCACAGAGTTATTATAATTTGCATTCAGATGCCTGTAAAATAGTGATGATATTTATAGGTGATAGAATAAAACTGGCAATGTCCCAGAAGTACCTAGGTACTTGACAACCCTTTGCTGTCCTTAGGATAAATTTTAAGCATTGAAATATTAATGAACTATTATTTCAAAATTTTCTGTTCATATAGACTATTTTTTTGTTCTTTCTTCCTGAAACTTTTGAAGGAAATGTAATATAAACTTTTTTTTTTTTAAAGTTTTCCTGGTTTTGGCTGTCATAGAGCTAATTTTCTTCTCAGTAGCTAAAATAGCACTGTGATTTGGGTTTAATATGTAATTTGGTATGAGAAGTAAGTTGATAATATACTGATGTTTTCAGTTGTTATTAAGAAATCAAGGACTTTTCAACTTCCCATGTTTTCCCAGTGTGCAGGTGCAGAAGAAGCTGAGAGAGAGTATAGCAAGAGAAAAACTGGATCCAAATTGGCCAATGGAATATTCCATATTATATAATATCATACTCACTATACAGATGAGGATTGGTTGGGAATTTCTCGTTCTCTCACTCTTCTGGGATTGGGGTTTCGGGATCACTAGCTGGGAAAAAGCTGGGCATTGGTCAGCAGGTGGTGAGCAGTTGCAGTGTACAACACTCATTTGTATATACTAGTATTACTATTATTAATAGTGTCTCTTATTTTATTTCAATTGTTAAATCATTCTTATCTCAGTCCATGAGTCTTCTTACCTTTATCCCTCCAATCCTCTTTACATTATCCAGGCTGGGGGACAGTGAGTGAGCAGCTGTGTGATATTTGGCTGCCAGCCACATTAAAACCACAATGCAAGAGCATACAAACATGCTGTTAACTGAAAATTGTATGGTGGAGTTAGTAACAGGAGAAACTCTTCCTTAATTTTCTCACTTTTAAATTTGCTTATAGTTTTACAAATTTTTTATCCAATTTGAACTTTCCATTATTTCTCTTCCAAAGCTTCAGCAAAAATTTTCTTTCTGAGAATCTGCTCTTGACCTTTTCACACATAAAATTGTGTAGTACGCAGAGGTTATTACTTATTGTTTATAAAATATTGTACCTTTTCAAAACTGGCTGACAACTAGTTCTGCCATAGTTTCTGAACAAACTACAGACCCTATACTAAGTTTAAATTACTGGTATAGTTACCGAGAACCTCCAGGATACTCTCAAAGAGAGTTTACTATCAGGAGTGCTCTTTATAGTATTTTTTTCTTAAACAACCTCAATTGTCCCTTAGAAGTTCTTACACAAATTATTTTTGCCAATCATTTCATTTACACTTTCTTTCCACTCGAAGATATTAGTCTTTGGAAGCTTCGCTTGCACATATTACTGGTTATGGTAGGTCTCTCTTTGACTTTATTGAATGTATTCAGACCATCATGTTGACAACAAACTAAGAATTTCCAGATCAGTGTTCTAATGTTTAACAATATTTGAAATATTTATTTGTAGGAATTAATTCTCAGAAATAGATATATTGTTTTATAAATTCTAGACTTATTTGACTGATGGCTTCAAGATATTTTATAGGTTTCCTTCAAACTGAAATCCTTTCTAAAATACTTTTCTTTCTTTGCCTGTATCAGCATTGTGTAAAGAAATCAAGATTTCCTGCTGTGACATAGAAAATGTACTAATGTCTTTATCACCTTGGACTAAGATTATAATGACTCATCCTTAAAGGAAGGTACATATAAGCTATATGGAAAGGTGCATTTGAATCTACCAGGATGTTATGATAATTTAAATAATTTACTACTTTGTAAGCTACAAAATTTGAATATTCTTTATCACTTTTTTTCTCCATAATCCAGAAATTTTCCTATTATTTTGGTATAAAAATTCACAGAATTTCAACCTAATTTAAAGTAATGATTAAACAGAAGAAAAGAGAGAGGCAAGAAATTAAAGAGAAAGAAGAAATTAAGTAATGATTAAACAGAAGAGAAGAGAGAGGCAACCTTAGTGTTTTCTTAGCAACGCAATCAATGTCTTGAAACATGGGTCGTCTGCTGTGGTATTCACAACAATGCATATTTTGCATTTAATACTAGGCAAAACTGTGTATTTACATATTCAGGGTCCACTGCTACATACCTTTTCCAGGGAGCTAATGTGGAGAATACTTCTTTGCTAACTTTGTACCAGTGCTCTGTAACAGCGATCAGTCTTTCAGTAGAAAATCTGTGGACCCATTACTGTCATTCTTTTTGAGAAATACTACATTGCAGCTGTTAACTGTGTTTTCTCATTAAAAGAGAACTAAAAAATGGGGGGTTTATTAATAACGAATGCTGTAAATGCAGTTACACATATATAGAAAATCTTCATAAAAGAATAAACTGTCACTAATAATTCATAATATTTTCCAAGTGGCAAAAGTTTACATAGCACATAGGTTTCCACCAGTTCCTTTACAATTAGATTAAGTCAGAAAAATTGAAATTGCATACTTTATTTAAGGTCCTATTTGGAAATTTCCAGAAAAATAGTAGTATTGATGTATTTATGAAAATAACTTAAAATATTTTAGCAAGAGAACATAAATTTCTGCCTAGCTACATAAAAATTACTTTAATAAAAGACAAGGGTAGTGGAAGAAATAGAAAAAAAGAACCCCAACAAACTAATTAATTAATTAAGTGTAGTATAATATTAAACCTGTTCTACAGTAATAAGCATGTAGATAATCGTATTGATTGTGGTCCTGACAAAAGAAAATTTAAAAATTGCTTCCTATCGTATTTTTAATTAGTGTATGATATGAACTGCAAGGCACTTTGAAAAGGAGATCCTGTTTGACCCATAACACTGAGTAATCCAGTGACCTATCTCCGCCTTATGAATGCATTTTTGTCTTTTACTGATTAGTACTCTCCCCAGTAAAATAAATTGCCTGTATTTTCATGAAAGTGTTCAATAAAGTTATTTATTGAAATAAACTGCCAGAGATTATAATACTGGGTTTAGTTTAGATGCATGTTACAAGCCTTTATTTAGGAAAAAAACCCAACCCACCAACCAAAAAACAAACAAAAAATCATACTCTGGCACGCATGTATTTTTCTCCCAAAAGATACATTAAGTCCCACAGGAGTTCATTGCAACGTTTTGTATGCATAACTCATTATTTTAATTAAGACATAGCACAGCTCTACTAATTGTATGACAACTATCATGAAGGAAAGTCCTCTTTAACTTTGCTTAATAGTTATGTAAATATGCCTTAAATTTCTTTTTTTTGCAAATGGTACCATGACTGATTGATAGCCATCTACTACTTTAGTCTAAGGGTTAGTAGCTTCTCTTTCCCCCAGCACAAGAGGATTTAGAAATGCAACGTTTAGTTGTTTCTTTGCTGTAAGCAAAATTTGCCAAAAAAACCCCCAACAACAAAACCCACAGCATATTATCTAATAAACCTAGATGAGATACTGGCAGATATTTCTGTATAATTCTGTACTACATTACCTGCAATACTGGCAAAGTCAGAGAAAAGCGAATACCTCAAAAGCTCAGAATTGTAACCTACCTGTCTACATGACAGTATTGCCAAGTAATCGGTTTTACAGTAGCCTGTAGTTGCATAAAATCTGTTCCTTCCTGACAATGAATTATTGGGAGACCAGTATATTATTTTCTGAAGAAATGTTTTTTCCAAGACAATGGCCTTAAGAGATTTCAGTTTTGTATCCCTAGTCTGGTTTTCCTCATATTCTAAATGAAGTAGTAAGTTAATAATATTTTGGCTACATAAAAGAAAAAAAAAGAAAAGCATATAACATCAATTACCTAGACATCATTCAAATAAAGCTTCTATTCAAAATGTTATTTGATGACATGGCATAAAAAAGGGATTGTAAAATTAAGTAGAAGCACTTATCTTTAACAGTCCCTAAGTAATGCCGCACCACAACTAGCACGGACAGTAGGCTAAAGGAGGGAAGAATAAAGAAACAAATCAGGACCAAGACAAAAATTAAGACTAGATTTTGAAGTAAAAGCATCAATGAGGAAAGTCTGATTTGTTAAAGACAAAGTACTAATCTAGCAGAGTAAAATCACGGTCTTAATTTCCTTTAAGTAAAAATTCTTGGGCTTTATTTAAACTTTTTTTTTTTTTTTTTTTAAATGTAATATCTTTTGCTGAAAGCCTTATCTATGACCTTTGTGGGTACTTTTTTCCCTTCTTTGATGCCAAAATTTTGTATCATAACCATATTAATTGTTTAGTTAAGAGGTCTTAATAAGAAGTGCTTCTCTAGCTTGCGTAATGTAATGTCTGAATATGCAAATTTCAAGCTACTGTGAACATCAATAGGTGATCTGCAATCTCCTTAAAAAATTACAATGTGAAGCCTGAGATCACTTAGAAATTCCTGCTGGGAAATATGGATTGCTGTGCTCAGTGCTGCACTTCTATGAACTTAAAATGCTCTCTTTTTCCAAGAGGGCATGCAATTTTCTTGGACAAGTGGCAAAGGATGTTGATAGAAAAGGAAGCAATAAATTCAAGGAGAGAGGTAAAAATTACTCTTCTCATAGCGAGCTGTGATGAAGGGCAAGACACCCTGACTGTTCATGCTGGCTTGTTGTCTGTTTTAAACAGGACACACATAGGATGAAATAGACTCAGAATTTAGTGAAATATGCTGCCACAGTCTTATTTACGTAGTTTAGATTAATTCAGAATCAATATTTTTCTGTTTGTTTGTTTGTTTGTTTTTCTTTGCTATAGTGCAACATGTAGTTACCTGCACTGTTGTTTTGCTTCATAGTCCCTGGTATACACTGTATTTAACATTGCCTTTGAAAGTGGTTTATAGCTTATTTCTAAGTAGAATCTGTCATGTTTGATTCTTAGCAGTAAAAAAAAACCCCAGAGGGTTAGCTAATTAATTTCTCAAATATGTCTTTTATTCCACAGACTGTAAAAAAAGAGCCTATACTGTGTATATCTTCTGATAATTAAGAAAGATGTGTAAAGAGTAAAAAAAGTTATTGCATTCAAAATTTACATTTGGAAGAACATATTGCTATGTTTGAACACACAAAAAATATTTCTAAACAATAATACTGGAAGTAAGAATATTTTTCTTCCTTAGAAGTAGTAGCTCCAAGTCTAGCATTGTGAAATACAAAAGCAGTCCATAAAAAGAGTTGGAAAATCAATAATGTAAGGTCTTTTGGTCAGAAGAAAAAGACTATCATAACTAGAAAGTTTCCAAAACAAAAGTTAATGCATTAATTGATTATCAAGAAATAACTAAACCAGGGTAGCTTCGGACATCAATATCTGCTGATTCTAGTGATGTACTTTCCTTTCCTTTTAAATTATATTCTCCCTGAGTTTTCTTGAAATATTTGACAGAGATGATAATACAGATTATAATAACAAAATTTCTTTTAAAAATGGTAGGTGTTACAATCGGAGTCTGCTGCTCTGTGAATAGAGTAGAATGCTAGAAAAATATTTCACAGTGTAACGTCTCTTTTTGCATTCCGTTTTCACTTCTGTATGCCATTGGGGTTATTAATTCTAAAGCCTCTGAATATTCTGTTTATTGATCCTCTGAGGTAGCATATCTTTCCCTTCAGGCTTCAGAGAGGCTGTTGCTGTGCTCACTAGATTTCTTTAAGGACTAAGAAAAAGACTTTTCACATTTCACGTGAAGAAAGTTTATAAACAATTATAGGAATTTAAAATAATCTGATTAGCAACCTTAAAGATCAAGGACCTTTTGTAAATCTGTGAAATATATACAAATAATTTGTTTGATTTAGCACTTTTAAACTAAGCTAAATCTGGTCAGAAGAGGGAGTAAAGGACTTTTATCCTAGTTAGTCTTTTGGCTCTACAGAGAGTAGTTAGTTGCTGAACTTTGCTGCAAACTGATGGATCCAAACTGATCCATGATTACTATACCTCATTGAGAATATTATAGAAATATCACTGAAAAACTAAAATTAAAAACCAGCAAAATATAGGATAGTAAATATATTTATATTTTCATAACTTCTTTGCTTCAAATTTCTGTCTTAATCAACTAAAATTCTGAGACATTTATTAAGAGAAAGAATACCTTCAAGAGTTCTCTGTTAAGTTATTTCTTTAACTGAAAAAAAAAAAAGCAGAGGAAGGTTTTATACTAGAATTCAAAATTATGACATTTTAATAGAGTGTTAGCTCTGATGGTTGATTATGTCTGGATTAAGTACTAACTACAAAAGGAAAGTAATGATCATTATATTTCCTAATCTTTCCAATTTAGCTCTTGGAGTAGCAGTTATAATACAGGTATATGGTATACAAAAGTGTGTTTTATTTAAGGAGTAAATTTTGCTTTTTTTGCCACTCTTGTATGTTGATTTCTTAATGTATTCTGGCTTTTTTTAATAACTATTCTTAGAAAAAATTAATGTAGTGTGGGACTAAAGTAATTTTATATTTGTCTTCGAAGTCTACAAAACTGGTAATTTCATGTATGATTCTATGCTTAGAGCACCGTGCTAACAGCAAATATGTGCCGCTCAGTGTTGCATTATATACACATTTCTGCATGAGTTCATGCATTCCAGATGTTTGTAAAGAAAAAACAGTATGATACAGCTTGGAGGAAGGCTGTGGGAACAGTTGTTCTCTCAAGGAAGAAAAAATCCTTTTTTTAATTTATTTTATCTTTACACTAAGGAAATGAAACTGCTTTTAAATCCTTATTTTTAAAATATGTGAGTAGAATGTGGAGTAGAAGAGAGCAATATTTTTTGTGAGAAATATGTTTTCTAATACCAGACTATAAATGGGTGCACTATGCATGATCAAGGGTGAGTCAAAACAAAGTGGAACCTAAGAAGTTGAGCAAAACAGACGGTGAAAATATAACAACCTCAGAGTTAATTTTACAACTACTATGGAAGCAAGTAGTTTCCATTAGATGAAAGCTTGATTATGAGAAAGAGAATGGTGAAAAAATTTCATATTCCAGACTCCATTGGAATGCACCCCACACATTGCATAAAATTTGTCTTGTGTTCCATTACAACTAAAGGTTTATTATGGCATTGATGTATGGTTGAAGCTATATACATGCACCAGAAAAAAATTAATCCCTTCATTTCAAATTTGTCAAGTGAACATTATGACTCGTTACATGAGTGCTGGTGCTCGTTATAATCATTTACCCTCTATAATTAATATACATTTTTATTTCAGGAAGAAAAGATATAATCGTGTTCTATTTTCTTATTTACATTTTAAGTTACAGTGGTTTTATAGAGTGAGAGGGGTTTTTTTATCAAAAAGTTCTAAACAATACATCCTAAGTACAAAGAAGTGGAAAACTTTTTCCCTTAAGAAGGAGGAAATTATTTCAGTAGAACATTTAAGATTTAGATTGGTTACTCAAATTCAGAAATCTAAAAAAACAAAAAAAAAACTTTGGACTTCAGTCTTCACTCTTCAACAACCTTAAAATTGTATTTTCATTATAAACATACAACAGCATAAGGTTAAATTCACAACATAACATTATATTCAGTCCTGTAAAAACATAGGCTTCAGAACTCTGACCCCAAGGCACTTGCAATAAGACACTTCTCAATAGGGAAGATAAATGTGTGAATGGGTAAATATTATGAAAACAAACAAATCTTAGCTGATTTAACAGTATCAGTTGATAGCTGATTCTGAATGTTTGGTTGTTTTTTTTTTTTTAAATAAATTATTAAATTGTTTTCAAAGACATAAAAAACCCGTGAAAGTGCCTGATATAATAAGAAAGCCTTATAAAAACCCTTATGAAGCTCAGTTCATATACAAAGAAATATATGGGAGATTTCTCATGTTCTCTGAAATTTAAAAACTATTCAGCATTTATTTTAGGAGTCAAAATAAAACAGTTCAGTTTATCTGCACTTAATGTTCCTACATGTCTTTACATACTTCTTGCAATTAGTGCAATGTTCCATCATGTCCCTCATGAAGAGTAAGTGAAGATTACCTCTGTTACTTTTCTGCTTCCTAAGTTTTCTTGCTATTGCACAATGAATGTTTACTAAATAAAAAAAAAATGCGTGATGAATCAAAATCCCATGGTAGTAGGACTTGTGCAAGCACAGAACCAAAAGATGGACAGTGCTTTTCAAATCAAGTGCTATAACAATAAGGAAAACTTACGGACAAAGACATGTTAGAAATCACATGGAAACAATGAGACACAGGTGGTCATCAGGGCAGATAGTAGTACAGCCCTTCAAGAGTGTAAGCACTTCTATGGGTGGTTTTAGTAACCAGAGAAAAGTAGAGTTTTAAGGAGGAATTTAAAAGAAAATAAATAACTTTGAAGATGGTTACAAGGAATTCTACCCCAGTGTGAATGACAGCCTGGAGGTTGTTTATTTAAAAATTTAATAATGTGATGATTAGGATTAACATAATGAGCTAGTGAAAGGTAAAAAATATCCTCTTGATACTGTGTATAGACGACCAAAATTTAGGAATTTTGAAAATTAAGGCAAGTGTTTAATATTGGATCAGATAAAAGGAGAGAAGAGTCATTGGAATTATTCAAGACAAAGGATACAGCCTATAAAATGATGAAAGCCTGAATCAAAATATTTGCATATGAATGGAAAGGAGAACATATATCTTAAACCGTAGACATGATCTGAATATATAAAGCAAGGAAAGATCAATAGGCCTATTATTGATACTTTCAATGCCTGGGAAAAGGAGGTAACTACAGGTCTCAAATACAGGGAAGAAGTCAAGATACTTTTGTTAACCACGTTGAACATGATGTAAGAATTATTATCTATGGGTTGGAAGATTTAATTTGGACCTGATTAGAGAGACCTAAAATAGGGAAATAAAGTTATGCCTTTTGCCTAAAGATCAAATTTAATTTGTGGGTGAGATTATCCGGATTAGAATTCAGATGGGAAAAACAAAACAAAATAAAAAAGCACATTGAGACTGTTGTGGATAGAGAGAGTGAGAATTATCTGAGGGAAGGAAGTTTTCCAGAAATAAGAATTACTAAAGAGAAGAGCCATGGAACGAAAGGAAAAAAAGTTTATTTGACTATTCTGATGGTATTAGTCAAAGAAGATGAGAGTGACATATTGCCACTGATTTGGATACAAAGCTTTGAAAAGAGATTATGAGAGATTATTTGACAATATTTTCATATGTTGCCAGTGACTGGAGAAAAGAAATGGAAAAAAGAGATGGTAGGTGAAAAACAAAATTATATTCAAGGATAGACTTATTTTCTGAAGACACTAGCCATATGCAAGGAGAGAACAAGAAGAAATGCAGATTTTCATTTTTTTTTTAAAGGGAGAAAAATGTTATTGTAGGGCAAATAAGGAAAATTGAAAGACATCACTCAGAACATGCTTCACAGGAAGGAGAAAAGAAGGAGAGATTTACAGAAAAAAGAAACAGCTCTAAGAAAAGAACAAGATAGTTTAATATTTTGTCTTTTATTTTCTTGGAAGAGGTTAAGCAGACATTTTATGATGAAGAAGTGAAGGTGAAAGGAAAATGAGAGCAAAATCAATGCAGAAAAGGGATGTCTGGCTTTAATTTAGAAAACTGAAATTACTGCAAGAGCCTAAAAGAGCAAAATAAATGCATAGCATAGGCAATGGTGAAAGTCCACTTGATAGACTCTGCAATACCAGAGAAGAAAGCAGGAAGTGGATGGAAGCACTCCACCTTTTGGGCAAAAAACAGAAAGAGGCATGGTTGGAAGAGAGTGACATAAAGAGAAATAAAGAATAAATAACAGACAAACAGACAAAAAGAAAGAAAAGAGAAAAAAAAAATGAAAACAAAAATGGTAGAAGAGCTTAAAGAAGAGAGGGTAAAATCAGAAAAGATTGGTAATAGTTTTAAACTAAAAGATAGTAGATTAAGGCTAGACAGAAGGAATAAATGTTTTTACAACGAGGGTGATGAAGTACAGGAACAGGTTGCCCAGAAAGTTGGTAGATGGCTCATCCCCAGAGACATTCATGGCCAGGTTGGACAGGGCTCTGAGCAACCTGATCTAGTTGAACATATCCCTGCTCACTGTAGGGGGTTTGCAATATATAACCTCTAAAAGTCCCTTTCGATGAAAAGCATTCTATGATTCTGTGATTCTCTGATATGAGATGAGAAAACAAGCTGCAAGTCTCTCGTTAGGGAAGGGAAATGCTTAAAAAGATAAATAGTTATTTTAATTTCAAGTCCTGGTGTTAAATATTTGGGAACTGTTTTACCTTTGGATCTTATTTGTATGTAAGAAACAAAGTTTATTCAACATAAGAAATAAAGATTGTGGGGTTATTTTTTCATGTAGAAAGCAAAAAGCACATCTATGGTTTGGCTGATTAATGGGCACATAGTTGGTCAGCTGAGGTAATGGTCAGAGGCTGTTTGGAAAGACCACTTAACTATAGGACAAGATTCTGTAAATACATGGACCTTTCTACAGCCTGAAATTCAGTGTTTGAGCAGATCTATTTAGAATTTGGTTTTTTTTCTCCCTGGATATTTTTTTTTTTCTCTGGCTCTAGGAATCTTCTGATGAAAATGCTGAATATCACTGTCTTCCTGATCAACATATCAAATGGCAGTTGATTGTGCCAAGGTAAAAAACAGAAGCTTGCAGTTGATGTTTAGTACAGGCTGCCTGATCAAGGGGAGTCTATTGATGAAGCCTTCTTACTACAGCTACAGAAGGCATTGCAATTACAGGCTCTCATCCTGCTGGGGGACTTCAACCACCCCAACATCTACTGGAAAATTAACACAGCAAGTTGCAGGCAATTCGGGAGACTCCTGAAGTGCGTGGAAGATAACTTCTTAAGCCAGGCAATAGACAGCTCTACCAGAAGGGGTGCATAACTGGACCTGATGATCACCAATGCAAGTGAGCTAATCCACAATGTCAAGATTGCAGGCACTCTGGGCTGCAGTGGTCATACACTGGTGAAGTCCACAGTCCTCAGGGATATGAAACAGGTGAAGAGTAAAGTCAGGACCCTGAATTTTAAGAAAGCAAAATTCCACATCTTCAAGGAGTTAATCACTAGGACTCCCAGGAAATTGTCCTCAGGGACAAGGCAGAAGAACAGAGCTGACCTATCTTTAAGGATGCTTTCTGTAGGGCATAAGAGCTCTCAGTCACCAGGTGTAAGAAATCAAGCAAGAAAGGCAAGACACCAGCATGGCTGAGTTGAGGCCTGCTTGGCAAACTAAAGGGCAAGAAGAAAAAGCACAGGCAGTTAAAGCAAGGATATCCCTATACTCTTAGGAAGAGTATAGGGATGTTGTACTTTTGTGTAGGGATGGGGTCAGGATGGCGAAGGTGCATCTGGAGCTGAATTTGGCAAGGGATGCAAAGAATAAAAAGGGCTTCTGTAGGTATGTCAGTCAGAAAGGGAAGGTCAAAGTGTACCCCCACAATGAACATGACTGGCAAATTGGTAACAATGGATAGGGATTGAGGAAAACAACTTTTTTACCTCAGTCTTTACCTGCTTTCTTCCCACACCTCTTGAGCAGATGAACTGTAAGGCAGGGACTGTAAAAGATCAGATTTGTGACAACTTGAACATACATAAGTTCGTGGGGCACAACGAGGTGCATCCCAGAGTCCCAATGGAATTGGTTGATATAGTTGCCAAGTCACTTTCCATGGTATTTAAAAGTCATGGCAGTCAGGTGACACCCCTAGAAACTGGAAAAAGGGAAACATTACATGCATTTTTTAAAAAGCAAACTCTGATGTGATAGTTTAACTTAGCTGGCATCCAAACAAGATGCAGCCACTCGCAGCCTCCACAGCCTGCTCTTCCCCCAGTGTCCTTCCCTCCTCCACCCAGGGAATCAGGGAGAGAATTGGAGTGGTAAAGGTGAGGAGACTTGTAGGTTGAGATAAGAATAATTTAATTAGAGTAAAAATAAAATTTTAAAAATAAGAATAATAAGAGTAATAATATATGAATACATATATGAATAATGCGGAGTACAACGGCACACGACCTGCTGATAATGATCCCAGAGGAGCAAAAAGAAATGCCAAAACCAAAATCGCAATCCTGGAAAAGTGAGCCAGACCAATTCCCGAGAGAATCCCCTTGTGGTGGTTTAACCTACAGTGGGACTCACCTAGTGAGATGGGATGGAAGACACAACAAAAGGGGCACAGGATTAGGAATGAAGGACAGGGATGGCTCACTCACCAGTTATGGTCACAGGCAAAACAGACTCAAACTTGGGGAAGAAAAATGAATTTAATTTGTTGCCATTTCATCTAAGTAATGCAGTAAGACATGACAACCACACCTTACAAAAACACCTTCCCCCACCCCTCCTTCTTTTCCTGGCTCAAATCACTTTGCTCCTGATTTCTCTACTGTCCCCACCCCAGCAGCACAGGGGACAAGGAATGAGGGTTCAGTCAGTTCACCTCTGCCTCTCTTCCTGGCGTGGAAGTCCAGGAACAAGATGTTCCAAAGCAAGCTTTCCATAGAGTCACGGGTCTCTGTGGGCTCAGTCCCCAGCTCCAGCATGGGACAACCACAGGCTGCAGACTCACCCCCCACTCTGGGGGTCCACCTCAGCTTTGGCAGTGAGTAACTCTCAGGGTCACAGTTCCAGTCACAATTGCCCTCAGGCTCAACTTCTCTGCTCCTCCATGACCTACACATGGGTCTCTGCTCCGCCATTACACTTAATTTCCATGGGCTGCTAAACCTCCTTTGCCTTCTCCTACTCCATCAGGTGAACTGGGTGTCTTGAGGTCTTCTGTCCCCACCTCCCCCTCTTTCCTCTGGTAACAAAGCTCTCTCTCTGCCTCTCTATCCTTTGGTCATCTTTTGTTAGGTCAATGGCCTCTCCTCCAGGTTCTGTCCACGTTCTTTTTTTCAGGACAGTCCTTCCCCTCACAAATAAAGATTCTCAGAGGTGTTTCTCTAGTGCTCACTGGCCCAGCCTGGGCTGCGGGGTCTCTGCCTTGGAGCCAAGGGAGCTTTTCCCTCTCACAAGGTGGCCCTTCCCCCACTACCAAAAAACACCCCTCCCCCAACACACAGACCCAACACAACCCTCATTTCCAGTAAGCCCTGGTTAATATACTAAACATGACATAATATGATACGGAATATCTTATTAGCATATCTAACTGTTAATTCTGGAATTTATTAACTACTATACTTTTCTTATCTGCCCCCGCTTCTAGTCCTCTGTTCTTAGAAACTGCCCAAGTATGGTGTCCTTGTAGTTAGCAACATTTTTCTCAAAACAAATCCCATACTGAAACCAAAACACAGTGGTTTCTAGCTACTAAGAAGAAAATTGACCCTATCCTAGCAAAAACTAGGTCACCTGGGAACCACCAATTTGTCAACCTCATCTCTGTGCCTGGAAAGATCATGGAAAAGTTCCTCTAGAACCTATGTCAAGGCATACAGAGGACAGGGAGGTGATTCAGGACAGCCAGCATAGCTTCACCAAAGGCAAGTTCTGCCTGACCAGCCTAGTGGCCTTCTATGATGGAGAGGCTGCGTCAGTGGACAAGGGAAGAGCTATGGGTGTCATCTATCTGGACTTCTGGACTGCCTTTCACATGGTCCCCCACAATGTCCTTCTCTCTAAATTGGAGAGGTACGGGTTTGGTGGGTGGACTGTTTGGTGGATAAGGAATTGTTTGGATGGTTGCATCCAGAAGGTAGTGGTTAATGGCTCAATGTCTAGATGGAGATCGGTGACATGTGGTATCCCCCAGGGTCTGTAAAAGTGAAGTGCTTTGGGAGTCTGTACTGGGACAAGTACTGTTTAGTATCTTCATCAGGTACATAGACAGGGGGATCAAGTGGACCCTCAGCAAGTTTGCTGGTGACACCAAGCTGAGTGGGGTATTTGAGATGTCTGAGGGATTGGATGCCATGCAGAGGGACCTGGACAAGCTTGAGAAGTGGACTTGTGAATCTCATGAGGTCCAACAGAGCCAAGGGTAAGGTCCTGCACTTGGGTCTGAGTGATCCCCAGTATCAATACAGTCTGGAGGATGAAGGCATTTGGAGCAGCCCTTTGGAGAAAGACTTGGGTGTACTGGTGGATGAAAAGTTGGACATGAGCTGGCAATGTGTGCTTGCAGCTCAGAAATTCAACTGTATCCTGAGCTGCATCAAAAGAAGCATGGCCAGCAGGTCAAGGGAGGTGATTCTGCTCCTTCTCCACACTGGTGAGACTCCACTTGAAGTACTACAACTGGCTCTGGAGTCCTCAGCACAGGAAAGACATAGACTTGTTGGAGCAGGTGCAGAGGATGGCCACCAAAAAATGATCAGAGGAATGGAACACCTCTCCCACAAAGAAAGGCTGAAAGAGTTGGGGTGATCTACCTGGAGAAGAGAAAGCTCTGGGGAGACTTATTGTGGCCTTTCAACACATGTAGGGGGCCTGTAAGAAAGATGGGGACAAATATTTTAGCAGGGCCTTTAGCAACAGAGCAAAGGGTAATGGTTTTATAGTAAATGAGGGTAGATTAAGACCAGACAGAAGGAAAAGTTTTTTCCAATGAAGGTGAAGAAACACTGAAACAGGTTGCCTAGAGAGGTGGTAGAAGCCCCATCCCTAGAATCATTTAAGGTAAGGTTAGAAAGAGCTCTGGGTAACCTAATGCAGTTGAAAATGTCCTTGTTCACTGCAGGAGGTTTGGAACAGATGTCCTTTGAAAGTCCCTTCCAAAGCAAACAATTCAATGACTCAATGACTCAATGATTCAGTGATTCAAGGATTCTATGATTCCATAATTCTGTTTTCAGTTAAAATGCCTTCTTCTATATTATTTAAACCAGAGTTATTTTCCCATGACAAATAATCCTACGGTTTATCTAATTCAACAATTCAACTTTTCCTTTTCCTTTTCCTTTTCCTTTTCCTTTTCCTTTTCCTTTTTCTTTTTCTTTTTCTTTTTCTTTTTCTTTTTCTTTTTCTTTTTCTTTTTCTTTTTCTTTTTCTTTTTCTTTTTCTTTTTCTTTTTCTTTTTCTTTTTCTTTTTCTTTTTCTTTTTCTTTTTCTTTTTCTTTTTCTTTTTCTTTTTCTTTTTCTTTTTCTTTTTCTTTTTCTTTTTCTTTTTCTTTTTCTTTTTCTTTTTCTTTCTCTTTTTCTTTTTCTTTTTCTTTTTCTTTCTCTTTTTCTTTTTCTTTTTCTTTCTCTTTTTCTTTCTCTTTTTCTTTCTCTTTTTCTTTCTCTTTCTCTTTTTCTTCTCTTTCTCTTTTTCTTTCTCTTTCTCTTTTTCTTTTTCTTTCTCTTTTTCTCTTTCTCTTTCTCTTTTCTTTTTCTTTTTCTTTTTTTTTTCTCTTCCCAAACCTCCACCCTCCCCATTCCCCCCAGAAATAAGTAAATTGGTAGGAAACTTTAACAGAAGAGATATTTTATCTTTTTTTTTTTTTTTTTTTTAGTTAGTTCCACATTTGTTTGTTTGTTTGTTTGGGGTTTTTTTAAATTTTTGTTTAATATCCATATTAGCCAGGGGGCATATTCAAGACATAGTCTTCAGTACAGTTCTATTGTTGCGTTATCTTTGCTTTAGAGTTTAAATTACAGTAAGAAATTAACTTTACAACCAGGTAACTGCATTACTTCAATCCTATTCAAATCTATACATTCTGAGTAACCTTGGGATTTCTGAAGTATGAGTTTCCTCAGCCAATGAAGCCATTAGACAGTGAAATACTAGTTTCATATTGTTGCATGTAGTCATTCAAATAAAGTTAGCTTATCATTTTAACAGCTGATTATGGAAAAACTGGATAGAGGCAGCTATAGTATATTGTGTATTAAAAGCTGTAACTATATTGTAACTATATCTTGACACAAGGTTAGTGTATCCTGATTAGAAAATAAAAGCCTGAACTTTAGTATAATGAACATATTTAATTTCTCTGAAGAAATCTAGGTGGAAGACAAATGTGAGACTGTTGCAAAAATTATAATAAACTATTTCTCTCTGAAGTTTTCTACTCAGATTCTTAAGTTTGTGTCTCCATGTCACTGCTGAACAATTTCTTGTAAGATTTTAACTTGTTTTTAAAGAGGTCATTGAGAGATTACTAAAATGAGATTCAATTTAAAAAGAAAAAAAAAAAAAAAAAAGATGTACAAGTAAGTGTTGTTATAATTATTATGTCACACTTTCTGTGTACTGTCCCATTTGCTGTTTCCCAATGTTATCTTTGTCAACTACTTAAATTGTGAAGTCTTCAATAGACCACTTTTTTCCTAAATAAACCATTATTTTCTTAAGTAATAATGTAATGCATTAGTAGAAAAGCAGTGCAATTATGCTTCATACAAGAAGTACTAGTAGCTGACTGGGACAAGTTTTTCTGGAGCAGGTTTTAGAGTAATTGTTTAGCTACCAGTTTTGTATAAAGCCAGCTATACTGATTCCCTAAAGCTCTATAAATTTTCCTGAAATGCAATGGATACTGCGTGTTTTAATGAGATTTTCAGGTGATATCAGTGATAAACTAGCAACAATTTATGCCTAAAGGAAAACTGTGTAGTGACAACAAAAATGAGAAAAAGGTCAGGGAAAGAAATCAGGGAAACATAGAAATTTGGAATTTTGTATTTGCTTTTTAATTCTAAGGTATATGCTGACAGCCTGAATATTTTTTTTTTTTACAAAATAGATTAATCAATTTGCAGAGCTACAATGTTTTATGCAATTTAAGGGCCTGGATTTTTTAAAGATTTGAAAGAATGCACCTATACCACAAGTTTTGGAAAAGTGATATGTAAATGCCAGCTTCTGAAAGTATCATACAAAAGACTAACTTTTTCCTATTTATTGAATATTGGGACTTACAGTCAGCATGCATGCTTAAAATAGAATAGTATTAATCCAAGGGTCCCTTCTTTTTGTATCAAAAACCTTTGACACAGAAATTGCCTAATCTTTTTTTTTTTTTTTTTTTTTTTTTTTTTGTCACTTTGACATTTTCAGGAATGATTGGTGAAACAGAATTTTTAGAGGATGTTTAAGCTCAAATCCTTTCCTAAGTACTGTTCCAAAGCAATTGAATGATTAGCATTTAACTACTGAGGTGAAAGGTTTCAAAATATTACAGTAAATCTTCCCAGAGAGAGAGAAATAAAGTATAATTATCCCTAATGATATTTAATAACCAAAATAGTAGCTTAAATATATACATATATTTAAAGCTAAGTCTATATTAGAAAGAGGGGAAAAAAAAAAAAAACAAACAAAACCACAACTTCGAAAGAAAAACTTAGGAAACTATTGCTTTATAATATACAAATATATCTGTTAAAATAATGACTTCACACAGTTGAGAAAGAACGTTTCTAGCAGCATATACACAAAGATGATGGTTATTTTGAATACTGAGCTATATGATGCTCAGACATACTTTATTTACTGAAAAGAAAATAAAGAGGTATTAGCTTAAAATATTTGTTTGTTCCTATATATGAGTATCAGGAATATCTATTTCTTAATTTCTAATTTGATTAGGAGATTATAGAAAACTATTGAAATCTTGATTAAGACACGTACATGTGTGAAATATGAAATTCTGAAAAAAATAAAAATGGCTTGCTAAGACTTTTGAGCTATTCGTTGTTGAAGGCTTTGTTCCCAGAGCAGTTTTTAAAATGATTACTTGCCTATATACGTTGAAACAAGTACTGATTTTCTCCTTTTACAAAGAGAGAAGATTAGAGAAAGAAGTTTCATTCTGAATTTAGCATAACTTTGAAATTTTACACTTTGTTTCTTTGTCTGTAAGGACTTTTTTTTTTTTTTTTTTTTTTTTTTTTTTTTAACCTCTGCTATAACCTATAATACCAAGTGACAGATTATCTCTGAGGTATTTGCTACTGAATGGAAAGATGTGTCAACACAACACTACAGCTACCAATCAAATTCTAATTCAGTCATTAAAATTCTGGCTTTGATTTAACATTGTAATAAATTTAGATTAAACAAATAATATTCTACTTAAACATTTTTCTACATCTGTGACATGCATAGCTTTGTATGTTAAACTACATTCAATAAATTAATTACATGAGCTTGCCTCCTTTTCCTTAAGATTTTTTTTTTTATGTGTAAATGTTAATCACCTACATTCATTATAATGTCATTATAATATCTGCTCCAAAGCCCCCTGTTTCATAAGTGTGAATGATCCTCACTGACATGTTTCTCAGGATCTTAGGGAAGATTTTTAGGGGGTTTCCTAAAGAGGCCAACAGGCAGCAGCAACAACAGATTAGACACAGATCTTGTTTTTGCAAGTAACTGAGTCAAGGTTCACTCCCCCATCCTTCTCCTCAGCTCCTCCTAGAAGCCATGGGAAAGAGGGCATTGGAATTGTCAAGGAATGAGGAAATGGAATTTCTAAGTACCTTACCTGAATGACTTATTTTTCAAAATAAAACAGAGAATAGGGAGTATAGATTTTTTTATTATTATTTTTATTTCATTTTCAAACACACCAATGCCCATTATGGTAGAATGTATCAGAGAATAATTTCCAAACACCTCCTATTTGCAGCTTCCTGTACACATTCTTAAATACTCTTTTTTCTATGTTGCTCTTCTTTATTCAAATTAATGCTAGTCACAAAATTCTTGAAATATTTCAATCACCAAGTATCTCTACATATTTCACCATGTCTTCACAGGGCTTTTCTAGAGATTCTGTAAAGTCCCTCCTTAAATTTAGACACTAAAGGTTTAAAAAAACCCCTTCAATCTTTCACTGCAACTCATGTAGTCTAAAGAAATGTTTCTGGGAACTAAATGGTCTTTTTGCAAAACAGTAGGAAAGATTCAAGCCTATCCTGTCACTTAGACAACTAATTAGACCATTACATGCTGCAATTACAATTGAAGATTTTCAGCTGATGAAAGGCATGTTCACTGCGTTCTCGTTATCTCATATTTCCTTGCCAGCACTCCAGAATATCATGTTTTTGGTGACACAAAAACAACTCAAGAAGCTGTACTTTCTCTGTAACATCAACAAAATAGCTTAGTTACCATACTGCAACTCCTTCTTCCCATTGTATAATAACCACATTATCTGAAGGAGTAACATCCATCTTTTTTGCACAAGGCATTTTGTTAACACTGGTCTTTACAAAAATGTGTTGTCAGGCCTTCGTTACAATGATACCTTCATTGTTCAAGTCAGCAACTTTTAGGACTCATTTTAGGCTGCTTTCTTGGACTTAAGCCAGTTGATTTCTCTCAAATTTCAATAGTTCAAATAAATCGACAGAAGTCCCCTTGTACTGAGACCTAAATCATACCACAAATGGGGGAGTAATGTCATGTGTGACAAATACAATTATTTTCTGTGATAAAAAATATTGTAAGTAAATTTGACTCAAAGTCCAATAATAAATTTAAAAGTAATTTATTGAGTAGGAATAGGTGAGCAAAAGCAGCGCTGGGCAGCCGGGAGTCTCCGCTCCACCAATGGCTTGCAAATTAGATAGGCACAGCATTCCCTTTTTATCTTGGCTCTTCTTGGGGGTTGCAGCCTCTTTGCTCATAGTAAAAAAATGCTTCAGTAGTTGCCGACACCCTCCGGAGTCTCCCTTATCGTGGCAGTTTTCGGTTAGTATCTTTCACAATCTCTGGGATCTCTTCCTTAGTTGAGATACAAAGTTTCCTTTGTTTGCTACTTAGCCTATTATGCTGTGCTTGCAAGTCCCTTTACTACATGCCTTATAAGTACATTTTGGGCTTAATCCTTGGTCAAATAACAGGATGTTTGAGCACGATGACAACATTGCACAAGCTTCAAACCTTTAGCTAAATAACAGGATATACTGATGTTATGGTAACCTACCATCGTGGTTTAATATTTCACAAATTATATTGCTTGATTAGCAAATTCCGTTTATATGCCTGTTACACCATGGACCAGTATCTGGAGTCCTAGAATAAATATGAAGACTATTTAGAAACTAGTTCTGTTTCTACATCAATATTTAGTAAATCCTGGATGTACAAATAGGTCTGAGAAAGTAGTATACTTGTCTTACTACATTTTGAAAATTCCTTATCATCCCGTATTGTTCATTAAATTGTGCAGAAGAAAAAAGTATGTTGCATAGAATATGATATTTAGTATGGTGTGACATTGTTAGGTAAAAAAATTAGAAATAGTTTCAGAAAAGAAGAAACCATATGCTTGGATATCTGATGCTTAATTTTGTCCTTACTATTGTTAGGAGTAGAACTCTGCCTTCAGAGACACTAAATCTAATTTTTATTCATGTTTTACATTTTCTAGTATTCTATCCAATTCCTGTTCCAGATAACAAATATATCTGTGCAAAATATGTTTCTCTGACACTATAATTCTTAATTTCTGGTTTCACAATCATTTCCATAGCAACAGAGTGATGTTTTTATAAACACTACATTATGCTTCTGTTTTGAGTAGAAGCAGCTGAGATGTGAATCCGTACCTGATTTTCAAAGAAGAATAACAAAAAGAGAAAGATTATGTAAAACCTTAATGTTCAGATTAATATATTTATCTGATTTGTTTTTTGCCAAATGTCAAAATCTTTTAAATTGGTAATTGAAATGCTATAGCTCAGTCAGGGAATTTTTTAGTTGAGCTGATAACAGCAGAAATAGCTCTCTTTCACATTATTTGAATATGGGTGTGAAACCAAGCTTCGCTTGTTAAAAAAGATGAAAAATCCCAGTGTCAGATATATATCACTACAGCCAAATAACACACTTGCTGCTCAAGTGGGTGGACTTATGGCTTCTGCAGAAAGCCATTACTTGGGATATATTTCTGAGAAGAAGCTTTCATAAGTGTGTTTAAATTCAAGATATGTATGCTACCAAATGAAAATGTAACAAGAATCACTTTATTGAGTTCCTTTATATGTTTTATCTTCAGCTATGCCTGACCATCCCTGACTAGAGCTGTTTTCTGGTTACCTTTACTTTCACTCAAGCCTGTGAAGGGACTATGTCAACTTTTCATTACTTCTGAACTATGTACTACACGTAAGCTGTGTGTTAATGCCTTTACAGACTTAAATTGATTCTCCTGGGAACATGATTACTAGAAGGAAATAAACTTTATATGGTACTACCTCTGTTAGTAGTCATGAAAGAGTCACTTGAAGGTGTGAGTCCCTTGACATCAGTATGTCATATTTCAAATTTAAGATGCCATTTTTAATCTATTTCTTCACTCAGGACTCATATGGAAACTGATGGAAGTAACTCAATGTTTCACAAAGGCAGTGTTTAAACCTTATTGAGTTTAAAACTTTTTCAAAAGTCTGCAGGATAAAGTTTCTAATATATTTTGTAGTCTGTGGGGGTTTTTTCCTGAAGTTTTACTATTTGTTGATATTAAAACATTACATAATTTTATTACTTAGTAAAAGAACATCATTTACCATGTGTGACGATAGAATGACAGGTTTCTATTAAACAGTCATTAAGTACAATAATAATAATGATAATACATTTTACATGATTTTCAATTAGAGAATAAATTATTGCCAATCTGTTTTATAAAACTGCCAAATGATTAGACTATTTACCTGTCATGTAAGCAACTAATTTTCAAATTACTGTTATAAGAGAAGTTTCAAGTTCCAATTACAGGTGGAATTTCAAGTGCAAGTATCCTTTTGTGGAAAAAAACAAAACAAAACAAAACCAAAAAAAACCCAAGCAAACAAACAAAGAAACCAACCAACTCAAAATTCCTGGTGTTCAGATTAAAAATAAAAGAAAAGCCATAGTGTCATATCCTCTGCTTAAGTAAGAGTTTAAGTTTCTTCTCTAAATATCTCTCACAGATTTCATCAAATGACTGGTTGCAAAGAAGGACGAACACCTTGGACTCTCATATCTTCCTCAAATGTTTTAACTACTGCAACGTATTGAAGAAGTACAGCCCATCCTTTTTTTTCCCAGGCAAATATTCAGAGCTTAATTCTTGGTCATTGGTCAGTAGGATGCATTAGAGATACCTACTACTAGGAGAAAGTTCCACAAATTATATACTAAAAGAGAAAGCCACACTTGCTACCCATTTCTTTATGATTTCCTTATACATGTGATGATTTTCATATCCTAATCCTCAGAACACTTACAGTTCCCTGTTGTGGGGTTTTTTGTTTCGTTTTGTGGGGGTTTTTTGTTTGTTTGTTTGTTTGTTTTTCCTCCACTATTTGAGAGAGGTTCAAGCTCCTTAGAAAGAAGTGGGGTAAAGTGGTCTCTTGTATTTGGATGACAAGAATGTATTTGTATGCCTGGGATAAGGCAGAAAAGGAGGCAGAAAATTATTTGGAAACAAATCAGAAGATAGATGTTTATCCAGAGTTGTGAGGGAAGTATAAGGGCTTAGAAAAGGATAGGAAGTGCAGATTATATTTACACCAGATTGCTAATTTTGTTTTGGTAATTTTGTTGTTCTATGCAAGACTGTTTTTTTCTGACTTGTGCAATCACAAGCATGATACGAACCACACGGCAGAACCACATTTTGACTGAATTAACCAGACCAAATGATAAGTAGTGTCCAGAAGAAAGAATATAGAGCTTACACTATCTTCAGAAGAACACGATACACTGCGTAAGGTTGAAGAGGCTCAGTATATGTTCTTTTGAGTGCAAACATTACTTTTGATTCTTTTTATAGAAAATCTGATCTGTCAGAGTAAGTTTGCACCAAAATTAAATTTTAGTCCACATGGTGTTTTTGAATTGTTCTAGAAGACCTAAAACCAGAGTGACTGTTACTGAACTGTTAATAGGAATGCTGAAAAAAAAAAAAAAAAAACCAAAAAAAACCAAAAAAACCAAGAAGGAGTAACTGTCTCATCTATTTCCTTAAATATTGAAGGTAGTATCTACATTAATGAATCACCAAGTTGGGGGTTTTTTTTTGGTTTTTTTTTGTTGTTTTTTTTTTTTTCCCTAGAAATGTCAGATATTCAAAGTGGCACTTCAAACAGCAGACATTCACAAAACCAAGAATTTGTGGTTTTGATTTTCTGAAGAAGTAGATTCCTTAAGCTTTATAGAAATCTTTTCATATATTGCCACTCCTCTATGAACACGGCTTCCCACAGAAGAAAAGTATATTAAAGTACTTCAGGTGCTTCACACTGCAAAATTAACCACAGCCTGTCTGTTCCTGTTGACTGCTTATTGCAGCACCTGTTCTTGAAATTAATCACAGCTGACTGGACCCAAGTTTAAGTGCACAATATGGCACAGGGTTTAATTCTTTTCTTAAGACAGAGCTGAAAGATATTGAAAAAATAATATATTTTTTATATAAGGTAATTGTTCTATGAAAGGAAATAAAGAAAATTGCCTGTCATTTATCTAAGGAAGAGGATAAAATATGTTGTTGCAGTGACTTGGTGGTATAAAAATAAATGTTAAGTATGATTGTTACTAAATAAAGTGCGTATGTAAGAGGCTTATGCAGGAAATATTTTTCAGATATTCCTACAGAAGTTTTGAATTAGATTGTAAATTATACCTTTTGCATGTGGAATTTGCTATGATATTTATTGCAATAGACCGATATGGTGTACAGACAAATGAAGGACACCCAAGAAATGTTTCAGTTAATTCTTCCAGGAAAATATTTTAGCTTAGTCCAGTTTGACATTAATTAAAATCCTTGCTTTGTAGTCTTCATTTTCATAGTATTTTCATGCTTTTTCTTTCCTTATAATGAGGATATATCTGTTTTAAATCTTCTGTTACAAAATGTGTCTTATAGCTGTTCAGAATCCTATAGTATCTCCATTGTTGGTGACTTTCTACATATTTCCTGTTCTGAATTTTATGATGGGTGAAAGTAGAGGATTCATACAAATTACCAAGACTACAAGCAACAGCTCTCTGTTTTGGATCAGGTTTCTTTGTAGCTTTCCTTACATCCCTAAAATTTTTGTGAATGGCTTAGTTACATAATCTTTACATATACTGAAGAGTGTTCTCAAAGATTCACAGAATCACAGAATTCCCCACTTTAATAATTCCTCTGAATGTGTAGATTAAAAAAAAAAAAAAAAAAAACAACCCAAAACAAAACAATAAAGACTGCAGTCAATCTAGGAGGCAATATTAGGGCAAAAATTAAAACTGCATTTTATTTTAATTTTTAAAAATCAAATTAAAAATACTACCATCTTTCCATAAAGCAGTGAAAGATATTTAACGTTACTTCTACCAATAGTTAGTTTTATATTGAAAGTCATGAATCATTAATCTTTTTATCAGAATTTGTCAGGTATAAAGTCAAAATTATGCCGATGAACACAATTAATGCTTTTAAAAATGTTGCTCTTATTAACACACTAGATATTAACGGAGTTCCTGTATTCAAACCCTACTTAATAGAGACCATTTCATAAAAACTTTAATATTTGCTTTGATCAACAGACTAGTATTGTGAGATATTCACAAAATCTTTCATTTTTAATATTTAACTCTAATTTAATGCTACTACAAAGTTAGAAATGTGAATACTGCCACAGTACAGATATGTCTCCAATACTTAAATACAGATTATACGACTACAGAACTGACTAAGGAAGTTAGACTTATGCATTCCACTGAACTGAAAATAAGTTCATGTTACTAATTCTGGATAACTTTGAAAATTTCAGATCCATCTTTGCTTATAAGCTTTTGTCCAAGAATCTTCTAATTTCTATGTGATGCTTGTTTCTAATTCTTAGCTGAAAAAGCAAAGGGTTACTGTATAGCTTTGTTGTTGTATACTGCCCTTCATATATTTTGTGGTGTTCTTCAGCGTAATTTTAATGTAGCAAAATCAAGATACCATTACGTCCTTCCTTACATTCAGGGGTGTTGTCTGAAATAATTTAATTAAACAATATGTAATACAAATAGCTGAAGCAGTGACGATTTTCTGCAGGAGAAACTTGATGCTGACATTCTGTGAGACACAAATCTAGAGCCTTAATTCTTGCATACCCATAGTGACACATGTTCCCTCCCTTTATTTTTCATTATTTGATAGGAGATGGGACAGGTATATGGAAAGAAAATAAGATTAAAAACCATATGACTATTGTTGTTAGTGAGATGTGAATGATATCAAGCTGTTACCACACATCTTGCAAGGAAAGAGTCCTCAAGGGACAAGAAAAGTGAATGGATTTGGGAAACTCCCCTGAGTAGATCTGTGTTCCTATGAAGTCAGAATTTCTGTTTAGCTACTAAATCAGCCTGAAGTTTGACCACTTGCACTCCTTTGCAATGAAAGAACTGCTGCCCTGCCTGAAAACATTTTTTTTTTATGCATCAATATCTCAGAGTATTAACATCTTGGTCCTTAATGAAGCTTTACTGGAAACACTGGATATCCAAAACTCCAGCTAAGCCCCTTTCAGCCTCTCCTCCTTTCTCTTCAGCCCCTTTCCCTTCTCAGGCTGAAAAAAACCCACTTAGCATTAAGTCCTAGTGTAAGCAAAAAAGGAAGAGTACAGTTCAATATAGCACACAAGTTTAGTCAAATTAAAAGGGTGTCTATTTTTTCAACAAAAAAAAAAAAAACCAAACAAACCAAAAAAACATCCAAGTGAACATTCAAGTGCAGTTTTGGTTACTACCACTGCAGGTGGAATGTAAAACTGTAAGTATATTTGTGTTGAATGCCAATATAAAAATTCAAGCCATGACAGATAACAGCTTATTAAATCCTAGAATGTGTTTGGCATACAATATTGTTGCCATTCCAAAGGACAAGAGTCATAGTTATTTTGTCCCCCTCAACAGTCTGATTTTACCTGTTTTTATTTTTGATTTTGTTTCAATTTATTACACATAACTACATAAAGCATTTAATATTTTTTTTTTTTTCCTATCAAGGTAAAAAATTACCATGAAACTTTCAAGGAAAAAAGGACATTTTTTTTCTTTTCAAAATATTTCCATCAGCTTTTAAGAAGTAATTTGCTTTAAGCTATTCTTTTCCATATTTTTTTCTTCCACTGAAAACAATTTTGATGGAAAAAAATGTGACTATTTAATATTAAAAATTAAATACAAATGTAAGGTACCTATTTCTTTGTGAAACATTTCAAGTTCTAGTTCTTAAAAAACTTAATAATGCTGTATGCAAAAGAGATTAGAAGAATTTTTCAGTTGTTCTTCAGTCTATCTGAAAATTTACTGGTAAGAGCTAGTGCACAATCAGTCCATTCTGTGAGTCACTTCCACTACATCCAGTCTTCACAATATTTTTCTATTTTAGCAACAACCAAAAAGACCTACTGCCTAACAAGTATTCTAGACAGCATCTGGCTAGATTTAATAGTTGAGGTGTTATAGGAAAACAGTGGTGACTTGTATACTGCTGTGATAATTTCACTGAGCTAGCCCTTGGCAAGCAGCCAACACAGCCATTCACCCACTTCCCCCACCACCCCCAGGGGATAGGGGAGAGGACTGGGGGCAAGGATGAGGCTTGTAGGTTGAGATAAGAACAGTTTAATAATAGAAATAAAACAAAACTTAATACTAATATTAAAATAGTAGTGATAATGATAACAGTAACAAAATATACAAGTGAATGACACCCAATGTTATAGCTCACCCGGCTCCTGACTGAGCCCAGCCTGTTCCCAGATGACGACCCCAGAGGAGCGACAATCCCCATCCGAAACCGCAATCCTGGAAGAGTGAGGGCCCTAGTGAGAGCCAGAGAGAGCCAAAAGAGGAAGAGCCCCTCACTAATATACTGGACATGACGTGATATACGGAATATCCCATTGGCATCTCTAAATGCCAATTTAGCTTATTAATTTAAATATTCCTCATCCCCTTAGATTTTGTGCTTGTAGGCTAACAGAACATAAAGTCCTTCACTTCCAGTGAAAAAAAATGTAAACACTGGTGTGTAATCAGTGCTTCTCTTCTTTAACAAGTCCCAGGCTAAAAAGCAAAATGCAGCACTATTCTAAGTACTGAAAAAGAAACCTGGCTCTATTTCAGCTAAAAACCAGGACAATCCACCCCTTATTCCATACCATTTACTTAATGCCCAGGTTTTCATACTTCCTAATGGATTTAGATTAATTACTACTACTATTTTATGAAAAATATATGTATATATATATATCTATATATGCACACATATATATACACAAATATCATACCCTTAGTTCATGGATTGTCTCACCAAAATATATATTGTGTTCATTTAGTTCATAACTTCAGATTCCATGCATTGTAATAGTCTTTTGAGATTAAAACGTGATGTGGACTGTGCATTGTTAATGGGAGCTGATGTCATTGGGTATTGTAAAGTTAATGAAATTGATATCATCAAGTGTAGTAGGAGGACGGTGTATAGTTTCTGTTGTATGCTCTATCTAGAGTTCGTGGTGGGTGTATTCGGTAGAGTCCCTGCCCAGGGTTGCTGATGTTGATCTCAAAGAAGTTGCTGAGCACCAATTCTGCTCCAGTCAGGCTGGATACCTTGTTAACCTGGGAAAATACTTAGTAAAAAACTGTTAGTGTGATGCATGACAATTATAATAATGAAGATGTGCAATTCATTGGCTGTTTTCACCTAAAATCAAGTCTTCCTGAGGTACACATCAAACTTCTCCATCTTTCTGCATTACCCATCAAGTATATCCAAGTTCTTGAGCAAAAGTAATCCCACAAATGGGCTTACCTTTACTGTAATACTTTCACCGGACTAGCCCTTGGCTAGCAGCCAACACAGCCGTTCACCCACTGCCACCCCATCCCCAGGAGATAGGGGAGAGGGTTGGAACAAGGATTAAGAGGCTTGTAGGTTGAGATAAAAATAGTTTAATAATAGAAATAAAAGAAAACTTTAAAAAACCAAAAAACAACAACTAATATTAAAATAGTAGTGATGATGATAACAGTAATAAGATATGCAAATGAGTGATAACCCAGTGTAACTGCTTACCACCCACTGATAAGCCCGGCTCATTCCCGGATAACAATCCCAGAGAAGCAACAATCCCAAACCGAAACTGTGATCCTGGAAGAACGAGAGCCCGAGAGAAAAACCATGCAAACCCACCACCCCTTGCTGGTCAGCCCCAGATAATATACTAAACATGACGGGATATGACATGGAATATTTCATTGGCACATCCAAATGCCAGTTTTGTGTCTTGCTGTTCACTGAGCTTCTCCCTCCCAGTCCTAATGCAGCTGTGAACCAACCAAACACGGTGGCCTTGAGCTTCAGCAGCAACTAAGAACATTAGTACATTTATAAATTATGTTCTCAAAGCAAGTCTGAAGTAAAATCCAAACACGGCTCTTATAACTACTGAGAATAAAATTAACTCTATCCTAGAAAAACCAGGACACTTTACCCAAGGCAGGAATAATCCAAATTGTTTTCCCAAGCAAATTCTTAATATGCACTATGGGGACTTTGTCCCCTTCCACAGTACATAAAAGTTTTGACCGGGCAGGACCAGCTCAATTGGCAGATCCTCTAGTATTGACTAACCAGGTGGCTTTTGCTAAATGTGTATCCCAGTCTTTGAAAGTTCCACCACCCATTGCTTTGAATGTGTTTTTCAGCAGGCCATTACATCATTCAACTTTTCCAGAGGCTGGTGCATGACAGGGAATGTGGCACACCCACTCAGTGCCATGTTCTTTGGCTCAAGTGCCTATGAGATTATTTTGGAAACGGGTCCTGTTGTCTGACTCAGTTCTGTCTGGAGTGCCATGTTGCCACAAGACCTGCTTTTCAAGACCAGGAATAGTGTTCCAGGCAGTGGCATGGAGCACTGCACATGTCTCCAACCACCCGGTGGTTGCTTCCACCATGGTGAGCACATAGCACTTGCCACTGCGGGTTTGTGGGAATGTGATATAATCAATCTGCCAGGCCTCTCCATATTTATATTTCAACCATCATCCTCCGTACCAGAGAGGTTTTAACCTCTTGGCTTGTTTGATTGCAGCACATGTTTCACATTCATGAATAACCTGTGTAATAGTGTCCATGGTTAAGTCCACCCCTCAATCACAAGCCCATCTATATGTTTCATCTCTTCTTTGGTGGCCTGAGGCATCATGAGCCCAGTGGGCTAAAAATTTTTCACTCTTCTGTTGCCAGTCTAAGTCTACTTGAGACAATTTGATCTTAGCAGCCTGGTCCACCTGTTGGCTGTTTCAATGTTCTTCAGTAGCTCGACCCTTGGGCATGTGGGTATCTATGTGATGTACTTTTACAACTAGCTTTTCTAGTCAAGCAGCAATATCTTGCCATAATTCAGCAGCCAGGATGGGTTTGCCTCTGTGCTGTCAGTTGTTCTGTTTTCATTGTTGTATCCACCCCGATAGGGCATTTGCCACAGTCCGTGAGTCTGTATAGAGGTAGAGCACTGGCCATTTTTCTTGTTCAGCAATGTCCAAGGCCAGCTGGATGGCTTTTACCTCTGGCTCAATTCATCTCTTCCTTTGGTAGCCTCTGTGAGTCGTTGAGTGGGACTCCACACAGCATCTTTCCACTTTCAATGTCTTCCTACAGTATGATAGGACCCACCAGTAAATAAAGCATATTTTTTTTCATTATCTGGTAGTTCATTGTGTTGATGGAGATACACGTTTATCAGGTTTGCTGATGACACCAACGGGGAAGACCAGTTGACATACTGGAGGGCCAGGCTGCCTTCTGGGGACCTGGATAGATGGAAGGAAGGAACAGCAAGTGATCCTGTGAAATTCGGCTAAGATAGAGTCTGAGCCCTAAAACCAGAGCCCTACAACAATGACACTCTGAGGCTGTTGGGGCTGGGGAGCAGTACATCCCCAGCAGTACAGGCTGGGGTCATCTCTGTCCTAGGAGGTTCATGCCTTCACTGGGTGATGCTCTGAGCAGCCTGATGCGATCCCACAACTGAGCCTGCTGTGGGCAGGGGCTGGGACTGAAGGCCTCCTCAGATCCCCACCAGTCTGAATTACCCTATGGACCTCTGAGAATTAACTTAATGGTAATGTAGGAAAACTACAGTTTACTTGACATATTGTTAATATTTCACAAAATTTAAAATTAATCATCTGGGAAACTGCTTAGAGTAGAAACTTCAGTATAGCATTAGAAAAGTACAGAAGTTTGCAAATGTGAAGAAAGTAAAAAATTAGAGGAAAATGTGTTTTATTTAATAAAACAATACAGACCTTAAAAGTGAGAAAGTTTTTTTGTTCATAGAATCATCAAAACATGATATACTGTTGTGGACTAACCCCACTAGGCAGCTAAACCCCACAAAACCACTCGCTCATTCCCCCACAGTAGGAAAGGGAAGATAATCAAAAGGGTAAAAGAAAACTCATTAGCTGAGGTAAAGATAGCTTAATAGGTGAAGCAAAATCTGCGTGAACAAGCAAATAAAATTAAGGAATTCATTCACTACTTCCCATCAACAGGCAGACATTCAACCATTTCCCAAAACAGGGCTCTGTCATGCACAACTCTTACTTAGGAACACAAATGCCGTAATCCTGAATGTTTTCCCTCCCCACTTCTTTCCCCCAGCTCTTATTGCTGAGCATGATGTCATATAGTATGGGATATCCCTTGGGTCAGCTGTCCTGGCTGTGTGGGGGCAAAGTGGGACACAGCGGACACTTTGATGGTGTATAAGCCCTGTTCAGCAGCAGCTAAAACATCAATATAATGTCCCTGCTTACTGCAGAGGGATTGGACTAGATGATGTTTAAAGGTCCCTTCCAATCCAAACTGTTCTAAGATTCTACGATAGCAACACTGGTCACAATCCAAAGCATAGCACTGTAAAAGTCGCTATGAAGAAAACTAGCACCATCTTGGCCAAAACCAGTACATATACATGGAAAGGACGGAACCTCTGGAGGTCATCGAGCCCAACAACCTACTTAAAGCAGGTACAGAGAATGCAGTTCTTCAAGGTCCCTCCAGTAAGTTTTTAAATATCTCCAGCATGATACTGGAGCCAATGTTTAACAATCTTTAAGACAAAAAGGTTTCCTTTCCATCAGGTCAGTTTGTTCAACCTGTGTTCCTTTCCTCTCATCACTCCATTGTACACCACTAAGAACAATTTGGCCTTCAGGTACCTCCAAACAATAAGACTAAAGGGAACAAATGGGACCAAAGTTGTCCCTTCACAGACTAAAGAGACATAGGTCCTGGATAGCAGATGCCTTGTGCTTCAGCCTCCAAGGATCCTGTGGCTTCCCTAGGACTTGATCCAGTACATCAATGTTTGTCCTCTTTATGGGAACCCCAGGCTGGGAACAGCACTCATGTGCATTTCATAGGTCCTGTGAAGGACAGGGTCCTTAGCCAGACCTGCAGGCTGCACCCTTGTTTGTGCAACCTAGGATGAAGTGGCTTCCATATTGCCCAGAGGTACTGCTACCTCATGGCCAACTTGGTGCCCCCCAGGGCCCTGAGACCTTTTAACAGAGCTGCTTTTAAGTAGTTTACCCCAGCCTGTTCTGCTGTAGAGCTTTGTCCATCCCAGGGTCTAGACTTTGTGTTTACTTTAGATGAGATTCACTAAGTTCTTGTTTGCCCATTTCTTTAGCCTGTGCTATGTTTCTGAAGAGCTAAATGCTAATAGCTCCAGTACCTTGCCTGCTCCCCACAGTCCTCCACCATGAACTTGCTGAGACTGCATTCTATCCCATCATTCATGTAGCTGATGATGTTAAACAGTATTTGCTCCAGTATTAAACCCTGAGATACAACACCTCTGACTCACCTCATTTTGGCCTGCCTGTGCATCTAATTTTCCAACCACCCTTATTTACCCTTCTAATCCGTATTTGACTATAAGCATATTGTGGGAGACTGTGACAAACACCTTGCCAGACTTAAAGTACAAAATATCCAATGATCTCCTGTTACCTACAGATCAACAAGCAGTCTGGTATATTGTTCCCTTATTTAACCTTAATGAAACATGAAGGTAGATACATATAATTTATGTCTATGTCTATATCTTACTTGATCAGTGAAATTAATGAAGAAAAGCCTTCATTTTATTAATTACTTCAGTGAAGTTTATCTATTTTATTTCCAGATTGTTTGATGTTGTGCCTACTAAGGCAGATCCCTTTGGTTTAATTTGGTGAGATAGGGTAGAAAGCCATGTCAATTGTAGAAAGGCTAGAATAAACTTTAAGCAAGCAGTCAAGCTTTCAGAACAGTTGATAGCAGTTGTTAGTTGTGGTGGTTTGGGTGGATTCACCCTTTTTGCTTGCAGCTTGCAGCCAAACACAGCCTGCTCTATCACCCTCCCCCTCCCTCGCCCAGGGAGTAGGTGAGAATGGGAAAGAAGGGCAAGGAGACTCATGGGTTGAGATAAAAACTATTTACTAATTAAAATGAAATTATAATGATAACAACAGTGATAACAGAATTATACAACTGAGTCATACACAGTGCTCACCGCCCGCTGACTGATGCCCGGCCTGTGCCAGCTAACGATCCCGGAGTAGAGACAGTCCCAAAACCGAAACCCTGGAAGAGTGAGCCTGAGCGATCCCTGAGAAAAGTACCTCTGTAAGAGAAGTGCCCTGTCTCCCAGTCAGCCCTGGTTAATATACTGGCATGACGTGATATGATCTGGAATATTTCACTGTCACATCTAAATGCCAGTTTTGTGTTTTGCTGTTCACTGAGCTTCTCCCTCCCTGTCCTAATGCAACTGTGAAGCAGCCAAACACAGTGGCCTTGAGCTCCAGCAGCAACTCACAACACCAGCACTGTTATCAACGTTCTTCTCATAATAAGTCTGAACTGAAACACTGTAACTAAAATACTAAAAAAGAAAATTAACTCTATCCTAGAAAAGCAAGACATTAGTAAAGGAAAAAAAAAAACCTTTTTTTTTTTTTTTCTACCTCCCTCTGGTTGACTCCCTGTGTTTTTTATGATAATATACAATGTTTTTGAATCTTTTTGTCTTGATAGTGTTTATGGTCAAAATCAGATAATCTCAATGTCATATGACATTATGTCATAAGTAGTTTCCTTTCAAATTAATATTCTTCAAGATGATATATGCAGGAATGAACAGCAAATCTTGCTTTCATATTTTTCCTGGACTATGAATTGCCTGAGACCTCTGAGAGGGGTTTTATTTAGTCTAACCATCTGCATTGTGTTCCTTGTTCAGAAACCTGAACAGAGTAAGAGGCACTAAGAATGAAGATGAGTGTAGGGATGAAAAGAAGAGTTATGTCTCTAATCACAATATAAGAATTCATAAAATATGAAAAAATAGCCTTTTGGCTAAAAAATATTATAATTTCTTCCTAGTAAATTAGTTTTTTTTTTTTGAAATAGACTGAAATAACACATGTGTAAAGCAAACCATCAGCAGATCTATGACCAGTTCATAGCGACCAGAAGACTATGAGGTGAGAGTGGTTTTTAACAGCTACCAAAAATTGTGGGCTAATCTGTGCAACACAAAGCCTGGAAAACAACAAAAAAGCTGGAAGAGATGTTCCCTTTTTTAATGGAATTTCAGCCGCCTGGGCCAGTTGGGTAGCAGTGTGAATTTAACCATCTCTTTAACTGTCTGATTTGTGGGCTGTAAAGTGCTGCTGAGAGATATCTAGGCGGAGGACTAAGGGAAACTGCTTCTCATAGCTGGAAAGCTCAAAAGGAAAGAATTATCGGGGGATTTGAGTTGTACAAGTCTGCTGTTTTGCATCATGATGGCTATTATAGCAGTGATTTTCTTCATAGGTTCAATACTAAAAAGAAACGAATGTGATTAAAATATATGTCACCATCTTATAATTGTTGTTTTATTTAAAAAATAATTTCCAACTTTCCTCCAGTTGCCTTGCCAACAGACCTAAGTTCAAACACAATAGCTGGTAGCTCAAATCCTAAAATACTTATTTTGTTCCCCTGTTGACAGTCATTTTGGTTCAGCATAATCAGCATGTAGAGCTCAGAGAAAGAGCTATGAAACGAAAGAGAAGTTATCAGACTATGGAGGAGTGAAATATTTCTTATTTTTAATGAAGATTTTTTCTCAAATAAAAACAAAAAGACAAATATACTCCAATGTACGTATACAGGAGAACAGGAAAACCTGGTGACCCAAAGAAACAGTAAACCTGATGTTCCTGGAGTTCCCAATTCCATTAAATTATTTAGAGGTAAATTTCATGTAGGAATTTCACATTAAAATTAATATTGAGCTAGCTTTGTTTCAGTCAGCAAAATAGGAAAGTAAAGCTCTCTCAAATTTAAAAAAACCTCACAAATCTCTTGTAAGATTCACAGCACTTCTGCTTTCTTCTCTCGGAAATACTCTCATAATAGGCATTTATGCTTTTGGATAATTCTGATTTTTTCTGACCCCAGAAATATGGAGACAGATAAAAAGAATGTGTTTGTGCATTTAACACTTCAAAGGACAAATTATTATAAATTTAAAGGTTTTTAAATTAGTGAGGAAGGCAAAGTTTACCTACTCATTTTCAGGTATTTAATTGTTTCTTGTTTCATTCTGTGTTTAGTTTTACAAAGTCTTCAGGCTGCTGCTATGTGACAGTACTTTCTACAAAAATGTAAAAATGTTATTACTGGAATATAACTGTTTGGTCTATTTGTTTTCTGTTTGAGTCACAGAATACTGTATCATTTACATATTGATTTTCCTATTTTTCCAGTTCAATTTTTCACTTTTGTGAAAAAAGTGTTTGTATTTAAGTATCTCTTTCAAGAGTATATTCATTTATGAAATTGACCTCTTTTACATATTTAATAACTAAGGTATTTGTTAACTATTAACAAATAGAACAGGATAGTACACTTTGAGTTATGATAGAATTTTTGCACACACACCATCAGATATTTAACCATTTTGAATTTATAGCAAAGTTATTGTCTACTATGTGCATTCCAATATGTAAGACAAGTAGAGCACATAATGAACACATGAATCTAAAATGCCTTACCCAAACAGACTTCCACCTTTTCTTTTCCAAGATATTCACTACCTTTGCTTAATAAATGGAACGTTTCACATTTTCATTAATGACTTGTGACACTTATGTACAAGAAATGCTGGAAGGAGGATCCAGTGAACAACAGGCCTGTCAGTCTGATCTCAGTGCTGAGGAAGGTTATGGAGCAGATCATCTTGAGTGCCATCACACATCATATCTAGGACAAGCAGGCAATCAGGCCAAGTCAGCACGGGTTTATGAAAGACAGGGCCTGCTTGACTAACATGATCTTCATCCATGACAAGATGACCTTCTTAATGGATGAGGAAACAACTGTGGATGTTGATTACCTGGAATTTACTAAAACCTTTGACATTATTTCCCGTAGCATTCTCCTGGAGAAACTGGCTGCTCATGGTTTGGGTGGATGCAATCTTTGTTGGGTGGGAAACCATCTGGATGGCTAGAGCCAAAGACTTGTAGTGAATGGAATTAAATCCAATTGGTGGCTGGTTATAAGTGGTGTTCCTCAGGGCTCAGTATTAGGGACAGTTCCATTTAGTATCTTTATCAATGATTGAGTGCACCCTTAGTAAGTTTACAGATGACACCAAGTTGGGCAAAAGTGTTGATCTGCTTGCTCTACAGGAGGATCTGGACAGGCTGGATTGATGGGATGAGGCCAGCTGTATGAGGTTCAATGAGGCCAAGTGCTGGGTTCTGCATTTGTATCACAACAACCCCATGCAGTGCTACAGGCATGGGGAAGAGTGACTGGAAAGATGCCTGGCTGAATAGCATCTGGGAGTGTTGGTCGACAGCCAGCTGAACATGGGCTTGCAGTGTGCCCCGGTGGCCAAGAAGGCCAACAGCATCCTGGCTTGTACCAGAAATAGTGTAGCCAGCAGGAGTAGGGAAGTGATTATCCCCCTGTACTTGGCACTGGTGAGACTGCACCTTGAGCACTATATTCAGTTTTGTGCCCCTCGTTACAGGAATGACATTGAGGTGCTGGAGTGCGCCCAACGAAGAGCAGCAAAGCTCCTGAAGGGTCTTAAGGACAAATCTTATGCAGAGTAGCTGAGGGAAGTGGAGTTGTTTAGCCTGGAAAAGGAAGCTGAGGGGAGACCTTATTGCTCTCTAGAACAGCCTGAGAGGAGGTTGTAGGGAGCTGGGTGCTAGTCTCTTCTCCCAAGTAAGAAGAAGTGGGAAAAGAAGAAATGGTCTCAGGTTGTGTCAGGGGAGGTTTAAATTGGATATTAGGAGAAAAAAAAAAAATTCAACAAGCGGGTTATCAAGCATTGAAACAGGCTGCACAGGGAAGTGGTGGAGTCACCATCCCTGGAGGTATCTAAAAGACTTGTAGGTGTGGCACTTCGGGACATGGCTTAGTGGTGAACTTGCTAGTGTTACGTTAACATTGGACTTAATGATCTTAATGGTCTTTTACAACTTAAACCATTCTGTGATTCTTTATGTACAGTCCCCTATATAATGTGCAGTCTCTTATATAATAAACCACTGATTGTTTAGTTTCTCAAAGGATTCTTGAAAACATTCAACAAAAGCTAATACAAAGGTCCTGTGATGGACAAAACCCTGGAGCAGAGCATGTCATAAAGGCCTGTCTGGGAGCAGCAGAAAGGCTGCAGGGCTGCAGGGGTGCCTGGTTGTCCGTCAGGCACCAGTACCTCCAGACATCAAAGAAACCAGTGCCATATCCCAGGCTGCACGACCAGGGACATTTCGGGAAGGAACTATGTGCTTTCCCCAGTCTGCGGCTCCTACACACAAAACTGGCACTGATATACTGGAGGTATTTCCAGGGAGGTCACTAACATCTGGGGATTGGAGTGTGGTAGGGTCAGATAAGATCCTTCAGAGCTTGGTATGGTTTTCTTAGGAAGGAAGAGCCTTAGGGGGACCTTATTGGTATGTACAGATGTCTGGTGGGCGGACACAGAGAAGGCAGAGTCAGGCTCTGCCCAACATTGCAGAGTGATACTATACAAAAAAAAAAAAAAAAGTGTAGCACAAGAAATATCAGATAGATACCAGAAATAAACTTTTAATCATAAGAGTGATTGAAGTCCAGCACAAGTAGTCTAGAGAGGCTGGGAAACCTCTCCTTGGAGTTATTAAAACTGCCTGAGCATATCTGAAAAATAGACTATTTGTTTCATTTTTCTCTAATACTGTCATAGAGAGTGTCAGTGGTACAGCCATGGGAGCAGGACACTTCTCCTCAAAGACATGATCAGAGGTTGCTTAAGCAGGATGTACACATCTGTTGAACTGCAGTTTCTTTTCGAAGATTCCTATTCCACAGCCAGTTCACACACTTCACATTCATATGAGCCATGGCCCAGCAGCTATGGCCCACACAGGCCCAGTACCAGGGTCCCAGGAGCAGGACAATCAGGCTAATGGCTGGTGCAGCCAATCTGTCTGGGTGGCCAACTTCTGTGCTCTATGACTCCACCTTGTCACAGCATTGGACACCCATGCATGTGTACCCCTCACCAATGATTGTTTTTGTTATTTGTTACTTTGTGTGTTAGACAGTCAGCATACACTCATATTGTGGCTTTGTGCCAGTCTTTGTGACTGACTCCCCAACTAAGACTGGTTAACAGCTGTCATCAAGGTTTCTATCACCTACTGATCTCTTGCCCCAAATGCCTTAAAGAAGCGTAATGCTCACATATAACAGTGTCTGTGTGAAAAAGTTTGTCTACTGCTTTGTTTTCCAGCTCAAATGTCATTTACTTTATCAGTTAGCGCAAGCTAGATACAGTTAATTTTTTCTTCATCTAAACAGTGTCTTCCAGTAGCCTTCACCACATCTTGACAAACATCTAGGGCTTTGACCTTGTGATGTGGTTTAACCAGAAAGGGTCGATGACCCCCACTTTCCCCGCCCCCTCCCAACCCCTTACACCCCTCAATTGTATGGGGAGGAGGAAATATAAACGAACTGGGCTCACAGGTTGAGACAAGAGCAGTTTACTGGAATAGTAAGGAAGAAACAACACCAAACAACAACAACAGTACTAATTAAAAAATATGAAATGTAACAAGTTGGACATAGAACCAAACAGCTTACCACCCGACCAGCTCACAAACTGAGGTAACCCACAACACACCTCTCTTCCTGGAACTTCCCTGTTTAAATACTGAGCATGACGTTCACATGGTATGGACTACTCGCTTTGGCCTGTTTGGGTCAGCTGCTCCAGCTCATCCCTTCCCAGTTCCCTGTGAACAATTGAATCTGTCCTAACCAAACTCAGGACATTTCCTTTTCTCTGAGTGGGATTTGCCAGATGTAATATTTTGTAGTTATTCAAATTATGTAGCTCATCATCAAGAGAAATACATACACAATAAAACTTCCTGTATACAGGGGTTACAGTTGGGCTTGTGCCAGTGGGGCAGAAGTCTAGAACTGATGAAGGCTGGGAGGCCTCCCACCCCCCTAGGCTGACATTGGTGTACTCAGCTCGCTCCCTGCAATGCCTGTACACCAATGCACGGAGCATGGGGAACAAGCAGGAGGAGTTAGAAACCTGTGTTCAGTCAGGGGATTATGATCTGGTGGCAATTACAGAGACGTGGTGGGATAGCTCACATGACTGGAATGTGGCCATGGATGGCTATGTCCTTCTCAGGAAAGACAGGCCAGCAAGGCAAGGTGGTGGAGTTGCTCTGTATGTGAGAGAACAACTGCAGTGTATTGAGATCTGTCCAGGGGCGGATGAGGAGCGAGTTGAGAGCCTGTGGGTGAAAATCAAGGGGCAGGCTGGTAGGGTTGATACCGTTGTGGGTGTCTATTACAGGCCACCAGATCAGGGTGAGAAAGTTGATGAGGCCTTCTACAGGCAGCTGAGAGCAGCCTCACAATCACAGGCCCTGGTTCTTGTGGGGGATTTTAACTACCCTGATGTTTGCTGGAGGGACCACTCAGCCAGCCACCCACAGTCCAGGAGGTTCCTCCAGTGCATCAATGACAACTTCCTGATGCAAGTGGTGGATGAACCAACTAGGAAGGGAGTGATGCTGGATCTCATCCTCACTAACAAGGAGGGTCTGGTTGAGACTGTAAAGGTTGAGGACTGCCTGGGCTGCAGCGACCATGAGATGGTGAAGTTCAGGATCTCATGTGGCAGGAACAGAATTCCAAGCAGAATCGCAACCCTGGACTTCAGGAGGGCCAACTTTGGCCTTTTCAAGCAATTGCTAGGGGAAATCCCATGGGAAACGGTACTTGGAGGTAAAGGGGCCCAAGATAGCTGGTTAGCATTCAGGGACTGCTTCTTCCAAGCTCAAGATCAGAGCATCCCGATATGTAGGAAGTCTAGAAAGGGAGCCAGAAGACCTGCTTGGTTAAACAGGGAAGTGCTGGGCAAACTCAAGTGGAAGAGGAGAGTTCACAGATCATGGAAGGAGGCACTGGCCACTTGGGAAGAATATAAGGCTGTTGTCAGGGGATGTAGGGAGGCAACTAGGAAAGCTAAGGCCTCCTTAGAATTAAACCTTCCCAGAGGGGTCAAGGATAACAGGAAGAGCTTCTTCAAATACATGGCAGATAAAGCCAACACTAGAGGCAATGTAGGCCCACTGATGAATGAGGTGGGTGCCCTGGTGACAGAGGATACAGAGAAGGCAGAGTTACTGAATGCCTTCTTTGTCTCTGTCTACTCTGTCAGAAGCTGTCCTGAGGAGCCCCGTACCCCTGAGGCCCCAGAGGAAATCAGGACAATGGAGGAGTTTGCCTTGGTTGATGAGGACTGGGTCAGGGACCAATTAAGCAATCTGGACATCCATAAATCTATGGGTCCAGATGGGATGAACCCACGGGTGTTGAGGGAGCTGGCTGAAGTCATTGCTAGACCACTCTCCATCATCTTTGCTAAGTCGTGGGGAACAGGAGAGGTGCCTGAGGACTGAAGGAAGGCAAATGTCACTGCAATCTTCAAAAAGGGCAAGAAGGAGGACCCGGGTAACTGCAGACTGGTCAGCCTCACCTCTATCCCTGGGAAGGTGATGGAACGACATCCTTGGTGCCATCTCTAGGCATATCAAGGACAAGAGGGTCATTAGGGGCAGTGAGCATGGCTTCACCAAGGGGAAGTCATGCTTGACCAACCTTCTAAACTTTTATGAAAACATAACGAGGTGGCTAGATGATGGCAAAGCAGTGGATGAGGTCTGTCTTGATTTCAGCAAGGCATTTGACACGGTCTCCCACAGCATCCTCGCTGATAAATTGAGGAAAAGTGGATTGGATGGTCAGGTAATGAGATGGACTGTGAACTGGCTGGTGGGAAGAAGCCAGAGAGTGGTGGTCAATGGGGCAGAGTCTAGTCTCCACTGTGTCTAGTGGAGTCCCTCAAGGGTCGTTATTAGGACAGGAACTATTCAATATATTCATCAACATCCTGGATGGGGGAATAGAGGGCACTGTCAGCAAGTTTGCTGATGATACAAAGCTGGGAAGACTGGCTGACACGCCAGCAGGCTGTGCTGCCATCCAGAGAGACGTGGACAGGCTGGAGAGCTGGACAGGGAAAAATTTAATGAAATCTAATAAGGGCAAGTGTAGGGTGTTGCACCTGGGCAGGAACAACCCCAGGTTCCAGTATAGGTTGGGAATGATCTGTTAGAAAGCAGTGTAGGGGAAAGGGATCTGTGAGTCCTGGTGGACAGCAGGATGACTACGGGCCAGCACTGTGCCCTTGTGGCCAGGAAGGCAAATGGCATCCTAGGGTGCATTAGAAGGGGAGTGGTGAGTAGGTTGAGAGAGGTTCTGCTCCCCCTCTACTCTGCCGTGGTGAGGCCACATCTGGAATATTGTGTCCAGTTCTGGGCCCCCCAGTTCAAGAAGGACAGGGAACTGCTTGAGAGAGTCCAGCACAGAGCCACCAAGATGATTAAGGGGGTGGAGCATCTCCCTTACGAGGAACAGCTGAGGGAGCTGGGCCTCTTTAGCTTGGAGAAGAGGAGGCTGAGGGGTGACTTCATCAATGTTTATAAATATTTGAAGGGTGAGTGTCAGGAGGATGGGGCCAGGCTCTTCACAGTGATGTCCAACTATATGACAAGGGGTAATGGGTGTAAGCTGGAACACAGGAGGTTCTGCTTGGTTTTGAGGAGGAACTTCTTTACTGTGAGGATAACAAAGCACTGGAACAGGCTGCCCAGGGAGGTTGTGGAGTCTCCTTCTCTGGAGACATTCAAGACCTTCCTGGACGCCTTCCTGTGTGATCGCATGTAGGTGTTCCTGCTCTGGCAGGGGGATTGGACTAGATGATCTTTTGAGGTCCCTTCCAATCCCTAACATTCTGTTATTCTGTGGTTCTGTTATATACAGTCCATGTATTCTTTAAAGAGACTTTGGGGTTTTTCTGTATTTCTTATTCTTCACTAAAAATTATACACTGAGACATATTTATAACTTGCTACGGGCATTCCGTGCGAGCAAGAAAGAACCATTCACACATCTATGAGATGCAAGTTCAATCCACTTTATTATCAGAAAGCTGCTTGTTATATACCCCTTTGTGTTCCGTATACGTGTCCATGCACCAAGCATACTACAAAACTAATTATTATTGGTTACTAGCTACTGTTCACGCGCTGACCCCTCAGTCCCAGTGATTCATTCTTATCTCGGTTCCACATCCGACTTCCCTGCCGCAACATCCTGTTTTTTCAGCTTACTTCCGCATTCTTTTACTGCAGTTTATCTTTTTTGCCACATAACCCAGCAGCAAGCAGCCTAGCTAGTATCACAGCCATGTAATATTGCTAAGGCCTCAACAATAACTAATGTATTTTTAATCTGAGACTTTGTTACTTGCAACAAAGCAAACTATCAGATGAGACTAGACCTGCTTGTTTATAAATTTTGAGTTTTTCAAAATTGTTTTCTCACACACTTGCATGGTTGAAGTGAAACAGGATGTTAGCCTTTGACATACACATTCTGTAAACTAATATTACAGAAGACAAGTAATTAACCTCTTTGTATTAGAACTGCATTTTTGTTTTCCAGTAGGAGCTCTAAAACATTGGTTTAGCTGGAAACTGCATTAAAAAAAAATGAATTTGGCAGCTATGAATAATAGGCAGCAGTTACCATTATACTCCATGGCTCTGAACTTTTTTACTTTTCCTTTTAACTACTATATTTCATTAATCCAAAACATTTATCTACAGATCAATTATGTTTTTGATGTGATTTCATAAATTGTCTCATTCATTAAAACAAAAACACAAACCACATTTTAGAAAATTAAATAAAGAGGAAATGTGTCCTACAGCAGTGCTTGATATTTTCAATAGTGGTTTTAAGACTACTGCATGCCACATATCAATATTTGTTAACCCAGGTACACAGGTTTTTAATAATTCTTGTGTATCTGAAAACTTAAAATATTTAATCTGTAGAAAACTTGATATCATTTCCAGTTGTTCAAATTGCTTTTCCAGACTTCACAGTAAAAAGTTTTTTGTAAATATATTTTTTCATATCCAGTAGCACAGCTCCATAAACTGAATTGATGGAAGAAATGTTACTTGGTATAACCCAGAGTACAATAAAAGGGTTCATTAAATTGATGTATTTTATCAATTCTGTTCACTCAAGAGTGATTTGTTGTGCTGTGGACACCTGCAATTAATTCTGATTTTTCTCACGCCCTGATAATTTGCACCAAGTTTTTACTGGTTTGTCTTCTTATCTTGAATGATAACAAAACACAGGGCAATTATAGTGTCCTTTGAAAGGTTATGGATTGTGTAAGAACACAATTGCATTATCTTTAGCATAAATCAGTTCTACAAGGTTAGGTTTGAGTTACTTTAATTTAAACTCTTTAAAAATAGTGTTCTCCTTTCCACCATATTATTTTCACATATTTTTTTGTGGTGTTTCTCTGTGTCTCCTACTGTTTCTTCTTACATGGAACACTGAAAACAGCTAAAACAAGTAATTGCATTGTTACATACTGGACTAACTAGGATTATAGGGCTATATTGGACTATATTCTGAAGAGAGAGAGACTCCTGAGTTCTCAGTTTTGTTCTTAAAGTGCAAACACCATCGGTTATTAATATAAGAAATATTAATATAACTGCTTTTATAAACAGATATTATGAAGGGAACTGATAAATTTAAAAGGATAAGCATCATATACCTCATTCATCCTATCATATGATTTAATCCTCTTGTGAAATTGCAAATAAGGTATTTACCTTCAATTTTTTATTTTGGAGGTTTTTTGTGTACAGAGTTGATTTTCTTTTGTTTTAGAAGAATGCAGTCTTAATTATTCTGTAAGTATGAAACAGCATTATGATATATTACTAGGTTCTGTAAATTGTAGAATCAGGTTTTATATCAGTTCTTCAAAATTTCCAACTGTAAGTTTATATTGCTTACTCAGCACTGGTTTGTGCCTTGAATGTCAAAGTCAGACTCTGACTCTTTTGTTAATCTTCCCAAGTCTTTGTGGTGTGTCTTCTGATATTTTTTTTTTTTTTAATTGATAAGATTTGTAAAGGATGTTTTGAAGGTGATGTTTGTCTGAGCTTTTGATGTTTTGCTGGTCTAAAATTGTGCATACTATAGGATATCTGAATAAGATTGGAACTCTGAATATCCTAATACTCATAATATCACAGACACCAGTCACTTTGGGAGATGAACATAATCAGTGCAAAGCCTAGCTCCTTGTCTATATTGTGGGACGCTTTTCTCAAGACACTGCTCTGATTAAAAGTTTCCGCAGATACTGTTTTTTTTCCACACTATAAGTAATTTGTCTAGTCACTTTGGAGGTTTGTTTAAAGGATAATTTTCTTTTTTTTAATATTTACATTCTTTACAGACATTTACTTCCTAGTTTTTACATCAACTTGTACAACAGATTAGCCATGAATGGAAATTTCTGTAATATAACTGTACTCACAAAAAAAGGACAAGATTTGAAGAGTCAAGTATGTAGGATTTGCCTTCTTATATGGTCAGTTACTGGATCCAGTACATTATGCTGATGTTATTTCTTGTTTCTGCTTGGTGTATAAATTGATTCAACAGAAAAGAGACCAACAGCTGCAAAAATATCAGGTCAAAAATGCAATTTAAACATTAAAAGAAAGGGGAAAACAGTCCCAAAGGCATTAAAGTTTTAAATTTGCTTTAAAAACATTACATACTTTAGATTTCTTTTTTTTACATAATTCTGCCACATGGTTGACTCTAAAAATTTGTTGTAACAGGGCAGTAGAAACTCTAAAGAGCAGCTTCCAAATCTGATTAACATGTCAACTGAAGGCTTAGATTAAATATTCTGATTGCATCTTTTTGTTTTCAGAAATGTAATTGATTTTATGACTCAGTGGATAGAGAGATTCTGATTCAAAAATAACTTATGTTACATGACTTAAAGTTGCTAAAAGCATTTTAATCTTTTATCTGAAAATAGACATTTCTGTGCTTTCAAAGCTGTCTTTTCAGCCTAAGTGTTAGATGATAGCATGATAGTAATCTCTAAAAACTCTTTATAATAGTATGTGGCATGCACCTCTTAGTACCAGAAGTTAGCTCAACAGTTCTTTTTCAGCTACAGGTTTTAAATTTGTTTGTTAATTAATAAAATTATTTCCAAAACTTTTTAAATAGAGAAAACAACTTCCTTCAGTAATTTAATTTCATATGTTTATGAATTATTTAATCAGAATATATGTGCAGTGCCTGTAAAGGTAATTAGTGTGTTACATATATTAATAAATTATTAATCTGAATTTTATCTGAATTTTACAAAGATTGAAACATAACTGAGTAGCCAGCACTTCCCTTGAACACTTGCAAGTTTGGAGACCTGTACAACAGCATGAGAGAAAAAAAACAAACAACCCAAAACAAAACATGAAACAGCAAACAAGCCAGCAACAAAAAGCCCACAGATTTTTTGTCTAAATACTGTTGGTCTTCAACCCTTTCACACAAAAACCTGTCTGGGTCCTTTGATTTTAAATTGTTAGTAAGAACTGACTCAAACATGAAAGATGTTAGACAACTGACACAAGTCACTCTTACTTTGAAAATGAAATAGACTGTCTCCAGAAGCATTTACATCATTTGCTTAGATTTGTCCTATATTTTAAAAAAACATGAGCATAGGCATTTCAGCAAGCTATCATTATTGAGGTGTGTATATTTACAGTATAATGTGTACTTTTATACCTTTACATACAATCTTAACCCATGGAAGAGATTTAGTAGATAACCATTTATGGAAGACTGTATAAGTAAAGTGGCAAGCCACCTGCAGCTTTGACTTTAAAACTACCAATATTGTGCTGAAAGCAAATTTCAATGTCAGTGCAGCTTGACAAAAATTCAAACTGTGTATAAATGGTGTGATTATAAGAGAATTACTTTTTCTGAAATGTATTTTATATCTTTGTCTCCATAAGGCAAATTTATTTATGAATCGCTAAAGCATTATTTTTTCTATGAGGTAAAAAAAAGTAAATATGATATAATTATGTTTTTCATTTAGAGGGATGTAGAGTCTGTGTGATAGTACATTATTTTAAACAGACCAGCAAAATCTGAATCAAATCTAATTATCAACTCTTTGGAAAATTGCTTTCAGTTAACAAGGACTCATTATTAATCATTTCAACTTGAGAGCATGCAGGGGTCTCTTTTGGCCATGTTATTTTTCAGTGTTTTTTAAAAAAGGGGGGTTTTGCATGATGGAAGAAACAAAAAGCTTTAAAAATCTATGTCAGACAGTTGGGTAAGAGTGTAAATGCCTCAGAGGATGGAATTATAATCTACAAAGATCTTGGCAAATTAGAGAGTTTATACAAAACGAACAGTAAGCAACAAAAGTGCAAGAATACCACCACAAAAAGCACATAAAATCCCAGAAATAACTAGAAAGGGTGTAGGAATACACAGACATGCAAAATTAACACAGCCTAATACTGCAAGTTCCAGTACAGCATAGACAAATTCACAGATCCCACGCTACTACTCAAGTCATCCAAATTTCAGGACTTATTTAAGCATACCATAGGTCCTTCTCTGCCTGCTCTATATACCTGAGATTATTTTAAATGGCAAGCACATAAGGGGAGAGTGTAGAGTGCTACTTCATTCTGTTAAATAATAAGTACATACTCTAGGTTGTGTATCTGTGCATCATGGCTAATGGAGTTAAGTTAGAGAGCATTTGTCCTGGGGCTTCAAATGTAGCCTTTCCAGTTCACATAAACAAAAGGAATTACCAAATTACTTCAAGAAACAGTTACTCTTTAATCAAAAACTTTTGATAGTATTGTCATTTAAAATATAGGCTCTATTCTGTTGTAGGGAAGCCCGAGCTGCAATGCTTTGTGAACAAAGCTGTATTTTCTGTGAAGGTTAACACTAAGAAGAAAGGAAAAGAGAAATATTTTAGGCAAGTATAGATTACTTGCCTAGAAGTATTTGTAGGTTATTATGAAGATAATCTTCATAAAATAATTTAATTAGATACCTTGTTGAATTTTCAGGCTTTGAGACTGTGTTTTGCCACAAGCCAAAAGATTTCCTTCAAGAGATTATGAAAATGAGATTATAAAATTTAATGGAACTTTTTTATTTCTTCAGCAGATTTTCTGTATATTTTCAAGAAATTTTATCAAATTGACAAGGATTTTGAGTCAGCGAGAGTAGAAAAAGATTGTGATATTGGTATTGTTGGAAAACTAGTGCAATACTTAAAGCCCATGGATCAAACATAAATTTAGGAATAAGTAGGGACTGTTAGGGTTTTTTTAACTGACAGGGACAGTTGTCAGATAAAACAATATCACAGTCCTAAACAAATTGCACTGCATCTGCTCTTACTGTAGGCTATACATGGATCCATTTCCCGTTGTGGATGAACTAGATAACAGAATAAGCTATGAAGCTATCACTTCTCTCTTTTACGTTATGTTTTTTCTCTAAAGATCCAGGAAAATTCTTAAATGGAAATAAGGAGAAAAGCTATTGTATTCTCCAAAGCTAGCAAAATATTTTAGACATAGAAAAATTAACTAAAAATTGTTGAAAAAAAATACTTGAATGAAGTATTAAAAATTCCTTGGTCTTTCATAGCCTACTTGAAAACTTCTTAATTTTGAATTATATCCACAATTTGGTGTGGATATTTCAGGATATTACCAAATGGAACCGTAATAAGATTTTGGACAATGTTTTTCCTGGAATTGAAGTATCAGTGAGTAAACAAATATTTATTTATTGATAATTGGTGCAACCTCTGCAGAAGAAAATAAGAATTAATAAGAAGTAGGGTGATAATACACATTATTAAAATTCCTACTGAAATTTATCTTGGTAATTACTATCATAAAAATAGTGGGGATGGTTCTCTGTGCTGATTTATTATAAGTATTTTAAAGTCAACGTGTAGAAAGACCATTGAAAACAGAGTTTTAATTCTTTTTTCTTTTTTATGACCCATTGAAAAAAAGGTATACTGACACTGTCCAGTACTGAGTCATCATATAATAGTTGCTACTGCCCGGTAGTTCCCATGGTGCCATTAAATATGAGGTGTTATCAAAGGAACTTGAAAATGCAGCAGACTACTTAGTTAATTATCATTCTTGTTGGTGATTTTAAATTAAGGGATAATGTAAATAGAATAAAATCTTTTCATAGGTTAATAACCTCCTACTTGTTTTCTAAAATTGTGATGATTGTAGAGAGCAGACATCTTGTGAAATTAAGAGAAATACAGGAAAAAGAAGCCTTAAAAATTTGACTATTGTTGAAGAAACAACCTACAAAAGTGGGAACTAGCTAGTCATTTAAAAGTTGCTGTATAATGCTCTAAGTTGTGTGGGTTTGCAAGCTTGGAGAATAAATCATCTTTTACTTAAAATAAAAACAAATTACTTTCAGGAGGTAGAGTTCCTATTCTCTCCAAAGTACGATTAATTTTTGGCAATACAATATCATTAACTATCTTATTGATATTTTATTTTTATATACATAGAAATAATCCTTAGAACAAAAACCAACACTTTTCATCTAAACCTCTCGAAGTATATGAGAAAGTTTAATTTGAACTCCCAAGATGGTTTTATGGAGCTGGAAAGTTTGTGGACAGAAATAATTTGTGACATCTCTAGATCAATATTTTAGTTCAAAATAGGACTAGGATTGTGTTTGAGGGTTATTAACCTGCAATTTCCTGGTTTAAAGCACTTGCAGATTTTATATGTTAAGATTAAAGTGGTGCTATAATGGACCGAGTCTCTGAAGGGGAAGTAAAATATTTAAGAATTTGTACCCAATTTAAATCCTATGTAACTCTTTTTTTCAATGATTTATAACAATAGCAAAATATTCTTGTCCCCACACAGATTCAAAATAATAAAATAGGAAAAAAGGTGTTTTGACCTACAGAATAATTTAAGACTCTTTTAGACCATTTTCAAAGTAAATTTTGCTTAAGAGGCATTTTTTGACTTGTATTATGGTGCTCCTGTTAGCAGGTACCACTGCTTTCATAAGGAAAGAGAAGGGAAGGGAAGAAAATTTCAAAATACAAAAGAAAATTTGTATTTGTCCTGGGAAAATTTGTTTGGAGAGTTAAGAGTAAGTGAAACTCTTATAATAGGAGATTTGTTTGGTTTAGAATTTTTTCCTTTTTTTTTGGTTTCCTCTATAAATATAATGTCAATATTGCATGATGACTTCTGCAGTGATAGAACAGTCTGCTTAGCAGCTTAAAAAACTTCTGGGGTCTTTAACTAGGAAACATTGACAAGATTGGACTCACACAATTTTCATTTTTAAATGGCCAACTCAAAACTTCATTAGAAAATTTAAAAATAAAAAATAACCTTACTTTTTTAAGATAAAGAAAGGCAAAATACTTACATTTTTATACTCAAGTTCTTTTTTGAATATGTCTAAAAAGCCTTAGGAAAAAAAACAACTGCCATTCCTTAAGCCATCACCAGAAAACCCCCAAAACAAACAAACAAACAAACAAACAAAAATACAAAACATCATGGAAAAACTGTTAGAACGTGAAAACACTGCAAGCATTGAATGGATTTAAAAGTATGTCTTGAATAATCTTAAGATTACAGAGACATACATACTTCCTCCAAACATGCAGATTACCACTGTAGCATTTAATCTTCTATTTTTATGTGTTAATTACTGTTCGCATAAAACTACAATAAATTTAATACTATGCTTATGCACTGCTTTTCTATGCATACTTGTTTTCTATTATTCAAACAGATACATTTTGTTTTGAGTATTTTCTAATATTTATTTGCCAGATTTTAAATTTTGAGCATTAATCTTCATTAATGTTGTACCGGAAAGAGGAAAATGCCTGTAAGGCAAAAAATTGGAAACTAATTTCCTGCAAGAAAATCAATGTTAGATTGTATTTATTAAGCTGATGGGTGACCTCAAGCCTTATTAATGAAATAATCATAGTTATAGTATTGATGAATTTAACAAATCTTAGCAATTATAAAGAAATGTACCCAGGTCCATGAAATGAATGTTAATCCAATGGTGAATCATTTGTATTTGATGCTCATAAAGGAAATTTGCTGTAGTAATCTGTTTTCTTCTGTTGCTTTTATTGAAGAAAATTTGTTTTCATATCCACAGATTTACAAACATCCATCACCAGTCAGATTCTCTACTGCTTTTACTCTGATACACTTTCATTAACTATCACAGAACATTCCGATCCTTTTCAAACATTTACAGCTTCTATTATTATTTTGATTATTTTTATTTATCATTCTTAGACCAAAATTTTAGAAGGTAGTCTTATATTTTCATATATATATATCTATATTCTGAACATTAAAGTATTTTTTTTTTCCTAAAGGAGCTATTTATGTTCAAATAAACTTCTCAAGTCCTACATAGTCTGAACTGCTCTGATGTACAGTCTGAACCTCTTCTATGCAGATATCCCTGGAGTTCATTGGTCTTCATGGAAATTCACTAATTCTCAGTTCCAGGAGAGAGCTTAAAATTATTTTTTCCTCAGAACATCATTGCAGAGTAGAGAGAAGCAGACTGAAAGACTTCTGAAAGATTAAACTTTTATTGGATTATTTTTCTGACATAAAATATGCTTCTTTCTTGTAGTATTCTAAGTTTAACATAATTGATCTTCCTTTAACATAGATAAGTTCATTATTTGCAGTATTGAACTATCATTTACTCAATTTATTGTTCATCTAATGTCTATTTCGTGTCAGTTATGATAGAGAGCTTTTGTTTTATGTTTCTTAGATCTCAGGATAGAGAATTTTTTATTGACTTCCAAACCTACAAACTCAGGGTAAGTATCTACGTTTGTTACTTCTTTAGTGTGAATTTGGATGATTCTGTGAATAACTGCCTTCCAGCATATGACTGTTTTCTGGAGCATGAAAAAAAAAAAAAAAGCATTTTATGATAATGTCAGCTGATAACATCAACAATTAATTACTTTCTTTTTCTTTCAAGAGATTGTGAGGAAAAAGGCAGATTTTTCCTTACTGTGTAACCAGAAATTTTTTTTTTTCATCATTTTTTTGTTTGTTTTTTTGAACATCATTTGACTGAAGAGACTGTAGCATAACTGTACTTCAATGCTACATGTGTAACTTGACCAAGTTGCATTTTGGGACTAATGTTAACATAGTCATCAAACACAGGAGCTGACATAATTTCAAAGTGAGATAGAAAACATGAACCAAAAAGACAACGTAAAACTACAGAGGTTCTCCAGACATAAACTGCATTTTTGTACATTAAATCCTTAATTAGAAAACATCTTTTAGTAGTGAATTAGGGCCAAGCAGCAGTTGAGAGTAGAACTCTCATGTTATGGGTTTTATCAAAATGGTTTCCTACTAAGAGTAGTTTAATGTGACAGTTTTGAGGGGTGAGATACAAGGCAGATAGCTGTTATAATGAAAACCAAAATTACTGGAAACTTGTGGTTGCTGTAGCTCTTTAAAAAAAACCCAACCAAAACCAACCAAACAAACAAAACCCCCCAACTTTTCCATGTACTAAGTTTTTTGGGAAACATGTTTCACATGAAGTCATTTGAACAAATTACGCTGATATTTAGCATGTTGCTAAAATAATTTAATAAGCAATATAATAAAGCTATTGAGAGAATCAAGCTTAAACAGGTTACTAAAGTATTCTCCTGTGTTTTAGCTTGTTTTGTAATATTAAATATAATAAAGTTGAGTGTTTGTTTTGTAACAAGGGACAATAAGATTGAGATCATGTGATTGAGATCAAACTCATGAGGAAACCTCATTTGTATAACACAAATAGCTGTCATACTCTGCATAAATAGGCAGCAAACAACGCTCCTAGAAAGTAGAAACCTAAACCCAAGAGAACAGATTTGTTATCTTTGTTTTATGATTCCACTCATTGTGTGAAGGTAGTAGTGCAAAAAGCTCAACAGCAGAAACAATGATATATTTTACCATCTCACCTTTTTTGTAATGAGTTACAAACTTTGAGCTTTAAAGAATATTTCTGTTTCAGAAGCTTCTTGTGAAAGCCTGGAATATACAATTTTTTAGCATTAATTTAAAAGACACACTTTTTTTTGTTATATTTGGACTGGTCTGTAAGGCCTTGTTTCCATCGTGTTTCTTTTGGTTTTCCATTAGATTTTTTTCTATTTTTCTTGCTCTTTTTTTCTCGCTCTTTTTTTCTCATAGTCCTTGAGGTGTGGAGTTTATTCCTGCTATCCTATATGCTGCACAGCACACTTGTAGAATCTGCCCTGCATCAAGTCATTTAGAGGTGTCTATTGTAAACCTTTAAAGTACTTTTAAATTCAAAATCCTTTTTTTTTTTTTTTTTCCCCCCCTAGATATTAGAATGTGTACAGGAACATAGGGCTTATTCAGATTCCTGTAAAGGTCCTATACCTATAGAAATTCTGTAGTAGCAAGCAATCAAGTACTGTCAAAACTATTAACTGTATAGATATCTGCCTTGTTAAGTCTGTTAATATCTGGTGCTTGAGGAAACAGTAAAAGTGTTTTGTAATAATGCACTGAAATGACTGTTAAAGAATTCTCATACTTAATCTAAAATTCCAGTTGACCAATTATTTTCTTTTGTTTTGAACAATTGATGCTATATAAAATACACACAATTATATACGCTTATGTGTATGTGTGTATCCTGTATAACACAGATTTATTTTTAAAGAAAGAAGTATACAAAACTGATGATATCTAATGGTTTGAGGAACCAGGGTTTCAACAAGTTAAAGCACTTTCTATGCTTATTAATATAGGAAGAAACTGTGATAAATGCATTAAATTCATAAATATTATTAAATTATGGTAAAGTAAGTTTACCAAATCACATTATACACAACAGAAATTAACAATTTTTATGGGAAAATCCAGCCAAAAAAATAAACTCTAACCATTTGTTTAAAATGAATCACTTAAGTTTACCATACTTGGAGCAATTAACAGATACAACTGGTAGGGATTTACTATGGAAGGGGTGTCATTTCCAATAGTCTTCTCAATCTATTTTTTTACTTGCATTAAAGTTTGTATGTATTTTAAAATATTGCTTAATAAATTAATGTTTTCAACTTTCTCCTTCACTTAAGAGTAACTTAATTATTCTTATGAAGCTTTTATTAAAAAAAGATAATTACAAACTAATACTAAGAACCAATAGATGAAAATAAATCTTTAATTGGAAAACTGATACCAGGAATTTACTTAACCTTATATCAAGGTCATATCATGCCATCCCCTAGTGCTCACTATTTATGTTTTTCTATTAAAAAAAAAGAATTTAAAAAACCCTAAAGAACTAAAATCAAAACATCCCTTCCCCTCCAAAATAAACAAACAACAACAACAAAAAAACACAGCAAAAAAAATCCCCACAAAAAAACAAAGCCCAAAACTTCTCATTCTCTTACCCATTTCTTCTTACTATTTTTCCTAGCCCTCTTCACATCTGTCACATCCCGTTTGACAGGGTTAGGGGAAGGGTTTTTTTGGATCTCTAATTACTTTGAGAGATTCCATTAAATTTACAATTTATTAAAAAGTGTTTTAAAAAATGTACCAGTGTTACGAAAGATGAATTATTTGGCAATGAAAACTCACAGCAATACAAATGACTTGGCAAAGGCACTAGCAATGTCAACCATACAGCAAGCTAAACAATAACTATCAAAACTTACAATCATTTGGCAATACCAAAAACTTATAGTAATACTAAGAACTAGTGATCACTTAACAATGCTAAAACTTATAATAATGTTATCTGTATGTGCCAAGAATGTAGTTAAACTAGGAAAAAAAAAAAAAAAATGAAAGAGGAAAAGAGGAAGAGAAGAGACACAGAAAAAGTTTCCAGAAAATCACAACTCTCTGGTTCCAATGAAGTTTGCTCCAGCTGTTCTGGGATCCTTGGGTGGTGGGTGTGCACTCTCCTATTATAAATTCACCTTTTTATAGACAAGAGTTCTCAGGACTCCACCTAACTTTTTTTCATTTAACATATGACACAGCAGGTGATGTAATGGTTTTTTGTATTAGAAGCAGCAAGGGGTGTCTCCCTTATTTGCATTAGAAGTGGCTGCGGGGTAGTAACCATCTTATAACACATGCTGTGGTCATTTGGTTACTTTATATGCCCCTCAGAGTTCCACTTACCAGCAAGGGAGCAGGGCAAGGGAGTAGGCCTATTGGTCTTTCAACATTCCATAGGTCCTCCTATTTGCAATAAAGTTCTACAACAGACAATTGCAGTCTTTTACAACTGGAAGGTGTGAGCTCATCTCTTTTAACAGGAAAGCTGTTCATCCTTTGAGATAGTTAATCTTTTTTTACAACTGAATGTTTGAGATAAACATTTTTTTTCTTCTAATTCCTTACAATCTCTTATATTTTTTAAGCTCCTTTCACACATATACTTTGTTTATCTATTGCCTCATGTGATTTAAGAAGGAATACAAAAGTTCAGGACCTTGGCCAAATTTCTCTAAAAAATGTCCATCAGCCAACCAAATGTGCAATATATTACTTTAGAAATAATTGTTTAAATGAAAAACAAACAAACAAAAACCAAACCAACAAACAAAAACACAAACAAAAACAAAACAACAACAAAAAAATTGCAATGACAGAAACCAGAAACATCTGTTTCCTGGACATCTTTTGGACCATCTGAGATGAGTGTAAAAGGCAATAAGCAACCACAGAAATTTTGAAGGCTACACCTTTATTCCTGGGATGTTAAGCAACAAAATGTCCATAGTTGTCTTGCTCACATTTTTTGTAGTTTTATGTTAATTAAACCAGTGTCAAAGAAGGAACTTGACATGGAGTGTGGACTTCAGTTTTATTTTATGTTTAACTTGTGACCCCTTTTTCTACTAGCAGGCACTTAAGAAAGTAATTTTCTTGACCATGAATCTGTTGAGGAGCCATCAGAATTCATCAACCTAGAAATGTGATTTTTTTTTTTTATAATATTAAATAATTTTATCTAGAAAACAAATAAAACAATAAACAATCAAAACCTTTTTTTCATCTAAAAATAATTTTACCTAACTCCCTCTGAGTGCTCTATCATGAATTACCAGTTATATGACTACAGATGTTCTTCTATGTTCACTGGCAAAATCTTGCTGATATATACTATATTTAACACTGTATTTGGAAAATTTTATTTCTGATTATTTCTTTACATATTGATAGATAGACATAAACACAAATGTATGTCGGTACATGTGTTTAAAATCATATTAATCTTCCTGAATTAATTCTAGATTTGATCCTGTTCAGTCCTTAAGTGTGCAAATGTGCTTTACAGATAGACATACATGCTCTTGTATATTTATACATTTCCAGTGTGACAGGTAATATTTTCCTAAAAGCATTGCAAAAGTGCTTAGATGTTCTTTTAATGTAAAGTTCAAGCACAGTAGAGTGTAATAATACAGAAAAATCCAATACAGCAAAATTATCTTTTAATACTCTTACTAGTATATTCACAAGTGTGTGAAATGATATGGCTAGATATTTTGCAGACCATGCCACAGTAAAAGTAAAATGTATGTAAATTGGAAAAGAGGAAAGAGGTCTCGGGTTCTTTTTTTTTTTTTTTTTTTTTTTTTTTTACATTCATAGAAATTACTCTTGCTGAAACATATTCTAACCTTCTGAAAATTAAAATGTATCACCTAAACTTTATTTCTTTTATTTTAAACACAATCTATTCACCAAATAAACTTTTTATTAAGGAATAGCACCATGGAAAACTAAACTTGCATGAAATGTGAAACAGGAAAAAAATATTTTATACTGAATATAGTTTTCATTTTTTAGTAAGAATACTCTGAAAGTATAGATTAAAAAGTCTTACCATGGCCACAGCCTAGGGCAAATTATCATTAGAATGATGTTATAGACTCTTGATATTCTGTCTTTTATATCTCTGAAAATATCGTGTCTCTTAGGAGTATGGTTATTTTTTAAGTTAAAATCAGCTTTAAAAGAAAAGGTAGCTTGAATCTTATTTTTGGTGGATGGACCTAAACCTACAATGGGAGTTAATCTCTTCTTACACCCCAGAGACTCAAATTACAAACCTGAGGGTACTGCAGTGGTGGTTATATTCTGCTCTGTATAAGGAACTTTGCTAGTTTTCAACCAGCGATAACTGCACTTTGAAACTTGCTTACAGACTAAGAGACAAGGCTTTTGGATCAAAAGACAGGGCTATTGGCTGTGAATTCGATAGCATAAGAATTTGTCAATCAAGGAACAAATGAGGATGTAATACCACTAAATACCAAGCTGGCTGGTTCAGTCAACATGCCAGAGGGATAGAATGCCATCCAGAGGGACCTGGACAGGCTGGAGAAGTGGGCCCAGGTGAACACCATGAGGTTCAATAAGGCCAAGTGCAGAGTCCTGCACCTGAGACAGGATAATCCTCGTTATCAATACAGGCTAGGAGATGATGTGCTAGAAAGCAGCCCTGAGGAAAAGGACTTAGGGGTAGTAGTGGATGAAAAGCTGGACATAAGCGACCAATGTTCATCTGCAGCCCAGAAGGCCAATCACATCCTGGGCAGCAAGAAGTGTGGCCACCGGATTGAGAGAGGTGATTCTGCTTTTCTGCTCTGGTGAAATCTCACCTGGAATACTGTGTCCAGTTTTGGATCCCTCAACACAAAAAGGACAGGTACATGTTGCAGTGCGTCCAGAGGAGGGCTACAAAAATGCTCAAAGGGCTGGAGCACCTCTCCTATGAAGACAGGCTGAGAGAGTTGGGGTTGTTCAGCCTGAAGAGGAGAAGGCTCCAGGGGGACCTTATGACAGCCTTCCAGTATCTGAAAGGTGCCTATAAGAAAGCTGGGGAAGAACTGTTCTCAAGGGCATGTAGCAATAGGATGAGGGTTAGTGGTTTTAGATTAAAAAAGGGAAGATTTAGGTTGGATACTAGGAAAAGGTTTTTCAATATGAGGGTGGTAGATCATTGAAATAGGTTGTCCAGAGAGGTAGTGGAGGCCCCATCCCTGGAGATATTCAAGGTCAGGCTAACAGGAGGAGCAACCTGTTATAGTAAAGATGTTCCTGATTACTGCAGGGCGGGTTGGACTAGATGATCTTTGAGGGTCCCTTCCAACCCAATACATTCCATGATTCTATGATTCTAAATAGGCATTAATTTTAGAATAAACTCCAGTTACATTATTTAAACTATTCAATGGGTGAGAAACATACCTTTCCTGACACACTAGAAATCACTAGTAACGAACACACTGGTGGCTAGTGTTACCAATGCATTACTGGAAATAGTTCTTAGACTGATTTTCTAACATATCTTTGAACTTCTTTGACAATTCACAGCCATCCATTTAACACAATTATTTTGGGTTGCTGTCAGGTTATGGGAAAGGGGGAAAAGTAGTTTGAAGGTATTCCAAGGCCATGTCACTCCCATTTACAAGAGATGTGGAATTTAAAATGTAAATTATAAGTTAAAGGTAAAATAGTTTCTTTCATCCAGCCTCCAACATTATTACTGAGTATCCGAAACAGATGATTTAAATGCAACACAGCAAAAAGTTTTCTATTTGCTTCAAAAGAGGTCTGTTAACTCTCTGAAGGAAGGAATCTTTCCCCAGAGATATTGTACTACAATTTGTAATGCTGGAAGAGAAAATTAGTAACTCATGTAACCTCATTGAATTAATTAATAAAATTACATTAGAGATAAATTTGATTTTTTTTTTTTTAATTAAAGGTGATTATTTCATTTTGTGGGGAAAAAAAAAAAAAAAGAAGATGTATTTGAGATATTTTTCAGTTTTTAAAAAATATTATAATTACTCTTCTGGAATCTTTCCCAAAAAAATTGTGAATTGATCTGCTATTAATGTCACTAGCCTGTAAATGAAGTCCTTTTTCATACATGTTTAGTGAGCTTCATCTTACACAGAAGCCCTTATCTGCCAGGTCCACATACTATACTTTCTTAGTTATGTTTATATTTATATATTTATCTTTCATATTAATTATTTTCACTGGGCTTGTAAACAACATAGAATAAACTAGTGAGTCATTACCTTATGCAGCTCCCCTGCAGAACTGGAGGAGAAGAAGGGATTTGAACTTCATAGATGCCATATGCAGCATCAGATTTATTGCTTAAGACCTTAGAAACAAGAACTGAATCACTCTGTTGTCTCTTTCATTTTACCATTATTTTATATGCAGCATGAAAGCAGAGAAAATAGTTACATTAGTCATTGCAGGAATAAAGTGCTGTTAAAGCGCAAGTTTATCAGAGATTGGGTCATTTAAATTTAACATCAAAAATATATAAGAAGGAAAAATAGACTGGGTATTGAGACTTGTTAAGTTATTGAACACATGCTTCAGAGCATAATGTCCTGTCTTTTCATCTTCATCCAGCTTCTTTTCCTGAAGGAGACAAAATTTATCAAAGAATATTCTGATTGAAAATTATCACCTGAGTTGTGAACATGTTCAGATCTGTAAAACATCCAGCTCAAATTTGATTAACATTTGTTTGCTGAGAAAGCATAAGAAGCTAACTATTTTATTAATTTCATATTCAATTATGTTGCCTTCCAAAGGTTATTTTAGGAGTTGTTATATGAAAATATGTCAGCAACATGAAGTTTTTCTCAATACTCTGTTACTCTAGTTCACTAGCAGGATAAAAATCCCTTTGTCTTTCATGTAAATGTTGTGTTCTTTTTGTGTGTGCATGCCTTCTGTGGAAAAGTTTTTCTGAATCTTTATGCTCAATAAGAAACTGTGTAGAAAAAGAAATAAAAGAATTGCATGGTGACGAGTCTTTTCTCCAGTTCACCTGGAATGGTGGGTCCTACAAATACATCATTTTCTTCATAGGGGGAGGTGGAAAAAAAGATTTAGGGCCTCATTTTCAAAGATTCAGACAAAGCATTCACCTACATTCAGTTGGGAAATGAGTCTACTAAAATCTTATCTCAGTTGAGTACTTCAGAATATTTAGGAGAAAATAACTTACATACTATGTAAATAAATATACAACTAAATGCAATGTTAGTCTTAAACAAAAGGCAATTAAATTATTTTAATCTAGAACTCCAATTAAAATAATTACTTATTTTAGTAAACACATTAAATACGGAACACGTCATAAACTCTGTGACTCTGAATCAGGTCAAAGATGCAGCTGGCTCGGTGTGATTTTTCTAGAGTCATTGGCTATAAAGGTTTAGGCAATTTTTCTTCTGAAATAGCCTCCAGCTTCTGTCAGTCAGACTGTTGGTTCCACTCAGCTCACTGTATTACACTGGAACGTAAAAGTGGGAAAGGATAACGAAGAAATCTGAAAACATTTGAATTCGTTATAGTTTTAGACTTCATTACTAAATAAGCTGAGTAAAGTTTCTCATGTTTTATTATATGCCAAATTCAACCAAGCTTTTAGAGAATTCAAAAAGAATGTTGCAGTTTAGAATAAAATTCCTTAAAAATTTTGATTGATCTCACGTAAAAATTAAACTGAACTAGAATGGAAGAAAGAAAAGCATGTTGTGTCTTAAAACACCTATTTCTGTGTATGTGTGAAATTAAAATTATATTATTTCCATACTCTTAGCAATTTCAAGTACAATCCTTTCCTTCCATCTCCTCCCAGTTCATTTTTGTGTACTGATAAATTACGTAGGGCTTTGCTTGTAATACAGCAGAATGCACAATCTGAATGGGTGTACACAACTTCTAGGATATAATTATATTTTTGTCTTCCCCCCTGCTGTATCAAGAGTGAGTAATTTATGTATTGTGACTTGTTCTTTTGACTGTTGATAACCATATCAGTCTTCATCAAAGTTTGTATCTGAACTGAAACTTGTTATTTGTTTAGACTATGTGTATACCGGGAGATCAAAATTAGGCTTTTGTTGCACCATCTTATTGATAATGAGAATTTAAGGGAAAAGGAAGAAGTAACCTACACTGAAAAAAACAACTTTGAAGCATATTTACATCTGCAAAAGCCTTTCAACAGAAAGTAGATAATTCTAGAGGTAATAAAATAGATGAGAATTCATTGTGTAGCTGAGAGGAATTCAGCACTCATATGTCAGTTTTACATGACAGATTATTAATAAACTGTCACTCGCATCAGTAGATACCAATCGGCAATGACAACCATTTCTGAATTTGAGATAAGTATACTTTCTGTCAGATCCACTCCCTTTCAGTACAAGTCATTCTCTTTTCTACACAGAAAATACACGTTGTTGTTGTACCATACAGTTTACAGCATTCAGTTTGTAAAATTAGCATATTTCTGAATACCAGTAGAAAGTAGCCCACAAATCAACTACACTCAGGCTGTAGTGCTTAAAATGAGGACTGAGACCAGATCTGAAGATAAGAACTTGGTAGTAGTGGTGGATGAGAAGCTGAACAAGAGATGGCAATGTGCACTTACAGCCAAGAAGGCCAACTGTACCCTGGGCTGCATCAAGAGAAGTGTGCCTAGCAGGTCCAGAGAGGTGATTCTCCCTCTGTATTCCTCTCTTGTAAGGCCCCACATGGAGTACTATGGCCGATTCTGGAGCACCCAACAAAAGAAACACATGAACCTGTTAGAACGAGTCCAGAGGAGGGCTATGAGGATGATCCAAGGGCTGGAGCACCTCTTTTACAAGGACAGGCTGGAAGGGAAAGATCTCCTAGTTCCAAGGGACATTTTCCACGAGATCAGGTTGCTCAAAGCCTCATCCAGCCTGGCCTTAAACACTTCCAGGGAGGGGGCAGCCACAGCTTCTCTGGGCAACCTGTTCCAGTATCTCACCACACTCACAGTAAGGAATTTCTTCCTAATATCTAATCTAAACATACTCTCTTTCAGCTTAAAGCTATCACCCCTTGTTCTATCACTACCTGCCTTTATAAAAAGTCCCTCCCCAGCTTTCTTGTAGGCCTCCTTCAGGTATTGGAAGGCGGCTATAGAATCTCCACAAAGCCTTCTCTTCTCCAGGCTGAACAGCCATAACTCTCTCAGCCTGTCCTCATAGGAGAGGTGCTCCAGCCTTCGGATCATCCTCATGGCCCTCTTCTAGATTTGTTCTAACTGGTCCTTGTCTTTCTTGTTTTGGGGACTCCAGAACTGGACACAGTACTCCAGGTGGGGCCTTACAAGAGCACAGTACAGGGGGAGAATCCCCTCCCTCGATCTGCTGGCCACACTTCTCTTGATGCAGCCCAGGATACAGTGGCTTTCTTGGCTGCAAGTGCACACTGCCTTCTCATGTTGAGTTTCTCATCCACCACTACCCCCAAAGTCCTTCTCTTCAGAGCTGGTCTCAGGTCACTCATTGCCCAGCTTCTATTTGTGCTTAAGTTTGCCCGGACCCAAGTACAGGACCTTGCATATGGCCTTGTTGAACTTCATGAGGTTAACACAGGCCCACCTCTCAAGCCTGTCGAAGATCCCTCTGGATGGCATCCCGTCCCTCCAGTGTGTCAACCGCACCACTCAGCTTGGTATCGTCAGCAAACTTGCTGAAGGTGCACTCAATCCCACTGTCCATGTCACTGACAAAGATGTTGAAGAGCACTGGTCCCAATACTGAACTTGAAGGACACCACTCATCACTGGTTTCCACTTGGACTTTGAGCTACGGACCACAACTCTTTGAGTGCGACCATCCAGCCAGTTCCTTATCTACTGAGTGGTCCATCCATCAAACCCACATGATTCCAATCTAGAGATAAGGATGTCATGTGGGACAGTGTCAAACACCTTGCACAAGTCCAGATAGATGACATCAGTTCCTTTAGCCTTATCCACCAATGCTGTAACCCCATCATAAAAGGCCACCAGATTGGTCAGGCACGATTTGCCCTTGGTGAAGCCATGCTGGTTGTCACCAATCACCTCATTCTCCATGTGCCTTAGCATAGTTTCTAGGAGTATCAGTTCCATGATCTTGCCTGGCATGGAGGTGAGACTGACCAGCCTGTCTACCAGCTGTAGATCTACCTTTATCATCTTAAAGAGCTATGCACTAACACTACTGTATTTTATATTTCTGTTTTTCCTCTGGTTGCTTTAATATGCAAACAGAATTCTGTACTCCTAGAAGATTTTAATGATTTGGAATACAAACACCACCTTCTTCAGATACAGTTGGAAACAATTTTTAATCTACATTTAAAAAGAATAATTATAATTGTATTCATCCAGTTGAATTAAATTTTGTGATAAATTTACAGAAATCATGGGACCAAACTTATTGCTGTTTTACGTAATTTATTTTTTGCTAATGATTTGATATATAAAACTCAGAAGACCACAATATGTAGCTCTGTTTTTGTGGAAACATTTTGTAGGACATTTTTGTGTTCAGGGAAACAGTGGGATAAAGTGCCCAAATATTACTAGATGCAGAACACTTATTTAAGTATGTAATTCTTAAAGTGCTTATAGAACACTAAACTGTCCATGGAACAGATTTAAGGCAGATCTTAGCTAGTCTCAGTGTCTTGTGTAATCTGGGAAGGACATGTAACCTAAAAAAAGAGAAAGATATCTGGGACAAGGTAGTAAAATTTTGTGCTAGTTTCCTTCCTTGCTCCTGCCTTAATGCAAGAGAGTTTAAAACAAGGGGAACATGTATTAGCATGACATGTTCCCAGGCAAGAAACTCTTTCTGGAAGAATAATAGAGCTTTCAGCCTGAATCTTCCTTCCCCATCCACCAAAACAATGAAACCGAATCTACATAAGAGTGCAAGACTGCCACAAAGGCATCTTCTTAACAAGTTCCTTTATTTCCAGCAAGATGAGTATCAATCCAGGTTTGCTTCTTTTTATTAGATTTAATTGGAGATCGTGGAAAATGTAGTATATGGTATTTCTCTAGAACAGATGTCTCCCCCATCACAAGACAAAAGACCACTTCTCCTCCACAGTCTAACCCTAAATAGATGTGTTTCCCCTCGTTTCTATTATAGTAACTTTATTTTTTCCTCCTTTGGGGCACATGAGTCAGTATTCCATTTGCTAATCCTCTCAAAACAAAAGCAAAGCCCAAGAACAGTTTTATGTAAAAATTCTGTGTGTAAAAGTATATCAAACAATGATGGTGTTATGTCATGCTATCTCCATGTTCCTTTTAAACCAAAGAAATATACTCTTTCATAGAGGAAATAGAACAGACACTGATAATGAATGACTTTGAGTTGTGTTACTGCTTCAGTGGCTCAGTCTATTATGATCAATTATTATTGCTTTCAAGCAGCTCTCTTCCCTTATGAAAGGATTGACACATTGATGTTGTAGTGATGGTCCTCAAAAAGTGCCTTGCCAGCTGGAGAAGAAAATACTCTCTCACTTAGCTTCAGCCTAGCAAGCCAAGTTGAACAGAACATAAATGCGCAAAATATATGGATGCAGGAGTGACACTTCAGCTTTATA